>CM053171.1:22504732-22518938 GCA_012977825.3 Pteromalus puparum
TATTTAATGTATCTTTGACATGCCCTTTTCAAATGCATATTGTTTATGCAATAATGCATTTTCAAAAAAGTAATTGATTACATTAGTTCACAAGATGTCTAGGTTTTATATAAATATTTAAATAAATGTATTATATAGAGAAAAAACTGCATTATATAGGCAAAAGCAATCATAATATAATCAGCGAGACTTATTAATTCGTCTTATTGCATGAAATGGTGTGATAATACTTAATAGAATCAAGGCATTATTATGATTATTAAAAAATACACTCGTTGAATTAAAATTGAAGATTATATCCAAAATTTTAAATTGATTATTACGTTTTTACTCCAGTTATCGCGTCACTTATAAAAAACGATTCATAGTATACAAGGTGAGGAAAAAAAAATTTTGAAGCTCAATATCTTTTAAACTAATTGGTTTCGTAAACAACCCAAACATATAGGGATCGAAGTGCTATATAATGCTAACTGAATCTAAAATTCGAACTTGATTAATGCTTTTTTACAGTATGTGAATGCTATTTTAAATATTTCCAAGTTTAATTATTTTGCTGTAAGCGATTTTCTTATAGCAAAAGATATATAATAATCAGAAAGATTCGATCAAAATCTCTAAAATAGCGAAGTTACAGAATCAATTAATCGTTTAATTTTGAAGATATATATATGTAGAGATATATAAGGTGAGCACAAGAGGGGAATAAATATAAAGCCAAAACTCTCAAACTCGCTACCCCACGCGTCATGAGTTTTAATGACAACAACATAAAAGAAATATCGACGAGTAGCGCACGAGTTGCTATGGAGAAATGTGTGGCAATGAAAATAGTAATTTCAAAAAAAAAGTGAAGTATTTCACGTCGTCTTACTCAAACTGTCGCAGCAGCAACATCGCGCAGAAATTGGATTACGATGGATTTTTATCTTATCAGCATTTCTCTGCTAGTTCTTGGAAGAGCAGATTATCCTGACTTTTGTGAAAAATCGGTTTTTATATTTCAGCTCATTACTTAAGAACTGCTCAACGAAATCGTTTAAAACTTTAACAGCAGATAGCTTTGTTTATGGTGAATCACCAAATAAAATTTTGAAGCATTTGACTGCATTGTTTTAAAGTTATAAGGAATCAAAAAATTTTCAAAAAAAAATTTGAACCTTGATATCTTAAGAACCGGGGTTTCAAAGCTGCGAAATAAACTTAGCCAAAACACATAAAATATCTACCTTTTTCCGAAATCTCAATTGCAATAAGGCTTTATTGCGCCCGTAATCGAGGCACAAACGAAACAAACTCATTTTTTTCAGTATTTGATTTATTACTGAAAAAATAAGTAGTCAACTCACTAGAAATTTTGACGGAATATAGTTTGACGCGTGAACCATAAACATGATTATTTTCGTGAGGTTATGATGTTAAGTTTCATAGATATAGATTTTTTTTAAAAAAGCACCTATTTCATGTTATCTGCCGAACGGAGCGGTCGATCCCGATGATCAAACGGGAAAAAGTAGGTAATTTTATTATCTTTCAAATGCATTTTAGCTAAATTGTTTGTTACAGTGAGATGATTGACAAAAACGCAAAATAGTGTTTTTCCAAAATAGAGTAGTTCCAGAAATATTACGGTATACATACACACGCACCCACCCACACACGCACCCACTCACGCACACACACACACACACACACCCATACGGACATTTTCTATAAACACGTAATCGAACTTCAAACATCTTAAAACATATTTTTATGAAGTTTTAGCGAAACTGAAAATTTTATTATCACAAAGCTTCCTCTACGAGGAAGCAAAAATCATCAATCAAAATTTTTTAAAAAAAGTAAATTAATTTGGATTTTTCCGAACATCCAATTTATTAAAAAGTTTCAATTATTTGCATTAAATTATTAACAACAAATAATATAACATTTTACATTTGCTATAATTATTGTTTTGAACACGTAGATGAAAAGGCAATAAGCAAAACAACCAAAAAAAAATCTTCCGTGACCGAGATTTGAACCCCAGTACTCATCAATCTGCCGCGCGCGCTCGATTTCGCAGACGACGGGTAAAGTGGGCGGGGCTTGCTAGATGCGTATAGTTCGGTCGAGCGCCGCATGGTGGTGTCATGATCGAATATGGCACGCTTTTTTAACATGGCATCGGCAATCTCTCTACTAATCTCTGATATAATGCAGCACTTTTTCAGACATGCAATTTTTAGTTACAGAAATGTTAAAAAATTGAATGTATATATAATTGAGATATTGTATAAACTCAAAACTTAATATGCAAGCCCTTGTCATGTATTTCAACATATTTTTGTAGTTTAGTGACTTAACTGGAACCAAGAGATCTGATTTGTTCCAAATATACGCTTTTGGCGTATGTGTTTTAGAACAAACTACATCTTCTGGTTGTAGTAAATTCATCAAACGATACAAATATGTTGACATACACGACAAGAGCTTGCATATCAAGCTTCAAGTGTATATGATACATAAAGTTTGAGATATATAATTTTTAATCACTCAAATCCTGAAAAGATAAATTTAAAAGTGCTATATCATAGATCCTGGACATACAGCTGTTATAGATGTTACACGTATAGCAGCAGCAGCAGTTGGCCCAAGTCAAGTGAAAAAATGAAAAAATGTCAACACGCTTCGCTCGAGTCTCTCACTGCTTCGCACTGACTATAAATACAGAACAAAAATCCGACTCGCGCGAATACCGTATCAAACAGCCGAGAGGGACACATTGTTATACACTGACGCTCTCCCCCAGCCGCTCGGCGGGCAAGCGCTTTCTCAAATATTCCAATTCTAATTTTTCCATAATTGTAAGAACCTCGACTACGACATTGTAAGAACATTTATATATTTTACTTTATCTAAATTAAAAACCGATTCCAGCTTCCTGCTGAGGACGGCATTGAACGTCAAAACGTCGACAGAAAAAATGCGTTAATTTTTTCTATCATCAAACCACCTGCCTTGGGTAGACCAATAGAGCCTACCAAAATATTTTGAAATAATACCGAGAGACAGAGCCATGGAGAGAAATCCCTTCTCCGCTCAATATTTTGTAAGCTTCTATTTTACTCTTATACGTACTTAAGCAACATGTTTCAAACTATTTTGCGCTAATGAGTTTTCGTTATAATTTATTATTACGGTTAAACGTTATTTAATTAATTATCAAATATACTCGGGTATTACTTATGTCACATTTCTAACTCTAGTCTCTTTATCACATTTCTATTTGATGTCGGCTTATCTTATCTTTTGCTGCATTCTAATGAGAAGGGTGTTGGTTGACTTAATTTATAATAACTAACCTCTTAATATTTTCTTAATTCTATAAATGAAAAGTGAGAAAGAAATAAGCATTTTGCACTAAATAAAAGACGCAGCACAAATAATTAAGTGGAGCGGTAGCGCCACGAAGGCGAGTTTGAGAAGCAGACGGAGCCGCGGCGCTCGTGACACTATTTACTTCTATATCGGATTTTTCATGATATCAGTTTAGCTTTCTAAGCTAAACTATGATTTCCAACGAAATTTTTGTAAATAAGCCGTTATTTTTAATAATAAACAAGTGTATACATCGCGAATGCTCGGAACAGTTTCTCTAAATTCTCCAGTCTCCAGTGCGTTAGGACCGTGTAGTTGGCTTTCAAAGTGGTAGGAGCATGAAGTTGGCCGCACACGCTATGTGTAAAACAGTTGGGTATCGCTTTCCCACAGTTTTCTATATGCTGCGCTCAGTAACTGTATTTACATTGTCCGCTGTCTTGAGGAGTGTCCGATGACGAGGTCTAGGCGGTGCGCTCCGTGGTTTTTGGTGTCTAGGTAAGAAAATCATACGGGGTCGGCGTCTAGGTGTACGGGGTGGTCGATGACGAGGTCTAGGTGATGCGCTTCGTGGTTTTTGGTGTCTAGGTGTAAAAATCATACGAGGACGGGGTCTAGATGTACAGGGTGGCCGATGACGAGGTCTAGGTGGTGCGCTCCGTGGTTTTTTGTGTCTAGGTGTAGAAATAGTTCAAGGGCGGTGTCTACGTGTACAGGGTGGTCGATGACGTGGTCTAGGTGGTGCGCTCCGTGGTTTTTGGTGTCTTATAGGTGTAGAAATCATTCGAGGGTAGTGCATCAGAACAATCAGTGATCTCATGTTAGTAATAAAAATTTTACAAAAAAGCCTTATATTTTATTTTTAGGACAAATATTAAATACTCAAAATAATTTACTCAAAAGGACTGAAATCTCTAATTTTCTCGGCGACATTGTTTAGCGCAGATAGATCCATTCTAGAAAAGAAGAAAAACAAAAAGTAAATAAATGATCATTTTTTTTTGTAAAAGTTTTCATGGACATATGGATGATATTAAGAGACAACTTACTTAAATGGTTAGCTGAGTCTTGCTTTCTTTTTAGAAGGATGGTAGTCCTCAAATTCTTCGAATGCTCGAATGTGCTGCTGGGCTTCGTTCGTCTCTTCATATAGCCAATCTCCCTCCACAATGTCTGCCCCTTCCACTGCTTCCTGCAAGATATCCCTCTTCACAGGTCTTACCCCTTCCATCGATGGGTCCCAATCATGCATGAATTCTTCTATTACATCATATTCTATTTCAATTTCATTGGCTGCCTTGTTCTCCCTCTCCATTTCATGTATCCCCACTCCTGAAGCAATGTTCTCAGTGGCTGCTTCATTGGCTGCCTCGTTCTCCCTCTCCATTTCATATATCCCCACTCCTGAAGCAATGTTCTCAGTGGCTGCTTCATTCTCCCTCTCTGCTTCCATTTCCCTCTCTACTTGCAGTGCAGAAAGCGCCATCTGTTCTTCCATGATTCGATAATGGCCCCAAGGCAAAGTATCTGTACTGTGAGGCAATAAGTATCTCTTATCGTCATGAGGACTTAGTGCAATTTTGTTTTGTTTTTCTGTATGCACTATATGCAACTTAGATCGAATATTGCACTGCTCACGTTGTATAATTGTAAGGTCCTGAAGACATTTTCGATAGTCTTCAAAAGTAATTGATTTTTTAACTACACTCGATTTTATACCTTTAGCCTTTTTAATAGGCTCTCCACCTTCAATTAAAATACTGTACATTTTGCTGCGCAAACCTATGAATTCAGTCATAATCTTGCCACAGCATTCATCTTTCATTAATCCAAGGATTTTTTTGTTAACTCTTGGAATGTCGAATGGGTTATCTTCAGCATAATCGGAAGTATCGAATCGGTGAATATCTTCTTTCATGATTTTATACATATCAATATCTTGAATTTCGTAAATTAAACTATCTGTATCTGTGTACAAGAGTTTGCATTTTTCTCCAACACGTTTTTTCATATACGAGTAATGGAAATCATAAACTAAAGTCTTAGATAAATCAAGTATACTAATGCCTACGTATATTGGCTTCTTGATTGTAATACTCGTTCTTTTCATTTGGATAGCAACCAAATTTTCATCAAAGATTGCACAACTATGAAAATTTGGTTGAGCTATACGAGCTTCTGCTCCATATCTGCCGGTAAATTTATTGACTAATCGCAGGTCAACTCGAGATCGCTCTCGCTCAATACACTTTCCGTAGACGGTGTTAATCAACAGTTTATAAAAGAGTTTTTCAAACTCATTCTTAGATTGCTTTCTCTTTTCGGTATTCAACTCAACATAGGGTTTGAGCCATGGCTTCTGCTCAAATCTCAAAAGTCTATGGACTTTTTTTAATCGAAGTCCATTATCCAGTGCCTGTTTAAGTGCTCGATAATGTATCACATACCTTTTTTTTATTGTGCAGTGTAATGAGAAGTTTCTTCTGTTTCGAGCCAGGTGGTGTAAGATGCTCAGCACAGAAAGGAAAATCACGGTGTTCGTCGTGTATTTCCTCTGGATACTCTAAATCTACTTCTGCAATGTATCCCACATCTGAATCAGGTGCTGCATTGTAGAAGGATGGATTAGACTCAAAATCATCCCATTTGAACTTTCCAACTGGCAAATACTGCACCATTGCCCATCCATACAGATTATTTATATCAAAATATAAGAGTGTTTTAGTCTTTTCTTTCTTATCATATGAAGCTCCCATGTATGGATTGTTTGACTTGGCGTATCTATTACAACATTGGCTTATTCCTCCTCGAATGCCTTATTCAATAAACAATAACATGTCAATATCTGTCAAAAGTTCCAATTCAACTTTTGTCATTTTGAGAGCCGCTGAAAACGTTAGTCCTGGCGTTGTGTAAAAATGTGCAGGACACAATCCATAAGCTTTGAGAGATGTTTCTCGAAAACTTTCAAATACATCAGTCAGCAGTAACACATCTGTTTTTAGGTAAAGATCTGAATACTCGCCTAATGATTTTACATCAAATGTATTCCAGACTTGAACAGCATGTGAATAGTCTTCTTCAGAAACGTGAGACTCAGTGAGTTTATTGTAAAACTCATTCTTTTCAGGCAGTTTTGTAAATGAAAGTTTCTCTAATCCATCTAAAAAGTCATAAGGAAATATACCTTTCCGTCTAAGAAGATTTATCTTTTCATCGGTGTATCCATCTAATTTAAACTCTTTTACTGCTACAGGCACATTTTGCAGATATGACGAGAGCTTGTCTAATGACGAAGGTAGAAATCGCCAAGAATCTATGAATCTAAAACTTATATCGCAATCATCTATGTGTTTTGTAAATGAAATATATTTTTCCTTATTATGTGGTATAAGAGAAACTCGTCCTTTCAGTAACGATGAAGTGGCAATCTCTTTCAGAATAAAGTGTGTATCGTAATTGAGATTGTGAAAAACAACAGGAACAAATCTTGAATCTTTATAATTCAAATTGCATGAATTATGAGCTGCACCTCTGAAACTGAAGAAAAAATATTTTAATTTGTATACATATTAATATCAATATTAATATTGGTCATTTTCACACACAATAAAGCGTTAAAATACCGTCCTGTGAGGTGACAATAAATAAGAGAATAGGTTTTTTACATATGTGACAATCCTTTGCATTACGAAATGATAATTCTTCCAGATCTGTAAGTCTCATTGGCTTTGGTTTCTTATAGAGATTATCTATCTTCTCACTAATGGATTTTAACTCTTTAACAAACCACTCTGCAGGTGATTCTTCATTTTCATTATTTTTTCTATACGATTTATAGCCGCATAGTTTATCATCAAAGCTGCATTGCAGATAATATCCAATACTGAATGCTTCATGAATTTGAAAAGCTTTCTCATTCTCTGTAGGTTTTAGTAAACATTCGACATCTGCGTAAATTACAAAAGGTACTTTTTTACTTTTACTATAATCTTCGAATTTTAGAACATTATTTTTATTATCAGGTAAATTGATTCGACAGTTATTTGAATTTTTACAATCATTTTCATGAATTTTCAATCTTTCTTCACAATAGAAGATCTGCAAACACCTTTCACAGTGATGAGATTTTACGTGCGATTTGGTTAATTGGCTACATAAAAGACGAGACATATTTTTAATCCATACATAATGATATTTAGGTAGACTTCCATCATCAGCACAATTATTTTCTTCGTGTTCATCTATGTAGTAATCTTGAATGATAAGCACATTTACATGTTTTTCCTTCTTTTCTACCGTAGCGTGACAAGGTGATACTTCATACTTTGGGCCATATTTTCTTATCATATATGCATTTACCGAAATGTTATTAAGTTTTTCAAATTTTGGAATATCTTTCAATTTCACTGGAAATTCAATATTATCAAACTTCAATTCATTCTCATATTTCTGATACTGATTCACTCTGTTGGCATTATTTTTACAAGGATGCTGTGCCGAGAGAATAGCATATTTGAAACACTGATTGTCATTGTTGCGCACGTTTATGCATGCTCTTTTCCTCTCTATAAACGGTGGAAGTGGAATGTATGAACTGCCTTTAATTGGCGAATATTTTTTCATATTTACACACAAACTTATAATGCTCTTCAGAGTCCAGCCAGAATCCTTTTCTTGAAATTCTTCTAGTTGCGCCTGTATAGGATCTTCGATGTGCTCTTTGAACCATTCTTTCAAATTTGATGACATAAAAATGGTGCCACTTTCACTTGTAAAATATTTTATGTCTAACGTTTCTTCACCACTCTTCTGTATCACGAATTCTGCAATGAAATCTGAATTTACCTTTAAAGCATTATATTCTTCTAAACATGCTTTAACCTTTTCATCAAAGAGCTTCTGAGCATCATGCATAAAGCTTGAAATATCCACATGATTTATATTTATAATCACACCCGACCTAATCCGATTTTGAAAAGCAGACTCTACATCTCGCCACTCAACTCTAACTTCTGTTTCTTCAGCTTGTATACTACCGCCTCTTTGCAGTAGTTGTTCAAATTCAACTTGCATGTATGTAAGACGTGTCATACAAGTTTGACACTTTTGTTTTTCTCCTCTTGTAAGATCAGATTTTTTTTTAATTTTTTCGTTTAATTCTTTAATTGCATTATTGCACATATCTAACCAATAATGAATATCATTATTGGCTAATTCATTTGCACTTTGTAAAGTATCATGAAGAAGTTGAATGAGACGTTCGAAGAATCCCATTGAAGCCATCTTGATTCTTTTTCACTAAACTTTCACGTTACAAATACACTTTTCACGTTTCACGTTACACTCTTAGTGTAAGACCGGTCGCGAACTAAGGTGAGAGGTAAAGTGCTCCCTTTTAAAGGGGAAATCTGCGTGAGAAGAGGTGGAAAAGCACATTTAGCTAACCAATCAAGAAAAGCGCATTTAGCTGTCCAATCGGGAAACTATTTTCTTGAAAAGAGAGGGAAAACTTACTTTGGAATGGATGAAAAGCTTGTTCTTGAGTAGAGAGGGAAAGATTTTTCTCTGGAAGGGATGAATTTTAACCAATAGTGAAGGAAAAATCACTACTTTCTATCCACCCAATCAGGTCTAAGATATTCCCACCCCCCCATCTAAAAACGAGGTGGAGTCTCTTGCTTTAAAACATTTTTGTGTTAGTTTTTCCTTCAGTCTCTAAGTTTGCTTCTTCAGCAAATGAACAGGATGGACAGAACTATTGACTACCAAGTTTTATTTAAAAATTACGTAATGCATTGTCTTGAAGAAAATGCATACATATGCGATGTGCAAGGTTTTCAAAGAATTTGCGAAGATTCTTTTATCTTTAAAGAAATTAGTTTTCTAAATATGAAGAAAACTGCTTTACCGACTGCCTATCTGTTCCAACCGCCAATAACGTGGGATGAACTCTCTGCCGAGGAAAAATGCATGAGCCAATGGATGGAAAGATCATACCATGGAATTGCATGGGACGCTGGAGATATTCCTTATGATCGCCTTCAACGCATTTTACAAATATGTACGCAAGGCGTGGAGCAGTTGTTTGTTAAAGGAGAGCAAAAAGTACAATGGTTGACAAAACTTATACCAAATGTGTAAGTCTCTATAATCATTTTTTTTTTACTTGTTATTTTTATGCTTAATATTAATCTATTATTTTTAATTTTTCAGTACTGTTTGATATATAGAAAAATATGGATGCCCATCACTAAATGACTTGAGTTACAACGCACAATATTATTGCATTAACCACGATTTGTGTAATCGTAAAAAACCGATGTGCGCGATGCAAAATGTTTTGTCAATACGTTCGTGGTTACATAATTTAATATACAATACAAAAGGAGAGGATGTGGTGGATATGAAAAGGGAGTGTAATTGTGAACACGCGCACGTGTAATGTCGCATTCTTTCACGTCCGTTCAGACGAAGTCTAGAACTCTATGAGACAAAGAGTATTTGTAATACTAAGGCGAGTGCGTCTGATTTCGATTTTCAAAGATCAAGTGCCTCGAGATGTTGATGTTTGTGACTTTACGTATGTAGATAACCATAAGGTACTTAAGGAACCCCGTACCATGGAGGGGATTCATTCTCGTTCTAACCTTTGACCTGTTCACGTCGATCTTTAATAATATATTCAAATATAACGCAAAAAAGTCATTCTTTTATTTCACCTATCATTATATCGAAATTACTTATACTGGATTAATTTTCGGTATTTGACACCTGCAAGTCGGTGCATAAAAGTTTGGTCCTTCGAGCCGGATTGACAAAACGATCCGTACAATCAATTTAATTCTAAGAATACAAAATTAACACAAGTTCAAGTTCTAAGTGAAGTGACACGGTGAGTGAAAATCAAAGTGCAAAACGAGATCTGTAGTGACTAACAGTTCTCAATACAAATTTAATCCAAAATTCATTAATCACATGATATAAAAATTTGCATCATTTTTTTCAAGCGCACAATTCAAGTCCGATTCCATCAATCTATTGGCGGACATACACAATCAGCAAAAGGGCGTCTCCTTCTAGGAGACCACACAATCGAATTCAATATTCCTACTGGGATATTAACAACCGCAAAATCTACTTGGCATCTTCTCCTGAAGGCCTACAGCAAAAGCAACTTCACCATTTACACAACAGATTCATTAAACGTCCAAGCAGCTACAGCACATCAGTTTCGAAATCGATCATCTCTATTGTCTGCATAACAGTAAGTGCTTCTCTCTTTTGAATCACCTATAGGCTTTTAATTGCGAAAATCAAATTGACTCTACTTCATAATGGTCGATAACGAAAAACTTAAAAAATTAACGTTACAACGCGAAACTGTCAAGGGACAGTTAACTGAGTTCAATCCTTTTTAGATAATTATAATAAAGATACTGATTTGTATCAATTGCCAATACGATTACAGCGACTAAATACATTATTTGAAAATTTTGATCCATTATGTGACGAAATCGATTTATTAAATGATGATGCAAATAGCAAAGGAGAAAGATATTCAATTTTAAATAATTTTTATAAAATTGTTAGCATTGCTCAGAAAAACATAGCCGATTCTTGCACTGGTCGATCAGATCCGTTTAATTTATCAAAATCGCAAAATTTCGTCGCATTAAGTGACGATACCCGACGTACGAATGTAGTTAAACATAAAATCAAATTGCCGCAAGCATCAATCCCAACTTTTACGGGACAGCTTGAACAATGGCTTTCATTCAAAAATTCGTTTACATCAATGATCCATAATCGCGATGATTTATCAGATGTCGAAAAATTACACTACTTGCGTACGGCTTTACGTGACGAGGCGTTAAAAAAAAATCCAAGTATTTCCAATCACTGAGGAAAATTATACTAAAGCTTGGGATGTTTTAGTAAAATCGTATGAAAATAAGCGTTTAATAATTTCACGTCATTTATCATTATTGTTGCACTTACCAAATCAAGATAAAGAAGGATATCGTAGTGTTGAAAGATTAGCAGATGAGGCACAACAACATGTGCAATCGTTAGCTAGTTTAGATGTTAAGTTATCTCCCGAAATCGTTGTGCAAATTATTGAAGAAAAGTTAAACAAGACAACGCGTATGAAGTGGGAAGAATCACTTAGCCGCGAAATCTTTCCTTCTTTAGATCAATTAATAGAATTTTTGTATAAAACCGCTGTTTCCTTATCGACTTTCGCAAGTGACAGAGATTCTAATAATCATCATGACAATGGCCCTCCTGCTAAAATACGTAGAATCGATAATAAAACTGCGCGTACTTTTTTCACGGGAAACAAAAAATGTCATGCTTGTTCTGATGAAGAATATCATCCTTTATTTAAATGCAAAAAATTTCTGGATTTAACGGTCAATGAAAGATTTAATCTTGTTAAAGATGCTAAGCTTTGCAATAACTGTCTGAAAAATCATGGAAGTAGCGAATGTAGATTTGGAAATTGTAGAACGTGCGGTAAAAAACATAATACTCTGCTTCACTTCGGAAATTCAAATGTTCAAGTAAAAGAAGAAGAAGATAAGAACGACAAAGCTAACAAAAATTCAGAATGACTATATGAAACCGACTGTGTGAGTCATTGTTTTTCAAACGTTACTTTATCCCCTTCGATAGATCTAATGCCAACAGCTTTACTCCGGGCTAGTGTCAACAATAAATTCCATGTACAATGCCGAACACTGTTAGATACTTGCTCAACTGTGAATTTTATTACAGAAGGTTTATTAAATTTATTAAAGGCAACAAAAACACCATGTTCCTTAACAATAGAAGCGATGAACGAATTAAATACGACGGCACGTTCTTTTACAACGTTAACTATTAGATCACTTCATTCAAACTTTGAAAAATCACTCGTATTTTATGTTGTACCTATTATTACAGATTTTAGCCCAATACAAAAGTTTCCGAGAGAAAAAATTAAAATTCCTTCACATCTAAAACTAGCCGATATTAACTTTTACAACCCATCAAAGGTTGATATGTTATTAGGTGTTGGACCCACATTATCAATGTTTTGTAATGGACAAATAATTATAAATAACGAGTTGATTTTACAGAAAACGAGACTCGGTTGGGTAATCGGTGGTAGTTTAAATTTATCGCAAATTAATAAAAGATCTATCTGCATGATTTCAAACGTAGATTTTGATTTAGAAAAATTTTGGACATTGGAAGAAATTCCAGAGAAGCAAAAACATTGGTCAAACGATGAATTGTTCTGTGAGGCACATTTTAAAAAGCACGTACGTAGAAATGAGGAAGGAAGATTTGTAGTAGCTTTACCTTTTAAAGAAGGTTGCGATAAACCGGGCAATTCACGACCAATAGCAATGAGAGGAATAATGTCACTAAAAAATAAATTCAAAAAAAACTTACAATTTAAATTAGATTACACCAAGGTAATGAATAATTACCTTGAGTTAAATCATATGTCTCTCATAGAAACGCCAAGCTTAGAATCTGACGAATTTTATTTACCCCATCACGCGGTACAAAAGGAGTCAAGTAACACTACCAAAACAAGAGTTGTTAAAAACGCGTCGGTCGAGCCTATAGATAATAAACCCTCTCTTAACTCTTGTTTACTGGTAGGCCCTACTATTCAAGATAGTTTATTTGTCATTTTATTGAGATTTAGAGTTCGATTATATGTGATTATAGCAGACATAGAAAAAATGTATAGACAATTTTTAATTCGTGAAGAAGATAGAAAATATCAAAAGATTCTTTGGTTTCATAACGACGAAATACGAGAATTCACTTTAAACACAGTCACGTTCGGAATCAATGCTGCGCCTTTTCTAGCAATTCGATGTTTACATCAGCTTGCCGAAGATGAAAAGGATCGATTTCCCTTAGCAGCAAAAATATTAACAACGGACATGTATGTCGATAATATGTTAACTGGTACTGATAGCAAATCAGAAGCGCGTGAAATTTGTCGACAAATGATCGGAATATTAAAAACTGCATGTATAAGATTATCTCAATGGGCATCAAACGACCCTGAAACTGACCCTGAACTGACCTACTCGATGGTATCGCGCAACAAGATCTTGACGTGAATTTCGACTTTGATAAAGATTCTTCTTTAAAAACATTAGGAATTCTTTGGAAGGCTAAGACAGATGCATTTGTTTATAATATTAAAGAAATATACATTCCCGAAAAAATTACTAAACGAAAAATACTTTCCGAAATTGCGAAAATTTTCGATCCTATAGGATTCTTGGGACCTATAATTTTATTCGCAAAAAAATTAATGCAGGAAATTTGGCAAGCCAAGATTGAATGGGACGAATCGATTCCTTGTCATATAAATTATACGTGGAATAATTTTTGCACACAACTAAATTCGATAAATGGTATTCAATTCGATCGATTTGCAATTATTTCTGACGCCATTAATGTAGAAATTCACGGATTTTCGGATGCTTCACAAATTGGATACGGAGCTTGTATTTATTTACGTTCTATGAATGCAAACGGAAAGATAAAAGTTTCCTTAATGTGTTCAAAGTCTCGTGTGGCACCGTTAAAAACGCGAACTATACCTCAGCTTGAATTATGTGCGATGCAATTGCTCGCGAATTTATTTAATCAAGTCATAAATGCTATAGATATAAAAATAAATTCGATGAATTTTTGGTCAGATTCAAGCATTGCTCTTAATTGGATAAATACTCAACCTAGTTTATTAAAAACTTTTGTGGCTAATCGAGTCGTAGACATACAAAAAAGGACCGATGTATCACATTGGCGTCACGTCCGAACT
>CM053171.1:22519798-22654991 GCA_012977825.3 Pteromalus puparum
TGTACCTATTATTACAGATTTTAGCCCAATACAAAAGTTTCCGAGAGAAAAAATTAAAATTCCTTCACATCTAAAACTAGCCGATATTAACTTTTACAACCCATCAAAGGTTGATATGTTATTAGGTGTTGGACCCACATTATCAATGTTTTGTAATGGACAAATAATTATAAATAACGAGTTGATTTTACAGAAAACGAGACTCGGTTGGGTAATCGGTGGTAGTTTAAATTTATCGCAAATTAATAAAAGATCTATCTGTATGATTTCAAACGTAGATTTTGATTTAGAAAAATTTTGGACATTGGAAGAAATTCCAGAGAAGCAAAAACATTGGTCAAACGATGAATTGTTCTGTGAGGCACATTTTAAAAAGCACGTACGTAGAAATGAGGAAGGAAGATTTGTAGTAGCTTTACCTTTTAAAGAAGGTTGCGATAAACCGGGCAATTCACGACCAATAGCAATGAGAGGAATAATGTCACTAAAAAATAAATTCAAAAAAAACTTACAATTTAAATTAGATTACACCAAGGTAATGAATAATTACCTTGAGTTAAATCATATGTCTCTCATAGAAACGCCAAGCTTAGAATCTGACGAATTTTATTTACCCCATCACGCGGTACAAAAGGAGTCAAGTAACACTACCAAAACAAGAGTTGTTAAAAACGCGTCGGTCGAGCCTATAGATAATAAACCCTCTCTTAACTCTTGTTTACTGGTAGGCCCTACTATTCAAGATAGTTTATTTGTCATTTTATTGAGATTTAGAGTTCGATTATATGTGATTATAGCAGACATAGAAAAAATGTATAGACAATTTTTAATTCGTGAAGAAGATAGAAAATATCAAAAGATTCTTTGGTTTCATAACGACGAAATACGAGAATTCACTTTAAACACAGTCACGTTCGGAATCAATGCTGCGCCTTTTCTAGCAATTCGATGTTTACATCAGCTTGCCGAAGATGAAAAGGATCGATTTCCCTTAGCAGCAAAAATATTAACAACGGACATGTATGTCGATAATATGTTAACTGGTACTGATAGCAAATCAGAAGCGCGTGAAATTTGTCGACAAATGATCGGAATATTAAAAACTGCATGTATAAGATTATCTCAATGGGCATCAAACGACCCTGAAACTGACCCTGAACTGACCTACTCGATGGTATCGCGCAACAAGATCTTGACGTGAATTTCGACTTTGATAAAGATTCTTCTTTAAAAACATTAGGAATTCTTTGGAAGGCTAAGACAGATGCATTTGTTTATAATATTAAAGAAATATACATTCCCGAAAAAATTACTAAACGAAAAATACTTTCCGAAATTGCGATAATTTTCGATCCTATAGGATTCTTGGGACCTATAATTTTATTCGCAAAAAAATTAATGCAGGAAATTTGGCAAGCCAAGATTGAATGGGACGAATCGATTCCTTGTCATATAAATTATACGTGGAATAATTTTTGCACACAACTAAATTCGATAAATGGTATTCAATTCGATCGATTTGCAATTATTTCTGACGCCATTAATGTAGAAATTCACGGATTTTCGGATGCTTCACAAATTGGATACGGAGCTTGTATTTATTTACGTTCTATGAATGCAAACGGAAAGATAAAAGTTTCCTTAATGTGTTCAAAGTCTCGTGTGGCACCGTTAAAAACGCGAACTATACCTCAGCTTGAATTATGTGCGATGCAATTGCTCGCGAATTTATTTAATCAAGTCATAAATGCTATAGATATAAAAATAAATTCGATGAATTTTTGGTCAGATTCAAGCATTGCTCTTAATTGGATAAATACTCAACCTAGTTTATTAAAAACTTTTGTGGCTAATCGAGTCGTAGACATACAAAAAAGGACCGATGTATCACATTGGCGTCACGTCCGAACTCACGATAATCCCGCAGATGCGTTATCACGGGGTCAATTACCACATGAATTTTTAGAGAATGAACAATGGTTAATCGGTCCTTCTTGGCTGTCAGATGATAAAAGCGTATGGCCAGATTCTCGAATACCTGGGTTGAAAGAATTGTCTGAACAACGCAAAGCTGCATGTTTATTAACCGTTTGTCCATATTTTAAATATTTGCTGAACGTTTTTGAAAAATACTCTTTTTTTACAAAATTACGTAGAGTAATTGCATTTTGTTTACGGCCAGAGAAAAGGAATCGAAAAAATAAAACCAGACGTTTAGAAGTCGATGATTTGCAACGAGCAGAAAATGCAATCATTCGATTAGTGCAAAAATCAGTTTTTATTAGCGAATTCCAAGCTCTTAGTAATCAAAAACCTTTGCCAGAAAAGAATCGATTATCTTGTTTAGATCCATTTATTGATAAAAATGATATTGTTCGAGTTGGTGGCCGAATTCGTAAAGCAATGATGCCATTTTCGCAACGACACCCTGTTATTCTTCCTAAAAGTAATCATATAACTGATTTAATAATTAAGTATTATCACGTGAAGAATCATCATACAGGTATTCAAAATACACTTTATGCAATCCGAGAAAATTATTGGATCATTGATGGACGAAACCAAGTTAAGAAAATCATACGTAAATGCATTACTTGTTTTCGAGCGAATCCTCGGCTTGTCACTTATAAAATGGGAAATCTTCCTAGCGTAAGAATTCGACAATCTCGTCCATTTAACAATGTTGGTGTAGACTTTTGCGGTCCATTTTATATCAAAGAAAAGAAACATAGAAACGGGAAATTTCATTAAATGTTACGTAGCAGTTTATGTCTGCATGGTTATTAAAGCAGTACATTTTGAAGTCGTAGAAGATCTTTCGAGCGAAGCGTTTTTAGCCTCTTTACAGCGCTTCGTAGCCCGACGCGGATTACCAGAATCAATTTATTCTGATAATGGATCAAATTTCTGTGGCGCTAATAACGATCTTAATGAATTATATATACTACTCAATTCCGATGAATTAAAAACAAAAATAAATAATTTTTCGACTGATAACAAAATTGAATGGCATTTTATACCGCCTTATGCTCCGAATTTCGGAGGTT
Source organism: Pteromalus puparum (assembly GCA_012977825.3). NCBI lineage: Eukaryota > Metazoa > Arthropoda > Insecta > Hymenoptera > Pteromalidae > Pteromalus > Pteromalus puparum. The sequence goes on from CM053171.1 coordinate 22,522,846, forward strand.
TATGGGAGGTTTTTGTAAAACAATTTAAACATCATTTTAAGAGAGTCGCATATGATAAACGATTTACTCACGCAGAATTTGTAACGTTCACCACTGAAGTAGAGGCAATATTAAACTCGAGACCATTGACACAAATGTCATCTGATATTAATGATCTAGCAGCCTTGACTCCTGGTCATTTTCTCATAGGTGATTCAATGAGAAGCCTTCCTGAAATCGACTTTAAAACGATTCCGACAAATAGACTTAATGCATGGGAAAATATTAAAAAAATCAAACAAGAATTCTGGTCGCGTTGGCATAAAGAATATCTAAGTAGTTTAAATATTAGACATAATAAAACTAATAATATTCCTGATCTAAAGGAAGGTTTGTTAGTTTTAATCAAGGAAGATAACGTGCCATGCATGAAATGGAATTTAGGTAGAATTGAAATTCTACATCCAGGAACCGACAATATTGTAAGAAGCGTTACTATTAAATCTAAAGATAAATTAATTAAGCGTCCAACTACAAAAATTGCAGTTTTACCTATAGAACAGTAAGTTATGTATGATATAAGTATTAATTAAGAACTTTATTCTTAAAAATCTATATAAGAATTTTATGTATTATTTTGATCGCTACTCTCTCAAAGGGGGGAGTATGAACACGCGCACGTGTAATGTCGCATTCTTTCACGTCCGTTCAGACGAAGTCTAGAACTCTATGAGACAAAGAGTATTTGTAATACTAAGGCGAGTGCGTCTGATTTCGATTTTCAAAGATCAAGTGCCTCGAGATGTTGATGTTTGTGACTTTACGTATGTAGATAACCATAAGGTACTTAAGGAACCCCGTACCATGGAGGGGATTCATTCTCGTTCTAACCTTTGACCTGTTCACGTCGATCTTTAATAATATATTCAAATATAACGCAAAAAAGTCATTCTTTTATTTCACCTATAATTATATCGAAATTACTTATACTGGATTAATTTTCGGTATTTGACACCTGCAAGTCGGTGCAATTGCTTATATTTTTAATAAATAAAAAAAAACAAACAATCAAAACCGCTGCCAAATTATTGACACTTAGCTTCCTCCTAATCCCGTTATTGATATATTATAAAATATTTTATTAATCTAGTTTTTTAAATTTCTTTTGTGAATAAAAATATATTTGAGAATTAATTTCACACTTTCTATTTAAATAATCAAATTTTTATTTATACATAAATTTATAAATTACATTAAAAAAAAGTACATTAGTTTAAAATATCAGTCTAAAATTGTAACATCTTCTATTATTCGCGGCCTGCTTCTACTGCTACCACTGCTGCTACTGCCGCTGCTACTGTCGCTGCTGCTACTATCGCTGCTGCTACTACCGATGCTGCTACTACCGCTTCTACTACCGCTGCTGTTACCGCTGCTACTACCGCTGCTGTTACCGCTGCCGTGCGGTGGTATAGCAGCAGTCTTTTTTTTATTTGATAGGGACAATCGCCCCACCTTCCTCTGTAAAATTCTATCTGATTCAACTGTAACAAATAAAAAAAATAAATCAAATAAATTATGTTTAAAAAACTGATAGATAAATAATAAAAAATAAATAAATAAATAAATAAATGCAAACTTACACAAATCAGACATTCTTGTCGACGAGGTCGCTCTTGGCGTAGGTGGTTTTGGTATCATTTCTGATACCTCTGGCGATGCCCTTGGCGAGGGTGGTTTAGACGATGCTCCTATCAGCTCAGCTTCCTTCGACGGTCCAGATACTGTCCTAGGTTCAACTATAACAAATAATGATTAATAAAATCATTCATAAAGAAAAAAATATGCATTTTTTAAAATATTATTTTGTTTACCTGATGATTTTCTTGTGATCTTGGGAATCTGTCCAAGATCTTTCAATAATTTTTTTTCTCTGCTCGAGCTGCTGTCCGAGCTAACTGAGCAGACACTTGAGCTGCGAAATCCTCTGTACAACTGCTGCATCGCAGCATTTGACGGTAATGGAGGTACTGAATAAAAATAATATTATATTACAAATTTTTTAATTTCAAAAATAATAAGTTTTAAATTTGTTATAAATTTACTTACTTGAATCTATGGCCCTCCTGGCCCAGTCAAGATGATCCAGCAACATTATTATTAATGGAGCATTGTCAGCTAACCAATTAATGCGATCTCGCATTTTTGATATGCTGCTTTTGCTACTCCTGCTGCTTCTGCTTCTTCTGCTGCTCCTGCTGCTGCTACTGCTCGTTTTAGCGTTGTTCTTTTTTTTCGGATACGAATTTTGAACTGATGATCCACGATTTCCCTCAAGTATTTATAGGGAAACCTTCCCTCCCTCGAACGCTTTCCACCACCATGCGAAAATTTTAAGAGTATTTTACCTACTCTTTCAAACCCGCACCCCATTCCGAATGGGTAGGAATTTATTTCTTAAGAAGGTATAATATACTTTCTTTACTGCTGCGCACCATTTCCGCTTTTTTTTCGACAGGACTTCTAAAATACTGAGAAAAGAAATTTCTCTTTTTCCCGATACATCTTAGCAGGTAGAAGATAGTCCGCTCTTTTTCACCCAACGTAAGGTGTGTTGACTTTTGAATTTCAAGGCTTAGCATCGTAATTGAACGATTGGGAAAAAGTTCTTAGGCACCATTTAAAGCGCCAGAGATATTTCGAAATTGGGTGCGGGAATTTTTTATTCTTTAAAGGACCTTCCCTTCCCTCCAATAATCGGCGGAGAAAAGAAATTTCTCTTTTTCCCGCATACATTAGCAGGTGAAGGTAGTCGCTCTTTTTCACCCAAACGTAAAGTTGTGTTGACTTTTTGACATCTTCAAGCTTAGCAGTCGTATTGAACGATGGGAAAATTTTGAGGCTGACCATTTAAAGCGCCAAAGACAATATTTACCGATGCAACGCACTATCGATCCACCTAACGCCGCTTATAAGTTCGCTTTAACGCCGTAGTGAAAAAGGGCATAAGCAGCTGTGATGCTCGCTCTAGAAGAGAACCCTATACATATATTAAACGAGACAGAGAGTCCCTTTCCCTCCACTCTTGCCTTCTTAGAGAGACGCGCAGCATATTAGAAAGAGAGCGAGAGGTAATACTACTATAGAGGTAAGGACCGTATGCTGGCCTGTAAGCGGCGGTGATGCTCGCTCTAGAGAGAGAACGCAATATATTGAAAGAGACAGAGAGTCCCTTTCCTCCACTTCATCAACGGACATTTCGCTTGCCTCAATGAACACATACGGTTGCTTGAAGGAGGGATTATGGAGGAGGGCATAAGCCCACCACAATTTTTTTTTTTTTGCTCAAGAAGGAAGATTGGACTTATACACCACTACGGTTACTGGCTCACTTTGAGAGTGGATGAATTCTATCGCTTCGAAGGGGGGGGAGGGAGGGATAAAAAAAATTCCTGTATCTAAAATACATACGACATTCTAGATCATTCGTGGGAAGGGAGTTTCTCCTCCTTTTCGTCCCCCTCTTCGACATTTTAGTCACGGAGGAGGGAGGATCCCTATTCTTATACACACATGACATTCTAGATCACTGGGAGCAGGGAGGGGGTGATCTAGAATGCCTATGATCTGGTATGCCTATAGCCTATCTACTATGGACACACCGTCTCATACCGAGGATAGAAAACTGGATGAAAAGAGGACACGGGGAAGTTAATTACTACCTCACGCAGTTTTTTACCGGACATGAATGCTTCCGGGCTTACCTGCACCGGTTCAAATTAGAAGACAGTCCAAACTGCTCAACATGTTAGGACGCAACAGAGGATGCTGAGCACGTCTTTTGCGAGTGCTCACGATATTATCAGGAACGAGAGGATCTTGAGAGTTATCTCCAGATCAGAGTAACTCCGGAGTCGATTATGATGGTCATGCTGAACTCAGAGAATGAATGGTGCGCAATCAGCGGGTACGCAGCAGACATTCTCAAGAAAGTCAGGAATGACGAAGAAGACAGAAGAAGAAGAAGAGGCTGAGTAAACGATGACTATAGTGATGACGACCACATCAACCAGAAGTAGGCGTTAAGTGTTAAGCCCCCCGTGAAGCATTGCTCGACGGTGGTACCGCGGGGAACAGGGGCACAGAAGATGGAGCTAGGCACCTTTACTGAGGGTCGATAAAGGCAAAGAGGGCGTTCCCTGTGACGGATGGGTGTTTTTTCGCCTGGCCGTAACTAGGATGGGTTGAGTCGGTGTGAATCCGACACACGGCTGACATTGCGGATGGGGCTGTTTCGACGACCCCATAAACAAAGTCATGCTATGGTATTTCTAAGATTTTCCCTAATACCTCTTTCTCCAAGAGAGAGATAAAAAAACACAACCATACAGACATTTTTTAAAAACACTATTTTTCGACTTAGAATGCCTTAAAACATATTTTCTACATATTTTTACACAAACTCCAAAAATTACTATTACAAGGTTTCCTTAGGAAGGAAGTAATAATCTATACTTCATGAAGAGTTTTGTAGTACAAAAGAGTACTAAATCAATGTATCTTAATTCGGTCAAATTAACTGACAAAGAAAAATGGCATAGGGCACTTAGTCATGTAAATTTTCAATACTTAAATGAATTAGTCAAAAATAAATTAGTTGAAGGCCTGCCAGAAAAAATTAAAAATAAAAAAATATAATGTGCAAACTGTATTGAAAGTAAAATGTCAAAAGTACAGTTCGAAAATAATAGAACAAAAACTGCTAATATTTTCAAACTCATTTATACGTACTTAAATGGTCCACATAATACCATCAGTTATAGTGAAGAAAATTATTTTGTGACATTTGTTGATGATTATAGTAAGTGTATTTTTCGCATTAAAAATAAATCTGAAACTGCAAGTTGTCTGAAAGAATTCGTGAGTCTAGTAGAGAATAAATTTGATAAAAAGGTGAAAAAGTTGCAATGTGATAACGGTAAAGAATATTTGAACCATAAGGTTTATGATTTTGTAAAGTCTAAAGGAAAAGAACTAGTAACATGTCCAACGTACATCCATGAACTAAATGAAGTAGCTGAAAGATATAATAGGTCAGCTATGGACATAGGTAGATGTCTAATGCGAGAAGCGAAAATATACAGGCGACATTGGCCAGAAATTATGAAAACTGTTGCCTATCTAAAGAATCGTACAATTGCAAATATAGCGGAGAACAAAACTCCTTTTAAAATATTTTTTGGTATCAAACCTAATATAGATAATCTAAAGAATGTATGGCAGTCCAGTCTTTGTAAGAGTTCCAGAAGTGTTAAGAAAATGCAAATGGGATGATAAAGCTCAATTAGGTGTACTAGTAGGTTATGTAAAAAATGGCTATAAAGTTCTAGTCAACGTCAGAGTTATTCACGATAGACATGTCCAAGTAGTTAAGGAAAAGATACAACTAATATGCTTAAAAAAGAACGATGATCAAAAAGACAGAGATTCGATAAGTGAAAGTGAAGCCGATACTGATGTGGATTCAAACAAAAAAAAAACATTAATGACCATTTACTTTGACTTTCAAATCAAGTAGAGGTAACGAAATTAATTTCAAAAATCGTATTAAGGGGCGCGGTAGCGCCCCGATGGCAAGTATAAGTTTTTATACAGTGTGCCGTCGGGGAGCCCCGCGACCCTATTATACTTTGAATTTGCTTTTTAACCTATTTACGTTTTATTCATTCTGTCTATATTTTATTTGATCCGTTGTTAACTCATATGTGTGAGTATCCTACTTTGAAGATTTTAAACAGATCTTTCTAATGACCGTAGTATTTTTCTAAGGAAGTGTTCCTTGATATGGTGATGATGGAAGTGCTCCTTCATAAAAATAACTAAGATCAAAAATTAATTTGCGATAATTTCTTAAAATTTCTGGCCATGCGATTCTCTTCTTTTTAAGTACAATAATACAAGAATATGTCAAAAAATATAATAGGTTATAAGGTTATAATATCTGTAAGGTGATACCCTCTTGATTACGACTACGCCGCGAATAAATAATTTCCAGAGCATCGTTTCGTTTTGGAGTCCACCTCGCATTCTTCGTAACTTGGAAATCCTGAATAAATACGCACTTGGACTCGTTCATGTTCGAGTCGGATATTTTGATTTCGGCTGCTGTGCCACTTGGAATCAACAAGTTGTTTTGATTTTTAAGTATCAACGGCAGTCGAGATAGTATATACAAAGAAGATACTCGTGCTACTGCTAGTGCATCGCCCGTCAAGATTTTTGTGTCAAAGCGTCAAGCGCTGGTCAGGACGACTCAAGCACTATAGCGTAGATCGCCAGAGATCAAGAGCGAGATCGACAGCGTAATCGGTAGCCCTTCCGAGCTCGGCTTCAACTTCATCGAGCGCTCTCACCGCTTGAGCTCGGCGACGACCCCGTTGGCTGTAATATACCATAACCTCATTTTCGCGTAAACTTCCGTAACGTGTTGAAGACTGCAATATCTAGGTAATTCCTCAATCTTCTGTTACAGCAACAACTTTAATCTCAACCTGAGCGGCGCGACGCCCGCGCCGCCTTGATCATTATTAGTCAACCTGAACTTGGTCTTATTTCTCTACAGCTATATAGCGGCTCCTGGGCGGCGCATTATGACAGTGAGTCCAAGAACTATTTCATTGAGTTTGAGCACATGGAGGAGGAGGTAGATATCAACGAGGAGCCGACGCTTCTCCAGGCGAAAATCAGCAGTCCAGCCTCAAGCTCAGCATACCCGCACGATATTCCGCAACAAGTCCAAGCAGATCGTCAACGACACGACGTGTACATGAATGCTGGGTACAGATAGTAAAACACAGCAACGTGCTCGGAACCCCTAGCTCACATCGATGGATTGCAAACTGCGAAGTGCGACATATAGAGATCGAGTCGACAGCGTGCGTGATCCACGGATAATCGATCGAAGCTTGACCGTAACTTCGCCAAGTTTTTGCTTACTGGAGTTCTACAAAGATCCCGTTGGCTTCAATTCTAACCTCAACGACCATTTTTGCTTGCACCAGAACCATACACAAAGGCAACACAAATTGATATAATAAGTAAGATCTCGACTGTTCTTGTCTTCCACAGGCTTAGAGCGCTTGTTTTTCCGAAATTAGCAGAAGACTACGAGGCCTTCTTGTTCTACCACAGGCCGAGAACGAGTTCGAGAAATGCGACTATGGTAACGATCTCACCGAGTCTGAGGACGATGAAAATGACGAGATCGTCGAGGACAATGAGCGAGAACTTGCGTATATAGATCGTCTTTGTATGAATATGGAGATTAGCCACACAAGCGCGCCGGATCGGGGACCGGTACAGGACCCCTGGGTCACTACGATGGACTAGACACTGGACATCGACAAATTGCATCATCAGAACATGCTGAACTGCCACATCAAGAGCGAGACCGATAGTGTGATCAGTGGCCACTCTTAGCTCGGTCCTCAACTACTGCTGGAGCTCTCTACACTTGTCCTCGACGATGAACCTGTTGGTCGCAAGGACGACTTTCGTAGCTGGTTTAAGTTGTATACCAGAGGCTTCTAGCTCAATGGCAACCGGATACTCTAACTCCAAGACCTCATATTCAATTATTCCTCCGGAGTCGAAAATTAACGACAAGATCTTCCTTCTTTCGTTACAGCTGTATCAACCTCGACATTAGAGTTACTGTATAACGCCACCTCAATCATGGTCGACTCCTCGAACCCGATAAGGCCTCACATGTTATCGGTGCAGCAGAGTTTGCCGTAGCTGGCAAGCACCTCAACAACAACCGCCGAAGACGCGCCATGGCTCTAACAGCCTGCAAGCGACACTTCGCGCTCAAGGCCAACTCAATGGAGAAGTCCGTGCTTATAAGCAAAAGCTGCAGCAGCTATCGAATGGTGCGTCAGGCCCAAGCAGAGCCCAAGAACAACGAGTCGGAATGCGATCGACTATGGCAACAATCTCATCAAGTTCGAGAACGAGGAGGAAGTGGACGTCATTAAACCGACATGGTCCTGGAGATCGGCAGCGACAAAAGCCCCACCAGCTTCAAGCTTAGCATACCCGCCGTAACAACCGATAAAAAGTCATATAGCCTACTACGCTGCTGCTGTTGGGTCGATATCAATATTTAACAATTCCAACGAAGACTAGCGCAACTCAATATTTGCCGTTTTCCTTAAAAAATGACTACTAAAAAAGAGCAAAAAATGAGTTGTGTTAGTATTTGTTGGAAATCATAATTCTGCTAGACTTTGTAAAAATCCTCAATATTGCAGCAGCCCCTTGAGGGGCTTTTGTCAAAAACATTTCCATTGTAAGTTTATTTAATTAAACTCATTAAAAGGTTGTGAAATCAGTTCAAAGAACACCTTTTACAAGGTAAAATGTTGGCAACTATAAGTTATGTGCCCATCCTAACGAATCTATCTTAGTATTATAATTATAATTCTTCCTCTAAAAAGTTATAAAATCCTTAAAGAAATTGTCAAATGTTTACAGCTTACAAAAGTTTTTCTGTATTTTTATCATTATACGCTAATGAATGTAGTGAAATCAGTTTTAAAAATGTCACGTATTAAAAATTAGGACACTAACAAAAATCATTTCTTACTCGAAGATGAATTAATCTGAAAACTAAGCCAAATCATCTTGTGCAAAGAATATGGGCAAAATCATAAATATAATAAAAACAAGCAAGTTCCTCTTATTTATAGAAGAAATTAATTCTTCTTGGCGTAAGAAATGATTTTTGTTAGTGCAGGTAAGCTAGAATCTGTTGGCTAGTTTATAAAAAATAAGATAGTTGTACTTTTCAAAATTATTCTTATAATACTTACTTGCCGTCCCGTTATATATATATATATATATATATATATATATAATATTATATGTATATTTTTTGAAGAAAGTGATAGCTATATGAATATGCACGTGGTACATATGAGTAGGAGGCAGAGTGGGGAGACGCACGTGTTACTGTTGCATGTGTTATTATACCGTTTGAGGTTAGAGACGTAAGAAGGTACATAAATATTTGAATGTGTGTAAAAAAATAAAAAACCTTCATTTAAAAACATACCTGTCTTGCAGATTCTCGTTTTCATCTTCAGTATCATCAGAGCTTGATGAGTAAATGTTTGTTGTTCACATGTTTGTTTTACACTGTTTTGTTGTTGCGTTTCACTGTCCCTGTCACTCACTGAATTGAAATTACTGTTTTTGTCACTTTCCATTATGAAATCAATGTAATTTTATTAATACACTTGTAGTTAAATATAAGGATTCACTTCAATAATAATAATAACGATATACATGTTTACGTACAACTGACGCGTAGACGCGGGATAGCATTATTTCAGTTTATGCTAGGTAGAGAACGCCGAGCGCGTTGTGTATAGAGAACGCCGAGAGCGCCGATGGGCCCGAAAGCCAGCGGAAAGATACGGAAGGAGAGAGCGGTGAAGGAAGAGGTGCGCGTACGTGTTGCGCGGTGACGAGAGTGCGGTGGAGGGGAGCTAGAGAGAGAGAGAAAGAGAGAGAGAGAGAGAGAGAGTGAGAAGAAGAGCGCGGCGAAGGAAGAGGTGCGCGTATAGTCCGTACGTCTTGTGCGGCGAAGGGAGCTCTTCCCCTGCGGGCGTTCGCTTAATTCCCCTCCTACCGTTCGCGTGACGGTCGGTTTTTTCTCGATTCACTCCCCGGCAAAAATGTGTACCTAACGAGCCTATAGAAGTAGTCACGTCAAAAATAAAATCTAGGTACGTTGCCCAGTAGTTTTCTAAGTGTAGGTGTCAGTTCTGCTCGAAGATGGTGGGCAAATCTCCCACTACTATATAACATTTTTAATATTTTCCAAAAATTTTACAAAATTTTACAAAAATTTTCCCAATATTTTCAAACAGTTTTTGAAGTTTTGTACAGTAATTATTTCCACAGAGCGCGCTACCTATGTTTTATTTATTTTTCTTTCCTCAAAGACCTAGACATCGTCTACGAGCAGAACTTACATTTATACATCAAAAACTATGCGCTACTCAAGTCTCGTGTTTTCCTCTTTCGAACACCTGGACATCGTCTACGAGAGTCCCGGGTGACGTGCTCGTCATCTTCAAGAAAAACTTACATCTACACATCGAAAGCCACGGAGCGTGCTACCTAGGTTTTATTTTTTAAGTAAGCTTACAGAGATATAATTTAAATTGAATCTAACCTCAAACCAGTATTTCAAATTTTACCATCCGTTTACCCAGGAAGACTATAGAAAAGGAGTATCAACGCAATGCTTAAGAAATACTGAAAACTATTAGAGAGTAAATCGCCAGTAGGCGGCGCTACAAACAGTAAGTTTCTAAAATGGCCGCCGTCTTGCCGCCAGCTGACTGAGCTGACTCAAATGTGCTTCAGTGAAATAAATTTAAGCTATTGTTTATTGACACTCCTTTTTATAGTAGCAATAACATTATCGTCATGTAAAATTATCCCCTGAATACGAATTTCAATATCCCAGATCTGTAAATTTGAAGGATATTTTAGTATAAGCATTTTAAATGGAAAATGTTTGGTATTTTTTGTACGCTATTTCACTTTTTGGCGTGTAGATCGGTTAAATTTCACCGTGGACAAAAAATTTTTGTTGTAAGTTGTTCGTTATTAAATTGCCTATAAAAAAGTCCCGGGTGGCGACTCTCTAAGTTCAATAGTTTGTTTACAGTAAGGGCTTGAAGTATACTCATGCAAACATACTACTTTCTTCAAGGCCATACTGTAAGTAAAGTATTGAATTTAGAGAGTAGCCACCAGTGACTTCTTTGTAGGTAATTTATTAAGGAACAACCTACAATAAAAAATTTTTGTCTATGGTGAAATTTAACCGAGCTACATGCCAAAAAGTGAAAAAAACGTATAAAAAATACCAAGCATTTTGCATTTAAAATGCTTATAGTAAAATATCCTTCAAATTTACAGATCTGGGATATTGAAATTCGTATTCAGGGGATAATTTTACATAAGACTAAAGTTGTTGAGTAGATGCTACTACAAGAAAGGAATATCAATAAAACATCTTTCACTGAAGCACATTTGAGTCAGCTCAGTCAGCTGGTGGCAAGATGGCGGCCATATTAGAAACTCACTGTTCGCAGCGCCGCCATGCAGCGAAAAAAGTTTTCAGCGGGATTTTGCTTATTTGCGGTATCTCGTTGACACTCCTTATCTATAGTCTTCCTGCGTTTACCAACCGAGTCACTTGTAATATGTGACAAAATAAGCAGTATTTAAGAGCAACTGTTGGTTAAAGCGTTGGCCAATTCGTTTGGATTTGGCCAAGCGACGGCGAATTAGATCTTTACGTTTCTACCAGGGAATAATCATAATTTTATATAATTCAATCATGTCATTAAATTATATAAAATTTTTGGTGATTTTTATACAATAAAATAAAAAAAACAAAACAAAAAAAAAATCAACGCACCTGAAGTATATTATATTATGACCCTAATACAATATACTTCTGACAGTACATCTTGGGTGGTGTGGAAAACTGTCATCTAAAATTTATCGTCGTACGATATGACGATTCCCTTGATGACTTAAATATATAGCCATTATCTTTAAGAAATTTCACAAAACTTTCATTATCTACTAACTTACTATATTTGTTTGGGATTCTTAAATTTCGGCATTGGTTTAATCTTATGGGGCCAAAATTACACTTAACCTTCTTCTTCTTAAATAACAGTGAGATTGATTTAAATAATGTCGATAGTCAAAAGAATTATACCTATATTGCTACAGAAAGTAACACTCCTCTACTTGTATTTCTTTCATACATTCTGCTTTTACTAATGTTTATAGATTAAATTAATTTATTTATCTGTTATTTTATATAATATTCTCAATTTTCGACATTGGTTTCATCTTATGAGACCCATAATCTACTAACCTACTATATTTGTTTGGGATTCTCAAATTTCGGCATTGGTTTCATCTTACATGGGGACCAGAATTACATTTAATCTGCTAAGCTCAAGTCAGTAATTGGAAAGATCATATTATATAATTGATACAGAAAATAGCTCTGGTTCTGCTTTTACTAATGTTTACAAATTAAACTAATCTATTAATCTCTTAATTTATATTATTACTTAACAGACAATGTATCTTAATGCGTTTACTTTCTTCTCATCTTGCTTTATTACCTTATTAACTGTTACTGTTATTTATTTAATGAATCTGTACTAATTCTACTTTCTGAATTAGGAATCAACATTTTTAATGCAGCCATATTTTACTATTTACGTAGTAAAAGTATGACGGTCTCAAGCCCGATAACGCAGAGAGAAGATTTTGATTCAATTGAGAACATGCAAAAAATCGACTCTAGAGAGAAGTAAATGACTAATAATAATAATCAAAGCTGTTCTAATATATACCGATCATAATATGACGTAACATTTGTATGAAATCACGTCAAATGTGAACATATAGGGGAGTAGAGAGGAAATTGAGACGAAGTGGAGGGGAAGTGGAGGGAAAGTGGAGGGCGGATGGAGGAGGTGAAGGGAAAGCGGATGAGAAGTAAAGGAGGTGGAGGGGAAGTGGAGGGGTGGAGGGGGGGAGAAAAGTGGAGGGAAGTGGAGGGACGTGGAGAGGAATTGGAGGGAAGTGGAGGGGGTGGAGGGGAGTGGAGTGGATTTCAATTTAAAATCACGCTTACGACTATATAATATAGTAAGATATATGTATATATATATGTGTGTGTGTGTGTGTGTGTGTGTGTTTGTAGATGATCTTCTTATTTGTTTTGAGGATAAACATATAATATATGAAATAAAAGCTAATCTAATGCAATGATTTGCAATAAAAGATTTGGGCAAGATAAGCCAAAATATAGGTATAGATATAAACTATAGTGGTGATAGAAGTAAAATGACATTAAGTTAAACAAAATATATCGAATCATTAGCTGCAAAATACAATCCAGAAAATGCAAAATTATATGATACTTTAATTGAGACTAATCTAAAATTAGATCAGCTAGTCAAATAGACAAAGGAATAAAGCACAGAAACTTGATAGGAAAATTGCTATATATAAACTCCGGCACAAGGCCAGATATTTTATACAGCGTACACTATTCACAGCACGTGAGGACGCAGTCCCAAAATTCTCTTATGGCTCTACAAGGCCGTACTTCTGCCCAGGCTTACGTACGCCGCGCTGGTCTGGGGGCAAAGAGGGGAGAGGCTAGGGGGATTAGGAACGAGGGGGCTACTGGGGCTCTAAGGACCACGCCAACCAAACCACTAGGAATCCTAGCAGAAGTGGAACCCCTCCACCTTCCGATCATAGGGGGGAGGGGGCTACCAAGGCCGCTCATACACTTAATGCCTTCGGGCAGTGGAAACAGGGGACGAGGCATACTCCGCTTCCACCAAAACGCTGCCTTGAACCGGAATTCTCTATAAAATACACGAGACTGAGAGACTTGGAAAAATACCCTGCCGGGGGAAAGAGATAATCTGGTACACGGATGGATCCAGAACCGATGATGGCACAAGCTGCGGATACTATTGTCGCAGAGATGAGAGGGGCATCTTTTTTTCACTGGGGCGGTTTATTAGTCGGAGATCTATCTATCTAGCCGCAACTCTGACGTCGACGGCAAACAGAAAAAAATGTTAACAAGCTTCTCGAACTGTTTTCGCGCCGACCATATAAATATCGAGCGAAAATCGGACTTACGCGGAAACGACTTTGAACAGCCGAGAGAGACACACTATTATTCTCCGACGCTTCCNCCCCCCCCCCCCCCGCCCAGCGGGGAAGCTCTCTTCTCGAATATTCAGACTCTGCGATATCTTTATAATTGTAAGAGATTTTCTCTACTGAAATGTAAAATGACAACATGTACATTCTGAAATGATCGCTAATTGAAACGTCAATAATAATAATTCAATAATAATTGAAACGTCGGAATAAAAAGAAAAATGAAATAATTTTTTTCATTATTCAAAATTGCCTCGGGTAGACCGATACAGCCAACAATACCATTTTGAGAAATACCGAGGGATAGGGCGAAGGAGAACTCTCCGTTTGACTTCTATAATACTTTTATTTCTAGTAATACTAGATGAGCTGAGGTACTACTGCTCTTTGAGATCATTATTTATATCTTTAAGGCTTCGAGGGTTTACAATTGTTTAAGATTGAGCGGATTATTTTTCGTGACAAAATTATTTTTATTTACAAAATTTAAAATTGTTTCCTGTATTTTCTGTATTAAATCTCTATTGTTCTTGTAGGCTCCACCCAAAGCTAAGATACCATAGCTCATAATACTATGGAAGAACGCATAATACATCAACATCAAAGTCTAAGTTGGCATAGATTTTCAATTTTGTAAAAAATATACACTAGATATTTAATTTCTTGACAATATATAACATATGCATATCCCATTTTAGGTTGTAATCTATCACTATGCCCAGATATTTGTAGTTTACAATTCTATTTAATCTTTGATCTTGTATTTTTACATGTATTTGGTTAGGAACACTGCCGACATAGCTACCGAAGGTCATACAAACCGACTTATCAACATTTAATGATAGCTTATTTAATGCAAGCCATTTCTGTATGCGTAACAAATAATTATTCATCTTATCTTGGGCTTTCTCCCAGCAATCCACTGTTGAAATTGTACCAGTATCGTCAGCATACGACAGAATAGCTTCCATAGGTATCTCCTGGAGTAAATCATTTATGTACAAGATAAACAATAGTGGACCAAGATCGTGCCTTGTGGTACCCCGGTATTTATTAATAGGTTATCACTCACACAACCATCAATCTTAACACTTTGATATCTATTACTAAGGTAACTAGAGAGCAGAATCAAAGCTTGCCCCCTAATTCCCATGCAATATAATTTTTCCAGTAAGACACTATGATCCACCGTGTCAAATGCCTTAACCAGGTCAAGAAACGTAACTAAGGTAGAACTACTCTTATAGATATTGTTATACAATGCGTTCATTGAATAATTCAGAGCATTTTTGGTACCCCTTTTTTTACAAAACCAAATTCGTGCTCAGATATTATGTTAGTTTCAGTCACAAAATCATAAAGTCTACTATGTATTATTTTTTCGAAATCACAGATAAAAAAGAACTGAGATCAATCAAACAAAGTCAAGTTTATTATATTTAATCATAATGAAGCAACAAAATTATTTTTGGTCAATAAAGGGCTTACTTAAGTTAAAGTTAAGTTATATAATGATAATTTAGGAACAACTCTCAAGATACTTTCTACGTAACTTGTCATGATCGTTTCATTGTATACTTTTGGTGTTTGTATGACGTTCTAATACATAAAAAGAAAATTTTAGTTGTTCACTAATAAACAAAATGAAACGAGCATGGCAAGTTACGTAGTAAGTATCTTGAGAGTTGTTCCTAAATGATCATTATATAACTTAACTTTGAGTTAAGTATGCCCTTCAATGAATAAAAAGAATTTCGTTGCTTCATTATGATTAAATATAATAAACTTGACTTTGTTTGATTGATCTCATTTCTTTTTTATCTGTGATTTCGATGCGGAATATATCAAATTCGCCTAACCTTTTACTTTTTTAAAAGTTAATTTTTTTAAGTCTCATTTACGAGCACATTTGTCGCTAAGTTAGGATCCTTTATCGACAATTTTTCACTCCAGTTTTTATTCCTCGCAATGCTTATTAATTTTTTATAATTTAAGTTTCCAGTTGTTTTATTTTTTTCTCAACGTTGTTTGATGCAATAAATATTGGATAGTGATCTGTTATTGAAAGTTTTATTTTGCATGTAGTTGTTGTTAAATTATTTGTTTCGATAAAAATATTGTCAATACAAGAACTCTTTGCGACTCCGATTGGCGGCTTAATGATACCAACAAACCAGGGGATGTACCATTTCTCAAGGAAATTACATAGGAATTCCTGGCTAAGGTTATCATATTCTAGTAAATCGATGTTTAAATCACCTATTAATAGGTGACTTTTAACACATTTATTTGCGATTAAAAATTTATTTATCTCTAGAATAAAATCCGATTTCGGAACCCGTGTGACCTATAAAACGCTGACACCTCAAGATTACTTTGGTCGCTTAGTGTAAAACTCGTATGTACAAATTTAATCCTAACAGTTTCAATCACCTCAGTATTTTGTTCTAAATTAATATTTACAAAGACAATTACGCAATCATTTTTGTTTATCGTACCATGGTTGTAGTAACACTTGTATTCATAGTTAGATCCTTTCAATTCATATATTTTGTAATTATTCAGTTGGAAAGTTTCAGTGCATATAACGATAGATGGCTTTGTAACCAAACTAGTACTATCAATTAGTAATTTTACTTTGTCGAAATTAGCATTCATACTGCGAATATTTATGTACATAATTGTATCATTTTTAAAACTACTTATATTGTTAAAACTATCAACACTACTACATGTTTTTTCTGTTTGAAAATAATCTTTTTGGATAATATCTATGAAATCAAATGTAGCCACCTTCTTTTTTTCTTTTTTTTTTTTATGCTGATGAAGTAGTGTGCAGATCTAGTCGTTGCTTCTGCTTCTGGATCGCTGCCTGGTTTCTTGTGTAAGCCCTCGGATTCTGAGTTTTGTCTGTTTTCTGTTGCTGTGGTGTACTTTGTTTCCCAGGTAGTTGCATCGAACCTGGTTCTACTGGACCCATGTTATCAGCTGTCGGTACCTGCTGTCTAGTAGATTTTCTACTATTGTAGATTGTGTCCTGTCATGGTAAAGAAGGACTCAGCGGATAGTCGGTTGAGTCAATGAACTTTTTTTTTTCTTTTCTGGAATAGAACATAGGTTAGAGTCATACGCATTGTCATTTATCTCTAGTTTTGTGGAATACTTACTAAATACACAGTTTAGACACTCAATAGTTTAACTTGTAAAGTGACTTGTTTTATGGTTTTTAGCGCATTTTAAGCATACAGTTTCATTTGTGCATTTTTTAATTGTTTTCAAACCTGTCACAGTTATTGCACTGGCTCATGTTTATTAAATCGTAGGCTCTGCAGTTTTTATAACCTACGAAAATTCTATTTTTATTTTCTCGTATATATTCATATATTTCTGCAGGTATTTCCATTAACACTGTGCTTAGTTTACTGAATTTACTGATTTACATGTGCAGCACTTTGCCTTTCATTGGAAAATCACTGAAGTTTTTAGCATTGATATCCATTTCGACTTCTTTCATACTCATATTTGTGTAATTGTCCATTCCGACAATTTTTATTTTCGGATTATTTAGTTCATCTTTTTTTGCACTGTACAGTCCCTTTAGTTTTTCTTTGAGTACACTTTCTGTTAATGCTACACTATCTGCACTTGTACAACTAATAATCGCTTCATCTTTCTTATTCATGTAAATATTTTTGGCTTGAATGGTTTTCTTGCAATTAGATAATCTATAACTGACTGTTTGATATCAACTTGGCTGTCTGCAACTTTTTTGTACTTGATCTTAGGTACCTTTTTTGCAAAGGTTTTGGTTGATTAACAGCATCTTTGTAAGAAAAGGTCTTAAACATACCTTAATTCGAGTTTATTTGCAGTTTTTCATTGAGTAGATCGTTTTTCTCTGTTAGTTAATCCACCAGTCTTTTCAGTAGCCTAACCTCTGTTTTCAAAAATTCTATTTCACTACCACTTACAGTCGATTCTTAGCATAATAGATCAGAAGTCTTATTCTTATTCTCAGCTAGTAGATCTCCTCTTATTTCCTTAGTCAATTTCGACTTAACCTAAGCAATGAATATCCGTCTGGTTTTTCTCCTCTCAAGAATAACAAAGTATGATTACTCTGGGTCCCAGGTCATACTGGGATCAAGGGTTATGAGATCGCCGTCAGACTCACCGCCCTGGGAGTTTGAACTTTCCTGATCGGACGGAAACCTTTTTCGGGCACCGCACACTGTTTTTTCTCTTCTTTTTTTCTCAAGATCAAAGAACTTTCGATTGAAACAACCAATCAAAGTAAAATTTTATAAGCGTCAAGTCCACCAGTTCTAGAATTCGAAAAAAACTATTGGGGAAGCGTCAGATTGACATCTTAACCTCAAAATCAAAGTCAAAGGTGCTCTGTTTTCGGAAAAATACGGTTTTTGATGCCGCAAAGTCGTAATAAATTTTTTCTTAACGCCTTAAAACTATGTTTTGTGTATTTTTTATCGCTAAATCCAAATTCTTCATTAGAATTGGCCAAAAACCTAACCTACAAGGCACAAAACCAAATTTGATTCACAATAGAACCATTTTATTTACTTAAAGAGGTAAAACGTGAAATAGAAACAACCAATCGCAGTTAAATTTCTTGAGCTTCAAGTTTACTATACCTAAGACATAAGAAAATTATAGAGAAAGTGTTATATCGGCATCCTAACTTTAAATTACAGTTCAAAGCTTGCTTATTTTTTTGATAAATACGAATTAATAAACCAAAACCCTGCCTTAAACGGCAAAAGGCCGATTATACGATTATTGTAACCTGTTTAGTTATTCGAAGAGATAAAAGTTGAGATACAAACGATCAATCAAACAATATGAGCCTTGATCTAACTGGTCAAGAAATATAAAAAGATTATTGAGTAATCATAGCCTCTATCAAAAAGTATCGTAACAAATTAAGTTTGTTTAGGAAAACACTGTTCGGAAAGCATTTGATACATAAATAATTATTTAGTTAAGTTATTAAATACATTAAAATTTAATTTTTATACATACCTATATTCATTTTATATTCCTTTTATAAATATTTTTAAGACAATTAACAAACAATGAATTTAATTAATTGACAAAATAGGATTATTGTTAATCAAAAAAGATGCACAAAACCTGCTCTAAAATCAGTTTAGTCTGTTTTGGTTTTCTATCCAATTTTAACGTGGCAAGGCTTATTTTGTTTTTCAGGTAATTTCAGGAGGAGTTACCGGAACAGGATGAGTGATAGCAGTTACAAATTTAGCGCAAATAACAATTTTTTAAAAACTTTTGGATCGATTATTAAATAATCATAAATTAAAGCAGGTTTATGGTTAATTCATTCGTATTAACCCGAAAAATAAGCAAGCTTTGGACTGTAATTTAAAGTTAGCATGCCGATATAACACGATCTTTATAGTTTTTCTATGGCCCAGAAATATTAAACTTGAGGCTCAAGAAATTTAACTTTGATTGGTTGTTTCAATCTCTCTTTTTACAACTTTAAGTGAAAAAAATGGTTCGATCATGAATTAAATTGGGTTTCGGGCCTTGTAGGTTAGGTTTTTGGTCAATTCTGCTAAAGAATTCGGATTCAGCGGTAAAAAATACACAAAATATAGTTTTAAGGCATTAAAAAACATTTATTACGACTTTGCGGCATCAAAAAACCATGTTTTTCCGAAAAACGAGCACCTTTAGACTTGATTTTTAGGTAAGGATGTAAATCTGACGCTTCCCCTATAATTTTTCCATGTTCTGTGACCATTAATTTTAAAGATCAAAAAAGTTTTAGTGGAATTAGTCGTTCCTACTGAGAGCAGCAACAGATAACTTATGAACAATGATAAGTTACCGACTGTGTGGCGCTATAATCACTGTAATAGTCTACCGAAGCGCAGGCAGATGGCGTGCGAGCATATAGCATTGAGTAGAGGAAAGCCTACGAATATATAAAGAACCCGAGCCCAGCAGCGAGTCACTTCTGATCTGGTTCTCGCTCGTGGAGCTCTAGGCGAATGGTAGTACTCGTGTCTTGCTCCAGTCTTCTGCGTTCCTAGTAGTCTATGAGCAAAGCGCTCTTAAACAGTACATATAGAGACCTTCCATCTCCTATTAGTATAGGAGAGTCAGATCATGTAAATTATCTTGATTACAATATAGTCAATTAAATCTATCTTTTTGCTTGGAAACCTTATTCTCTCTCTCCATTCCCGCAGATGCCCCTTCGGATCAGGATAATAGTCACCTGTTCTCTAGGGGTTTATCTGGTTGCGGAGTTGTAGTCAGATGGTAGTACCTCACATTCAGTCTGACGCTGCGTGGTTTACGTTAGTATGTGGAGCCCGAGGAAGATATCTCCCCCCTCGCTTCCAGATTCACACGAGCAGCGTCCCCTTGGTGGGTTTCCACTTCAGGGGGAGGGAGGCCTTTGATTATCCAACCATAGTGTGGGATTATACCGGATCCGGCAACGATCTTCGAGTGTATTCTACTTCCCTTTTTACTAATCTCGGGTCTTGAATCTCACACGATTTTGATACTAACCCTCTTGGACCGTTTCACTACCTTATCTTCTAACACTTGACATGCAAAAAATGTTAATAATTAACGTTTAATTGGCTTTTTGAGCTTTTAGGTTAGGTTTTTGGTTAATTCTGCTAGTAAATTCGGATTCAGCGGTGAAAAATACACAAAATATAATGTTTGAGTCACTAAACAAATGTATTGCAACTTTGCGGCATCAAAAACCGCATTTTTCCAAAAAATGAGCACTTTTAAACTTGATTTTGAGGTTAGGATGTTAATCTGAGGCATCCCCTATAGTTTTCCTATATTTTAGAACTGGTGTACTTAACGCTTAAGAAATTTCACTTGGATTGGTTGTTTTAATAGGAAGTTCTTTGATTCTTAAAAAAAAAGTTCGATTTTGAACAGTGTGTACCGCAAGGTGTCTAATAGGAAGGGCGATCCGTGAATGGGTGAAGGACGAGTACAGTAGAGAATGGTGGGATACCCAAGGATGCAGACAAGCCAAAGCGGTCATGGGACGGGACATTAATGTGGACTGGATCAAGTGTGCTAGCGGAGGCAACAGGAATGACTCCAGACTCCTGTCCAAGATCATCACGAGATACATACGTCTCAGATACTGTGGTTGGAAGACAGGAAAGGAGGATACAGGAGTATGCAGATAGTGCGAGGAAGCAGAGGAGACGCCAATTCATATCCTGACAGCATGCCCCAGATTCGCCGAACTTAGACATTAGCACTTGAGGAATCCTAACCTGCAACGGTATCTCATACAATTCTATTTTTGAATTCAAATTTTTTAATTGATCTTCTTCATTTTCCTGCATTAGGTGATTTAATTTAATTAGGTGATTTAAATATTACTCATAATTTGCTTCCTGATTATGATAATCTTCTTTTTGGCCGTTGAAATTACGTAAATTATTTCTGTGTTCAAGATTGTCTGATATAACCCACAATCTTTGGAGTGGATTCCACACTTTTATTGAATTCATATTATTAATTGTAAAAATATTAATAAAATGCCTATTCAAACTTTATTCATCAATTTAAAATTTTTTGATCTACCAATACAAAATTAATTAATAAATAACAAGTTGTACTATTAAACGCAATAATTTTTACTATGTTATATATTAAATTTGACCATAACCAATTTTTACTATGTTTTGTAGTAATTATTCTTATGAATTTCTGAAATTTTTTTACTATTCTCAATTAATTTTTAATATTTCAATAATGAAAATTAATACAAAATATAGTAAAAATTGTCAAAAACTAGTATGATCTTTCATTGTTATATAATATAGTAATTTTTGCTGATTTTTTGCTAATTTCTACTACTGTTTTCTCAGTGTATATATAATATTTTCAATTATGAATATGAATAATAATTAAACAAAATTATATGCATGTAACAAAACCAACAAATAAATATTTTAATATTTTATTATAATTTAAAAAAAAAAGTTTTCATATAATTCTTATTATTCTTGTAAAACATATTCAAACAAATATAATTTATAAATGTTTATTCTTTTATAACATGCTTCACAACAATATATGTTAACCACGAGCAAGACGGTCGTTCTTTGCTAGTTCAAAATTAAAGCCCTGATCACTTTTGTGTTGTTTTCTTCTTCTTAGCCTGTCTGATATATGAGTTGAATGATTTCTGTGTTGACGATGATGCAAAGTTCTCCTTACTAAGTCTGTGTCTAAAGATTTTTCAACTATGCTGATGTATCTTGGTAAAGTAGGTTTCATTGTGTTATCTGTAAGTTTAATGGATCTCCTTATCTTTGTTTATAAGATTGCACACTTGTGGCTATTTACATCACAGTAGTCGAACAGTTTACAGTTTTGGTAACCAATATATATTCTGTTGTTATTTTTTCTGACATATTGGTCAGGAGGAATTTCAAGTATTGCCGTCTGCAGTTCAGTTGTTTTGCTTTTGTATGAATCTAAAATTACACATTTTCTTTTGAATTGTATAACGTTTCTCTCGTTAATGTCGTTCTTTATTGCTCTATCGTCAATGTCTTCAAAGTTATTTATTCCCGCAATTTTAAATTTCGTGTTAGCGACTTGTTCCTTGTTTACTTCAAGTACATCCGAAATTTTTTATTTTAGCCCCATGTGTGCTTTGGCAACATTTTCTTCGTTTACACAAATAATTATTATCTTATCACTTTCTTTGATTACACTTTTTGTTTAAAGTAATTTGTTCTTAATAAAATAATAAGAGACTATTTGATTCACTATTTCAATGGTTCCATCTTCTGTGTTTTTATCTATTATTTTCGGTACGAATCTTGGCTTGATATTTGTACTTCTCGTGACCTCTGCAAAAGATTTACTTGTAACATTTGATGTGTCATTTGTTTGTTTCTCTAGTATAGTTCTTAGCAATTTATTTTGCTCTTTTAGCTCTTTATTGATTTCTCTTAGAAGTGCATTCTCACGTTTTATGTTTTTATCTAATCTACTGTTCTCATCTCCATTTAGTTTATTTTTAAATCTTTTCAGTAGTTGAATCCCTAATTCTTTCGTTTCAAATTAATTCACCTGAGCAATTACGAGTTTAGCGTTTTGCTGTTCATGTTTGAGGTAAGGTCTATATCCTTGTGTTCAGAACAGATTCCTAGAACAGCAGTTAGCTTGACACCATTGTCGTTGGTTGGGAATTCACTACAGATATATACACTTTTACACAGAATGCATACCGTAGTTCTCACTTTTCGCATTGGATGACATTTATAAACATTTTTAGTTTAATGACTTGATGAGCCACTACTCTCGCCAGCCGTCTTGGCTTTACATATTAATTAGTATATATTATCTAAAAAAAATTAACTTAAAAAAAAGTAAAAGGTTATAGGCGAGTTTGATATATTCCGCAACGAAATAACAGATAAAAAAGAACTGAGATCAATCAAACAAAGTCAAGTTTATTATATTTAATTATAATGAAGCAACAAAATTATTTTTGGTCAATAAAGGGCTTACTTAAGTTAAAGTTAAGTTATATAATAATCAATTAGGAACAACTCTCAAGATACTTACTTCGTAACTTGCCATAACCGTTTTATTTTGTTTATTGGTAAACAACTAAAATTTTCTTTTTATGTATTAGAACGTCATAAAAACACCAAAAGTACAATGAAACGGACATGGCAAGTTACGAAGTAAGTATCTTGAGAGTTGTTCCTAATTGATTATTATATAACTTAACTTTAACTTAAGTAAGCCCTTTATTGACCAAAAATAATTTTGTTGCTTCATTATGATTAAATATAATAAACTTGACTTTGTTTGATTGATCTCAGTTCTTTTTTATCTGTTATTTGGTTGCGGAATATATCAAACTCGCCTATAACCTTTTACTTTTTTTTAAGTTAATTTTTTTTAGACGTAAAAGTGACGGACTTGGAAAAGGAACGACAATATATGATTACAGCACTGAAGGAGGTCAAAACAAGGTACGGTCGAAAGATCGTCGCTGAAATCGATGATAGCTTCCAAGTTTTCATGCCTGAAAATATTTCATCAACCATCTTGCAGAATGAAGATTTTTTTAATCAGCTCTGTAATGCTGCAAATAAGCTTTCTTTATTCGCAGAATATCTTGGTGGAAATTGTTTTAGATTTAAAAATTAATAGAGAGAATTATTTTAAAATAAATTTTATTTGTCACTTATACATGTTATTGAAAATAAATATAATGATAATTGCAAGATACACTTGGCGTTCTTATTGACTACAGCTATAACCACCACCTATTATAGTCCTATTATGTCCACAGTTAATTTAAAGAATTTCATTTTTTTTAATCCAACTATTATGCTCGCTACTGAACCCTAACCACTTAACATATGCGCGATTACCACTCTTCTTTATAACTTTTTCTACAAGATAAATTTCAGGATACATAGTTTTATGGATTTCCGATTCATAAAAGCCACCAGACACGGGTTTATCATAATAATCTTTGAGGTGGTAAGTTATCGGATTTGTTTTTACAACTCGAGTTATTGTAAAAATTTCTGTAGACCAGTTTGGCGTGTAACCTTTTTCAAAAATATTCTTGATCTTACTTATTCGTTCTTTATCTCCTACTTTAAATTTCGGTTTTTTTACTGGTGACTTTTCAGTAGGAAATCGTCTCTTGATCTCTCTCTCATTTGCCTGCGTAAGTTTATAGGCTCGATTCCTATTGTACGATGTTTTTTCGAATTGTAAGCATTGACCAAGTCAGGTAGAATATACAACCATTTATAGCTCCCTTGTTTGCTAAACTCTAACCACATCGCATTTTTTAACGTTCTATTAAAACGCTCACATATACTAGCATGTACATTACTATGTGAAGAGTATAAGTTTATCTTGTGCTTCTTCATGAGTTTCTGAAAACTTGAATTGTAAAATTCTTTTCCTTGATCAGTTTGTAGATTCTTCGGCACTCGTCCTTGTTTCAATATCGTCTTCATAGCTGCAGTAACATCATCACCACTCTTTGACTTGACTGGGACTGCCCATGCATACTTTGAAAATATATCTATGACAGTGAGAAGGTAACGAAAACCTTTGTTCTCCTTAGAGTAAGGTATCATTTCTACAAGATCAGCTTGCCAAGTCTCATCTATACCACGTATGACATATTTTCTTCTCTTGTACCGACGACGTGCTGGCTTATGCAGCTCTTCAGCTACTCTTTGACGTTCCATCTTTATCGTCTATAGCAGACGATAATCCTCTGGAAATTCTTCTATACGATCTTTTAATTGTCTATTCAATTCTTCAATGATATAATTAACACCAGCGGAATTACGTTGAGTTGTTTTATAGAGATATTTCAGTTTTTCAGCCACTTCCACTTGATGTTTTTCAACTTCCTGCTTATATTCATCTATAACTTTACTTATTCCAGCAAGTTTAGAAGCTATATAATTTATTTCAGTTTGTAGGATAACTTTCAGTGAATGCACGGTGATTGCATCGTTTGGATCACGCGGGGCTCCTAGATTGCAAAGCCGCTTATTTTCTAAATCAAAATCACCGTCTGATGTCAAATTGAAACCAATGCCTGGAGGACCGCGACTCACTTGCGAGCCCTCAAGTTTTCTTCCAAACACATCGAGACTCATGATGCTACTGATCCAAATAAGAGAGTTGTGGATTAATATATATGCCCAGCTTCACGTAATTCCTCAATAATTGATTGGATTTCATTGACGTGATTGTTATTTCCAGCAGATCGTTCGGCAATCAATAATCTGAGTCGATCGATAAGCTCGTTTGGATCATCCCAGTAGACGAGATCAATAGAAGAATTTTTCTTAGCTATTTTATATTTAGGTATAAGTCCTCTGCCACTGCTGCTGCTGATGTTGTTTTTATTTGGAGTGCTACGGAACATTGGTGCCAAGACATTCTTAAATTTATTACTCCTCAAACCTCGCAAGGATTCATTTTTGCTGTATTTTTTCCGATGAGCATTTGTTGCTTCCAGGATCTTGCGATCATTTTCACGATCTGATGAACTCAAAAGAAGTTCATCCGGATATTTTTTTAATAGCAATTCCATTAGTCCACTACTCTTAGGATAACTTTCACCTCTAACTTTGACATATTTATCATCAAATTCAATTTCTGAATCACCTATCATATACACTCCATCATTTTTCCGCACTCCATATATATTATCAATTGTTTTGCGGCTTTTATCCAGCAATAACAAGAAGTCTTCCGTTAATTCATTTTTTTTTTTCCACTCATAGATTTAAATGAAGAATTGATTATTGTGCCAGTCATTGACTCAAAATCATCATCATCATCATCATCATCATCGTTGAATAAACTTGAATTATTATTATTATTATTTAGATCGTTTAGCATACTTGATCTGTCAATTCTTATTCGTTTTCTCATTTTTTTACTCTTGTGTGTATCCAAAATGTGATTAGATGGATTCTGCTGCAAGCTTTCAGTTTTCAAGTCAGCAAGTTTCTCGAGTGGTGTGATGACTGGTTTCAGAGTATCACCGATGACTTTTTCAAAATTATCTTTTTCCTGCTTTAATAGAGTGTATTTTTTTTTAATAGCCTTACGAGCTCGCAAGAGCTAGCTAAGAATATTCTTCTCTTCCTTGAAGTCTGACATGCTGTCGAGATGATGTCTACAACTGTACTGTAAGTTTTACACTCATAATTCCTTTTTTATTGCAAAACAGTCAAATCCTTTTCTGTATCGACCCTCATTCATCGCTCTATCTTTGTCAATAACAATGAATCCATACTTATCATTCTTCCAACACTCTGAGCAAAGATTTCGAAATTCATTGAAAGTTAAATCGGTGTTCACATCATCCTCATAGATATGCTTAAGATTCACATCATCTTGAAGATAAGTCACTAGTAAATTAACATTGTCTCTAATGAGATGTTTTCCTATATGGGCATATGACTGACATAGATAGAAACTGTCTACACTTTTATGTCTCCCCATACAGAAAAATGCTCTGACGTTATCCTGCTTCTCACACGCCACGTCATCAAATATCATAATTGAATTTGGTAGGGCTTCATCAGGAGATACTACAGATTCATGCTCACTGAACGGAAGATATGATACTCCTTCAATCGGCTCCAAGACATTCTTGAGAAATTGATACTTTGGCTGATTTAAGGATTTTGAGTATACGTACAAATTCTCGAACCTAAGACCATTGGGATGTGTAATTTAAGCCAATAAACTATTTGTTTTTCCACAGTTTGATGGTCCGCACCATACTGCACGTATACTATCTGGCAGCAATTCACCATGTCGCTTCTTTCTCTTCTCTT
The DNA here is from genome assembly GCA_012977825.3 of Pteromalus puparum. Classification (NCBI taxonomy): domain Eukaryota; kingdom Metazoa; phylum Arthropoda; class Insecta; order Hymenoptera; family Pteromalidae; genus Pteromalus; species Pteromalus puparum. The sequence continues at coordinate 22,550,022 of CM053171.1, forward strand.
TTCCAAAATCGAAATTCGTGACAGGGAGTTTGACGTTCTACTTAGTAAAATTCTTGTTGACGTGACAAAGTCAGATTGAACATTGAGCTCTTGAAATATAAACGCTTGTTTTATACCTTGATCGTCAGTTGTAAATCAACACTCGAAGAGAGATGATCATACACAAATCTCAGAAAGGGCCGAAAGGCAATGGGCTGCTTGATAAAATTATCAATAACTTACCTATTGAAATGCATCTTCCAGGATATCAATACTGCGGTCCCGGAACCAAATTGAAAAAGCAAATGAAAAGAGGAGATCCTGGAATCAATCCGCTTGATCAGGCATGTAAAGAACATGGCATAGCATACTCTGATAAAAACGGAGATCGTAAAGCAGCTGACAAGAAGCTTGCTGATAAAGCTTCGCAACGTGTCAGAGCCAAGGATGCTAGTCTTGCTGAAAAAGCATATGCTTTTGCTGTTAACAGTGCTATGAAATTAAAAGGAAAAACTGGAATGGGACTGAAATTTAATAAGTTAGTGACTGCGGCTAAAAAATCAATGACCGCAAGTAAATCTTCTCGCAAGGTTATTCAATCAGCCTTGAAGGGTGCACGTCAAACTGTTAAGAGTGTAGGAGGAAAGAAAAAAGTTATCATTCCACGAGTTCTACCGCTTCCATCAAAAATTGGAGGAGTTCTTCCTTTTCTCATTCCACTATTTGCAGGACTCAGTGCAACTGGTGCTCTAGCAGGAGGTGCTGCTGGAATAGCTAAAGCTGTTAATGATGCTAAAGCCGCGCAGAAAAATCATGAAGAAAGTAAGAGGCATAATAAGACCATGGAAGCTATTGCTTTAGGCAAAGGACTCCATCTTAAGCCCTATAAAACTGGAATGGGATTATTTATGTCACCTACTCATATCGGTCGTGGTAATCAAGTGAATAGAAAAAAAAAACTTCGATTTAACTTTGCCGAATCGTCCACTGACTGACTACGATCTAAAAAAATATGCTCATATGATGAAAATCTCAGATTTCCGAGGTGTTTTCATGAGAAATAATCTGCCTCCCAATGGTCCATGGTATAATGAATCTGCAGTGGTTAACTTGGATGACTATCAAAATAGAGGTACTCACTGGGTTTGTTATCGCAAGCAAGGTTCTGAAGTGCTTTATTTTGATAGTTTTGGTGATCTCAAACCTCCCAAGGATCTCATGATGTATTTTAACGTGAAAGAAGTGAAATACAATTACAAAAGATATCAAAATTTTGACTCATTCATATGTGGCCATCTTTGTCTCTACTTCCTGGCTGGGAGACTATAAAAGAGGTGCTCGCAGACGAATGGATTCATTATCGTCCGATCAGTCATGGAAGATAGCTTCACTCTAAGTCTCTCAGGAAACTCATCTGTCTTAGAAGCACAATATTTTCCTTCGATTGAACTACCACAGCATAAGAATTTCGTCTTGGGATTAGTTGAACTTTAACATTTAACTCTATTCCCAATGTCGACCTATCAAATAATAAACTTCATTTGAGCAAAAAAGATATTATTACAATCCCTCCTGGCAGTTATGAGATTTATGCTATCAATCAATTTTTACAAGAAACCTTGAAATCCAAAGGAATTGAATTTTCTTTCAAAGCTAACAACAATACTCTTAGAAGTGAAATTCACTGTAGTCATCTGATAGATCTCAGACCTCACGATTCCATAGGTCGTCTCCTTGGCTTTGCTCCTCGCATTCTCAAAGTGAACATTCAACACAGCTCTGATTTACCTGTGAAAATATTGAGAATCAATGCAGTCAGAGTTGAGTGCAATATTACTGCAGGTGCTTATATCAATAATAAAAAAGTTCATACAATCCATGAGTTCTTTCCCAGAGTGCCTCCAGGATATAAAATCGTAGAAGTTCCGTCTCATGTAATCTATCTACCACTCAGTGTCAAGTGCATAGATCATCTACAAATTCGAATTGTAGATCAGGATGGAAATTTAGTGAATTTTCGAGGAGAGGAAATCACTATTAGACTTCACATCAAATCTGTATAATGGGCATCGTTTACAATTCTGGAACATATATAAGTCAGCCACCATGTCAACGAGTCATCAGTCGACCGAAGAAACTCAAACCGTTAACACGGAAGAGCATTCAGTTTCTGAAAAGCCTAGGACTAAAAGTTCGTGGAAAAAATTCACGTGTATAATTCTTTGCTGCTTCCAGAAAAATGGACGAAATTCTAAGCATTCAATCAGGTGTCGTATTCGATGAGTCTATTGCTCATTACGAGGTACACGCCCATCAACCATACTCATCATTAAGCTTTGATAATAGTGATGAGATTCGTATTTCTATCCAACATCAAGATCTATGTCTCTTGCCATCACGTAGTTCTATCCATGTATGTGGAAAATTGAAACTCAAAGGTGGTTCAACAGCACCAGCTAAAACTAAATTCGTGAACAATGGCATTTGTCATCTGTTTGATGAAATTCGTTATGAAATTAATGCTGTGGAGATAGATAAAAGTAAAAATGTTGGTTTGAGCACTATCATGAAAGGATGGACTTCATTTAATTCGAATCAGAATAACATGCTAGAAAATGCAGGCTGGCTTGGCAATGATGAGGCCGACAAATCGTTTGTCGATGAAAAGGGAAACTTTGACGTTGCGATTCCGCTGAGTATGATCATGGGCTTTGCAGAAGACTATAAAAAAATTATAGTTAACATGAAGCATGAGCTCATTCTTACAAGATCGAGAAGCGACTTGAACGCAATAATCCAGGAAGGAACTACGACAGCTGGTGCAACTACTTATGAAGATTGTGAAGTAAAAATAACGAAAATAGAATGGTTAATGCCATATGTCATTGCATCTGATAAACAAAAAATTCAGCTATTGAATTTCATTGGTAAAGATAATCCCATCTCTATGTGTTTTCGTTCTTGGGAAATATTTGAATATCCTCTTCTCCTAAGCACGAATAAACACGTCTGGACAGTGAAAGCTTCAAATCAACTGGAGAAACCTCGTTTTGTAATTCTCGGACTACAAACAAAGAGAAAAGCTGTAAGAACTGCAAATGCCAGTAGATTTGATCATTGTGAGATAAGTAATGTGAAACTTTTCTTAAATTCACAATATTATCCATACAACAATATGAATCTCGACATATATAACAATCAGTATGCAATTCTCTATGATATGTATGCTAATTTTCAAAAATCATACTATGGTAGAGATCCACAGCCGATGCTGACAAAGCCTATGTTCATCAAGAATGAACCGCTCATAGTTATTGACTGTTCACGACAAAACGAATCTCTCAAGAGCGCTCCTGTCGATGTACGTCTAGAGTTTGAGGCTAAAAAAGATTTTCCTGCCAACACTTCAGCCTACTGCATGATCTTACACGATCGTATCGTTCAGTACAATCCCATCAGTGGGGATGTCAAGAAACTCGTCTAGGCTGCATAAAAATATGGAGTATGCAGTAGACATTACTGGTTTCAAGCAAACCGAAGGAGATTATATTCTAAAGGAAATTGCAATCATTCCTCTCAACGATAGTAGTAGTGATCCTGTTGTTCTAATATTCAAAAATCCCTTCTCATGGAAAAAACTCTCTGACAAAATGCAAAGGGAAAACAACTGGCTTAAACATAATTATCATGGCCTGAAGTGGAAAACCGATGGACATGACTACTCACAAATTGGAAATTTGCTTCGTGACGCTTTACACGATGCAACAAAAATTTTTGTCATGGGCTCATTAAAACAGAAATGGCTTCAACTATTCAAATTTCCCGTCTACAACATCCAGCAGTATGGATATCCATCAAAACCATCTTTCAAGTGCGCCACAATATGCACGAATCATAATCCATGCTACAAGACATCTTGCGCATTACACAACGTCAAACTCATGAAATTATTCTATCAGTCCTGCAGCCATTTTGAGAAAAAAAAAAAAAATAAATAAATAAAAAAAAAAAAAAAAGTAGAAACCGCTATAGGCATACCAGATCAGGGAAAAAGAGGGGGGATGCACTCCCCACTCTTTAACCCACTATACATTCTAGATCACTGGGAGCAGGGAGGGGGTGATCTAGAATGCCTATGATCTGGTATACCTATAGCCTATCTACTGTCCATCGCCCCTTGCCGCTGGCTTCCCATCTTTCTTGCTACTTAGTCATTGTCTGTTTCCTTGCGGAGTCCCAGATTTCCTTCTGTGTGTTATTATTTACCCGCTTCTTCGCCTCAAATACTTCCTTTCTCTCCATTGCTAACAGGTCAAAAGGCGACATGCCTGCTATAATGCAAACCGCCTCGTCCGATACCGCTCGGTAATCGGATGCTGCCCTTAATACACTTCTTCTATATACAGTCGACAGATTCCGAGCGTAGGATTTTACCAACATGGCATCTGCCCAAATTGGAGCCCCGTACAACATAATCGATGTCATTACGCTGGCTAAGAGTAACCGTCTGCTCTGGGTTGGACCTCCTACATTTGGCATCAATCGAGATAAAGCAGTGCCAACCTTTGCTGCTTTATCGCTCACCGTTTCTAGATGTTGCTTGAACGTAAGTCTTGCATCTATGGTGATGCCCAGATACTTAATGGCCGGTTAAGAAGCAATCTCGTGTCCATCTACCGTCAGTGTAATTTTCTCCATCTTCTTCCTACTAGAAATAAGAAGAACTTCGGTCTTATGGCTGGCCAACTGCAGCCCTGTCTCTGCCAGTCATTCGTGTATTATACGAATAGACTCGTCAGCTACTTCTGTGATTGCTTCTATGTTTTTTGCTAATACGATCACTGCTATGTCGTCAGCAAAACCTACCACTGTCGCCTCTTCGGGCAGCTGCAGTCTCAGTACTCCATTGTACATGACGTCCCAAGTCGGTGGGCCCAGCACCGACCCTTGAGGAACGCCTCCTGTTACCTCATAGGTCTTGGTTCCATTCTCAGTGTCATATAATAAGAGTCTGTCCTTCAAATAGTCAGCCATCATTTTTCTTATATATAAGGGCACGTCTTGTTTTCGAAGTGCCTCATGTATTTTGCTCTATTTGGCCGAGTTAAATGCATTTTTACGTCAAAAGTGACTACAGCACAGTACTGTTTTGATCCTCCTTTCCATCTCTTCCCCTCTATCGCTTCTCGTGCAATGTCAACCACTAAGTTTACTGCGTTTAGTGTTGATCGTTTCCTTCGAAAGCCATATTGGTGTTCCGCAAGTGTGTGTGTGTGTGTGTGTGTGTGTGTATGCGTGTGAGTGTGTGTGTGTGTTCGTTTGTATCGCCTCTAGCTCAGCTTCTACTCTGTAGACTTTAATCCACCAAGTTTTTTTTCTTTGTTTTTACTAGTACATAGCGGGATAACAGTCCGTTTTCACATTTTCTGGACCCGTTTTATTTTTATCGATTTTTTAGTTTTGAGATTTCAGTTTTTTCTAATAAAGTTATTAGAAAAGTTGATGATAGTGAATCGCTTAATATGTACCTGAAAGAGAATAAAATTACCTATCTTTTTACCGCGGAAAATTTATATTTTCGTTCGACGTTTTTTTATTACACACCATAAAGGGCAAATTTTTGAAATTGTTTTAAGTCGAAAACTAACTTTTGAATCTTTACAAAAAAAAAATCATGATTTTTTAAAGTTATGAGGAGTAAAGTTCACTTTAATTTTAAGTCATTTTATAGGGCAGATCCTGAGAAATACATCAAAAACTGAAAAAAGTCGTTTTTTTACGTGACGCGGTAACTGGCGTTTCGGTGACGAAACTAGAGCATTGAGGCAATGCAAACACGTTACTGCGTAGGAATACCTTCTGCTCGCGCTCTGGTTGTATGCTGGCCGCACATGTGCTACGCTGTGGCCGCTGCCAGTATATGGGAGCTGGTAATTAATTCTTGTACTAGGGATTAATAATTTTATTCTTTTTTATGACTAACTGCGCACCTGAGGATATCTCTAGTAGACTGATGCGGGAGTTTTGCTAACAGCAAATGTAAATGTGTCTTTACAATAATTATAGTCATTTCCCACGTATTCAGCAATATTCTACAGTCCAATGACAATTATTTCTGAATGAATTCCTTAACGTTGTACTCAAACAATATTTCATTCGAGTCAACTTTCATATTATTTTTGACTAAAATTATACTTTGTTTAAATTGCTTTGATAAAATTGATCTGCTTACAACATTATATTTTGCGTTGATTATCATACATGGATGCATTGGTTTCTCTATGAATAAAATGGAATACAAGCTTTAGCCTCAAAGATTATAATATACAACTATAAATATATGATTTATTATTTAGCCTAATCCCTCTATCCCACTCTGTACCACGTTATTAAATATATATAAAATAATTCAATTATTGTTCAATAAAATCAGATACATATTTTGGCTCGATTAATCTATAAGTTAATGCTCATTTTGCTTTGCCCAATTTTAATAATAAACTGCTGAAGTTATTGTACGGACTTTACTCGAAGATTTACATTCGACAACTGACATTGTGTTTTTCTCCGCTGGTACTAAAACATTTAAAAGCTAAACTAACAAATGTAAATTTTTTCAGTGTGCGAACTACTTGCAGATGGCGTAGCAGCAATATTTGGACCAAAATTTGCTCAAACTCGTGATATTGTATCAAGTATAACGTCGCGTTTTAATATTCCTCATATTGAATTTAGTTTTCGAGAAATAAGTGAAAGCAATACATCTGTCAACAGTATCAACATTTATCCAAGCAGCGAGATTTATGGAAAAGTACGTGAGCGATATTTTTTATAGAAACAAAATCTTATATTATTATAATATTATAAAAGTCTTATTTATACTATAATACTGAAAGTGGCTATTTTGGCTTTCTCAAAGAGAAAGCTTTGTAACGATGAAAATTTTCAAATCAAGAATTTTCATAGATTTCGGCGTTTTAAAGTTTTCTGAGTTCAAAGAATACGTTTTTAGGAAATGTATGAATGTATGAATGCATGTATTTTTTTTTTTATATGGCAGAGGCAGAGCAAGCTTCGCGCAAGTGGCCTTCCGACACTGGATCCCTACAGGTCCCATCGTTAAAGGATCCTCCTGTGGAGCCCGTTAATTAGTCTAGTATGCTTCTTTAATAGGATTTGATATACCCATACATCCACCATCGAGCAAAGTTATTAGGGGTTCAGGATTAGACTTGACTTCTTCTTTCTGAATCAAACCGTGATCTTCTTTCTATGCTCTCGATACTGTTACATACAGTGCTTCACCTGCTATTGCCATCTTTTAAGCACTTCTTTCTTTTTTTTTCGCCGTGTCCAAGGCGCACCTGAATAGAATGCAGCTGCCAGAGCCACCTACATATTAACAGCCTTCTTCCTTTCGCCCATTCTCTTTTCAGATTGCTTCTATTTTGCATTTAGCCGTGCGGTGATAGGCTCCTTCACATTAAAAGCAGGGGGTCGACCTAGCTGCCCCATTGCACTTATCTGTCCAGTGTCCGAAGTTTAAGCAGTTGTAGAACCGCACTTTCTTCACACGTTTTCTTATCCTGCAACTTGCAAGACGCATGCGGATGTGTCCTATTTGTAGAAGCTCCTTGGCCTCGCCCTCCATAAGTCTCACTATCGCTATTTTAAGGCCTCTCATGTAAAGCTTTGTAAGAATCACCCACCAGCCATTATCTGGCTTTTGAAGGGTTTTTACTATTGCTGCTCTAACCTCTTTCTTCGTAGCTTCCCAGTCCATGTCTCTTATTTCCAGGGTGACCTTTCGTTCTTTCTTTTTGACCTGTCTAAGGCCCAGCACTGTTTTTTCCACGTCTGCGGTAAGTGCTGCCCTATCAGACCCTTTCCCAAGTTTTAGGGGGAGGTCTCCACTTCTTGTTTGCTTCCTTCCTAGCCTAGCATCATCGTTCCAGTAGTTTACCTCATTTCAGATCTTCCTCAGAACTTGTTTTGTCCCACTCTTGCTAGTATCCCTTCTGGACGCTTGTTCTTGTTGAGCCTGGCTTTCGCTAGTGGCTCTGGTGCATTGTAAGGGATTCTCGAGACGAGGGACTTACGTTGCATCGCTGCTTTCTCTTGTCGTTGTCTTTTCCTGTCTTGTTTTTCCTTGCTTTTCTCTTCTGGGCTGTTAGTCAGGCTTCCTCTTGGTCCATTGCTTAAAATACTTGCTAGAACCGCATCCTTGAACAGCCGCTTTCCCTGGTCTCTCGTTGTTTTCTCTCGCACCTCATGTTGTGCTTCATAATCTTCAACGCCGTGATAGTAACGGTCCTTTATTATATCTCCTTTCCAGTGCAAGTTCTGTAACTCCGTCACCATAACTCTGAGTTTTTAAAGCGGCTCTACAATGCTATTTATGCCCCTTGGTGTGTTAAATTTTAGGTTGTCTACTTCCTTTAGCAGCTTATTCATGGTTCCTGCTTTCGAGCCAGTTCTGCTTCCTGCCTACGCTGGTTGTTTTTAGTCCAAGAGGTTCCTCTTTTAAGCAAAGCTCCAAAACCTTCAAGAGGGGCGTACTTTATTTTCTTATTATTTTTTTATTTAATTTTTTTTTAATTTTTTTATCCCTTCCATTGCCTTTGTGAGGCCCGTTCTAATCAGCCAGTGCACGTTGATTCTGCGCTAGGCGTACTCGATTGTTTTCCGATTGTATCCCTTAGGACCGTCAAGTGGTCACCTTGCTTAACCAGATTCAAAGTTTGGGTCGCTGATGACGACGGTTTTGACTCTCTCAGTGTATACACGCATTTTTTTACTTCCTTTTTCTTCTCTTTGACTTTTTCTACGAACTTGTAAGTTTTGCTTTCTCTAAATAACATGGTACCAGCGACGGCCACCAGGGTTTACATTCATTCGGGACCGTCAACGGGATTCGACTCACTGGTCTGACCCGCTTGGGGTAGTTTTATTGTTAACTTACTACTCATGTTTGAATTGTTTTTAGGGGTTTTCCTATTATCCTGTATCATTGAAAGAAGCCCATTAACAAGCTGCTAACATCCAGGCCAGATAACCCTTGATAATTTATTTTAACAAGATTTTGTACTCTACTCCTCCTCTTTTCCTGTTGCTAGTGCTGTAGGGGCCCTGGTTTGGGATGAGCGTAGCATAGTCGCATGTGTAGCTCAGGCACATCAAGATCGCAATTCCTGTAAAGCATACAGAGCGCAGACCACTTTCCCTAAGGTTGCAGGAAACAGTCTTTCAGTCGCATACGAGGCAACCTTTGTACTGTTCGGCGTCCTCAAGCAGTCTGGGGATGCCACTTCTTACAGGAAGCGAGCACCCTCCCCAAACAATGTATGTATGTATGTGTGTGCGTACGCGAGTTGTGCTTTGTCAGTGTCAATAAGATTTGGCATGTGGTTTTGTTTTTGGATACTGAATTTAAGAAAAACACCGCTGCCAATTCATTAGCACGTAGCTTCCTCCAACGAAATTTATTGTTCCAATAAATAAAATATTATTTTAAAATGTTATGTGAATGCTATTTTCATATTATCAGTATGACATACATTCGTAGGGAGGGACTTTACGACGTGCAACGACAACCCTATAAGAGGAAGCCAAATTTTTTAGAAAAATCGGTCTTTACATTTCAGCTTTTTACTTAAGAACCGTTCAACGAAATCGTTTAAAATTTTAACAGCAATCGCGAAATAAAATTTTGAAGCATTTGACTACATTGTTTTAGAAATATAAGGAATCAAAAAATTTTCAAAAAAAAATTCAAACCTTGATATCTTAAGAACCATAGGGATTTGAAAGCTGCGCAATGAACTCAGCCAAAACATATAAAATATCTACCTTTTCCCAAAATTTCAAGTGCAATAAGGCCTATTTACGCCCGGAATCGAGACTCAAAAAAAAACTCATTTTTTTCAGTTTTCGATTTATTACTGAAAAAATAAGTAATCACTTTAAATTTTAATGGAATATAGTATGACAGGTAACCCATCAACATATTTTTTTTCGTGAGGTTATGATGTATAGTTTCAGAGATATTTTATTTATTTTATTTCATTGTTACTTATACGGGCCAAAGGCCCTTAATACAAAATATTACAAGATTTACAATGTTCCAATAGAGCTATAAGCTACGAGATTCACAAAATAAATTAAAGCTAAAATGAGAAAACGAACGACTTTAAGCGAGATTTAAACTGAGCAAGAGATGTGAGATCAGTGAGAGACTTCAGCAAGAGGTTCCAGGACCTCTTGAGCCTATTAAGCGTAGAATATAACCCGAAGTTGGAGTAACAATTATTCTCCTGAAGTATCCTATGATTACGCAGGTTATAAGACAACTCCCTGGTGGTAAAAGTGCACGAGGGAGAGTCACATACCAATTTTCCATTCACAAGCTTAAAAGTAAAAAGACCGTCATGGTACTGATGAACCGAGTTGATCAAAGAGACACCAAATTGCGACGCGACCGGTGTGTAGTCGGGGTCAGTGAATGCCATGGGCTTATGGGACTTGTAAGCGAGGCAACGTAAGAATCTATGCTGTACTGACTCAAGAGAGTTCCAGGCTATTTGGGTGTATGGAGACCAGATTTGAGAGCAATAGGTGAGGTGCGGCAAAACTAAAGTGTTATATAAGTATAAAATGGCTGATGTATCAGAGAAGTCAAAAATGGTACGCTTAATAAATCCCACAAGCCCATGGCACCTCGAGACCAGACTGTCCAAATGAGGGCGAAAAGTCATACGAGAATCAAACAACACCCCCAAATCCCTCACCACTTCCACACGATGGACATCCGAGCCACCGAGCGAGTAGTTAAAAGAGCGAAAGGATCTACCTATATAGAAGAAGATGACGTGACATTTCCCGGGATTAACTGAGATATAACTTAAAAGCTTAGCCGAAATAGTTACCGATAAAAACGCATCAAAAACCATAGGGATACAGCTTAACAGAGAAATCGGACGATAATTACTAATATCATGTCTGTTTCCGCTCTTAAAGATGGGGTGAATGAATGAAAATTTCCAGTCCTTAGGGAAATAACCTAAATGTAACATCCTATTGAAAATAATGAGAATCGGCTTCTCTAGTGCCGACCAACAATTCTTTACAAAAAGGTTAGGTTACCATCAGGCCCCGGGTTTACAGAGTTCTTGAGTTCGTGGACAATAGGACGCAAGTCGCTAGCAGAAACGCTAACGTCCGATATCAGGCTGTCAGGATCAGGGAGCCGAGTAAGCGGGTCTGCCGCCCGATTAGCTTAAACGGAGTCAAAGTTGCAGGTTGCAACCAGGTCTCTGTGAGAACGACAATGTCTGGTAAATAAGACATTTGAACAAGATTGGTTTTAAGATAAGACAGCTTATTTACCATCGAGTGTGCGTTCTGGTAGTAGAGGGAGAGCCCAAGGCTATTGTTCATGTCGCCCTCGTCCACCAGGAAAGGGCTGCTGACGACTCCTCGCATCAATTAGGGTTAGACGACCCCTGATGTTCCGTCATAACTCTTCCGCAACACGCAACACGCATGCGCATGTATGAACGAATGAGTTATGTGTGTGTTTGCATGAGAGTAGTGAGAGAGGGCAGCACCTTCCGGGGGCCTCTTTCTTGCGAGCTCGGACTTGCGCGCATGAACGGGCATTAGTTCAACGACTTCGGCAGCGTTCACATCTGAATCGCGACTAAAACCGAATTATTAACGTTTACTTAACATTCAACGAGGATTTCCGATTCTCTGTCACACCGTGACATTAACGCCTTTCTAGGCATCAACATTAACGCTATTTTTGCCATTAACTTTAACGCCTTTGTTGGCACTTAACAGTAACTTAACGAACGATTTATCTGTGCGAGTGCAATCAGTGCTTTGTGTGCGTGTTCGGCGATTTTTCGATTTATCGTTTAAATATCATTTTGTTTTTTATTGTGTCAATTTGCTTAAATATTAATAAATCAGGGTTTTTTATGCCGAAAGGCTTTTTCCCTTAAACAAGTGTTTTTATTTTAAACCTTTATCCAACAGTGTAAAATCATAAGAATCTAAAGTCAAATTATCTTAACTATTTAACTTAACAAAATTATCTTTTCATTATTAATAACTAACCTGCCACCTAAGGCAAGTTAGATAGTCAACGTTTATTCACCTGACAAATTGTACAGTCTTCAGTTTGTCCGGGTGGGTCTATTATTCCTGTTGGCTGCCTCCATTAATTTCCTACGTTGGGCTCTCTGGGCCGGTGTAAGGTCAGCCGCTGCAGAGACTCCCTCTGGCAATTTGCTCCTATGGGTGAGGACCCTGACGACCTCAGCACCGGTGCAGAACCTGTCAATAACTGGTGGAATGTCACTGCGGGCTGTGGGTTTGGCAAACCTCCGGACATGGATCTTGTTAAGGTCCAAGTTGGTTATATCCTTCAGACACCTTCTGGTAGTGGCAGTATCGTCAGCACCGGCAGGCATCTCATAGAGCAGGATGTTGAAGGAGCGATAGATCTGGTCCCTGACCTCCTCAGCTGAACCGTCAAGAGCCTGTTCACTCAGGGGCTGAGATGTTGATGGACGGTCAGCAGCTTCACCCTGCGACGATAGACGGGTCTCCACAGCCAGCAGCCTGGCCTCGATTGAAGCCACATTGGTCCTCATGTTGCTGATGTCGTCACCGTGTCCAGTAAGCTGGTGGCGAAATACTCCAATCTGGGTGTCCACGTTCTACCTGCCAAGACTCCGTTAGAATCCGAAATCCGTTCTTGTGTAACAAAAAAGTGTATATCATGTTCGGATACGAAGTGTTGATTACCGAAAGTCAACCTATAACTCCAGTTCTGTTTGTGCATAAAGTACTCCCGGAAAACGAGATTAATCCGGACGAAAATTATGGACCTACGGGACGCAAAAAGCCACCAGTCAAAAGTGCTACTTCTTACTATATGAAATACGAATTTCCATATGAAAATGAAGAAATTAAACCAGAAATGTTGGAAGTACCGCAAAAACCGTTTAGTTATAAGGGTTTCAAGTCGCACGGAAAAACAGTCTTTTAATTGCCAGCCAGAGCAAAGGTGACAATAAGAATCCCAGCCACAAAAGACTCAGTAGTTAGAGAAGCGTACCTGCGGCGAATAACCACTGTTCCAGGAGTATATCTTGGAGAGGCAGCAGTTACCAATGAAAACGGATACTGTTACGCTATGGCAAAAAATACGAGAGAAGATCCAGTTGAGATTGAAATCACTCCTGAATATCTCGAACCTTTCGATCTGAGCGAAGACGACGACTTCCTCGAGTTTCCTCTAGAGGGCGATCCTATTACGAAACCAGAAGATAGAGTAAAATTCATCATGGAAAAAGTACAGCAATTGTACCATACACGCCAAGGATTAAAGCAAATAGTGAGGAAATACTGCCATTTGTTTTACTTGCCTAGAGATCCAGCTCCAAGAACAAACCGCGTGAGACATAAGATCCGGACAACAGACGAAGAACCTGTCCGAGTTAAGTATAAGAGAGGACCGACAGGACAAGACGAGGAATTATTTAACCAACTACAGAAACTTCTGGACGCCAACGTTATCCGGCGATCTAACAGTCCGTTTTGCAGTCCTTGTCGAATTGTCCCCAAGAAACCGGGCCCAGATGGCAAAAGAAAATATCGCTTAGTTATAGATTATCGAAAACTAAACGCCAAGACCATTAAAGATGCTTACCCTCTACCTAATATCTTAGAGAAACTCGAGCATATCGGTAGTGCACAGTATTTTTCAGTTTTTGATCTAGCAATGTGTTTCCACCAGATCGAGCTGGAACCCGAGGATATACAAAAGACTGCTTTCATTACTAAGTACGGCCATTTTGAGTACTTATGTTTGCCATTTGGTCTTTCCAACGCACCCCCGACTTTTCAGTGGCTGATGGACTGTGTTTTATCAGGTTTACAGGGGGTGGAAATGTATGTTTTCCTTGACAACATAGTGATCTACGCGAATACGTTGGAAGAACATGAAGAAAAAGTAAATAAAGTGTTTGAGCGGTTATCAGAAGCAGGACTTTGACTACAAATCGATAAGTGTCAATTCCTAACGCCTGAAATTATATATTTAGGCCGCATAATCGATAAAAATGGGGTGAGACCAGACCCATCAAAAATTTCAGCAGATAAGGAATTCCCAGCACCAACGAACCAAACTGAAATTCGCTAATTCCTCGGATTGGTAGGCTATTACAGACGATTTATTCTAAATTTTGCGGAGAAGGCTCAACCACTCAATTCCCTGCTTCAGAAAAATAAGAAATGGGAATGGACAGAAGCGCAACAGCAAAGTTTCGTAACCTTGAAACAAGCCCTCTGTGAAGCACCGGTGTTGACCTCTGTAGATCTCAATAAGCAGTTTATTTTGACTACGGACGCTAGTGACGGAGCTATTGGAGCAGTTCTCAGCTAAGGAGAACCGGGAGAAGATCACCCAACAGCGTATATGTCCAGGTCCCTCAACAAAGCGGAAAAGAACTACTCTACTTCTGAAAAGGAATGTCTCGCGGTGATAGACGCAGTGGATTACTTCAGACATTACCTATACGGTCGACACTTCACCATCTACGGAGATCATGAACCATTAACGTGGATCGATTCCCTGAAGGGCCCCATGAGCAGATTGAACCGCTGAGAACTAAGACTGAGAGGATATTGCTATACGTTCCGGTATAAACCCAGAAAATTGAATACAAACGCGGACGCGTTGTCCCGCAATCCGATAGACAAGCGGACTTCCGAGGAGGCAGAAGTCCAGAATAAGCCTGTCCCGAGTGAAGTCACGGGAGGGGAGGCTAGAGTTCTACATATAGTCCCGAAGCCAACTAAAACTTCCTTAGCTAGACAAAATCTTAGCAACAAAACGAGCACTCTGGACGGTCAGAAGAAGAAACCGGGAAGAATACCGAGTTCAAGGAAGACCGCGCCACCCATTCCTAGAGGAATGGAGGGAGGACAGGCCGATTTAGATGGAAGTACGATAGCAAAGAGGCTAAGACAACGAAAAGCGGACACTGTGAAGACTGTGGCCTTTTCTGAGCCGGAGGCGAATGTGACAGAGTTGTCGTCTGCCAGCGAAGAGCAGTCCACAGATATGACTCTAACGGAAAACAACGGCAACGATAAATCGGACGCACCTCCTATACCGCTAAGTAATAGGTTTATTCTTCCAAGCTTAATCAGAACCGAATTAAAATCAGAAAGCGACGTCGATTCAGAAAAAATACGACATTCTGGTGACAGCCTGGGTGGAAGCGAAGTTGAGGAGGTTATCCAGGACAAACCCGTAAGAGAAAAATGTATCGTAACGGTACAAACAAAGCCATCGAAAAGAATATTAAAAACACCTATGAAAGACTCGTCATCTTCTAGCAGTGAGGGTGAAATACTGAACCCTCAGTTACATTCAACTATGAAAAGGTCCGTACGAGTTGGTGGAGTTGTCACGTATCGAGAAAAACAATACTACACGGACCAGAGAAGTAAGCGCAGAGGAGTTGGGTTCGGTCGACGAGCAGGCCGAGGGAACAACGCTCAACCAAAAGTCGTCGCTTTGCTGGGACAATTACATGAAACAGCACCCGGAGACCGTAGTGCAGGGCGACTCAGGTGGCGGCAATTTTAAAAATGAAGAATGGAACATCGAGAATGCATCCACTTTCGTACCAGAGCAAAAAGCTAAGTCTCTATCCCCGTCACCGTCAAACCCAGCGGACGGATTTCCAGAAGATCTGAAGAAACCTGATAAAAATAGGCCATTACCAAGTAGTACATTGAGAGAATGGATGCTGGAGTATGCAGATAAGCACACTTGTCCAATCCGTTCTAAATGACCTTTGAAAAATACTAAAGCCTGTTCTACCGCTTGGCATGAGAAAATAACGGAAGCTCCTTCATGGAAACATTTACAACGATAGAACAAGAGGACAGTAAAGAAGAGTCCGAGGACGAACAACTAGTCCTCCAAAGAAGTCCAACTAAAGCAGTAGAAGAAAAAGTTTCAAGACCCACGCACACCGACGCTGAAGAAGAAGTAAGGTTAGCAGAAGACAGCGATCGTTCCGTGACTAAACAAGATATAGTGTCCACTATATACAATAACAACAAACGATTTCCAGCTACAGCACCGCTACCCTGTATAGTAGAACCGATCGCAGTCCAGCCAAGATTCAGATTATTGAGTACAAGGGAATGTGCGACTTATTTGAAAGACAACAGTCCATTTCATGTCCAAAGATCTAATTCTGTCCACTGGCACTAATAGACTACTTGCGGACATAGAAGCAATCTATCCAGACGATTTAAAGAAAGCTAAAGTTGAAGTGGGAGATGTAATAATAATCAACCGCAGGCGGTACGTTTTCAGCCTGGTCGTAACTGAAAAGGTTGGAGACGAAGTAAAACCTAGTGACTCAAACAAGTGTTTAGCCACATTAAAAGAACTTATTTCAGAGAAGAAACTACGTTCCTTCAGAATAGCTAGAACAGGTGAACTTATGGACACACTGCCTAAAAGAGCGTTAGTACAGAAATTTAAAGACGTTTTTAATAACGTTAATATAGCAATAACATTCTGCTATGGTACGTACAGAGTGCTAGCTCCAGAATACCGCCTATCTATTCTAGAGGATTACCATAATAGTTTATTTGGAGGAGATAGAGGAATGGGTAAGACGTATAGACGTATCAGTGAGCGGTATCAATGGAAAGGAATGAAGACGGACATACATGACTATGTCCGCAAATGTGAAAAATGTCAAGAACAAAAATTAGTTAGAATAAAAACCCGAGAACCCATGGTGATCACAGATACGCCTTCAGAGGTTTTCCATAAGGTAGCCATTGATACCGTGGGACCGCTATGTAAAACAACTGAAGGGAATATGCACATCCTGCTATGTGTATATCCTCACTATGCAGTGTCAATTCTCGAAATTCTGCATAGCCGTACCAATTCCAAATATAAAAGCTATCACCATCGTTGACGCTTTAACTTTAACTTGTTTGCCCAACATGGAGTACCTTGCATCATATTAAGTGATAGAGGTAGGAGTTTCCAAAATAATTTATTATTAGAGTTATCAGAAATTTATCAGTTCAAGCTAAATACTACAACAGCGTACCATCCGCAATCGAATGGATCGCTAGAGCGGAGTCACGCCGTCCTAGCGGACTTCTTACGGAATAAAGCTTCCTGTAAACAAGATTGGAACAAAGTGATTCCATTTGCTATGCATGAGTATAACACGTCCATACATGCATCAACAGGCTATACTCCGTTCGAACTAGTATACGGGTGCCCAGCAAGAGCACCACACCGATTGCCAGACGAATTTGAGCTTGAAACCTATAACAACTACGTACAAGAACTAACAGAATGTCTAAGGGAAATGCAAAGCAAAGCCAGAAACAACTTAATAAATTCTACAATAAATATAAAAATAAAGAGTACTGCGATAAAAAGTCCAGACCTCTTAATATACAGGTAGGCGAGGAAGTAAGGGTTTTAAAAGAACCAAGATACGGAAAATAAGATAAATATTATAATGGACAGTTTATAGTAAAAGAGATTAGAGAAAACAATAATGTAGTAGTAGAATCATCAAACGGAAAATTAATTGTGAAACATAAAGATAAATTAGAAAAATTCTACAGATAATACAGATAATACAATTGGTAAAAAAATAAACTTATCTTTTCAGTACGCCTAAAAAGATGTGGAGAATACTGCTTCTGACACTGTTCTGGCTGCCGAGCCACCAAGGACTAGAGGAGGACAATCTACCCTACTACAAGCAAACACCACTAACGCAGAACCCAGGAATATACTACGAATACATGGGGGAGGTAAAGATCAAGAGAGTAAAATAGAGAATAGTGGTCACCTTAGATTTCAGCAAATGGAAAGACCTAATAACTTGGAGGGAAAAACAGATATTTCAAATGATTACCACCTGCAATAGCCAACTGAGCAAACAGGAATGCAACGAATTTATTCCAGTGGATAAGTTCAAATTAGCTATCAAATCGTTGAAATCACTGCAAGACGACCTGCACATATTCTTTGCACCATCCTCAGTCGTTCCGGACAATAGCTTTACTCCATACACTCACGCTTTGACTAAGCGTTGGGCTCTGTTTGAGTTTATTGGTTGGACTAGCCGACAGCTCTTCGGCACTATGGACGCAGGGGACAGAGAGCAGCTGAATCAGGACGTGGACAGATTATATGAGAGGACGGCCAACATATCAACCTTAGTAGCCAGTTAGACTCATATAGTAAGATTAAACCTCGAGTCGTTGCATGAAAAACTTGACGACGCTCAGAGAACCTTACACGAGCAGCTCATACAGATTTTAAGGGGGCACACTACCTTTAAACTCTGAAAAATAAACTTCTTATAAATAATAACAAAAATAAATTATAATTGTTATATAAATTTTATACTAATATTAGGTTATATTACCTGTATTTTTACCATGGTAAATCCATATTAGCACTTACTTACCCATGGTGACTCTCCGTATACTGTTTTGAGCATTTTGGCACTGTCCGTAGGATTCCATGTGACCATGTGTGGGAGCAAGCTCAATAGTACCGACGAATGGCTGTATCCGATCATTAAACCAGTCCAAATGCGTATTATGTGTAACGATGAACGCAAGGCGGAAGTAACCATAAGTGGGACAGGTATACTTACGTTACGCGGACAGTGTTATGGTCACACCAGCCAAAACATACTCCACGGTGTAAACATTTTACAAACAAACGAAACCTACCTGTACAATACAGGACATAGATTTAACCTCACATTCACAACTGATAGCATTATGAAAGGCTACGACTCTTTTGACGAAGTCCCAGACATCTCGAACGAAGAAAAACAACGAATCCGCAAGTGGGCGGAAAGCGAGGACGCTATGACACTTCAGCAACTCGAAGACAAGTTTACGGAGATCGCAGCGCAAAAGAGAGAGAAAATCATGTATTCATCATACATCTCTTCGACAGCAATAAGCCCTTTAGTTATAATAGTTTTAATAATTATTGTATACAAGTATTGCTGCCCTATAAGAGGATGCAGCTGTTGCATCCGGAAAAGTAAGACCAGTCACAAGAAAAAGACCAAGACTGCTGAACATGCTAAGGGCGAAATCCTTGAACTACCCACAGTGAGACCTCTTTTGGCCTATGATTCCAAGAACTCACCTTGGAACATTGAAGAGACAACAACACACTTTAACGAACCTCAGTCTCCAGTTGTAGAAACACGTACATATACCACCTACGAGAACACCAAGTTGTACACAGCTGGCAGTCTACTAGTCCCAGGAAGCGTCAGGATCCAACCACCAATTAGAAGAAAGAGGGAGAATTTCCAGCGTCGACTCCTTGAATTACTCCATAAGACTGTTGCCAATTCAAGGCAGTTCTTTGTATTAACGGATAAAAATTTTTTTTATTTAATTTTTTTCATAATAATCTAAATATTAGTAAAAATTGAGAGCAACTCTACACAGCGTAGAATGTAAGTAATGTAACAAAATGTGTGCATTATCCTAAAACAGCTGTAAGATTGACTGTAAATTGCGAAGTAAAATAACACACACGACAGCGCGGACAGTCTACGTGACTTACATACAGACGGACACGCGCTACGGAGCGGATAGTTGACAGTCCTCGCGACTTACCTCGCGGATAAATGTGACACCTCGGACATCCGGACGTATCTGATCGGACTACTGTCACGCATTAGGTAGTGTGACAAAATTTTTTTTTTAAGTAAAGTAACTTAACACACAAGTAAACTAATTATTATTTTAAAAATTAATAACAACAAAACTATTTATTTATTTAATCATACAATAAATGAGAAAAATGAATAGAAACGAATTTTAAAATAACTTCCAATGACGTCACAAGTAAACTGGACGGAGAGATGGACGAATTACACGATAGAAATCTTATGGACGTCCTTAACGATTGGCGATCTAAGGGCTGACGATAAACTATGAAGCGACTTATGTATAGAATGAGAGGGTCATGGAATACTTCGACCTCTCCTCTAGAGGTAAATGAAAACTCTTCATTCAAAAGTAGGTGATCTAAGTGCCAATCATAATAAGGAATGTCGAAGCATCCCTGCAGCCTCTCGTTCATGTATCGATTATCATGCCGTGTCAACCGTAAAATACTGCACTGCGTCCACTACAAATAATTCAATCAAATGGTTACACGCAATCTAAACAACACAACAGCGCTTAAAACCAATTAAACTCACGATTACGCGCTCCCACCTCCCATTTGGACAAAATCGTTTGTAACGGCGAACCATGATAACTAAATTATCAGAAAAATGAATAAATACTTCAAGACAAGTAACTGTCGATACGTTCAGAACAACGCACAAATTGCGCCTGTGCGCGAAGTGGAAAAATCAGAATTGTGGAATGAATTTTACTTAGTAGACAAAAATCGCGACAAAAGTCAGTTCAGTAACAGGAAACCTTAAGGAGTGTACGAATTAAAATAATAATGCGGGGCAAATAAATTTTCAAAAAAATATTCTAGCATGGATTATTGAAAACAAAAGTTCATAGCAAATTTTAGTAAAAATTTTGTGATAAATTGTTTATTATTAACAAAGTTACTATAATTTAAACAAATTGGAAATTTTGAAACTATATACAGTTAGAGCATGCTTAATTAATAAATTAGTAACAAAAATAACAATTTTTACATTGTAAGTTTGCTTGCAACAAGCTTATAAACAATGGTTTGCAACTTTCGTTTTTAGACGTAATTTGGGACCCTAAAGTGCGGTAAAGTACTAAAAATAAAAAATCTTTAATAGTTTATAAGTTGTAGCCCATTGTTGCTAAATTGTTAATTAAGATAATTTTGATCGGAATAAGAATCATCGATATCGATAAAGCTAATAGGTAAAAATACAAAATAGTCAAAATCAAAAATTTATAATTTTAAATCGACAAATATGAAACACCTGTATACGATTAGCACAATTAACACTGACATATATAGACATATATACAAATCACAAGATACATACAAGCAAATCACAGGTCGATATTCCAGTAAGTGCTGCCATCGTTCGAATTATATATCAAGTGCAGAGGAAGCTAAGCCTTGAATAGGAAAAGAATTGCATCTAACTCTAAAATGCAGTGCTCAGCAAAAATGACAAACTCAGCAGAAATGCGCTCGCAGTTTTCCACACGACGAACAGTGTAATATTATATATAGCCACAGCAAGTCACAGAGAAAATATGGAAGCAGTGCAAGTTGCCGAAAAAGTGTTGCTAGGAGCCCTCGAACAGCTAAAAAGGGCTCAGCTATTTGTGGAGCGGGCTGAAGATCGGTATTGGAAGGAGTGGGCGCAATGTAAATTGACTCATAGCGTCGTTAGTAGTGAGAGTGAACCAATAACAACACCATTAAAGGAGCATAAAAATAAATCAGTGCAGTGTGAATTGTACGCTTCAAGAAGTTCAACAACATCAATAAAAAGCGTAAATGCATCTGCGCTTAAAGTACAAGTGTCGCAAGACGAATTAGCGAGTCCGCCGAGTCCGTGCGCGCATACACCATCTGATGCGTGCGTGGAGAGGGACGTGTTGCGGGAGAGCGACAGTCCGCCGAGTCCACCGACTCCGCGCGCACAGGTGTTCGCATTAGAAGCGACGGAGTGGGACAACGATGTGACTCTAGTCAGTCCACCGAGTCCGCGCGCATACACTAGCACAGACAGATACGAGGAGCGGAACAGAGCTGCTAGTCCAGGGCGTACACTGCGTCTGCCGAACTCGCAAGTCCACACACCAACTTGTGCGACTGCAGAGGGGGACAAGCCGAGAGAGATAAACATCCAGATGACAACAACATGTGTAGACGAATCCGACACCGACATCGTCAATTCGGAGCAACCAGGGAAGAAAAGAACTGAAGACTGCATCCTACAGCTTACGCGCCTAGAGGAAGAGCCCAAAAGGAAAAAGCCCAAAGGCAAAAACCGGTTCATCCTGATGGATAAACAGCTAAAACTCTCCATACCAGCGGAAATCCTTATCGACTGGATAACCTGGTTTTGGAAGAGTCCAGCCACTAGAGGCATAGAATTTTAAAGACCAAGCGCGAAGAGTGTTAAAATAAGACTGACAGCAAAAGTAGCAAACGATAAAAAAAAGAAGCCCACCAAAAACACTGAGACAGAAGAAGAAAGAGAGAATAGAAGAGAAAGGAACAGGATAAGAAAAAGAGAACAACGAAAGAAACAAAAAGAAAAGGCCTTGAACATTAAAAAGGAAAGAGTCCCATTAATAAGAGCTGATGTAAAAACTTCACAACACTCTACTCTCCCTCAGGCACTGCTGTTTACATCCTGCACCGAATGTAAGGAGGATTGCTGGTACAAGGGTGATGGACTCCACGAACTTCCATGGCTGTTATGTGCCGTCTGCCACACGAACTGGGCTAATGGCAAGTGCGGAGAAAGAATCCCCTATGAATGTAGGATTTGTCGGCTTAAGAAGACGGCCAAGGGACATGCTGAGTAGCGAAGAACAAAATAGCGAGTAAGAAAAATTGTATATGTTAATGTTAATCGGATAATTGTTAATAAACATGGGACAATTTTTTAATTTTGCGCCGGCTCCATTGCCGAGGACAGCAATATTCTGGGGGAGGGGGGGGGAGGTGTAATATCCTACGTTTATATACCATATATGCGCGTATATATTTATAAGTGAGTATGAGTAAACATGAGTGAATGTATGCAAGCATGTATGTATAAAAGAGTACGATTAACGCCTGTGCGATGGCAACCCGATACACACACAGACAACAAATATCCGATCGATCGGAACCGTGCATCATTGCAACATAGTATACTGAGCGCCGAAAATCAGAGCGTGTGCACTGACCTCTGCGTCAGCACTCCTCGCGCGCGAACCAGAACGTCAAAGCCTGCGCGTCAATCCTTAGTGTGGCAAATGCTGATTGGATTACCGCGTTCTTTATCATCTTAATTTCACAACTGCTTAAATAGGCACCGAGGCATTAAAAACCCCGGAGCCGATCTACGCAGCGCCTTTTTACGTAGAGTCAAGCTGCTACCACGAGCTGTACCTGGTGAGAGAATACGAGGGCCTTGCATCCGTGAGCATCGTGTATTGAGTGCGTAGAAAACACTCAAACTCTGCACACGATTCAACAGTACACCTCTTCACTTGCTAGTCGAGAGTCCCGTGTCTAGTAGAAATACATATACATAGCTGGTTGTTTCTTTTTCTAAAACTATTTTTTGCGTTGTTCATCATATCCATATTGCAAATAGTTCGGCTCCAAAATTTGTTTAAACCCGCACTCAGTAGTTCTTAATGTTCTTAATGATACAAATCTTACTTTTCTTAAGCAGGGTTGCAACGGCCTTGATCTGATCTATTTCTACCACTGCTACCAGAAATATATTTATATATTTATTATTTTTATAATTATTGTTTATTACTTTTTATTCGTAACTATTTATATTGCTTATATTGCAGGTCATAGCCGAATCTGTAAAACATATGAATTGGCATTCTTTTACTTTTGTTTACCAAACTGATGAAGCTTTATCACGTATTCAAGAAGCTTTGAAAAATCAAGGTCGACAAAACTATCCGATCACTATAAGAGAACTGCAACCACTGTATAAAATAAATCTTTTACCTTCAGAAAAAGAACGTGATAATGTTTATGAAAGCCTTGTAAAAGAAATAAAATCATCACAACAATATAGTTTGCTACTTGATGTAGAACATGAAAATCTATCTCAATTACTTGATGTTATGAATAAGATGGGTCTTATGAGTGATTACTTTATGTGCCTGATCGCAGATTTGGTAAGTAATCTAAATAATCAAATGAAAACATTGAAAACTGAAAAAGTCTTTCTATGGGTCGCGATAACTAGAGTAAAAAGGTAATAATTAAACCGCTTAAATTGTGCGTTGCCCATTCAAAAAGTTGTTAGGGTAATAGCTTTTATGGAGATTTTTCGTTAAACGCCTGAAAAGTTAAAAGCAATGGTACAAAGCTGTAGATTTTAAGCGTTTTGAAATTTGGATACGGTTTGGAAGTAAAAACTTCATCATTATGGGTTGATTTTTTTTTTCAATACGCAGTTTTCATGATCTAAAGGATAGTATGGGTTTTATACATTCCCCAGTGGGCTGATTCCTCCGATCTTAATTTAATTATTAGTTTTTGCTTCCTTCCTAAGGAAGCCTTGTAATAGTAATTTTTGGAGTTTGTGTAAAAACATGTGGGAAGTGTGTTTTGATGAATTTTTAGTCGAAAAATGGTGTTTTTAGAAAATGTCCGTACGGATGTATGTGTGTGTGTGTGTGTGTTGTGGTGCGTATGTATACGCCTGTTCTCAGCTTCTACTTGGATTTTAACACCACCAAGTCTCATTTTCTTTGTTTTTGCTAGAAGATAGTGGGACGAAAGTCCGTTTTACAATTTATATACGCGTTTTTTTTATAGTGATTTTTAGTTTTGAGATTTCAGTTTTGCCAACAAAGTTATCGGAAAAGTTAATAAAATAAATTGCTTAATATGACCTGAAAGAGAATAAATTGCCTATGTTAACCGTGAAAAATTTATATTATCGTTCGTCGTTCTTTTATTATACACCATACAGTGCAATTTTTTTAAATCGTTATAACTCAAAAACTAAATAGCGAACCATTCTAAAAAAATATATGATTATTGAAGGTAATTAGAACTATATACCACTTAAATTTTAAGTCATTTCATGGGGCAGATCCTGAGAAAAACATCAAAAACTGAAAAAAATCGTTTTCCTACGTGACGCGATAACTGGAGTAAAAAGACAATAATCAATTTAAAATTTTGAATTTAGTTAGCATTATATAGCACCTTTATTTCTTTCTTTGGGTTGTTTATGATACCAGTTAGTTTTAAAGATATTAAGCTTCAAAATTTTGTTTTCTTACCCTGTATACTCTATATAACTGAAAACTGTATCGCTTCGATCTCAGTTTCCATTAATGGATTTTAATCTATACTTAGACTCGTTTTTTGCTGTTTTTGTTTTATTAATTCGTTAAAAATAAGATTTTCAGTTACGCATGTGCGTATATTCATGGCGATTTTTCGATCACTGGTGATTTTAGATACGTTCCGCGAACTATATCCTCATCATTATATCTTGGAAACTAAATTTTGAACTTTTCGTTAAAACATCATGATTATCAAATGTTATTCTATAGACTACTTTAATTTTAAGTAGTCTACGGCAATTAAAAATTTTGAAATTTTTCAAAATTTTCAAAATTTTTGAAAATATGCTATGCTGTACACACAGCAGTCGCAGCAGTGGCTCTTGAATGTGCAGCTGGGTACACCCTGGACTACAGCAGCACTGGACTCTGTACTAGTAACAGCAGCAGTAGTTGACCCTGGTTGAGGACCTGCAGTAGATCC
The DNA here is from genome assembly GCA_012977825.3 of Pteromalus puparum. Classification (NCBI taxonomy): domain Eukaryota; kingdom Metazoa; phylum Arthropoda; class Insecta; order Hymenoptera; family Pteromalidae; genus Pteromalus; species Pteromalus puparum. Next base: position 22,575,553 of record CM053171.1, read on the forward strand.
TGAATGTGCAGCTGTAGAACGCATACCAGCAACTCCCAACTCCATGGTCATGTACAGATGATTGAAAGATGTCAGCAACGCTAACCAGCCCATCGGACAACATGATTACAGCTCCTGGGTCGACTTCAGATGAATGAAATGGGCCAGTAATGATAACCGGCTCAACAGTCAGCGTGAATCTGGTTTCAAGGTCGTCCCTCGACCTTCAGCAACGCCAGCCAGCACCACCAGAGAGCGTGAAACTGGATGCAGGGTCATCTCCAAGTAACTGAAGACTCCAAAAACGCCAATCAGCATCAGTAGTAGCAGATGCAGATGACTGAAGCCTCCAGGAATGCCAGACAGCACCACCAGAGAGTGTGAAACTGGATTCAGAGTTGTCTCCCTGGTAACTGAAGCCTTCAGAAATGCCAAGCAGCATCAGTAGCACCAGATAGTGCCGATCCAGGTCCAGTCGTCTTGTCTATAGCCATCAATGCCAACCTATAATGCACAGACAGTATATAAGTCAGCTATAGGGTCATCTTTACATCGTTGGTGCAGCATAAACAATGATAGTCAATCCTCATCTTGACTGTATCTTGAAATTTAAATGTATAAGTACAGCAGTGAAAGCAGCAAGAGCAGCAGCAGCAACAGTCAGCAGTAGACACCAAAACAAGGGATAACCTCCATGCGAATTTTCTTGCTGGAGTTACGTATTTTCCCCTACTGCAGCACTCCTTGGTAGATTGCCACTTTCACGTCGCATCGTGGCTGCAATTTCGGTGCATCACTTTCTTACACTTTATGCACAGCACTACACTAAAAATCAAGAACCGCGAACAGCCGATCCGCGAGCGAGCGTCAAAGCACATAAGTACTTAGGTGTACATACATGCGCAACAACACATTTCTGAAGATAATAAAACTGTCTCTTCTGCATCACGTCGTCGAAAAGCACAGGAACTCGGTGATCGGAGGCCGTTTCAAAACATCAAAACACGCACTGAAAGCGGGTGCGTGCACGTGTCGACAGCCGGCCACGAGATAGACCCCAGATAGATGCGCACAATGTATGCGCAGTCGTCGAGCTCGCTTCGCCAGAGCCACGGCCAGAGCCAGCGATCAGCTGTTCGGCGTCGCTTCGATGATATTAAAACTATTTTGCCCTCCCTTTAATAATTATCTACCTCTGTGTAAATTTTCAAGCGATTATATGCANGTGTCGACAGCCGGCCGCGAGATAGACGCCAGATAGATGCGCACAATGTATGCGCAGTCGTCGAGCTCGCTTCGCCAGAGCCACGGCCAGAGCCAGCGATCAGCTGTTCGGCGTCGCTTCGATGATATTAAAACTATTTTGCCCTCCCTTTAATAATTATCTACCTCTGTGTAAATTTTCAAGCGATTATATGCACACATAAAAGAATGGCATTCGAACCAAATTTCCAGAGTATGCACGCTGCAGTTACTAATTTTCGTTCGAATGCCGTTTATTAATGCGTTCATATTTTCATTTGAAACTTTGCACGGTGCTAGACGAGTCCAAGACGGAGGGCAATGATGTCTTGGTTTTGCGAAATTCGTTATATTTATTTCGTTTCAACTAATTTTCCTCCGAGTACTCACACTATCGACTCTGTTATGAAACAAATATTTGCATACATCATCTTTGTGATAACATTATAATTTCATCTTTAGAAAGTTATGAAATCATTTAATAGATTGTCAAGTATCAATTTAGCGTTTTTATGTAACGTTAATCAAATTTCAATTCAAGAAAGTTGTGAAATCATTCAAGACAAATTCAAGTGATTGTATTATTTTTCAATCGCATAAATCTGCATCTTTGGCTTAGTATTCTAATTTCATCTTTAGAAAGTTATGAAATCATTGAATCAATTGTCAAATATTATTTTAGTATAATCAAATGTGTTGCCATCCCTCATTGATTAAGTCAATGCTTGACAATAGGGATGTTAATCTTGGATTAACAAAAAATCGTGTTGAAAATCAAACCTGTAGGGAAGAAGTCTTGAAATAAATAGACAAGTTAACTTACGATCATGAATATGACGAAATCGACAAAGAGATAGCTCAACAAGTCATGTCGAAAAATAATCACTTTTTTAGGCACGACCGCGACACGGAAGTGCCTTATAGTTTCGTGCGCAAAAAATATGTGAGATGCGATATCTCACGCAATTTTCGACCGATCGGGCTGAAATTTTAGGAGGAGTCTCCTCTCGCACAAACTAAAAAACTATTTTTTTTTTATCCCGATCCTCTACGTTGTTTTGAAATGCGGGCACAATTTGTTTGATTTTACATGTAATTACATGTAATTTTTAATAAAAATTTTGTTGTGATGCAATTATTTCTGAGAGATTTCAGTCAATCAGGCTAAACATTTTTTTGGGAACTCCTCTCATGATAGTAAGGTGCCGGTCCTATTTTGGACTTGATCCTGCACATATACGCAGAATGCGGTCACCTTCAAAAATCGCTAAAAACGGATTTTTAGCTGTAACTCGAATTCTAAGCATTCTACAAAAAAAAGTTAAATGGAAAAGTTGTAGATCTTTGAAAAATACAACTTTTTTCTATTAACATCAAATCATGAAAATGCTTAGAACTCGAGTTAACAACCCAAAATCGATTTTTTACAGCTAAAAAACCAATTATTTGCCATAAAACTTTTCGGATTTACGTTTTACATGAAAATGTTAAATATAAAAGTTGTAAACATTTTCGAAATACAACTTTTTACCGTGGCAAACATTTTTTTGAACACTTTTCGACATACAACTACTTTAGAACTACTTTAGAAACGACTTTTTAGAGCTAAAAAACCAATTATTTGTCATAAAACTTTGCGAGTTTACGTTTTACATGAAAATGTTAAATGTAAAAGTTGTAGACATTTACATTTACAAAATACAACATTTCACCATGACACATACACTTTTTAAATGATTTAACCCAAGGCATAGTCTAAAAGACGATTTTTGGTGCATATAACTTGATAACAATCTCAGCGCGACACGCACAATAATGCCCAAATATATAGTTATATTATGTACTTAATTCCATATACATGTATATAAAATACGCTCACAATAGTATATTTCATAAGTGCATAAATGCATAAGGATCTGCAAAGCCAGCCCGAGTGTTTCGGCATCACAGAAGAGTGTCAATACATGATATTTTATAAAATAAATCAGCACAATATATTTCTAAAATTGGAGTATATTTTACTAAACTAGAAAAACCTAAACTAAATAATAATGAAAATAACTCAGATTGAAGAAAGGCTCTGATAAGCCTGCCACGTCCCACTAAACTATGCTATACTATGAACAATCCTATTTATAAATTAAACCCTATCATTAAATCAAATCTTGACTTCACTTGTTGATATAAATCTTCTCTGTTAATAAGGTTTGAATCGTCTTAAAAATCCTCTTGAGTCCTTGCTGCAACTTTTTCCAATTGTTTCCACTTTGATATAGTTTTTTTCCATAAAAAAAAAAAATAGAGTAAAATTAAAAATAGAAAAAATTACTGTGTAATTAATTTGAAGAAAAACGAGCCCCTATACTGAATGCATGATTATAGATACATATAACCTGCATCTTTCAAGCACTGCATCTGCAAAAATAAATTATATTAATCTTATGAAATCGTATAAGTTATACAGAACATATATTGTACCTGAAAGCTATACACTAATAAAGATTCAGTGTTATCGATGATCAGGCATATAACCGGTGTGCTTGATCCTACTGCTCCCCATCCAGCAGACCATGATATCTGTAGTTGTAGTATGACACACTAGAAAAACAAAAGAAATCATTAAAAACTCATACTAACAAATGATTATTCAACTCACTGATCTCACCTGATAAAAACACTTATCCATTAATAGAGCAGTATAACCAGAGTCTTGATCGAGCTTTCTTCGAACTCCAAGATTTTGATAGCTCAGGTACCAACAACACCAATAAGTTATACTCCGTTGCATGTAGTAGACTATGATGCCAACTAACGCAGCATTGCTCTTACACCTAGACATACAGGAAAATATATTACAAGCTTTTCTCACAAATAATTATTGATAAATTAAGATTACTGATCTCTTAGAATAATAATATTAAACTAACAGTATATTAATAATCACTGTTAAGGTACCCGTAAGGAGTAAAAAATATGTATTTAAAAAACTTAAAACATCCACACAGCATTCCGAATTAAAACTTATTGAAGTACAATATCAATTAAACATACAGCGCAAGTAATTTTAATATTTTAAACATTACCATGTCAGATAGTACAAACCCATTTCCAGAGCTATATTAAAGTAGTTGAAGTGTCCAAGAACGCTCACCAGTACTCCCAGAAAGTATGGATCCGGCTTCAAGATCATCTTGAGGTGGTTCAAGCACCCAGCAATGCCAACCAGGACTGCTAGAAAGCAAAAATACAGCTCCATAGTCATTTCGAGGTGGCCAGGCAACTGAAACACGCCCCCAGTTGGTTAGATCAGCCAAAAATACCAAGCAGCACAACCAGATAACGTTGAAGTACCCAGAGACGCCAATCAGCACCATGACAGGAAGAGTAAATCTAGCTCCGGGGTCATCTTGATGTGGTTGAAGAAGTCAGCAACGTCAGTTTATACTGCTTAAACAGTGTGAATTAGCTCCAGAGACACCTTGACGTATTTGAAGTACCCAGCAACGCCAAGCTGCACTGCCCAGACAGTGCGAATCAACTCCAGGGTATTGCATGCATGGTGCAAATTTCAACACCAATGCCACATAACTACCAGTAGGAGACATCAGAATTAGAACACTGATTTAACTTTAAAAACAGATCACACAATCACATAGTCACTGATTTCACTGCACATAACACAATAAATATTTGTTTTGAAAATGATAAACGCTGCAAGAACACAGTAATATTTTTTGTGGATCTTGTGTGACGGTGAATCGTCACCTAGACAGTATCTAGCAAGAAAAATATATCAGAGTAGAATCATTAGCAGCAGCAGATGGAGTAGTCATAAAAACAAGAGATAACCTCGAAGCAATAAATCAAGTTTCTGCTGGAGTACGTTTATGGAGTTACGGATCTTCCCATATTGCAGCATTTCTCGATGGACTGACACACATCGCATCGTCAGTGTTATTCTGGGTGCATCACTATTGAATACTTTTTGCACTATAAAGCAAGAACCGCGAGCAGCCGATCTGCAGCGAGCGAGATGAGACTGCTTGAAAACACAATACACAGGCGTCACAGTAGCACTTCTGAATTTTAAACTTCTTATAACACTGCTGCATTGTGTCGTTGTCGCTGTTTTATACTACGTACTCACATATAATATCGCCTAAAAGTTGAACCGGGTGAAACATTGCGGTGAGCAGAGGCCGGGAGGTTGCTCGAAACGACAAAACACAACAAGTCGCCAGTCGGTCGCCAGATCGATGCGCACAATGTATGCGCAATGGTCGAGCTCGCTGCCTCGCTTGCTCGCTTCGCCAGAGCCAACGAACAGCTGTTCGGCTTTGCTTAGATGATAATAAATAACTAATACTTTTTCTGTTCAATATATATAATAAACTATCTTTGCCCAAAATTCATGACTTTAGGAACGGGATAGAATTCGTCTTATTAAGCGTGACGTCACAACTCCCATATAAACCAATGTATTTACCACCAATAGGATAGTTCTGATTCCGGCCACCTTATGAAATTTCGTGTGTACCTATTTTGTGCGCTACTTGCGGCTTAACAAGGCGAATTCCCATCTAATATAATTTGAATTAAAGTACTATAAAATGAAATTTTTTTAATTTTACTAAATAATAATGATTTTTAATCATATTTAAAATGAATTTCGTTAAGATAAAAGAATATATGTTAAAATTATGAATGTATATTTCAAAATAAATAATATTGAAAATCATGAGTCAAAAACTAAAATAATTAAAAATTATTTAAGCTATGCATACATAGCCAACACATTTTTTAATTGTATACGAAAGAGATATAAAATCAATGTTTAATAATTACTGATTTTTTTTTAAATAATTAGGTAAGTAACACAAACGTTAGACTGCAGCGAGCGCGTAGCGCGAGCGTCGGGTGGCATGGCGAGCGCGAAGCGCGAGTTGGGGGGCATGGCGAGCGCGAAGCGCAAGCGTCGGGCGGCAAGGCGAGCGCGAAGCGCGAGCGTCGGCGGTCGTGCCTTATGCGCAAAACGCGAAGCGCGAGCGATTTGCGTGCCTTGCATCGCGAAGCGATGCAAGGCGGCAAGCCACCGCGGCCGTAAGGCCGCGCGTGGCGCGCTAGTTTTGATAAAGAAAGACGAAGTTCAAAACTAATGTATTACACAATTTAAATAGACAAGTGAACTTCCGATGACGAAGATGATGAAAATGACAAAGATATGGCTCAACAAATCATGTCAAGAAATAATCGTGTATTTGATAAGGACAGACGAAGTTCAAAAGTAATGAATTACAAAACGATTGCAATAGGCATGTTAACTTATTGTTAAAAATACTAACCGTTATATTATTGTCCATGCACATTCTTATTCCTCCTTCGCATCAGAAAATCGTGTAAAAAAGCTAGACTTTAGACGAGAAATCCTGGCAGTATCGGGCAACTTAAGTCTCATCATTTTCAAGAATGTTGGTTACATCTTGGCAATAGGAGTTTCGGTGACGTCATCATTGCTTCTACACAAACTATATCGCTCTTAAAAATTTTAACCATTATGTAATTGTCCACGCACATTCTTATTTGTTCTTGGCATGTAGTCTATCGATTGCTATTGCTTGAACAGCTATTTAATAGGAAGGATTACAGTTTAGAATCTTCAAAAGGGCATAAATTTCCATTTTTCGATTTTATATTAGAATTCTTACACGTGCACTCTTCATTCTTAAGGATGATTTGCAGGCAGAAATGTTGATATTCCATGATGGTTTTTGATATAATGAGCTTCATCAAAAATGAATTTTCATTTAATCCAGCACAATCTCGAAAATATAATTCATACGTAATTCATAAACGTAACTAACATTATAAATTCTCTCTTTGTTAACGAACTTTTATTAATCAAAAATCTTACCTTAATATTGCTGTGGGCGGAAATCAATGAATCTCCTTTAGTCAATTCTCGTTATCAAAGAAGGAAAATGAACTTGTAGACTCTTATATCTCTTTGGTCCAATTATTTATTGTTACTTTCAATATAGGTATTCTCGATTTTAAAATAACTTTGAAAATATCTCGCAATGATAACTTTTAACGAATAATGAATCTTTCCAGAAATCTATCAAAAGAAAATCCATCTTAAATCTTTGAGTCCGCCGGCTTCTGCGCCTGATCACGAAGTGACGAGAGAGCTTGGCTTGGGGACGCTCGGAAGTCTTCCGGACCTCCCACGCTGTCCCAAGCTTTACTTCCCCGCCGCTACGTCACAGCGTCGACGCTTGTAGCACTCATTAGGACTTACGGGGCCTGGCAACGTTCGAGCGTCAAAACTGCAAGCGCAGCATCGCACGCACGCAAGTAGCCTCGGCGGGGAAGGTGTTTAGCTTAGCGAGATTCTTGGCCACTTGATACTTTTGTGGCCTTGAATGCTCGCTATGCTTTTACTATGTGGAACTTTCTCGAAGCTATATTCGAAATAATTATCGAATAATAGCAACGGGAAAGTTGTCAGATAACAATATCACATAATCATTTTATTATAAAAGTATGTAAATGAAAGAATGGAAATGACTCATTGTAAATGACGCTAATTATATCATGTAGTTTCAAGGAAAAATCAACATTTCAACCTGCAAATTATCCATAAGAATGAAGAGGGCACGTATAAGAATTCTAATATAAAATCGAAAAATGGAAGTTTATGCCCTTCTGAAGATTCTAAATTGTAATCCTTCTTATCAAATAGCTGTTCAAGCAATAGCAATGGATAGACTGCATGCGAAGGAGAAATAAGAATGTGCATGGACAATTATATAATGGTTGAAATTTTTAACAGCAATAAGTTAACTATAGCAATTGTTTTGTAATACATTACTTTTGAACTTCGTCTGTCTTTATAAAAAACACGATTACTTCTTGACATGATTTGTTGAGCCATCTCTTTGTCGGTTTTGTCATCGTCGTCATCGTAAGTTAACTTGTCTATTTAAATTGTGTAATACATTAGTTTTGAACTTCGTCTTTCTTTATCAAAAAAGTGATTATTTTTCGACATGACTTGTTGAGCTATCTCTTTGTCGATTTCGTCATCTTCATTATCGTAAGTTAACTTGTCTATTTCTTTTAGGACTTCTTCCCTACAGGTTTGATTTTCAACAGGATTTTCTGTTGATCCAAGATCAACATCCCTATTGTCAAGCATTGACTTAATCAATGAGGGATGGCAATACATTTGATTATACTAAAATAATATTTTACAATTGATTCAATGATTTCAGAACTTTCTAAAGATGAAATTAGAATACTAAGCCAAAGATGCAGATTTATGCGATTGAAAAATAATACAATCACTTGAATTTGTCTTGAATGATTTCACAACTTTCTTGAATTGAAATTTGATTAACGTTACATTAAAAACGCTTAATTAATACTTGTTAATTTATTCGATTATTTCATAACTTTTAAAGATGAAATTAGAATGTTATCACAAAGACGATGTATACGAAGATTTGTTTTATAACAGAAATTAAAAAAGGTACAGTAAGTAAGGAAATTAATACTACTTATGATAGAGATATATGTAGAAATGATTATATAACTTCTTAAAGGTGAACTGAACACAATTATAATTAAAATAATCATACGTCGCTATTTTATCTAAACTGATGGTATAAGACTTTAATAGAAAGTACAATTGCTTATTTATAGATAGCAATGTTTCGAATATACTTGGTAAACAATAAACCAATAATTTGATGGGACTAAAACTTATAGTTGCCAACATTTTACCTTGTAAAAGGTCTGTTTTAGGACCGATTTCATCCCTTTTTTATGCGTTATTATAATACGATAACAATTTAATTAGGTTACTAATAATTAAGTTAACAATAAAGTTATTTTAATTTTAGTAACCAAACTAAAAATGTAATGTAATGAAAACTTATAGATGCCAACATTTTACCTTGTAAGAGGTATGTTATAAAACCGGTTTCATACACTTTTCAAGAGATGTGATAATACAATAACTATATAATTATATTAACATTAATTTTATCGGGTGCAAATTGATTTCACATATATTTCGTAAAGAATGCCAATAATTTGATGGACAGAAAACTCATAGTTTCCAACATTTTACCTTTTTAAAGGTATATATTTAACAAATATAACACAAATTTGATTTTTTGTACATTCTTCCAAAAATAGTATATAAACATCTTTTAATCCTTTTTGTTATGATCTCTTTTTAACGAAGGTATTGTTTATCTCAAACCATTCTTTATTTTGACGTATCATATTTGTATAATCTCCTGATTCTAATGTTTGCCAATGGTGAAAAATTCCACTAAGAAACTTTATAAGATTTTATTTTTTTATTTTTACTGTCTCTGTCATTATTTTAATTATTCGAAGATTATTTATCTTCGCAGTTACTTGATTGGTGACAGTGAATATTACTAACTGTATAATAATAATTATACTTTTAAAATGTACATCAATTTTTTATAATCTTTCGCATTTATAACCTTCATTACAATTACCTTCAATCTCTTGCCAATCACCAATATTATGAACAATTATATTTTACAAGGTGCAACACTTTAAATTTTCTTTCATCTATTTGTTTCTGTTTCGGAATGTGTAATGACAAGATATAATTTTTAGTTGTGTTGGAGTATCTTTCGTCGCAATCAGGACTTCTTATTGTCGTTCTTAATTCATGATTGATACTTTTACTCAAAGATATTGATTTAGTGTAAAGAGACAATAAAAATTCTGAAGCATCCTGTTGTACAGGCGAACTTAATCGTACACATATGTATCTTCTTAATTCAACCATATTGATGGGACTTTTCATAACGTACTAATTAAAAATTTCTTTCAAAAAATCTTCTTGTTTAAATAGTAGTAATGCTCTTTTGATAGTAGTTGAACGAAACAAACTTCGTAAACGGACATTAGCATAACAAGTTACATTGTCACCATTGGGCAACCCATGAATATCCCAACAAACATCAGACAAATATTTTGAGTTTCCATCTTCACTTTGAATATTCAATATGTTGTCCGAAATAGCCCGTCAAGTATCTTGAAAAACTGTGCGAGCTTGTAATTTTGAAACGATTTGAATTTTTATTTCCTGAATATCTGGACGAAATCGTTTTCTTAATCTATTGTACTCGATAATAGCAGATGCATTAGCAGTAAGATGCAATCCTTTCAATGTGGTCACTCGTGACAAAGCCACATATGTTTGACCAGCGCTAAATATACAATTACCTGCCTCTACCACAGCATTTTCTAAACTCAATCCTTGACTGTTACGTATACCATAACTGCTACGGATTGGAAACTGTTAACGTAGTGCATACACTTTATTCATAATAATAAATTGATAATCGATTGAAGGTATTAAAAATATTTTTCCATTTTGTAGAATAATGCATACGTCAGTAATTTTATCTTTATTTTTACGCACTACAACTAAAACCTATCGTTCCATTGACCAATCCAATACTAACATCGATATTTCTCCTGATCATGATCTACGAATTAATTTTTATAATGATTACACGTTCAATTTCACATACATTTTCATTATCTTTCTCCAACATTTTCAAAACTTTTTTTTTGTAAAGACTTTGGGCATTTGAAAAAATCATTGGCTACTAGATGTATTTCATCTGAATCAATTCTACGTAGCATAGCATCATTCAAAACTTTACACATATTTCTAGTTGGTAAAAGACATACAGTATTAATAGGTAATTTATCAATGTACATACACAATTCGTCAATTACTTGAATAGGATTTGTATTATGAAATTGCAAAATCCGTCTCTATAATACTTTGATGTCATAATTTGGAACAATACCGAGCCTTATTCTCGAAAGTATCTCTCTGTATAGTCATCATATATATATATATATATATAATTTTTTATATGTATGTATATATATATATACACACACATATAAAAAATTTCCCGAAAAATGTTAGCGGGCGTTTTTCAGTTTTTTTGCCCGGCGGGCGTTTTTCATTTTTTTTTTGCCCCCATACGCGGGCAAAAAAATGAAAAGCACCCGCCGTGCAAAAAAAAATGATAAACGCCCGCTTCGAAGCAGCGGGCGTTTATCAATTTTTTTTGCCCGCCGGTCTGAAAAAAGTTACTTTAGTCCCGCTTAATAAGTCAGAAAAACGCGAAAATCGTGCTTGTGTTACACAAAATATTCATAGGTCTGTAGTGGCCGTGTAAAAAAACGCTTATTTACTCCCGCTTTATAGCCATGAAAAACGCGAAAATCAATACATGCGTCACAAAAAATATGGTGTGCACCAAGGGCTAAGTGGGCTTTTTGACCTCGAGTGGTTGCAGTACTCGTCTTTGGCTCTGTACGTACTCGCCTTCGGCTCGTGCTACCTCGCCTTTGACTCGTACTGCAAACTCCACACTCGGTCTAAAAAAGCCCAATTTACGCCTTTGGTATATAATATACTATTATTTTTAGTACAATCGTCAGGAGTTAATAACATTACTATTTATTAATGTGCTGTATTATTATTATGCGCTTTTGTATTCTCTTCCTCCTATACTCTATACATCATTTTGTAAGCCTTAGCATAGGAATTATTACTAGATATGAATTTTTCTAAACATTCTATTAAACTTATATCAATTCCATTAGTCTTACACTTGTTCATTTTATATTTATTTGCAATTTTATTGTCTATAATATTACTAAAAATAACTTATTAATTACTTATCGATCAATACCCACATAAATATGAAAATTTAATCGCCTTTCAAAACGGATCATAAAGCAAGATTATCAAAGAATAATATTATCATATCAAAACTACTTACTATTTTTTCAAATTATTAAATTTAGCTTTGAGATTTTTTCTTTGCAACAAACATGGTATATTTGAAGATTTTTGCGACAACATCCTGATAGTAAAGCTCCTTAGATTATAATAAAAAAAGTTGTGATTTTAATCAATATCATTTAACAGATTCACACCTTGAAAGTAATAATTCGAGTATTTCATCGATAGACTATGAGACAACGGGACGGCAAGTAAGCATTAAATGAATAATTTTGAAAAGTACAACCATCTTATTTTATATAAACTCGTCAGCAGATTCTAACTGACCTGCACTGACAAAAATCATTTCTTACTCCAAGCAGAATTAGTCTCATTATAGCTTCAAGATGAAAATCCGCTTTGTATTAATGATTCTTTTATATACTTAGGAAGAATTTACTTGAATTTTTTATATTTATGATTTTGCTATTTCTTTGCACGTAATGATTCGGATTAGTTTTAGAAAATTCAGATTAGATGTGGGAGAATCATGAAACATAAAGCGGATTTTCATCTTGAAGTTATAGTAAGATTGATTCTTCTTAGAGTAAGTAATGATTTTTGTCAGTGTGTTGATTTTTAACACTTGACATTTTTAAAACTGATTTCACTGCATTCATTAGCGTATATTCATAAAAATACAGAAAAACATTTGTAAGCTATAAACATTAGACAATTTCTTAAAGGATTTCATGACTTTTTAGAAGAGAAATCATAATTATAATACTAAGATACAAATTACGAAATTCACACGTCGTGTCTGCAACGATCCACGCAAGTTTTCGCTTATCGTCCTCGACGTCCTTGTCATTTTCCTCGTCCTCGGACTCGCTGAAATCGTTGCTATAGTCGCATTTCTCGAATTTCTCGACCTTGCCGCCTTCCACACGTTTTAGAGGAATAAGAAAATGAGGTTATGGAAAAAGAAGACCGGGGTATACAAGCGATGAGAGCTCGATGAAGTTGAAGCCGAGCTTGAGATGTCCGCCGATCACGCTGTTGATCTCGCTGTTAGTGCCGCAGGCCAGCATGTTTTATAGAGTAATTGGTCGGTGCCCCCTCTTCAGTCCATCGACGTGCATGAGCCAAGGATCCCAGGATCATGGATAATCCCTGATTCAGCACGCTGATGTATCCATACTCTCTCAAACGTTCACATGTCGTGTCTGTATCTGCACTGGTGATCCATGCTGGTGCTTGAGTCGTCCTAAAGAAACGCAAATCTACTTCAGAGCAGTAGCCGGACAGACAACAGAATGCAAAGTTGTTCGTGTCTACTAGTCCTGAACTCACACCACAGTCCACGCACTGGCGCATATGCACGTATATAATAACCTCGTGGTCCTAAATGGCGTTGACACTAACACTTGAGCTTCAAAACGATCTGTACTTTCGTTAACACTGCTGTTTGCCTAGTACGTTTCCAGGGAAAGGTTAGGTGTACCTGGGGAATTTCAGCAAACTATAGTGCGGCTGGACCATAAGGTTAACAGCCAAGAGAGCATGACTGATGATTATAAAGGATCACAGAGGTTCTACGTACCTATGTTCTACACACTCTACGTAGGCACGTAGAGCCTTTGATAGTTATACAATATATGGATCTGGCTAACTCGTGGATGCACTTCGTCTGCTTCGTATGCTCGGCTCTCTACTGCAACACAGCGATCCGATTCGTCAGACTGTACTTATGTATAAGTACTTAAAGCATGCGCTGCTCCGTCTGCTCTGTGCGCTTGGCCGGCACCTCTCTCTGTCGATCTTTTATATGTAGGTATATATGTAGGGACTCATAGTTCCCCACTACGCCGCTAGGGTTCGGTCCTCTCCCGCAAGTGGCAAGACATCTCGCCGATCAGTATATAAGTCCACTGCGGTGCTTCTCCAGCGGCCGGACTTACCGACCACCCTATGCGTCTAAGGCAGGGTTACCATCACAGCCTTACTGATGAGTCCAGATGGTAACCCGGGACGAAACGCACCATCTTTCCTCTCCCCTCTTTCCGTCGGGTCGCGTCGCCCGACATATATAATATCGGCTCTCTGCAGCATCGACGCAGCGGCGGTCCAGTGGATAACTCGCTTGAGGTCTTTTATTTACGTTTGCGTTTCGTATAAATATAAATAAATAGTTATTTTTAGTATGTGAATTTATATGCGCTTCTAACCTCCCATAACCAACAATCTCAGTATTGTTGAAAGCGACTGAGCCTGAAAAAAAGAGAATCGGGGAGGCGAAAAATTAAAGAAAAATCACAAATTAATTTTTAATCTTAATTAATTTGCTGAAGGAGAAATTTTTTCAGCAAAATGCTACGGTAATTAAAAGATCTAATTAAAATCTTTGAGATAGAATACTCATACATGAGCATTAATATCGGATGAAATAATATAATAGAAAGATTCGCAAAACATGTATAGGTTATCTAGCAAATTCAAAGTATAATTGGGTTGCGGGTCTCCCGACGACACAGTGTATAAAACTTATATAATATATAACTGCCCATATTTTGGATTCTTATTATCGTTAGGATGTAATGAATATGAATTATGATACACTTGACCACATATTTCGAGTACTTGTGGTCAAACTGTATTAAAATGAATTAATTTAGATCCAAAATCCAAAACTTGCAAAAGCTAAAGAACTATTATAAATTTGTATATTTTTTTTATAAATATTACTTTTTGAATTTTTATATAATAATAATTTTTTCAATTTGATGTGATATGCTGTTTTAACATCAAGATCCCAGTAAGCACAAAACGTTTAAGAAACGTTTCTAAAACGTTTGAATTGAAACCTTGTAACGTTGTCTTTTAAGTTTCTATACGTTGCAGAAACGTTTCTGAAATGTTACTTGCAACAATTAAGAAACGTTTCGGAAACGCTTCTAAAACGTTAGGGTAGTATGGAATGAAAATTACATTAGGTTTAGAAACGTTTTTAAAACCTTTTAGAAACGTTTAAGAAACTCTGTGTAAATATTGAAACTATTATACTGGCGATTGTAGTGCATCACAAGGTGGCATCTCGTACCCTACAAGTGAATTAGTGTTCTGGAGTCTGCGTAGGAAAGTGTAGCATTTGGGGTGGTAGGGTGGTGAGGTAGTAGTAAAAAGATATTACTTTTAACATTTCTTACTAAATTTAAAGCTAAGAAACGTTTCGGAAACGTTCTGACAACGTATTGCAACGTCCATATCCAGAGGCTGGATAGGTATAGAGGATCCGGCGCAGTTGACCACGAGGTTGCACTTAGTCAGGGGCCCCGGCGGGACTTTATACGTCCCTGCACTTGATCGATCTCTCTCTCGCTTGTGGGTCTGATGCCGCGGGAGAGGATAGGTTAGTCTTTAGCAGCGCGTGCGCATTTTTCATCGACGCGCTAAGTACACATGTATACGCAATCGCGTTTATGCGCATCATGCTATAGCGACACGAGGACTCCTGCGCAGTTAGTTTATCTCCAATCCTTTTACAAGTCACATCGACTGATACGTTATATCAATGCTACGTGTTTTTGTGAGAAGGAAGCCACTGGTCCGGAAAGCTGAGCAGCCACCTACGCCTCGTTACGGAATCAGACTATATTTTAAATCATCTTTTAATTAATCCTTTGCACCCGGGGATCTTTCTAGTGAACTGAACCGGGGAGTTTTTTCTAACACGGGAAAAAACACTGCACATAACCAAAACACTAATTCGCCTCCGACAAGTTCTAAAAGTGCCGCATCGTGCCGCCCGGCTGGACTGGCGACGTCAGACTCCAATCGGTTTTCTCATGGACGCACGACGTATTCATGTCCTTAACTAACAAATTCACTCTAACCTCTCGTGTAATAATAATTCAACACACACGAGACAGCGAACTCATATATTTTCAGCTGAACGAATAACTTGTCTTTTCTCACTTCACATCACACAAATGTATATTTAACAGTAACACAATATATCTTTATAATTTACTCTAATATCTTTCTTTGTCAGCTTGTTTGGTCTATAAGGCCTGTTGAATTCCACACTCGCGTTTGTGACATAGGCAAGGCTATATAACAAGTCAATTTTTATATAAGCCTTTACGAACATTAGTTTTCAAACAATTATTACTGCATCTTTTTCATCTTACAATATTCATTTCGATCAGTTAAGCCATTTATATGCCATAAATTCACCATAAATTCACCATAGCTTATTCATATTTATATCTCGTCCTTTCCTATAAGTTTGGCCGAGCAATTAAGGTCCTGCGTTCAGACTGTTTAGAAATGAGGTATGGTAGAGAGGATTATTATAAATGATGTGGATTTATTCGTCTTCAATATGTACAGCTATGCGTCGCACACACCATGTGACTCACACGCATACCGCGAGAGGCGATACTTGCATGTGTGCGTCCCCTCACACACTCGTTAGCGCGCTCACTCATTCTCACGTGCTACACACTATACCTTACTATCTACACTTTCTGTACAGTACAATATATTTCAACACAGACAATGGACGAGAATATTGCAATAAACAAATGACGCAGTACATGCAATCGCGCGGTATTGCACACGAAACCACGGCACCGTACACACCCCAACAGAACGGCAAGGCCGAAAGAGAAAAGCGAACGGTGTTGGAGTGCACGCGAACGATGATGGAGGCAAAACAGCTGGAAAATAAATTTTGGCGGAACAGCAGTTTACTTGCTCAATCGAGTTTTAGTCACAGGAGAAAGTGGCAAAATGCCTTATGAGATTTGGGTAGGCAAAAAGCCCGACTTGAGACACGTGCGAGTCTTCGGTGAAGAGGGCTATATGCATGTGCCAAAGGAGCTTACAAGAAAACTGGATCCGCGAGCCAAGAAAGTGATGCCTTGTTGGGTATGATGGCGAGTCGACTAACTATCGATTATATCACCCTGATACAAACAAAGTGACTGTCTCGAGAAACGTGGTCTTCCACGAAGGATTCAACAAGTCAAAGTGTAAGCACGACACGAGCGACGAAGAGGAGGTACCTTTCCCAGCATGACAAGAACAAGCCGAGCCACCAGATGATGGACGACGAGCAGACATCGGGGAACAGGTACCACAAATCGATAACGTACAGGTAGACGAAATCAATGACAATGCAGTAGCTGTACCTGAACTGGATGACGCAGAGATCTATGTAGTAAATGTAACAGCTATCGAGCCGCGTGTACTGAGGGATCGAGCAACGCTGCGGAAGCCGATCAAGTACGTGGACTACGATGAAGTAGATTTCGCCGAGTACATCCCGCCGTTGAACTATAAGGAAGCTGTGTGTGGATCTGACGCCCCCAAATGGATCGAAGCCATTAATGAGGAGCTCAAAGCGTATTCATATTAGAACAAACTGATTTTTCTATTGTTTGCTTTGCCATAAATAATAATCTAGTAGGTTCGCATGATCTTCTATCACGGCGTCTAATTTCGGATAATGTTTGTTCACTATAAGTTAATTTTTTATCTTTATCTAATATTTGGCCTTCAAAAATTCTAGGAAAACATAATTCATCGATATTTTCAACTTTATGCCATGGCAATGGTTGTTTATCTTGTCCTGGAGTTATTGTTATAATATCAGAAGTAATTTCTTCATTTCGATCTAAAATTAAATTTTCGTCATTTATTTCAAAATCATTTTCATTTTTATCTGGCGATGCGATGACAATTCTCATCTTTAAGTTTGGTCCGGAAGTTGCTGTATCCTCTTATTTAATGAAAAATGAGTTTATTGAAAATTTAGAACAAGAAACAATTTTTATATGTACCAAATACCAGGTGCAACATGTCTCCGAAGGCCAAAATTCACAATTTTCATTTTTTCACTCACCGTAGACTTACTTCAGTTCTAGTAAAAATCGTATAGCTTCTAAACCGAATATTTCAAGCCCAAGCTTATTTATTTATTTAAATATTAGCGCGTACAGATACGTAACGTATATTATTACGTTATATATGTAATAATATTCGCGTTTCTAAATTCTTGTATCAGGACTTGGACATCAATTAAATAGTCCACATCACTTTTTTAAGGGAGGATGTGATTTAATAAAATCTCACAATCCGTGCAACTACGCACCCCAAACTCATATAAATTATTAAATTGTACCTATCTTATTTAATAATAGTTAAAAATTATTTTTGACAATTTTTTTTATAAGAATATTTTTTGATCAATGCATATATTCTTATTTGGTTACCTCTATTGATATTCATATTTTTTATTCTTCATGTGTCATAATTGCATATACTTTAATGATTTAATTATTATTATTATATTATTACAAACACTTTAATTATATTTTATATTATATACATAATATGATCAATTATAAATATAAATAATCACTAAACAAAATATAATACAAATTAAATTAACAAAACCAACATAAAATTATTGTAACATTTAATTATAAAATTAAAAAAAATTTCGTGTATTTATTATTTTTATAAAATATATTTATCCAAATGAATATAATTTATACAACTTTTAAAACATGCTTTACAACAAAATATGTTAATCGCGAGCGAAGCGAGCGTTCTTTGCTAGTATCAATTAATTTACTTAATCAGACAGCATAACACAATGAAATAAAAGTTAATGACCTGGTTCGGTCAAGTGAAATGAAGTGCAGTGCATAAGTGTCATATAAACCCTCATTCTTGGATAAACTTGCCCACTTTAAATGACCATATCTCGGCACTGGGAGTACCTAGACAGTTGAATAAAAAACGAATTTAAAGGTCTTAAACTTCCGTTTCTGACAAAATATATTATTTGAACCTGGCATAGTGATAGAGCATCCATAACCTCAGAAAACGCCAAAAAAAAAAACACATTCTTCAACACTTTTTCGAGTATTTAGGAGCCATTTTCCATTAAAAATATTTCTTTAGCTCTACAATCTTTGCCAAAATGTTTGGTTTCACTTAAACCAAAATTATAAGTATGTTTGAAAATTTTAAAAACTATATTCTGACGACTTACGTCGGTAAAATTAGGAGAAATGCTGAAAAAAAACGTTTTTTAAAAGTGGCAGGGTTAAATCACTTTCCCAACAGGATTTTTGGGTATTTTTCGAAGTTTTTAGTGATAACCCTTCGACATTCGATATATATATACATGGGTGTATTTATGCGCGATTCTTGATGTTCGAATCGCGCAACGTTCGAACTCGGTCAAAAGATTGCCCTCTCCTTTCCAGATTGTCGTCCCGACAATCATAATCATCCATCCTTCAAGCGGGTTGATCCTCTTACAATCCAATGATGACTTACAGGAACTGATATCGGCATCCCATCCTAGGCATCAAGTTACCGAGCAATGCTTACAGATGTCATTCCAATCATCACTTAACAGGACTAAGACGGACCCGTCTCATGAACAATCTACTCCAATCATCCTTATTTTTCGCTCATCATAGGATCGGTCGAAATTGGTCTTCAGACAAGAGGGGGAAAGTTGGCATGCTGTGGAACCTCACCTCAAGTCCCTGCTCCGGTATTCACCTTCACGCCCACGGAAAAAACCACAGCTCAAAAGAACCGTGAGCAGAGCAGTCTTCATTATTGGGTGTCTCTCTCAGTGTAAGTCCCAAGAACATTGATGTTGACTATCTTGGGATTGTGTCTTGGTGAACGACGAATACAATAAACGACGTCATTGATTTTCCTTCAACTTCCCAAGGTCCTTCCCAATTCCACTGTAATTTTGGTGCTTTTCCTTTGGTTCTTTGAGGGTTAAAGAACCAAACTTTTTGGCCTTGGGAATATTCAACGTTGAGAGCTCGTTTGTCGTACCAAGATTTCGTCTTTTCCGATTGCAAGTTGATTCGGTCTCGTGCCATTTTATGGATCTCGCTGAGTTTCCTCCGAAGCCTGTGTACGTAGTCCCCGTCTCCTTCAATCTCAACCTCCTCTGGTAGACACCCTCGAATCAAGTCCAAAGGAAGCCTCAGATCAAAACCGGTGTACATCTCAGTTGGAGTAGCTCCGGTCGTCGCATGTTTGGAGGACCTGTAAGCTAACAAAAATGGTGAAACCCAAAGATCCTAGTCTTTCTGATTGTCATGTATGTATTTTGTAAGATAGTGTAGTAGTGTTTGGTGTTGCCTTCTACTTGTCCATTCGACTGTGGGTGTAATGGTGTTGTTCTTGTCTTCTTGATTCCTAACAATTCAGACAAATTTTTAATCAATTTTGAATCAAAATGTGTCCCTTGATCAGTATTTACTTCTAAAGGTACCCCATACCTACAAACAATGTGATCAACGAAAACTTCAGCAATTGTTTTTGTTCTCATATTTGAGAGAGGAAAAGCTTCAACCCATTTTGAAAAAGAGTCTGTCACAACTAAGAGGAATTTATTGCCCAAAGAAGAAAGTGTAAGGGGGCTTAAAATATCCATTTGTTTTATTTATTCCGAAATGTCCACCAGATGGTGAATCATGTTTTTCTTCTAAAATATCTTTAATTTTATGTTGAGGAATAACTAATTGACGAATTTTGAAATCTCAATTTGTTGAAACCCAATCGCTATACAAAATTCCTCCAATTACTACCAACGAATCCCATTGTGAACAATAGATTTTGGTGAATTCATCCATTGAAGAAATATCTTGCCATTTTGGTTTTTTCTGTAAGTCTTTCGTTTGACGAATAAAAGAAATAGCCACATCTTCTGCTTGACTTTTCTTCCATTCTTCTAAAGTGTTTTCTTCAAAAATAATGCGGCAAATAGTTTCAACATTATCAAATTTTTCTTCTACTCTGGAACAATATTTACAGGAAAAATCTTCTTTCCTATCCTCTTCGTGAATCTTGATTTGCCAGTATCCATTTTTCAAATCCAAAGTACAAAACCACGAATATCCTGGAAGTTTATCAAGAGTATCATCGACTCTTGGTAAAGGGTATGAATCCTTAATTGTAATTGAATTAATTTTTTGTATATTAATACAAAAACAAATTTTTTTATCCTTCTTTTTCTTGGGAACTACAGGTGAACAGTATGAGCTGTCTCATTCTTCAATAACTCCCTGAGAATACATCTCAGCAATACAATCATCCAATTCTTTAATTTGATGAATAGGGGGTCTTTGAGTAGGTTGTTTAATCGGTTGTGTTGGATATGAGCGAGCAGATGTCTGCTTGCTAGAGACGGCAGGCCCAACGCAGAGCTACGCGACTCAACTCTCCCCTCTCTATGCCGAGAGACGGCGGCGCTCACTTCGCCTTGTGCACTCGAGCGGTCAACACGCGTTTTAGCTTGTCTGTTCGATTACTTTTGTTATGCTAATTATATTCTCATATAATAGCTTGACTACATTGTATCATCAATGGATGATTAGCTTGAGGTGTTATCAATAAATAGTGATTTATTGTGAAATTCTGTGTACACATTATTTCTCCCCAAGCATGCATGGTCCGAGCACGTTAGAGTCTCAACAGGTTGATTATGGAGTAATTGAATCTTGTATTCAACCAAATTACATTTTCCGGTAACGTTATCATCTTGAAAAATCTCTTCAAATTCGTGTAGAAGATCCGAGAACTTACCTTTTTGATCTTGATTCAAGTTTACTGAGTTCTTGACAAAAATTTCTTGTAATGGCTCTGGTACAATCTTACTAGAATCAACTATTCTCGAAATCCGTTTATCGTTGATTGAACTTGGAGTATTTAAAATAATTTTAGAAATTGAATCTGTAATACCAGTTGTATCAAGAAAATCACTACCAAGTATACAATCATCAATAATATTCCCAACAAAAACATCCAAATTAGCTAAATGATTACCCAACTTTATTGAGGGTAAAATAAAAAATTCAATTGGTACCCTTTTCCCAGTTGGATACTTTAGAGTTGTAAAATTAATAGGAATTCTTATATCTTTTGGCTCTACAAATTTTGAGTTTATAATAGTCACATCTGAACCAGAATCTACTTTAAAAATACAAGTTTTATCATTAATGAAACCATCAAAATAAAATCTATTTGAGTTTCTATTAATTCTTCCAACATGATAATCAATCAGACAAGGGTGTGTGTGTGTTGGAGTCTTGTTAAATTCTGTTGAACTCGCTCCAGAAAGTTTAACATAACCTAGTTTCCCTGGCTACTCATTCGAGTTGGACAATGCGAACTTATATGACCTTTCTGACTACACAACCAGCATTCAACATTCTTGAAGAGATCTTGAGATTTCTGTTTGTCAAAAGATTGAGGACCTTTAGACTGAGAATTCGAAGAGTTGATTCCAGTCTTGTATGTGATATTCTTACTCCTTGAGGCATCTCTCCTATTTAAATCACGAATAACTTTTATTTACATGGCACGAGAAAGAGCATCTTTGAGAGAAGTTATCCTTTCCATACGAAGGACATCCTTGGTCGACAAATCAAAAATAGCAGAAAGAAATTGGGTACAAGCTATTTTATCTTGAACTTCAAATGGATATTCTGGATAAACCAAAGTAGTAAGTCTCTCAAGATCAGCAACCTGTTGGGAGATCTTCATCGAAACGTTGACGCCTATTCTGTAATTGTGTGTGATAAGTGGGTGCCAGAAGTTTGTCACCGAAACGAAGTTCAAGAGGTGATACCAAACTATTGAAATTCGAAGAAGTAGAATCAGATTCAACAAGAATTGATCTTGCCCTTCCTTTCAGACAAGAAATAAGAGCTGCTAATAACTATTAAATATACTCCAATCATCTAAATATTAATGTTTATAATTTTACGTTTTATAAACTTATATAAAACGGTTGTAAATGATGCAAAAACCAAAAATTGTAAATATTTCCAAAATTTGATTTGTAAATAGTTAAAAATTTGTACACATCGTACATACATGAAATCGCTTCACGGTGCACGTGCGAATAAACTGCAGCTAGCCAAAATACGACCTTGGCCGGTCCACCTACGAACTCGATAATACCCGAGGAAACGAGACTTGGTCTCGATTATTACGCGGTTGTCTCTCCGCTCCGGTAGCTGCACTGCACGCAGCTAACGTCTGCGCGGCTACCGACACCGAGCAGAGCAGCCCCGTTATATTGGCGCCCATCCGTAAGTGGCATTATTTATTTAACATTCGGACGCGGAATTTTAGTTTCACGATTATTACACGGTTAGTAACGCGACGAAATTTTGAAGCGAAGCAACGCAGGTATTCGCGAGGACGTTTGCTAGAAAGTCACAGCGGCACGGCTTTGTTGTTGTTGACACGCGACGAATGCTCGCATGCAAAACACGAAGCAGCTCGAATAAGTCGAAAGCGAGCACAGTATAGGGCTAATGAATATTATTCGAATATTCGTCAGTAGCCAAGATACTGTAACTGTAAGTGCGAATCTCAAAACATCGCAGTATCTCTAGTGCGAACAGTGAGAGTATACATAGGTATACTAAAAGCGAGAACGCACGCAGCAGTAGAGCAGCGTAGCTCTCGCGCGCTGAAAGCGAACGCGCCAAGCGGCGCCGGCAACACAGCCTATAGCGTGACGTCACACGTACAGCGGCTGCCGACTCTCGCGCGGCGAGAGAGCGTTCCAAGAAAACATTGTACACAAGCGAGCGCGCGGTACAATTGTAATAGTATAGGTGTAGATAGGAGCATCACGGTATACTTATACGAGAGTATCCCGACGGAAAATAATTGCGGTTTCGCGCGATCGCCGAATATTCTGAGACGCGTATCTAATTGTAACAAGGAAAATTTGAACAGTGATAATAGCGCACTAAATTGATCGAATTTTTGAGTTTTTTTTTCTAACGCGGAAAATTGTTTCTTTTCCCTCAGTCGTTTATTTTTTTTTTAAGTGAAGTGAAAATTTTTGTTTTTGTCAATTAATCCAAACCGATTAAAATAGAGCAACATACTCTCAATTTTGCGAATCGCTCACAAAAATTTTACGGTTTCGCGGGTTTGATATTCGCAGAGAGTGAAGATTGTTTTACTCTCACACCGCGTTTTCGAATTTTTGTTTTCTTTTTCTTTTCTCTCCAAGAAAGCGTTACGCACGGTACAAAGCAGAGTACAGATTGGAGGTGATTGCGAATTGAGAGGTAGAATCAAAAAATAAAAATAACGCTGACAATTTTTTTTTTTCTGACAAAATATTCGTCATATTGACAATAAAAAATGTATTAGTCGTGTTATATTAGTGCTACATTTTTTTTTTAAATTATTTTAAACAAAGGTTTGAGGACAGACAATTTTTTTTTCTCTTCACAAGTAAACGTAATAGTGTGCGTCGAATCTTTTTCTTTTTTTTTTTGAGATTAGTAAAACCCGTAAAATTTTCTCCTCTTGCTCACTGACACGAAATGGAGAACCGTAACATCAGTAGGATAGAGATGTCACAACAAATAGCAGAATGGGCATACGAATTGCCAGAAGAAAGTAGAACGGATTTAATGAATGATCTCGAACTAAGAATAGATGATAATCGGTCTCAGAATATAGATAGGTTAATTAGGCGACTACGCGGCGATTATACCGCAGAAGATTTGGTGATCGTTAACGATCCAGAAGAAATAACAACGTCAAGAAGAGCGGCAAAATTTCAGAAGTTACTGCTAATGCATAGGTCATTGGCAAGGTTGCCCGATGCGACGAAAAGCATGATACTCGAACAGCAACGTCCTAACCATGAGCGCAGCTCCGAAATGGAAATTACAAACGGAGCGACGGGAGGCATCCTGTACCACAGCTCGCCCAGACAACAGCACGGCCATAACCCTTTTCGGGACACGGTCCAGCAGGCGGAAGACATAACTACCCAGGATGAAAGCGATAATCGCTGGGCGTTGGGGGAGTCAGAAAGCCGTACAATCACGACTTCGGCAGGTACTGACACGAGAACGCTCAGAGCAGCCTATACGTCAAGCGACAACCTTATAGATTTTTGGACACCAGCTAGTCGCATAAGCACGACGGCCACGACAACGACAACAGTAACTAGCTCCGTAACAACACCAGCAGTAACGACGAGAGTGAATCAAGGCATGGCTAACACCCAAGCACAAGTGATGGGGACGCAGAATAAGAACAACAGAAATAGAGCACAAGAAGAACGAACAGCGTACGCACAAGAAAACGAGAGACTCAGAAATGAAAATAAAACCTTGGAGTACCTCGTGCAACAATTTTTACAGCAAAGTCAGCAAACAATGGACTCGGTAACTCAAGCAGCGACCTCGCAACCGAGCAAACAGGTACAATTTCAAGATACCTTTGATATAAGGCACATAGAACCTAATGCCCACAGCACACGTAATTCGGGATTAAACCCAGGGGCGAATGTCGTTGTACAACCCGCACGAGTAACCAACGATACAACACAAACCGGAGTCCAGCAACAACGGCAGCGACTGCCGGGGGACTCTAGGAGGGGGGGAGGATCACCTTGGGGTTATCCAAACCCATACTTTGCAGATGCGCAGACGCAAGCCCCCTTACCAACTGGGAGCTTATATCCGTTTTCGTACCCAACGATGGCAGCCTGGGGCGGGTCACGCCGAGACATTGGTAAAATTGCGAGAGAGTGGAATATTAAATTCGATGGACACAAGGACAGCTGCATCGAAGAGTTTATACAACGAGTCAACGAGTGCAGAACGTCCTCCCATCTCGACGAAGAAGATTCGCTCAACGCATTACTACATGTGCTGACAGGACCAGCGCTGGTCTGGTGCAGACAACTGCGACCCGCATGGTCAATTTGGAGTGATTTTTGCCAAGCCGCCAGAAGAAGTTACGAGGTCAACCAAGATATCCAGATGCAACTCCTAGCAGAAGCACAAGCTCGAACACAGGGTAAAAAGGAAGCGGTCAGAGACCACATCTTCGCAGTATTAACCATTCTGAGCCGCTTAGACGTGCAGCCCCCTGTAGAGGCTCAACTCAGCATGATTTACGACAACATGCTGGCTGAGATCAAGATGCTTGTGCCAAAGAAAGAAGTTACCGACTTGGATGCGCTGATAACTCTCGCTAGGGCAGCAGAGAAACTGATCCATGACAGGGATCATTACAAGCCTCCGCCGCTACCGGATAACTGCCTGTTACCTCGAGTGGCTTACAAGGAGCCAATGGAGGAGACAACGGGAAAAGCTACGCCCCCGCGCGCTGCAGCAGTGGCAGAAGTCACAGAAATGCCAACAATAGCTGCGTACTTTGCTACAGCTTTTAAGGAGGCGTTAGCGCAAATTAGCGTTCCTGGAAATGCGAGCTCGCAAGGCTCACAGCCTCCATCAGCAATAAAGGCCAAAGAGAACAGAAAGAATAGTCGGCGAAGCAAGCCGAAAGGCACGGCGTCCGTCACGATAGAAGAGGGGAAGGATGTCAAGAAGGAGCCGAAAAGCAGGGAGCCTGCCAGCAATCACAATGCAAACCAGGCAATCCCTGGTCCAGCCAAACCGCCTATTAAGTGCTATGGTTGTGCGTGGCCCGGGTATATTCAACGGTATTGCCCGGAGTGCTCGCAGAAGCCGGGAAAAGGCCAAGGGAAACAGTAGACGGGGTCTCTGCGTTTCCCGGAAAAACAGAAGGGACCTCAAATTCATCTTTAGGACAGCAGGAAGGTAACGAAATCATGCCGCTGAAAGGAGAATCCCCGGCCGATATAGATTGCAGTCGCTGGTGGACTCAAGTCGGAATAGGCGGATTTCAACTGCGCGCCCTTTATGATTCAGGGGCCGCACGCACCGCTATTGGTCCTATTGGCATACAAATAGCTTCAGCTTGTGGCCAGCCGATAATTCCGTACAAAGGACCCGGTGCGAAACTCGCAGATGGTCAGTTAGTGCCAATTTATGGGCATGTGGAACTGCCATTCGAGTTGCTTGGACAGCGCCGCCGCCTCAAAGTGATGATTATGAGCCAGTTGGACTCAGAATGCATCCTGGGCACAGATTTTATGCGGGCGTTCAACGCGATACTGCTGCCAAGAGAGAACCAGCTGAAGATTGAGGGAGCTGAGAGCTCGGTCCCTTTAGAATTGTCCACGCTTACAGACGGGGTGGCTAATGCTCTTGCGGCGATCGGATTAGCAGATGTAACTTCGACCCAGAGGACTCAGCTAGAACAAGTCCTGGATAGATGGCTGCCAGAAGGGGAGAGCATACTAGGATGCACCACCTTAATTCAACACGCCATCGATGTAGGATCTGCAAGGCCAATAAAGCAGCGATACTACCCCGTGTCAAGAAAATTGGAGGAAGAAATGCACGCTCAAGTACTGACTATGTTAGAAGCTGGGATAATACGACGATCTACGAGCGATTGGTCAAGCCCATTAGTCATGGTGCGGAAATCTGACGGTACCTATAGATTCTGCATCGACTACCGAAAGCTCAATGCCGTCTCGAAGTCGAGTGCGTACCCGCTTCCATACATGGACGCTATACTTAATAAGCTGCAACACGCTCGATATATATCGACCATTGACCTCAGCTCGGCGTATCACCAGATACCGATGAAGGAAGAGGACATGCATCTGACTGCATTCACAGTGCCTGGACTAGGGCTGTTTGAGTTCACGCGACTTCCGTACGGAGTAGTCGGGGGACCGTCCACCTTCCAACAGCTGGCCGATAAAGTCATAGGGCCGGAGCTAGAGCCACATTGCTAGAGCCACTAAGAGGATTAAAGAAGCTAGGCTTACGATCAACAAAAAGAAGAGTAAATTTTGTTGTAGTGAGGTAAAATATTTAGGGGTTGTTGTGAATCGTGACGGCTTCCGTCCCGACCCCAGTAAAATCGAACCGATTATGACCTACCCCGCACCCAAGAATCTGAAGCAATTACGCCGATTCCTTGGGATGGCTTCGTGGTATCGGAAATTCTTAGATAATTTTGCGACAATCGCCGACCATCTGACGTCGCTCACGAAGAAGAACGTCAAGTACCAGTGGGGCGATTCGCAACAAGCAGCGTTCGAGCAGATAAAAGCATTGATTGCTTCTGCTCCTGTACTGCATCGGCCGTCTTTCGATGACTTATTTGTCATCCAAACCGATGCTAGCGACACTGGCATTGGGGCCGTACTGACTCAGACCATAGATGGAGACGAAAAGGTCGTAAGTTTTGCAAGTCGCACTCTCACTAACGCGGAGCGTAACTACTCCGTCACTGAGCGAGAATGCTTGGCTGTCCTATGGGCAATTCGAAAATTTCGCCCATATGTAGAGGGATACCACTTCCAAGTGATACCACTTCCCGACCACAGCAGTTTGAAATGGCTATGCAATATGCGCAATCCTAATGGACGTCTTGCCAGATGGGCCCTCGAACTACAAGCCTATGATTTCGACATTGTGCACAGGAAAGGTTCGCTGAACCTTGTCCCTGATGCTCTCTCGAGGATCTACGAGAACGACGCGAGTGACGCAGCACCGATCTCCGCCGTCCAGCCCAAAGATGTGCATGGCAAAGACGACTGGTACGACAGGCTAGCCGCACAAGTCTCAGAGAAACCCACCGAGCACCCCGAGTACAAGATCGTCGCGGGCCACTTATACCGCTACCGTATCGATCCTACGCTCGAAGATATTATAGAAGATCAAGAGGCTTGGAAAATGGTCTTACGAGCAGATAAGATTCCTCAAGTTTTACGAGAATCGCACTGTGAACCCACAGCGGGACACCTAGGTCGACGTAAAACCTATGAGCGAATCGCGAGATACTTTTATTGGAAGAATATGTACAAGGACATCAGCGACTTTGTACGCTCCTGCGCCGTCTGCCAACAATGTAAAGTAGAGCAGCTACTGCCAGCTGGACTAATGGGCAGACGCAGAAGTTATGGACCTTGGGAAGTTGTAGCCAGTGATATCATGGGCCCCTTCCCACGCTCTACTAGAGGATATTGCTATATTTTGATATTTATGGACACTTTCACCAGGTGGATTGAAGTGGTGCCGATTCGCAAGGCTGACGGTAACACACTCAAGAAAGAACTAAATGAGCGGGTTTTTCTACGCTTTGGGGTGCCCGATATATTTTTGTCTGACAACGGCACCGAATTCCGTAACAAACTGCTCGACCAGTTCCTACGGCAGCATGGCACGGAGCACCATACTATCCCACCGTATCACGCGCAAGCAAATCCTGTAGAGCGGGTCAACCGAACTTTTAAGACGATGGTAACGTCGTTTATAGAGAACGAACACAAAAATTGGGATAAGTTCCTGCCGGAGCTCACCTTTGCCTATAACACCGCTACGCAAGAGTCAACGGGAGTGAGCCCCGCATTTCTGAACATGGGACGACATCCAACTCCTCCGCACAATACTAAACGAGCAGAAGAACAGGCCGCTCGGCAAGAAGCGGAACAGCTGGCGCTAAACAAGTGGGAAGAACGAATGCGTAACCTTTTCGATCTGCGACTTATTACGGCAAAAAGAACGCAGCGCGCTACAGAACGTCAGTCGAAATATTATAACGCGAAGCACAGGCAAGTCGAATTCAAAATAAATGACTTGGTCTGGAAGCGTAATCGCATTCTGTCATCAGCTGTCCAAGGAATTAACGCCAAGCTGGCTCCCAAGTACGCCGGACCTTTTAAAATCACCGCTCGTTTGGGCCAGAATGTGTACCGACTCGAAAACGAAGCAGGAGAGGTGTTCGAGAAAATCCATGTCGTCGATCTGAAACGCTACCTGGCCGGAGAAGAACCACCCACCGAAGGAGATCAACAGGAAGAAGTCGCGGACGACACTGCGCCACCGGTAGAAAACCATGTAAACGTGGATGCGCCACGTAAACGCGGCAGACCGAGAAAGACGCGTGTAGTTGTTGCTCGCCACTCGACTAAAGTTACGCGAGCGAAGAAGCTTAGTAGCCCTCCGACGGCTAACGCTCCTCCGACGGCTAACACCCCTCCGGTGGAAACAGGGAAAGCGAAACGCGGACGACCCAAAGGGTCTACGAAAAAACCGGTACCGCCAGTACACGTTTCACCGCGACGCATGCGACCACGCGCGAAAGAAAATTAGAATTGCAAAATTTTTTACATACACCTTGTAAAGAGACCTGGAGAGTGTTTGCAAAATTATTTCTTTTTCCCTACCGATTCTAAATTTCAGGAAGCAGGACTTGAATGATCGTTCACTGCACAATTCCAGAAATTGTTTTTTTTTTTTGAGTTTTCATAAATTTAGATTTATTTTCTTTTTCTTCTTATTTTTTTATTTTTCCCACATAAACATATGCATGCTGGTGAGAGATAATTGATGAAGAGCTGATACACCGTTCGGGTATCCAGCGTCTGGAAGGAGGGAATATGACGAGGAACAATGTTAACTCGTCATAACCTCCCCAGCATAAATATCATAATGTATAATAATGTATTACATCTCTGTTACAGACGAACGGCGGAGAGTGAAACGGGAGTAAGCACGGTAAGTGGGGAGAGAAAGAGAGAGAGAGAGAGCCTCGCGCGCGTGCCGCGTCTCGCGGAGAGAGAGACAGATTCGTTTAGACTCGCAGAGAGTAAGCATCGTGCGCGCGACTCCTCGATACGAAAAAGACCGATAGCTTTGTGAGAACGACGTGCGAAGGCTCCTGGTTTACGACTGCAACCCAGAGGGTCCGACAACGATCGCGCCATGTCCGAGGTCTCTGTGCGACTCCGCTACGTCCAAGGCTTCCGAGCGATTCCAACCACTCGCCTGCGAAGGAGACGTCCTGGGGCTGAGCCGACTCTCGTCAACCGTAAGTGTCAGCTCTGCATCTCTCTCTCTCTCTCACCAGTGCCCTCCCGGTCTCTAACTGCTTCGTTCGTTTGCGTCTCGCACACCCGCGTGTGTGCTCGTGTACCTACTTTTTGATTGAACAATATACTCTACATTTTCTACGCTACCCAGCGTGTTTTGATTGAACACCAGTCCGTACTCCTATTAAGTTCCCCGCCGCCTCCGCGGGCACGTGCATTGCTTCACGGTGCACGTGCGAATAAACTGCAGCTAGCCAAAATACGACCTTGGCCGGTCCACCTACGAACTCGATAATACCCGAGGAAACGAGACTTGGTCTCGATTATTACGCGGTTGTCTCTCCGCTCCGGTAGCTGCACCGCACGCAGCTAACGTCTGCGCGGCTATCGACACCGAGCAGAGCAGCTCCGTTATATAATATTCCTATAAATTTTTTCACAAACATTATCAGTTTTCCAAAATTGAGGTATTTTGAAAGGATTAATTTTACCTTCTCCTAAATCTAATAATAATGTTGAGATTCTCTATCATTAGAACGAATATTTTTCTTTAATTTTAAAGCTTTGAAAATAGGCCATAATTTGGAATATTTAATTGTTTCCTCAACGATAGAATTTCTATAACCATGTTTTATTACTGGAATAATTTGTCTAAAATCACCTCCTAATATGATTAATTTTCCTCCAAAGGGTATTTTATTACAGCATACATCTTGCAATGTTCGATCTATGATTTCTAAAGCCGTTTTCGGAATCATAGATGCTTCATCCCAAATAATTAAATCAGCCAATCTTAATTTTCTTTTATCTGATTCTAATTTTAAAAAAGCAGTATCTATCTTATCCAAATCTAAAGGTAATCTAAAAGTTCTATGACTTGTCATTCCCTTTGGTAATAATATAGAAGCGATACCAGTCCAAGCCATTGACAAGACTTGTTTGTTCAATGAGATATAATAGTGTATTAAAGTTTTGTATAAGAAAGTCTTTCCTGAACCTCCAGGACCATCAATAAAATAAATGTTAGTTTTGCTATTAATAAGTTCTGTGAAAATAGAGTGTTGATCTTCATTTAATTGATTTACCATTTGTTTGAAAATAGTGGCACTTTGAATTATATTTTCGGAAGACATATCATCATTGAGAATAAGATTGTCAGGTTCTGGTAAACTAAAATCCTTACAACACCTTTCTTCTGTTTCTAATATACTTTGGATATGAGATAAAGCATTATTTTCTTTATTTATTTTAAAATCTTCAGTAAAAAAATTTTTAAACCTATTCCAAATTGTATTTCCTTGGATGTTTTCTGCTAATATGAACCAAGCAAAAAATTTACGTAATTGAAATGGTAACATTATTTGACAAGCTTCTTCAAAAATATTATAAACACAAGAGTCATCAGCTACTAAACCCATAGCTAGTGCTGCTTCTTTATAAGTTTGATACAGTGTATTTTTATAAGTTCGTAAATCTTCAAAAGAAGCAGCACCTTTTATTCTGTTTAGTATCAACTTCAGAAAGAATCTTTCACTACCTTTTGGAGATACTACATTTAATCGTCCAATGGCACCATATTTTTAATTTCGCGATTGTTTTATCCAAGATTTTGTTTTTTGATCAAATTTGTAATGTTGCGGAATTTCAACATATTTAATATTTTTTGAAAACTTATCTATTTTATTTAATTTAAACCATGCTGTTAATGTGGTTTCTGTGTTGCGTAATGCTTCTGACTCTTTATGTTCTTCAAAAATAATGTTTTGTTGATCTTTTGTATGAACTGCTAAACGTGTAACAGTATGGCTTCTACCACATAATGGAAATTCTTGTAGTCGCCAAGCTGCTTCCATTCCGCTTAAATATCTTCCATCAATAAATTGAGTAATTTCATCATGAACTACAGCACCTGGTTCATTATTTTTTTTATCATCCGTTTTTTTAATTTTGCATAATGCTCTATCTCCACCCTTATGTATGTAATCAAATATATATTTAATACTTTGAATAGATGCACAATATTCTACATTTATATGACATTTATATTTTTGCAGTAGGAAGCTATTGTAAGGAACGACCATACGGTTATCTACTGGAATAATTTCTTTATACTTTTTTGTCGAATACGTGTATTTTTCAGATGTATTATCTCGTCTACGATATAATGGATAACCGTTCTCTTTAAAAGTTGTGTTGTCGCAAAATTCTTTCGGAAAATTTTTAGCACAAGTAGTTTTAGTTTTACTAATTTTATTATTTTTTAAACAAGGAGATGTATTTACGTGTGGTCCATGTAACATGTGTTTGATTACTAATTTTTGTAAATCTTTATTAGAATTGTTTGGAATCTCAGCAGAAATGTATTTATTTATTGATTCAGGTGTCATAATCTTGTTATTAGGATGCAATGTCACAACTATATGAGCATGTGGTAAGCCTCTTTTTTGAAATTCTATCGTATACACGTAAGCAACCCTAGTGGAAATAATTCGCTGTGCGAAATCATGCCAAACAATGCCAAACTGTTCCGAATCGTGCCTTTTTGTGCTAGACCTATGCCAATTCGGACATTTCGCACGATTTGGCATATTTTGACACAGTATAGCACAGTGAGGCATAGTTTGGCACACTTTGACACAATGATAGATTTTAAAAACTAAAAATGTTTTTCCCAATTTTTTTTCAAATTTCAAGCACAGTTTGCTACAATATGGCATAGCATGGCACAACCTGACATAATATGGCATAACATCCCTCAAACAATTTAATAAAAAAAAGAGACCCGAGGTGGAATTGAAGCCGGGTCGCCAGCGTGCCAGTCGGACACCTAACCGCCTGAGCTATTTTTCTTATAGTAGTAGAATAACTGTTTCATCCTTTTAAAGAGTATCTAATATAACTATGAACTTATAAAAAGTATTTATATAAATACTCTAATGTTTCATAAAATTAAAATTATATATATATATATATATATATATATATATATATTATAACGAGTTGCCTTGTGTGCACTCGTTACGTCCCTCTCTCCCCTATATTATATGATCATACTATAATAACCATTATATCTGTAAATATTCTTGTGTATAACATTCCTTTCAGCAGCAGGTAAGGGAGAGGAGCAGACAGCCATAACACAGAGAGAGAGAGAGAGTGCCGCGCGTAGTGTGTATGTGCGTGTGGCGCCATCTGAGAGACAGTGAGAGAGAGAGAGAGAAAGATTGCACTGATCACGCGGTCACGTCTCGCGCCGCGATACTTAGGAGTTTACCGCCGTACAGGACAGTCGTGCCGATACTGTCTCTTCGTCTCCGCGGCTACGCTTACTTTAAGCAAGATAGATCCGTGAGATTCGACTTCGAGAGGACTGCTACAGCGTCCTTGACCAGGAACTTCGTGGGTCGCTAGAATCAACCTGCTGCTGTTCAGCACCGCGTGTCTATTGGTTTGCCGCTCGACTTCTAGCTGCACCCCGGTCACACACGAGGCTTTGAAGCGTCCGTCCTGCTGTCCAGCGTCGGGCCCTGGTCATCCGTCCTGCGCCGCTCCGGTCCAAGCCACGAGGCATTTGTCGAGCTCCACGAAGCACATCTGTAAGTACCTGCCCGATCGCAATACTCTCTCTCTCTCTCGGCATTATTCGCTCTGCTCCGTCTCTCTTACTCCGCGCTGCATTTGTACTGATTTTTGAGTCTTTACATAAAGAGAAACTTTGCTGTTACTCGGCTTGTGTCACTTTGTTCCTGACTCTGTCCATTCCTATGCGATTCACTCTTAATTTATCTCGCGAACTAGCTACGTAGCCAAATCACTCACGACGCCGCCGCGGGCTCACGTGCACGAGGACGTGCACGTACAGCAAACTGCGCTACGGGCCAGGCTTCGTACAGCCTTCAAGAAGCCTGCAACTAGCTGCTACATACTTTTCCTCTCGCTTGTTCATCGATCAGTGGATGCGCCACTGATCGTTTATATACGGATGCGGACCCCATCATTCTTTAATATCCCGGTCTAAAACACCGTTAAAATATATATATATATATATATGTATATATATACACACACACACACACCAAACTGTGTCAAACTGTGCCAAACTATGCCATATTATGTCAAACTGTGCCAAACTATGCTACATTATGTCAGGCTGTGCCAAACCATGCCGATTTATGACAGACTGTGCCAGAATTTCGACAAAACGTGATCAAAAATTTGTTCATTATTTACAAAATTTGATGCATTATGCCATATTGTTGTATACTGTGCCAAACCGTGCCAAACCATGCTAAGCTGTGCCAAATCGTGCGAAATGTCCGAATTGGCATAGGTCTAGCACAACAAGGTACAGTTTGGCATGGTGTCGCACAGTTTAGCATAATGTGCCACACTATGGCACAATCTCCATTTCCACTAGGGTTCTTTTGCTTCCTCCTCAAGAGAAAGCTTTGTAATAGTAAAATTTTCAGTTTTGCTAATACTTCGTGGAAACGCATTTGGAGGTGTTTGGAGTACGAATCATACGTTTTTAGAAAATGTCCGTGCGGATGTGTGTGTGTGTGTGTGTGTGTGTGTGTGTGTGTGTGTGTGTGTGTGTGTGTGTGTGTGTGTGTACGTATACCGCCAAAATTTTTGGAACCATGCGACATATCGTAATAAAATTTGACATGCATATATTTTTTCTAATTCTGAATTTAGGTCATTTTTTGTTTTATGATTCTGACCATTTTATGGCCATATTATAGCCATTTTTCTATTTTTGAAAAAATATTTTTGCTTTTTTATAATGATATGATTTATACAATATATTCAACAATAGTGTATCTAAAAGAACATAAATTTGTCTACTTTTTCCCGCAAGATTTTCTAGATTGACTGATCTGTTCATTTTTTATGATATAAAAGGTAATTTTTCGATAAACATATATAACAAAAAATAAATAGTTAA
Organism: Pteromalus puparum; assembly: GCA_012977825.3. Taxonomy (NCBI): domain Eukaryota; kingdom Metazoa; phylum Arthropoda; class Insecta; order Hymenoptera; family Pteromalidae; genus Pteromalus; species Pteromalus puparum. Next base: position 22,611,325 of record CM053171.1, read on the forward strand.
ATGTTTTGAAAAAATTCATGACGATAAAAAACACAACGATATCTACTAGTTGCTAAAAATTTTACCAATTTTGCGACTGTTTTTGAGATAAAATAAAAAAACTAAAAAAAATCGTTTTTTTTATGTCGTAGCGTTACTGGGCAGTCAAAAGGTTTAAATTGAGCTCTGACTTGCAATTTTAGGTAAAGAGATTGATCTTTTTGTCATTCGGCAGCGATTCTTGTTGTAGCTTCATGAAACCTCTCTAGCTTTAAAAGGTATAAGATTCAAATTCTCAACTCTCCACCCTGTATACTCTGTGTAACTGAACCATTTTATTTTTGTTAAACACCATATACACTTTGAGAATTAAAAGCTTAGTATATTTTGAGAGTTTCATTGGTTTCTATAAAATGTACGTGCAGATGGCTTTTGTAACTGTGCGGTTGGTGTGCTTGCGTGCGTGCGTGCGGCATGCGTGGCTGTACGTATACTGTTTAATTCTTGAACATACGTGACTCCGATCGTAATAAGATCGGACGTGCATAATGTTTTCTGCGATTCTGAATTCGTAGTAAATTTTCTTTTAAGGATTTAAGACATTTTGATGACCATTTATGGCCATTTTTTCGATTTTGACAAAATATTTTTGCTTCTTTATTATGATATAGTTCATACCAATATATTCACAATAATGGACCTTAAAACGACTGCTACCCACACAGGTTGGAATATTTTCCCCCTTCTCCGACGCCCGCGGCCGCTCTCTCCCGTCTTAGAGAGCTCCGGGCGCTGCATCCGAGCGGCTACCCTCCGCGTCTCCTGAGACCTCTCCGCCAGACCGATGAATACAGAAAACGATTACGATGGTCTAAAATGCGACTGTGGGAGTGCTGAAATGAGCTTTAAAATTTTAAAAGGCGATTATGGGAGTATAGAAAACAACGTCAAGGGTCTGAAAGGCGGCTGTGGGTATGTAGAAATCGTGAAAAATAATTTTTTTGTGAAAAAGTTATTTTTCACAAAAAAATGAAGCCACCCGCAATTTTGTAACTTCCAGTTGTTAACGTTATTAACGATTCCGCAATTACTGGTAATTTTTTTATTACGATATATGTAAGTTATTTTAGGAGTTTACGGAGCTCTATCCTTTTGATACCCACCTTAACCCCCACTCCCCTGATACCCCTCCCCTACAAGTGTCTTCCTAACCTATCCTTTTAGTATCGAATAGTAGCGAATATTTAAATCAAAGAATGAGTTGATTGTCCCATGTTATCTTCCGCAAGCAGAATAGGAGGAAGCTAAGTGCAAATGACTTGGCAGCGGTTTTTATCTGTGATTTCGTTACAGAATAGATCAAACTCTCCTAAAATTTTACTTTTTAAAAATAATAATTTACTTAAGATCTTATGTAAGATTTTATGTAAAATCTTGAGTAAATTATTATCAAATAAGTTTTTTTAAGTTGAACATAAGTTCTTACATAAGAGTTTAATTAAGATTTGGTGTAAAAACTTGTAAACGATCTTACATAATAACTTATGTAAAATCTTGTACGCGATCTTGCGTAAGATCGTAAATGAATATTTGACGAAAATAATTTTTCTTATGATAAACATAAGATCTTGTGTAAAATCTAACGTAAAATCTTACGTAGATTTTTGGTTAAAAATCTGCGATAGGATCTTGTGTATGATCTTGGACAATATCTAATACTGGATCTTATGTAAGATCGTTCATAAGATCTTATCTCAGATCGTGCAAAAAAATTTTAATAGGGTATGGGGGAGATAGCTGAATATGTGGGAAAGTACATAAGAGTGTGCGCTTGTACCCTCTTATACTTTCCCGCACGATCATCACAGCATATGGCAAAGCGGGGCTTTGAGAACGCAAATTTATTTGCAAAATCGAACTTAGCTAACGTAAGTAGGAAAACACATTTTTAACGTACAAGTGTGCGCGTGCATAAGGGCAGAGCGTGTGGATGCGTTAGTATGAACGATTGTACAGCTAACCTTTTCGACATGCTGGTGTCACATTTTTCAGCTACGCGTGCACTGGTGGACTTGTGGGTGGTATTATCCCCTCCAAATTATGTTTGGCATCGAATGCACAAACGCTCCATCTTTAATATCAGAAAAACGCGACGCTAGAAACAAGTGCAAGAGTCAACCCATACACACTTGATGTTTTTGATATTTAAATTCAGAAATAATTTTGAAAAAAACGCCTCCCACAAGTGCAGAAATGCATGCGTAGCAAAAAAATGCGACTCTAGCGACACGCCTGAGAGGTGAGCCGAAATGGCATCCGTGCGAAAGAGAGACAAGGGCATCGTTCGCGCGCGCATACAGTAAAAAGTAAGCAGCCTGTAGCTATAAGCAAGCTGTAGATGGTCAGGGCTTTCATTTCTCCTAGTGCGCTCTTTCTTTCATCAGCTGTTCGAAACACGCAAAAACATCTCGAAGTTTTTTCAGACAGGCAAACTTTCCAAGAGATATTATTCTTATCAAACATAGTGTGCTTTTATTCTTGCTTACTGTTGTCTAATAATCTTTATTTTATATTAATAAAGTATATACAATTTATAATGATATTTCAGGATACTTCTTTGATCGACGTGGGAAAGTTTATTTCGAAAGATTCAGTAGCAAACATAACACAGTTTCGATTTATCAAAGACAAATCATGTCAAATGCAGGTGAGGTCTACTGGTGAAAATATTCGATTTATTTATATATTTATTTATTTAACTAAAGTCTTGTCTATTTAATGACCAAAGCCAGCACTTATGGCACCAGACTACCCTTAGTACATGCATACGCGCGCGTGAGTTTGTGTGTTTGTGTCTATATATATAGATACAATTAGAAAAAAAACTCTGAGCCAGATATAAGTAAATAATACAAGTAATGATATTAGACTTGAAGAAAGTTTAAGAGCAAGGTTGAATGGTTTGGACAAAAATCAATATTACAATATATGACGAGGAACAATGTTAACTCGTCATAACCTCCCCAGCATAAATATCATGATGTATAATAATGTATTACAGCTCTGTTACAGGCGAACGGCAGAGAGTGGAAGCACTCTCTGGGAGCAACGGGAGAAAGCACGGTAAGTAGAGAGAGAGAGAGAGAGAGAGAGAGAGAGAGAGAGAGAGCCTCGCGCGCGTGCCGCGTCTCGCGGAGAGAGAGACAGATTCGTTTAGACTCGCAGAGAGTAAGCATCGTGCGCGCGACTCCTCGACACGAGAAATACCGATAGCTTTGTGAGAGCGACGTGCGAAGGCTCCCGGTTTATGACTGCAACCCAGAGGGTCCGACAGCGACTGCGCCTTGTTCGAGGTTCCTGTGCCACTCCGCTACGTCCAAGGCTTCCGAGCGATTCCAACCACTCGCCTTCGAAGGAGTCGTCCTGGGGCTTGAGCCGACTCTCGTCAACCGTAAGTGTCAGCTCTGCATCTCTCTCTCTCTCACCAGTGCCTTCCCGGTCTCTAACTGCACCGTTCGTTTGCGTCTCGCACACCCGCGTGTGTGCCCGTGTACTTACTTTTCGATTGAACAGTATACGCTACATTTTCTACGCTACCCAGTGTGTCTTGATTGAACACCGGTCCATACTCCTACTAGGTTCCCCGCCGCCTCCGCGGACACGTGCATCGCTTCACGGTGCACGTGCGAGTAAACTGCAGCTAGCCGAAATACGACCTTAGCCGGTCCACCTACGAACTTGATAATACCCGAGGAAACGAGACTTGGTCTCGATTATTACGCGGTTGTCTCTCCGCTCCGGTAGCTGCACTGCACGCAGCTAACGTCTGCGCGGCTATCGACACCGAGCAGAGCAGCCCCGTTATAAATAAAAAACAGTAATCAAAATTATTAAGAACTCAGTTGATGGCTAAATTAAAAATAATAGTTTAAATTAGTATATTTTCAAGCATATGTATAGTAATAAGTCAGTTGATGAATTAAAAGACAATAGTAAACCACAATAGTACATTACGATACGTGTGAGCTAAGTAGCGTTTTATTGGTGAGTAGCAGTAGTAGACCTAAGTAGTAGTTCACGATACCGCAACCAACTTAGGTTACAACTATCGTACACTACCTTATAGCATCTGCCTGCCCTAAGTCTGCTACGTTACGTCTATCCGTGACATAAGCAATTCTGTGCTGTATCGTTAGGTTAGTCCGCGAGCGTAGCGAGGTCAATAAAGCATGGTGCAATGAAGGACTGCTTAGGTCACGCATGGGCGTGACATAAACGCGGATTAAGGTCACGCAGTGCTATAAATAAAATTAAAATTACATAAAACTTTGTAATAAATATATGTGGCTTACAAAAAAAAAACAACTTTAGTAATATTTTCATAAAAATAACGTTTGCATCAGATTTTATCAATTTACATAAAAATTTTTCACGTAAAAGTGATAGAATTTCAGTAAGCATGCTCATGTAGATTAATCTGACGCATAACACAATAACGTATGTCCATGATATAAATACTTGTGCACTTCGAAACATCGCTGAAAGCGAAACGCTTTGCTTTTCACATGAGACACTCGCCTATCTTCTAAGCTTGCATAGAACCCATGTCGCAAAAATAGCGAAGACTTATGAGGGTATTGGGCTTAGGAGTGAGAACGAATAGTTCGAATGGCTGATGTTCCGTTTAAGTGGATGAAATGGTCAGTAAAAAGTCGATTGAGGATTTTTATGAGATTTCGAGGTCAAATTTGAGCTACAGGTGTACCTATATGGAACTAGGTGCATGGTGGTTATACAATATATTGTATATTCAATGTTTATAGTGAGTTTGAGTCGAAAAGTTAGTTCCAGTAAGTACACTGTGTAATAAAATGTCATACCTTATGTGCATCAGGGGCTGCGTATGGACGGAATGATCAGTTTTGGTGAATCAGGCTTCACCTCCATGAAAAATATGTTTAATCTAATATGTGTGATTTTGAATGCAAAGGGTTTGGTTAAGAATAATTTCTCTTTTAAGTTATCGCAGAATATTAATGAAAAAACCTTTCTATTAAATATTGCATTACAATAATTGAAGAAAGCACCTTTGTGATCAAATTCAATAGGGTTTCGCGTTAAGTGATGTTACTTTCTTTGAAACTATTCATACGCGGCGAGTGCCTAATAATGACTTAAGCCCTCTCTGAAATTTTTTACAGCAATTTTATAAAATTATTATTTGGATTTACTGCTGCCTAATGGGTCACTTTATTATTTTTTCATACATTACTAGTTAATGATTAAGTTTTTTTTGTTCATAAAATATTCCAGGATAAAAAACAATTTCAAAAATAATTTATAACATTAAAAATAGCTATGAAAGGCATTATTATCATTTAGGATGCTAAATTCGATACTAAAGTGTCTTAACACAAAGATGTTAAAGATAGAGCACGGAAAATGTGTTCGCAGCATAATGACTTAACATAAGGTTATTTCTGCATTACAAAAAGACAACTACCTTATTTTGCCGTGTTATAATTTAAAAAGTAGTTCCTAATATACAATATAAAATAAGCACAGTGTTACGCCGTCATTAGTATGCTACGATCTTACGTTTTAATTCAAACATTTAGATCAGGATTTTTCGAAAACACAAATGTGTCTTCAGTCGTTTTGCCGGAAAGCGACAGATTAATAGCGTACCGAGTTCATAATAGCAATAACCGTGGTAGAAATTTCAGCGAAGGATTAGCTATCAGTTCGCAAGATTGGAAAACTTTTACACACAGTTTGGTGAAAATTTCGCTTATTTCATCATGATATTATTAGGAACATTCAAAAACGAATTTGTTATTTTGTTATTCACTCAAATAATCTATTCAGAAAGTTATCCAGGTGCTGGAATTAGAAATGCGCTTTGTGGTTTTTATAATGCACGATTCTAAGTTTTGCTTATAGATGTTAGAAACGTCACCAGATCGAGACTCAAAGACAACGTTCAGAAACTATAAATTAAAAGTATATAATTAAATATGTTTTTGAAGATGCAAAGTGCGATAAGTAATTTAAAATTTGACTCATTTTTTCATCATTAGAATTTGCTGAAATCTTATTTTACCTAAGATCAATGGAAGGGAAATTTTCCATTTTGGTTTAAAGTCAACGTTGGTTAGATGTCCCACTTTGTTGGTTGCGAAGAGCAACATTTATTTCAATTGAATGAAATGCTTGATTATTTATACGTTTCTTTTGTCCAATTAGAACCTGTAACTGTAACGGCTTGGTTACAACAATATTAACTTATGAAATTAACATTTACTAATCAAACAATTAGCTGAAAAAAATTATTGAAATAAATTAACGGATTCGTGATAATATAGAAAAACATTATTATATAACAATTGATGAATGTGTACATGAATGACTTAATATAACTGTATGAAACTGCATGACTGCTGTGTGACTGTGGTGTATAGTTTAGATATACTCTGCTCCGTGTGTTGCTCTTGTCGGGTCCGTACAGGAACTGACGCGCTCCTGCAGGGGGGGGGGGGGAGGCTCTAGTCTGCTTAGGGGGCCATAAACTTCAGGTATACGGGCTGCCGCTTTTGGGTCCGGTCAGCTATAGTATCTGTGTGTGTACTGCTGTATGCGTGTAACTGCATTTGCGTATCTTCTACCTTCATCGGAATGATAGTCGGTATACGCTTTCTAGTCAGGAGAACAATTTTCGTCTTATCCGTGGACTGTCATCCACTTTAGTACGTTATACATTATCGCATTTAGCTTTACCTGCGCAGTCTCTTCGTGCCGTGAAAACCGCTGTAAGATCGTCCGCATACCCTATGAGTATGACATCCTCTGAAACTTCAAGCCTGAGCAACCCATCGTACAGAATGCCCCAGAAGTTTGGTCCCAAGATCGAGCCTTGTGAAACCCTTGCCGATATGGATCTGCTTCTTCTCCGTTCCATTGTCTTGTATTCAATAACTCGATTGCTTGGATAATCTTCTACTAGTCGCATGACATACGGTGGTACTTTTAAATGACCGAATAGCGTCTACTATGTCTACCCACCTAGCTGAGTTGGACGCGTTATGACGTCCGATGTCACGAGCACAACGATTGATCTTGCCGCGTGGCACGCTAAATCCGTTCTTTTTCCTGTGTCAGTAACCTCTCTAATAATCGCTCCTATTGCCTAATTGCTCCTAACTGCCCCTTTCTGAAGCCGTATTGGTTGTCAGAATAGTCGCCTGCTTCTTGAATGGTTCCCAGTATTCGAGGTTTGACTAGAGCCTCTTCTGCTTTTCCCATTGTATCCAGGAGACTCAATAGTCGGTACGACGCACAGTGTACTCCACGGGTTCAAGACCACCAACGGACCACAATTTTCAGTCAAATCATACCGAATTTTGTAAGTGCGCATTTGATCACATTTCTAAGAGACTCACAAAGCCCGATTTCGAAAAAATCAAATTCACAAACCCATAAATCCTACTGCATACACCCATTAAACCATAATAAATATATACATACACACACACACACACACACACACACACACACACCCGCGCGGGGAGCCTGTAACCCCGTATGTGGCGCGTCCCCAAGGTGGCGGATAGGGGAATGCTCATCGGCACGTGAAGGCCTTCTAAACGTGTCGGAGGGTAAAGCAGAAATAAAATATGCTTCGCGGACCAACAGGCCGCCGTGTTTGCCGTACGGTGCGACCCGTGAGCTGCCAAAGGGAGATCCTGGAGGGGGAGGCGATCCGAGGCTGCGCGCCAAAGTGACCTTAACCATCTTTGGCTTCTGCTAACGGCAAGACGGGCGGCCGGTTACCTAGCTAGTACCGGCCAAACGGCTCGAGCGAGTGTGCGCTGTCGTGTGACGCCTGCCGGAAACTCTCCAGAGAGCCAACCACTTTGGTTCGGGGTGAAGGGCTCGAGAGAACAGAGGTGGGCTAGTGCGACAGCGCATGCTATATCCTGGTATGATGTACCCAGTCTGGCACCGCCTTCGGTCAGGTATCGGGGCCATGTCAGCTGTCTCCATAGTCGGGGGGATCCAGGGGGTCGGACACATGCCGGGATGAAGAAAATGTTTACAACATAGAGAATCAAAACGAATCTGAAAGAAGGATACAAGAGGATTCGGAAAGGTACGCACTAGGATGGCAAAGTAGTGTATACACAATCCAAACTCACTCAGAGGCCGCTGGCCCCATGGCTAATGGGGTGAGCCAAATTCACAAGGGGTTAACTGGGTCACTCACTCAGAAACCAGACAATAACAACAGTCTGGAAAAACTTGGCGACAAGGACATGAGAATGCTCGATACCTGAGATAGAATCCAGGCAGCAGCAAGTACCGAGCAAAAGCTGCTGGATGCCATCGAGGAACGCCTAGAAAGCGCCCACGGAGTTGCGTTCACTGCACACAATTTCCACAAGTGCGTGAAAAGGGACCTGAAGCAGGTGCAGTCGACCATGAAACGCTTTACCAGCGCAAGGGAAGGAACGAGAAAAATAATGGAGAGTTTTAGACTGATGCTACAGAGCAAGACGAGCGCCAGGCCGACGCTAACGCTTGCCCAGCCACAGAGCCCGCTCACACCCAGCAGTATGAAGAAGAGAAAGGAGCGGTCACCTGAACAAGAGATTTCCTCTAAAAAGAAGAAAGATGAGGAAAAGAGGTTGCAGTACCGACAGGAGACGACAACTGCCGACACGCCACAGCTGCCAGAAACCCCGTCAGGGATAACGACGGCATGGCAAAAGGTGGACACGAAGAAGACCAGGAAGACAATAGAAAAAGAAGTCGGAAAGGGAGGCAGCGCAAATGGAGATCCAAAAGGCGGCAAGAAACGCAAGCCACCACGGGCAAGACCAACCCGGCCGGAGACCCTCGTCATAAAGGCTGAGGACGGAACGTCGTATGCCGACATCTTAAGGAAGATGAAAGCGGAGCCCAAACTGACGATGCTTGGTGATGGTATCAATAGGATACGCAGGACAGCAACCGGAGACTTGCTGCTGGAACTCCAACGCACAGCGGAAGGAAAGACGTTGTGTTGACAAACTCAGTTGGAATGCCCGTCACCAATTGTTTTCTACTTAAAAAATTTAAATAGCCAAAATTCACATGCCCTAGCATTCTATGCCACTTTTCTTTTTTACTCATTTTACCATTAATATACTGAGCATTGATTACAATTTTTTGTTCAATTTCCAATATACTCGTAATTTTATATGTACGATTTTCTTTATACGCTACTGCTATTAATCTCTCTTTTTCATCAATTTCGCGTAGCTAATTAAAGTTGTGTTCATTTCTTTTACGTATAAAACATTTTTCATTTCTACTTTGTTTTCTTTCCCAAATGCTCTGAAATAACTTACAACATTCCCAATTTTAGTTGCTTCTAACTCACTACTATCTCCTAAATAGATTTTAATCGGTTTCTTTAAAACAATGCAATTTTCGAAATAACTATCATCATTTATAATGTGGTCTGAACATCCACTATCTAGCAACCAATTTATTTCATTACCTATAGTCTTTTTATTTCGCGCCGCATGCGCTGTTGCTATCCAGGCGCTGACGTCGGACCCACTCGGTTGACTCGTATTGGCGCCTTGCTGCTGCTGACGGAAGTTGCCGCGCCCTCTGCCGTAGTTGCTTCTTCTTCCCCTGCCTCTGCTTCTGCTGCTACCGCGGCCACGTGTTGAACCTCGCCATATTCCGCCGCTGCGCGCTGCTTGACCGCCATCTTTGCACTCTCTTGCGTAGTGACCGGGTTTTCCACATTTGTAGCATCTTTTTTTGTTCGTGGCAAAAACGTTTGATTTTCTTTCGGAATCTTCATTGCCGTGTTTCATCTCGGAAAGCTTAATTTTATTTTTCACGTAATCAGCTGTCTGATCTTCTTCCTTCAACGTATCAATTAAATCACCTATGTAGCTGTACGATTCTGGCAACGTGTTCAGCATATAGTTTAATTTTTCTTTTTCACTTATATTGGCACCTGCGTCTTTCAAATCATTCACTGCTTTCTCAAAATCACTAAAAAATGACGCCGTGTCACTATAATTATTTAATCTTATTTTTTCAAGTCTGTTCCTGCATACAATTTGCAGTGCTGTAGATTTTTTCAAATACATACTGTCTAGCTTCTTCATTATGCCAAACGCAGTAGTCTCTTCGCACACGAACTCTAATTGCTTATTCGAAATAGCACAATAAATTATGTTAATCGCCTTCAAGTCATTATCATCCCATGTTTCGCTTGCTCCTGTTGAGGGCTTTTCTTTGTCTATTACTTCATGACACTTTTTTAATTTTAGAAACATCGTTCTAACATTCTACCACATGTTGTAATCCTCTCCATCAAACACCGGTATAGCAAATTCTTTCTTCTCCATTTCGTCTCCTTGAAACTCGATTTTCCCTTCTATTTCAGAATTCTCTTCAATTTCTAGTTGATTCTCGAACGTTCCTTCGTATTCAGAATCTTTCTCTTTAATTTTCTTCGTTTCCGGCGTCTCTCGGTTTTCCATGCACTCTGCCACGTGTTTCACATGTACTTTTTAATCCGCGTGCATCACACTGATTTTATGATTTTTCCAAAAATTCTTTCTACTAATCGATAGTCCTTTTGTTGAGCTATTTATTCTCACTTGTATTTTTCTTCTTATATTATTGAAACACTTTGATTTTTCACTTTGAAAAATTTCTTCACCACGTGGCTTTTAACCTCACTTAATTAGCTTTATAGTACTCGAAAGTAACTATATAACTAAATAAATATACAAACCACCGGTCTGCTACCATGTTAGAAAAAAGAGGTTTAATACAGAGAGGATTAATAATTGATCTATTGGTCTTCTACGTATACAGCTATGCTTGACGTCGTGCACACCATGTGCGCTCAGCGACGGCTCGGAACCAAGAGAGCGATGTGCGAGACTCGTCTAGTCTCGACACCGCAACTAGTCATGTGACTCACACTCATACGCGAGAGGGGATACCTGCATGTGTCCGCTCCCTCACACACTCGTTAACGCGCTCACTCATTCTAGCGCGAACTATACTATGCATACAGTCAAATGTACTATATTCTCAATAATAAGGACCCTGGATGACTTAGTGGCCTTCGAGATAAAAGACCTGGATGTACTAACCTGCAAGGAGGACGTAGTGGAAGCACTACGCAAAGAGTCACCAGGTGATGATCTATCAATGGTAAATGAGACGGTGGTAAAGTCACTGCGGAAAGTATATGGCGACACGCAGACTGCTGTCATTCAAATTCCAGTAAAGATGGCACGAAAGATGATAGCTAAGCAGAAAATTAAAATCGGCCGGTTGGTCTGCAGAATAAGGGAAGTGGTAAAAAACGCAAGTGCACTTAGATGCTACAAGTGCCTCGGTTTTGGCCATATCGGCAGAAACTGCACAGTAACTGTAGATAGGAGTGGACTCTGCTATAAGTGTGGAATAGACGGGCACAAAGCGAAGAAGTGTAAGAATAAACCCAACTGTGTACTGCTTTATCGCGATTGATGCCAAACGTAGGAGGGCCAACTCAAAAACGAAGGTTGCTTCTAGCCAGTGTGACCACGTCAATTATGTTGTACGGAGCCCCAATATGGGCAGACGTCATGAAGGTGAAAAGCTACGCGCGGAGCATATCGGCAGTGTACCGGAGAAGTGCACTAAGGGTTGCGTCTGCTTACCGTACGGTATCGGATGAGGCGGTGTGAATTATAGCAGGCATGCATCCCATTGACCTCCTAGTGGTGGAAAGGAAGGAGACCTATGAGGTAAAGCAAAGAAGAAATGACGCCACACGGTCAGAAAACTGGAACAACGTGCGGAAACGGACAATGGATGAGTGGCAACAAAGATGGGATGCTAGCAGGAAAGGGCGATGGACACATCGCCTTATACCAAAAATAGGGGACTGGATTGAAAGGAGACACGGGGAAGTAGACTTTTACCTCACACAGTTTCTTAGCGGGCATGGATGCTTCCGAGCGTACCTGCACCGATTTAAAATAGACGACCGTCCAAACTGCCCAGTATGTTTGGATGCGAACGAAGACGCGGAGCATGTCTTCTGCGACTGCTCGCGCTATCAACAAGAGCGAGAAGAACTCGAGTGCTACCTCCAGACAAGAGTGACGCCGGAGTCAATGATGGCAGCTATGCTGACGTCGGAGGCCGGATGGTACGCAATAAAGACATACGTGAAGACCATCCTCAAAAAAGTCAGAAAGGATGAAGAGAAAAGAAGGGAAAGACAAGGCGAGACAATCGAGTAAAAAGTTGCCAGTCGAAGGCCACTAAGTCGTAAATACGAAACGCTCCTCGGACTGATGCAGAGGAACGTAGGTCACAGAGTTGAGCTATCACTCCCCTGCCCGATGCAGAGGAACGTAGGAGCGAGGGTTGAGTGCCTATAAGTGCTCCTCAGACCGATGCTGAGGAACGTAGGTAACTGAGTTGGAGCCCAGACTCCCTCACCCGATGCAGAGGAACGTAGGTGTCGGGGTTGAGTCTGTCCAGAGGATGACCGGACGATGCTGCACGAAGTAGACGACCGGACGATGCAGCTGGAAGAAGACGGTTGGATGAGGCAGAAAGAAAAAGACGAGATAAAAGACTACATCAACAGAAGTGAGCAGTAGCCACGCGCCCCCCGCGAAGCAATACTCAACGCTGTTACCGCGGGGAGGCCATATCGGAGAAAGAGCCAGGTACAACTTACCTAGGGTCGGTAAGGAGGACGGAGAGGATTCGTTGCTGTTAGAAGTTAAAAACTAACAGTAGCGAAGGGTTTAGTGGGTGATAGTCCCACACAGGTGGTACCAGTCGGTGCCATATCGTCCATAATGGATTTGCCTTTAACATCTCTCTCTATAAAAGAAAAAGACACACACCCACACACACACACACACGCACACACACACACACACATATATATATATATTCCACCCTATATTATATAGATCTAAGCGTGATTTTAAGCAAAAATCCCCTCCACCCCCCTCCATTTCCCCCCATTGACCCTCCACTTCCCTCCACCGGCCCTCCACTTCATTGTCGCTGAATGATACGTTTCATCGAAAAAGATCAATGTACTCTATTGTACTGCTTCATTTGACAGTTTCCACACCACCCAAGGGGTACTGTTCAGAAGACATTACATTAATGACTTTGACACGCATAAATTTACATTACATATTTCGCAAGCATACTGTCTATTGTCAGTGTGTGTATCGGAATGTGCTTTAATGGAAGAATTCGTTACAAAAGCACTTCCACATGTTGTACATTTAAATTTTCACGTTTTCGTGTGATTATATGTACTGTTAAATTTCCTTTTGTGAAAGCTTTTAATCACAATATGACAGTTAAAATTTTTTCTGCTTTGAATGAACACAATAATGTGTAAGTAGAGACTTTTTTTATTAAAAGTTTTATCACAAACTGCACATTCAAATTCCATTTTAGTTATTTATAATTTTCACTCCTAAAAAATATAACGTATGTTTAAAATAAATGTTTGAAAAATACATTTAATATTACATACAATATTTATAAAAGTTTCTTACAAAGATAGAATGAAGAACGCGTAATTAGCATTAAGCTTAGATTTTTTATATGAAAAACAAGAACTGAACAAGAACTGTATACGTACTGTGATCAACAGGAACCGTATACGTACTGTGATCGACAAGAACTGATGTGCCGTGGTGGTAAAGAATGCCTTGATAAAAAGAGTAGACGTAAGGATGAATGTGAGTTTGTAACTCGAATAATACTGTTTCGGATTACATATGTATACGGACACAGAATGTTTCGGATTACATACATATGCCTACGCAGTGATGAATTAAAAAATGCGAATATTGAAAAAGACTTTAATTTAAATAATAATTATGTGTAATGACATCTAAAATTTTACATTATAGGAAATAATTCTTAGCCTGTTTAGTGTGTTCAGAAGATGCAAGGTTAACACACATTAAGCGTGTACCGGTGTGTGGCCAGTCTCATTTTTTCATCACTCTAGGAGTCAATGTCTAAATACAACAGTACATCAAGTATGTAATGACATTTGAAATTATCTAAATACAACAGTACATCAAGTATGTAATGACATTTGAAATTATGTTTTACAAAACATAATTCTTAGAGTGTTTAGAATTTAGTTATAAACCCATAAAACATTTCTTCTAAAGTAAGTCATGCAATATATTCTAATCTTCTCAGCTCACTTTTTTACGTGGTTTTAACATAAATAACGAATATTTAACATAAATAATAACTTTATTTGGCAATAATATATTCTTACAAGAAAAAAAATCATCATTTGCCTATATTCATTGTTATTAATGTATACATGTTTATGTTATTGTTATCATATACAACAGATAACCATATTAATAATAATAAATAGATATTTGGTAAAATTATTAAAAGATTACAAATTGAGTTCTAAAAATTTAATTGTGGTAAAATTTAGCTCAAAATTTAAATATAAGATGGGTATATGTGAGCCAATAAAAGATGCAGTTCGTATTTTTTTAATTTATATTGAAAATATACGTAATTTGTAATAAGTTCTATAACCTTGTACTATTTTTACAGGATGAAGATTCAGATGAAAGTATGTCTGTTAATGAAGATTCTATTGATTCAGTTTCAGAAGAAGAATCTATTATTGAATTACTTGCAGATGAAGAAATGGTTATTGATGTTTCTTCGGATGATGAATCTGTCATTGATTTGTGTTCAGATAAAGAATCTATTATTGATTTATGTTCGGATGAAGAGTCTTATATGCCTTTAAATGGAAGGGACTGTAACATAGATTCTTTTTATGAAGAATATAATTCTGCAATGAATGCTCCCTGCAATGTTTTTAGGATATATTGTAATGGACCTTTGTGTCATGAAGTGATTTACGAAGACATCAATGAATATGATATATGTCCTATTTGTTTATTAAGTATCAGTATGGAGCCCCCATGTGATTACATAGAATATATTGAATTGGAATAATAATCTCTATATACAAATAGTTTAAACTTAACTATTATTTTCTCTATGTGCAAATAGTTTAAACTTAACTATTATTTTATTAAAATTATATATTAGGTTTCACTTATTGCTTAACAATAATTATAAGGTCATTTGATTAGATTCTCGATGAAAGGCCAAAGGGAGGAGAGCTTCATTGCTCGGAAATTTATCGCTGCTGCTGGGCAATCCATCCGAAATATCAGAATAGCGAAAAATCTTTTATGCACAGAATGGGATATAAATACACACAGCGAGTTAAGAGCTTTCAAACTCCGCGTCTTTGACAAACCGCGAGAAAGGCGTACGATAACGGATAAACGCTGGACGAGTTGCGATCTGCTCATTGAAAGCTCAACGCAAAGCTCACGCGAAGAAAGACTTTGGAGGCTAAACAGCGGCGTGCTCGAGCATAGCCCCCGAAATATACGCGCTTGAATCAAAGAAGTTTACAGCCGAGTCTGCCTGCCGGCTTTTCGAGTAGATGTGAAAGTGGCGCAGCGTTTATATATTTTTATTTTGTTCTTCTCATTTCGAGGGGAAAAAAAGCTCTGACTGCAATCATCTCTTTCACCGATTGCGTCGTCTCCTCTACCGCTTGAATTTAACATTGTCGCACCTTATCAGCTAAAGAGTAAAAACGAGAACATTCGGTGTATATATACATGTGCATCGCAACCGATCGATCCGCGCCTGCACACATACTACTATACATACTGAAAGCTCGACGCAAAGCTCACGCGGAGAAAGACTTTGGAGGCTAATCAGCCGCGTTATTCCTCGGCGGCGGCAAAAAAAGAACTTGCACCCTTCTTGGCGAATTCGCAATTGTCGATTTCCCTTTCGCAAGCTCTCTCTCTCTCTCCCTACAGCTTACAGAAAAATGAGCGCGCGCGCAGTTTAACTTACCCTTCGGTTTTTCAGCTACGGGGTGCTCGAGCACAGCCCCCGAAATATATTGTATACTTTGTACACTTTGATATATATATAGGGAGAGCGCTTTTTCGTGCCGAGAATTTTTTTCTCCCGTAATTTTAACTTTCCCAAGAAATAGAAACGTTTAGCTCTCCGCAAACGGCATTAGCCATCTCTACAAGGCCAACTGTGTGTATGTGTGTGTGTGTATGTTTTTCTCTCGAGCACAACCTCGTGTATATTGCACCACGACATTCTGCTCGGGACATACACGATTCTCGCGAGCATTTTCCATATTATAAAAGGCGAATCCCGTCTACCGAAACAACACCACCACGACGACGACGACGAAGAACAACAAAAACAGCGGCGGCGCGCAATTTCACGCTTTAATTGAAAAATAAAAGCCAAGCCGAGCTCTATGGTCTTCACGGAAATCGCAAGTCTTTTCTGTATAGAGTTATAACACGTGCGGTGTATATATACGTGTGCTTAAAATTTATGTGTAATGACATCTAACTATTTATATTACTATATCTTATTTTCAGAATAACCCAGATACTGGATCGGACGCCAAACAGAAGACGATTAAACATTTTTATGATTGTTATTTATACTGAATTTTTATATACACTGAATTTACAAATAAATTTTTTAAAGTACATTCGTAAATTGAAATTTGGGGTTTGTTCGAGCGGAGCGAGCAGGGCGGTACCCCCTAGTATATATCTTCTATGATTATATAGTCATTTTGGCAAGACTCCCCCCCACCCCCCACGCCCCCACTAACCCCCACCGACCCCCCACCAACCCCACCTTGGTCCCCCACCAAATAACGTAAAATTCTTTCATTTTTATGTGATTTTGAAATCTTAACAGACCCCCACCACCCCAAACCCCCACTAACCTCACAACCCCACCAAGCCCCCACCAAACCCCCCACCAACCCCCACCACCCCCCCTACCTATTCTTCACCAATAACGCATAGACGTTAGGTCAGGAAAAGTGCAAAATTATTATTAGAAATAGAAAATTAACTATGTTACTATTTTAGACAGTTTTCCACACCACCCAAGGGGTACTGTCAGAAGCATATTATATTTTAGTTATATATAATACAACATACTTCAGGCACGTTGATTTTTTTTGTTTTTTTTTTTATTTTATTGTATAAAAATTGCCGAATAATTTCATATAATTTCATGACATGATGAAATTATACAAATTATGGTTATTGTTAAAACATGAATTATGTCTAAATATAATGCATTCAAAAAGGAAATATTTAATTGTAAAGATAACATATTAAAAATAATATTTTCAATCTATTCAAAAAGGAAATTAATTAATACTGATCATTTTATCAATTAAAATTTGCTATACAATAATCTAAAAAAAACCGTGGAATCATCGCCTGGAGCCCTTAACCACGGAGTCTTAGATACCAATCCTCTCCGCTAAGACTCCACCTCATTCCATCCTCCGTCCTACAGCATCACTTTTACTTGAAAAAGTTTTTGAAAAAAAAATTTGTAAGCGTAACCATGTTTATATAATTAAACACCTGTTCAAAAATATGATTTTGAACAAGGTTACAATTTAAATTACAACATTTTTCATGTAAAAGTGTCAAAATATCATTACATATTTTAAATTAACTAAGTATTATTACATCATGTCTGTAATAATACAAAATTAACTTACTATATTTGTAATGATTGTTTGTGTGCCTGTTCTGTACTGTTTTTGTGTTGTATTGTGTATGAAAAAGGTTTCTAAAAAAACGGTTTTCGAAATATTTAGGATTTTATTTTTTTATTGAAAATATATTGAGAAATGACGAATATTATTTTTGTTCTGTAGTTGATCTTCGATAATATTGTGTATTTAGATAATTGTGAATTTACATAAATAATTTGTGAAATAATATTTTACTTTCATTAATCATACGATTAATTTTGATTGATATGATTTAGAATGTTAGCTATATTAATAATATATTCAACATAAGCTGCACTATCATTTTCAAGTTATTGGAAGAAGATCATGTGTTCTACTACGACATTTTAAAATCGATTGAATACGTCAATGTAGTTTCAGTTGGAATTTGGTCTAAACTTGTAAATTTGAGTTATTTGTACTTCGTCACGAGATACTTCAAAAAATTGAATTTGTAAATGTAATCTTTTTAATCGCTTCGTCATATTCTCTTACCAAATCATTTAAATAACGTTCATAATTTACTTGTTCTAATTCATGTTGTTCAATTGATTATTTAAGCTGCAAAAAGTTTCCATGGCTTCGTTTTCTATTGGAACTAAAGAATTTCGAGTTGGATCCCATTAATCTTCCATTTTTAATTATTGTAGATATAGCTTAATATAAATAGAACAAGGATATTTTTTTTATTAAATTTGAAACATATATATAGCTCTAATCGAAAATTTATTCCACACTATATTTTCTATTTCTGAATTTTTCACTTCATTTTGAATAAACAATCGATTAGGATCTTGCATCTAGATAATGATACATACAATTGTCCATGAAAATAACGGTTTTTTAAGTATATCTCTACATTATCGAAACTTTGTCCTTGAGATTTATTAATAGTCATAACAAACGCTACGAAGGAATGTGTTTTCTTGTATAAAATCATTGCAATGAAATAACATTTCCAGTATTAAATAATTCTAGTACGAAACTTTATTTCCGATTTTTCCCCGTATAATTTCAGCTTCAATGATGTACTAAATAGTTTGGTAAATTTTTATCCCCTCGCGTGCCATAACACAAACCGTCTGTTATATCCAGTTTTCTTATTAAACATAAATAAGCCCCACTTTTTAAATGAGTTCATCAGACGGCTGGAATTCCTTCGCGACATTTGCTATTTAATATATCGACAGGAAAATTTATGTAATGTTATCGCTCAGATTTCATCAACACCTTGATAGGTTGCAGTATCAACCTGTAATACGTTTACCTCTCCTGTCATTGATTTAAAATTTTATTATTCAAAAAATAAGTATATTCATTGTGAGCAGAGAGTGAGATTTACGCTATTAAGTACAAAATTTATGCTTGACGCAAAGATTTTTGTAGCATATAGTCGATGTTGTTTTCATTTTCAGGAATACTAAATTTTTTCTTTCCTCTTCCGTACGTTCTAATAATAATTTTGAAAATGTCTCTATCAACCGTGTGAACGCATTATTTATGTTTTGAATTTTCACAATATTGGAAGTGTAACAAAGTATGAGCTTTAATAGTTTCTCGCTCTTATAAGTAGTTCTACACATATTTTTACACAACGCGGTAGAATTGCCGAAAGTCTCCTCCCAACAACTATTACATTATTTCCCAAAACGGAATGCTTGGCGTATCACATAGATCACGTAAAGTTAAATCAACTATTTCTAGAGCTTTTTTTCAGACATCTGAGAAGCTTCCATCCCAAATCAATCAATCTGCTTCTCGCTAAACTTTTCTTTGTCCAGATTCAAACTTCAAAAATGCAATTTGTAATCTTGTTAAATCTAAAGGTTAACACGAAAAGCTTCTATGACTTCATATATAATATTATTGAATTCACAATTATCTAAATAACAAATATTATCGAAGATTCAACTTACAGAACAAAATTAATAAATACATTTTTGTATAGTTTTTAGTGTCTAGGTGTGAAAATCATTCGAGGGTGGTGTCTAGGTGTACAGAGTGACTGGTGACAAGGGCTAGGTGGTGCGCTACATGGTTTTTTGTGTCTGGATAAATAAATCATATGAGAGAGGTGTACAAGGTGGCTGATAACGAAGTCTAGGTAGTTCGCACCGTGATTTTTAGTATCTAAGTGTAAAAATCATTCAAACGCAGTGTCTTAGTGTCACAGAAACTGAAATGGGGGGTTGGCGAGCGGAGCGAGCAGGGGGGCGAAGCCCCACTAGTATATATATATATATATATATATATAATGGAGAGTTTTCTGATGGTGCAGAGCAAGACGAGCTCCAGGCCGATGCTGACAAGTGTCCAGCCGCAGGGCCCTCTGACACCCAGCAGTGTGAAGAAGAGAAAGGAGCGGTTACTTGAACAAGAGATTTCCTCTAAAAAGAAAAAGGATAATGAAAAGAGGTTGCAGTACCGACAGGAGACGACAATTTCCGACACGCTACAGCTACCAGTACCCCCGTTAGGGACAATGACGGCCTGGCAAAAGGTGGAAACAAGGAAAACTAGAAAGAAAACAGAAAAAGAAGCCGGAAAAGGCGGCAACGCAAATGAAGATCCAAAAGACGGCAAGAAACGCAAGCTACCACGGGCGAGACAAATGCGGCCGGAGGCCCTCGTCATAAATCGCGCTGAAGACGCGACGTCGTATGCCGACATCTTAAAAAAGATGAAAGCGGAGCCCAACCTGGCGATGCTTGGCGATAGTATCAAAAAAATACGCAGGACAGCAACGGAGACTTGCTGCTGGAACTCCAACGCACAGCGGAAGGAAAGACGTTGCAACTCCGACAAGCTGTGAAAGAAGTGTTTGGAGAGGATACCAGAATAATGACCCTGCAAGACTTAGTGGCCTTCGAGATAAAGGACCTTGATGTACTAACCTGCAAGGAAGACGTAGTAGAAGCACTACGCAGAGAGTCACCAGGTGATGATCCATCAATGGTGGATGAGATGGTGGTAAAGTCACTGCGGAAAGCATATGGCTACTGCAGACTGCCGTCATTCAAATGCCAGCAAAGACAGCACGAGAGATGATAGCCAAGCAGAAAATTAAAATAGGCTGGGTTGTCTCCAGAATAAAGGAAGCGGTAAAAAACACAAGCTCACTTAAATGCTACAAGTTTTGGCCATATCAGCAGAAACTGCACAGTAACTGAAGATACGAGTGGGCTTTGCTTTAAGTGTGAAAAGAACGGGCACAAAGCGAAGGAGTGTAAGAACCTACCCAACTGTGTACTCTGCAAAGAAGGAGACACAGGTGGAAATAAGGAACACGCTGCTGGTAGCATGCACAGCTTATCGTACTGCAGTAGAAGCCATTGAAAAACGAAGAAAATGAAACTAGTGCAGATGAGCTTAAATCACTGCGAGACAGCACGAGACCTACTAACTCAGTATGTCCACGAGACAGAACTTGACGTAGCAATTGTATGCGAACAATAGACATGATAGTGCTATGGCCCGTAGCGAATGCCATCAGACTAGGAGACGGGCACAGCGAGCAAGGAAAAAATTCTACAGAACTGGAAGGGGCCAGGAAGTAGTGGACACTCGCGTTCAGGAAATAAAGAATGCTAAACGAAAGCTGAAAAAGGCAATACGCCAAAATAAGCACTTTGGATAGAGAGGAGAAGAAGGAACTCATCTCTCCAAAGTGTCTCTAAAAATCAGAGGCACTTTGGATCGAGAGGAGAGGAGTGGGGTGCTTGTACTCTTTAAAGTACAAATGGCACCATAGAGAGTCAAAAATCTTAACCTTGACCTCTCACTGGCTTGGGTGGGGGGGGGGTCAAGGTCGGCTTATTTTACTTTCTCCACGGTGCCGGGGTACTACTGATGCCGAAGAAGAGGCGGAGGAAGAGTCGGATATTGAGGAGGATAGAGCGATTGAAGAAGATGAGGAATTTATCGGTGGTCATTGCGTAAATAGTCGCCGCACTATGCTTGGCCGTGAAAGTGCGCGTAGTCGAGAAAATCGCGATCTAAATCGGAATGTAATGAACAATTGGGGCATTGTCAAAATGAAGACATTTTAAATGATTTATAAAATCATTTAAAATAAACTATGTAAATTAGGGTAGCGCTTATTTCCCAAACTGCTTTAATCCATGCTCCCAAGCCTGAAATAGATTTATTGGCACTAAAAACTGATTAATAAATCTTTATGTGCCCTTAAAAAGCCATTTAAACCGGCCAAGTTTGCAAAAACATTATTTTTTCGCTCCTACGCCACAGTGTGAAAAAATGGAAACAATTCGCGCCACGCGGCTATTTAGACGGTATAGCCATATAAATTTTTATAAATAAAATTTCATAAGTTTCAATCTTTGAATTTAATATATTTAATTCATTTTCATCGTATTCTTGTAGCAAAGTAATCGAATACCTTTCATAATTTATCTCATCACACTCACGTTCTGCAATTTGATTATTTACTTCACGTAAATAATCGATATCGTCCACTTGGACCAAATTTTGGACCGGATTCCATTCCATGCTGAAATTATTTTTTATAAAAAAGTGTAGTAACATTGAATATATTAATGTATTATTTATTTACTGTTAATGTAAAAAAATCTCGTTGCTAATGAATTATATGAATTTTTTATTAGTTAAAAATTTCATTCCAAACAATGTTTTCGATTTCTGAAGNTACATCTGGATAATGCTACATATAATTGTCCATGAGAAAATAACGGTTTTTTTAAATATAATCCTACATTATCGAAACTTTGACCTTGAGATTTATTAATAGTCATTGCAAATGCTAAGACTAAGGGAAATTGTTTTCTATATACAATAAGTGGTAATGAAGAAGAAGGTGAATTTCCAGTATTTAAAGTAATTCTAGGTATAAAAACTTTATTTCCAATTTTTTCTCCAGTTATGATTTCAGCTTCTATGTTGTACTTACTATAAAATACATTTTATGAGTTTGTTCACATAAAATTTTGAAAATATTTCTTTGATCTGATGTATTGTACTTTTTTCGCCACATAATACATATGCTAATAAAACTAAGTTCGTTCGTTTATTCGTCCTAAGAACGTGTAATACGTTCGATTTGAGTAACGTGACTTTTAAAATAGTTAATTTGAAGAAATTAATTAATAACACTTCCTCTCTGCGTTTTCTCGGGCTTGAGACCGTCAATAAGCCGCATTAAAAGTGCATGAAACTTAAAAAATCTCGCGCAAGAAAATCCGTACGTTAATTTCCACGTCTGGAGACCGACTGCATTCTGCTGTTATGCCCGTTGCAGTCCTGCGTCTCTCTCCTCCCTCGATCCCTTTTTTTTAACAAAGCTTAGCTTGTTCTAGAAAACACATGTTGCGACGCGTACTATCTCTCCCCAGAAAAACACTTGGTGTAAAGTAGTTAAAGGAAAGCAGTTAAATTCCAGAGTCCCGAATCACGTAGAACAAAGCTTCATTCTTTCAGCTTACTCCATGCATTTTCTAAAATCGTATAGCTTCTAAACCTAATATTTCACTTCCAAGCTTATATTTTGAGAATTCATATTTAAAAATTATTATTTATTTAAATATTCGCGCGTAAAGATACGCAACATATATTATTACGTTACAGATCATCATTTAATTGAACAAACATTTTTTCAAACATAAATTTGCAATATACGATTTCTTCACTATTATCAATGTTATGAAAATCGATTTTGTTTGGCATTGGCAAACGAAATGATTTGCATGATTTGTCCTCTGTTTCAAATATTTTATTAAGATGCAAAAGTGCAAGATTTTCTTTGTTTTCCGTAAAATCTTCTGAAAACTATTTTTGTATTTATTCCATACATTATAACCTTTAATATTTTTTGAAAGTAAAAACCATGCAAAAAAACTGTCTTAATTGAAATGGTAACATAACAGTGCTTGCTTCTTCGAAAATATCCATAATTTGAGAATCATGTTCTAATAAACCCATTGCAATAGCAGTGTCTTTATATGTATCGTAATTTATGTTTTCATATGTTTTTAAATCTTCAAATGAAGTTACGCCTTTTATTTTATTTAATATTAATTTCAAACAAAATCTTTCGTGATCTTTAGGTGAAACTACATTCAACCTACCAATTGTAATATTTTTCATTTTATTTTTCCTCTTTTGCCATATTTTTTTGTCTTATTAAATATATAATGTTCCGGAATATTTACGTACTTTAAAGATTTTGCAAAATCATAAATTTTATTTTATTCAAACCAAGCTGTTAATGGTGTTTACCAATTGTTTATTGCACTTTCAATTTTACTCATTTTAAATATCTTATAATTTTTGTGATTTTCATGTACAGGCATATTTTTCACTTTATGACTTCTGATACAAATCGGATATTTTTGAAATCGCCAAGCTGCTTCCATTGGACTAAGATATCTACCATCAACATAATTTGTGATTTCGTCAAGATTCTCAGGATTACAATCATCATTTTGAAATCTTTGAATTTTAACAAATGCTCAGTCACTACCTTTGTGAATATATTTATAGATATATTTTATGCTATGAATAGATGCACAGAATTCAACATTTATGTGGCATTTATATTTCATTAACAAGAATTTGTTATATTGTACAACCATTCAATTATTAACTAAAATTTCGTCCTTATTTTTAGTTCTATAAACATGATTTTCAGAACTATTGTCTGTTCTTTTATAAGCTGGATAACCATTTTTTGTTATTGTTGTTATATTAGCAAAAGGTTTTGAAATCGTTTTGTACATTTATGTTCTGGATTTTTAAGACGCGGGCTTGTTTCATCGTGAGGTCCATGAAGCATATGTTTAATAATCAATTTTTTAAGTTTTTCATTATCTGAAATTATTTCAGCGGATATAAACTTATCAATTTGTTCTGAGGTTATTAATTTATTATTAGGATGTAATGTTATTAAAATGTGTGCATGTGGTAAACTTCTTTTTTGAAATTCAATTGTATAAATATAAGCTAATACTTTACCAAAAAAATTTTTTTCATTTCATCATTCATAATTGATTGTAATTTTGTGTGAAATAGTCTGACAGTGATATTCGGTATATCATTTGGATTTGTTTTTTTTTGGAAATTTTTTCAAAATTAATTTCAATTCTTTCCATTTTGGATTGCACGTTACGGTTATGAATAAATCTGGTCTACCACATTTTCTCATTATAGCCATTGCATCCTGATAATGTTGTTGCATATATCTAGGACCTCCGATATATGTTGCTGGTAGTATATAAAGATTTCCAATTTTTTCTTTTTTTTCAAAATTACTAGAAATATTTGAAGCACTATTCGCGACTGCATCTAATAAACCTTGATAACAATTTTATTCTTAATTGTTTTTGGTTATTTCGTAGAAAGTTTAAACGATTACTTTCTATCATTGCATAACAGTGTATGACAAATTGTTGTGTTAGTCTCCCTGCATACAACAATGTACTAAAATTATTTTTATTTGATCTATAGGCAAGTCTGTACGAGTAATATTGTAAAAGAGTAAGATTTTCCTTATTTGAATGATAATTTTTAAAATAATTCGTACTCCATCGTAAATCACCTAATGAAAACATTAATGGAAAAACCATTAGATCCACAAATTGTGATAATTTATTTAAATATGTTTCTTGCGGATGATTTTCTGGTAAATCTTTGGGATACACGCAAAGATCATAATTTTCTGGTAAACCTGAGTCTGAAATTATAATTGCACCACACTCCGCGGTCAATGGTTTGTTATATACGTGTTTTTCTTGTCCTTTTTTCGTAAAAAAATCATTTTGTAATTTGGAAGATTTTGAATGTTTGCAACTTGATTTATATGTTTATAATTTTTAGCTATAGGATTTTTCTTCAAAATCTTTGTCAAAATCTCAATATGTGATTTAATTAATTTTTTATTGAAATTATAGATTTACAATGATATATTTCATCTTTATTAACACTAATCTTATACTAAATTTAAAATTAAATGGTATTCAATGGTATGTCGGGCGACGCGACCCGATAGAAAGAAGGGAGAGGAAAGATGGTGCGTTTCGTCCCGGGTTACCATCTGGACTCATGAGTAATGCTGTGATGGTAACCGTGCCTTAGACGCATAGGGTGGTCGGTAAGTTCGGCCGCTGGAGAATCACCGCAGTGGATTTATATACTGATCGGCGAGATGTCATGCCACTTGCGGGAGAGGACCGAACCCTAGCGGTGTAGTGGGGAACTACGAGTCCCTACAGGTATAACATAATCTGATTTAATTTGTTGCCGTTTGCACATTATTATTAATTACCGAATTAAAACCAAAGCTGGGGGGTTGGCGAACGAAGCGAGCAGGGGGGCGAAGCCCCACTGGTATATATATATATATATATATATATGTTTTTTGTAAAATTTTATATATATTGTAACGTAATAATATACGTTACGTATCTTTACGCGCGAATATTTAAATAAATAATANGGGGCTTAGGATATTTTCAAAATCACATAAAAACGAAACAATTTTACGTTATTTGGTGGAGGGGGGGGGCGGTAGGGTGATGGTGTGGGGGAGTCTTGCCAAAATGAACATATAATATAGGAAGATATATATCAGTTAACTGTGAAATCAAGAGCAATAATTTCAAATTCAAAATTTTTTTTTAAAACTACATACCCAAATATATTAAAAATTGTGTTTCAAGTGTGTCTGAATTTTTTCTTTTTTAGGCACGACCGCGACACGGAAGTGCCTTATAGTTTCGTGCGCGAAAAATGTGTGAGATACGATATCTTACGCTATTTTCGACCGATCGGGCTGAAATTTTAGGAGGAGTCTCCTCTCACACAAACTACAAAACTATTTTTTTTTTATCCCGATCCTCTACGTAATTTTAAAATGCGAGCACAATTTGTTCGATTTTTACGCGTATTTTTATATAAAAATTTTGGTGTTACACGATTATCTCTGAGAGACTTTAGTACAGGCTAAAACTTTGTGTGCAAACTCCCCTCACCTCCAGAACCTTGTGGTTCTATTTTCAGCTTAATCCCGCACATATACGCAGAATGCGACCACCTCCAAAAATCGTTAAAAACGGTTTTTTGGGTGTAAATCGAATTCTAAGCATTCTACAAAAAAAAAGTTAAATGTAAAAGTTGTAGATCTTTAAAAAATACAACTTTTTTCAATTTACATAAAATCATGAAAATACTTAGAACTCGAGTTAACAGCCCAAAATCGATTTATTACAGCTAAAAAAACAATTATTTGCCATAAAACTTTTCGGATTTACGTTTTACATATAAATGTTAAATACAAAAGTTGTAAACAATTCTAAAATACAACTTTTTACCGTAGCAAATATATTTTTAACACTTTTTGACATACAACATTCCTAGAAGCGATTTTTTGATACATAAATTCAATAATAACTTCGCTGCAACATGCCCCATCTGACCTAGTGCGAAAAATGTGTGAGATTCGATATCTCAGCCTACTCTGAGAAGCATGACACGTCCCTCTAAACTATGCTATTATAATACATTTTCTAAATAAAACCCTATTACTAAATCAAATCTTGATAAAATCTTGAATCTTCTGTTAACTATCTTTAATATCCTCTTAAAAATCCTCTTGAAAATCCTCTTGAGTCCTTCCATATTAAATTGTTTTTTTTCACCTACAAGAAAAATAGAATTTAATTAATAAAACTAGAAAACAATGACTGTATAATTTAATTAACTGTTAAAGAAAAACCAGCCTCTAAAATACATGATTATAGATACGTATAGTAGAAGTATAGTAGTGCCATAGTCTTGAATGAAGTTACGTTCCAACTCCAAGATTTTGATAATTCAGTTATCAACACCATCAGTATCCCTAGGTTGACTCCGGTAGACGCAGTAGACCATAATCCAACAAATGCAGAAGTTTTTATACACCTAGACATACAGAAAAATATTACAAAATCAAACTCATAAATAATTATTGAGAGATTCAGACTACTGATCTCTGCATACAAATTTGAAACAAGGCAGCTTTTAAGTATGAATACCGTCAAACCACATGTCTCACTTACATAATTCACATTTACAAACAGAAGATTATCATCATGAACACTGAAAAGGTATCCGCGAGCCATTAGACATCTGTTTACTGAACTTACCATAGGGGACAACGCGTTAGGGGACAAAATTACGTTGTCAGATAGTATAAATCCATACTCCAAGACAGCATCAATTCAGTTGCAAGATCGTCTCAAGGTGATCCAATCAGCTGGCAATGCCAAACAGGACTGCCAAATAGTATAAATAGAGCTCCAGGATCATTCGCAGGTGGTTGAGCCAGCTAGAAACGCCAACCAGCACTTGCAGAAAGTTCAAATGTAATTCTAAGGTTGTCTCCTGGTGATGACATCAGCCAGAGATGCCAAGCAACACGATCAGATACCATAAATCCAGCTCCAGAGTCGTATAAAGGCTGTTGAAGTACCTACAAACGCCAACCAGCACTATCAGAGAGAGAGAGAGAGAGAGAGAGAGAGAGAGAGAGAGAGAGAGAGAGAGAGAGAGAGAGAGAGAGAGAGAGTACATCTCTAAAAAACAGATCACAAAATTACACTGATTATACTGCATATAATACAATAGATATCTGTTATAAACATAATGAACACAGAAAATAGAACAAAGGAAAACCAGTCGTAGATCTTATGCGATAGTGACCCACGTAAAAAAGCACACATGGGAACCATGTGGGAACCATGAGGATTCTATCCACGTGGGCTTTTGCGGTGGGAGCCCACTGGGATCCCACGAGAAACCACATGGTTCCCGCATGAATTTTACGTGATCACCACAACCTATAGGTAAAATAATTTGATAGAATGCAAGTTGTGAGACATGGGAACCATATGGGAACCACATGGGAACCATATGAGAACCACATAAAAACCACATAGAAACCACATAATTTCCATATGGTCTGCTAAAAATAAAATTTTTAATTTTTTTGTTAAACAAAGTTATTAAAAATAGAAATTTTCAAGCTTAGTCGTCCAGTATTGGTGTTATCATCCGGATGGTAACACCAATACTGGACGACTAAGCTTGAAAATTTCTATTTTTAATAACTTTATTTAACAAAAAAACAAAAAAATTTATTTTTAGCACACTATATGGAAATTATGTGGTTTCTATGTGGTTTTTATGTGACTCTCATGTGGTTCCCATGTGGTTCCCATGTGGTTCCCATGTTGTTCCCATGTCTCACAACTTGCATTCTATTAAATTATTTTACCTATAGGTTGTGGTGATCACGTAAAATTCATGTGGAAACCATGTGTGAACCATGTGGTTTCTCGTGGGATCCCAGTGGGCTCCCACCGCAAAAGCCCACGTGGATTCCATGTGGTTCCCTATGGGAACCACGTGGGATCCATGTGGGAACGTGGAACTATATAGAATCCTCATGGTTCCCACATAGTTCCCATGTGTGCTTTTTTACGTGGGGAATCTTCATCCAAGCAGCATCTTGCTAGAAGAATGTATCAGCACATCAATAGAATGAGAGGGAGCAGCATTCGCAGGAGTACTCCAATCCAAAAAACAAAGGATAACCTCCAAGCAAAAACTCAAGTTTCTTGTTGGAGCTACATGTCTTCCTATACTGCAGCACTCCTTCATGAACTGACGCCACTCACACTGCTCACACATCGCATCGTCGGTTCCATCCGGGTGCATCACTTTTGAATACCTTTTGCACTGTCTTACAAAGCAACAACGGCGAGCAGCTGATCCGCGAGCGGGATCGCGGTGAGCAGATGTTGCTTGTAACACTTATAGGCACCATAGCAGCACTTCTGTTCTGATTTTAAACTACATATAAGATTGCTGCATCGCGTCGTCGTTTCCGTTTTTTCACTACGCACTCACTTATATCGCCGAAAAGTTAAACAGAGCAAAACATTGCGGTTAGCGGAGGCCGGGAGGCAGCTTCAAAATGTCAAAACTCACACGGCAGACGGCTGCATGAGCATGTCGCCAACCGGTCGCCAAATTGATGCGCACAATGTATGCGCAGTGGTCGAGCTCGCTGCCTCGCTTCGACAGAGCCAACGAACAGCTGTTCGGCTTTGCTTAGCTGATAATAAAACTAATACTTTTTCTGTTCAAATTATGTAATAAACTATCTTTGCACAAAATTCACGACTTTAGGAACGGGATGGAATTCGGTTAGTTAAGCGTGACGTCACAGTCACAGCTTACATATAAATCAATGTATTTTCCACCAATAAAATAGTTCCGAATTTGGCCACCTTATGAAATTTCGCGTGTATAATTTGAATTCAAGTACTATAAAAAGATAATTTTTTCTAATCTTACGGAAGAAAAAAGGGTTTTTAATTATTTCGTTGCAATAAGAGAATACATGTTAAAATTTATATGAATGTCTATTTGAAAATCAACAATATTGAAAATCATAAGTCAAAAACTAAAATATTTGTAAAAACTTTGAAGCTATGTATGGCCAACATATTTTTTAATTGTATACGAAAAAAAGATGAATAATCAATGTTTTTTCATTGATTTTTTTTTTCTAATAATCAGATTAAGTAGTAAGATTAGACAGCGAGCGCGAAGCGCGAGCATCAGGGTGCATGGCGAGCGCGGAGCGCAAGCGTCGTGGGGCATGGCGAGCGTCGGCGGTCGTGCCTCATGCGCAAAACGCGAAGCGCGAGCGTTTTGCGTGCCTTGCATCGCGAAGCGATGCAAGGCGGCAAGCCACATAGCGGCCGACGGCCGCGTTGTGGCGCGCTATTTTAAATCAATTTTCGCCAAAGTTGTCTGCAGTTAAAATTTACAATTTTTAAAATATTTGCCTTTTCTGTTTTTTTTTTTTTTTTTTTTTTAAATCATAAAATAGTTACTTATATAAGCACAACTTTCATAACAATATAGTAATTTAATTTTGTGTAAGTGTCAATAACCATCCACGAAGGTTTTGTGAATTTATCTCATTCCGTTTTAATATATTTAATAATATCAAGTTTTGATATAATTAGTAAACTGTCATTCATATAGTATAGTCATACAAACTGTCAGTCATATGTAGCACTGCATGTGAACTTCACAAACTTATATTTAAACATTACTTGATTAGTAATACGACTTTAAAATTAATTAATTTACTATTTAATATGTTACTGTTAATTTACTATTTAATACGTTATTGCATAATAACATGACATATTAGCACTATATTTTTTTTTTCAAATACGATACTATCACAAACCTGCTTTACATTTTTGAACCTTGCATCCTTAAATTTTATATATGCAGTTGTGAAATAGAAATATATCTAAAAATAAAATAATAGTAGTATTATAGACATTGTATTCTATATTATAATAATATAGTCGGACTTCTTCAAATAAAAAACAATTTTGTTAGTAATCATATTATTGTAATTTAATGTTTTTACAGGATTTAACTCAGGCTTGAATACCTAAGGATTTAGGTGTTTGTGGGTGTTAAGGTTGTGTTTATGGGTTTTTGGTGTTTATTGGTTCTATAGGTCATAAGTTTTGTAGGTTTTGGTTATTAGGTGAATGGGTGGTTGGTTTTATTTGATTTATTGATAATTGGATTTCTGGGTTTCGCAGATTTATGGCCTGTGCTGCGGTCAAAATTGAAGCCTCAAAAAAAGTCATATTTTCCGCACTTCTAGCATGAAATATAGGAGTTTATGAAGTGATTATAAAAACTTATATGGCTATACCGTCTAAATAGCCGCGTGGCTCGAATTGTTTCCATTTTCTCACACTGTAGCTACGTTTTTAATGCTTTAGCATTCAAGGACAGTCAATCGTAAATTTCATACATATAAGACATATTTTCAAAGGTAAAGAAGGCACCTAACGACTCTACGTCATACAGACCACTCTGCATGCTGGACACCTCCGACAAGATCCTAGAACGTATAATCTGCGTCAGAATGGATCAAGTCATAGAAATGTAAGAAGGACTTTTAGAACACCAGTATGGATTCCGGAGGCAACGCTCCACACTGGACGCAGTTAGCCTAGCGATTGACACTGCCGAAAAAGCGGTAGAGGAAACAAGATGGAAAGGAGGGAAAAAGGAGTACTGCGCTATTGCTACGCTGGATGTAAAAAATGCATTTAACTCAGCTAAATGGAGTAAAATACACGAGGCACTTACAAAAGAAAGATGTACATCTGTACATAAGAAGGATAATGTCTGACTACCTAAAGGACAGAATCTTGTTGTATGATACTGAGGATGGCACTAACAATAAGGCCTATAAAGTCACAGGAGGCGTTCCCCAAGGTTCGGTACTTGGCCTACCGCTTTGGAACATCATGTACGATGGACTACTAAGCCTACCACTACCCCAAGGGGCAACGATTATAGGATTCGTGGATAATATAGCAATAGTATCCTTACTTCCTCTAGGAAGAAGCTAGAGTCGATAACACTGACAGTAGGTGGGCATGAGATCGTTTCTAAACCAACGATCAAATATCTAGGCATAGCCATCGATGCGCGGCGTGCATTATAGCAGGCATGCAGCCCATTGACCTCCTAGTGGTGGAAAGGAAGGAGTCCTACGAGTCACACAGTCAGAAATCTGGAACACCGCGCGGAACGGACAATGAATGAGTGGAACAACAAAGATGGGATGCCAGCAGGAAAGGGCGATGGACACATCGCCTTATACCAAAAATAGGGGACTGGATTGGAAGGAGACCCGGGGAAGTAGACTACTACCTCACATACTTTTTACCGGGCATGGATGCTTTCGAGCGTACCTGCACTGATTTAAAATAGACGACCTTCCAAACTGCCCAGTATGTTTGGACGCGAACGAAGATGCGAAGCATGTATTCTGCGACTGCTCACGCTATCAACAAGAGCGAGAGGAACTCGAGTGTTACCTCCATACAAGAGTGACGCCGGAGTCAATGATGACGGCTATGCTGACATCGGAGGATGGATGTTACGCAGTAAAGAACTACGTGAAGACTATTCTCAAGAAAGTCAGAAAGGACGAAGAGAAAAGAAAAGAAAGACAAGGCGAAACAATCGAGTAAAATGTTGCCAGACGAAGGCCACTAAGTCGTAAATACGAAACGCTCCTCAGACTAATGCAGAGGAACGTAGGTCACAGAGTTGAGCTCTCACTCCTCTTCCCGATGCAGAGGAACGCAGGGGATAGGGTTGAGTACCTATAAGTACTCCTCAGACCGATGCAGAAGAAGGTAGGTAACTGATTGTAAGCCTGTTCTATCGCTATCGACTTGAAAGCTATTTACCTAATCTTTCTGGAGAAAAAGATTCATTCTAAAAGATACTTCAATAGCGAAATAATGCAAGTTGAATTTTCGCTCAGTATATTTCTTATCGCGGTGCATGGTCTTCATCCTTTCCCGTCATCCGGTCACGTGGCTTCGGGTCATCGAGGCGCGAATATTTAAATAGTCTAGAAAATAAAGCAATGAATCATAGATTTTGCTTCCTCCTAAGAGGAAGCTTTGTAATAGTAAAATTTTCAGTTTCGCTAATACTTCGTAGAAACGCATTTGGAGGTGTTTGGAGTACGAATCATACGTTTTTAGAAAATGTCCGTGCGGATGGCTGTGTGTGTGTGTGCGTGTGTGTGTGTGTGTGTGTGTATGCGTATACCGCCATAATTTTGGAACCACGCGATGGATCGTAATAAAATTTGACATACATATATTTTTTCTAATTCTGAATTTCGGTCATTTTTTTATGATTCTAACCATTTATGGCCATATTATAGCCATTTTTCTATTTTTGAAAAAATATTTTTGCTTTTTTTTAATGATATAATTTATACAATGTATTCAACATTATGACGAGGAACAATGGTTAACCGCGTACATACCTCTCCCGATAAATACCATAATGTATAATAATGTATTCACGCTCTGTTACAGACGAACGGCGGAGAGTGAAACGGTGAGAAGCACGGTGAGAGAGAGAGAGAGAGAGCCTCGCGCGCGTGCCGCGTCTCGCGGAAAGAGAGACAGATTCGTTTAGGCTCGCAGAGAGTAAACATCGTGCGCGCTACTCCTCGATTCGTAAAGGCGAATAACTTTGTGAGAACGACGTGCGAAGGCTCCTGGTTCACGACTGCAACCTAGAGGGTCCGACAACGACTGCGCCTTGCCCGAGGTCTCCGTGCGACTCCGCTACATCCGAGGCTTCCGAGCAATTCCAACCACTCGCCTGCGAAGGAGACGTCCTGGGGCTGAGCCGACTCTCGTCTACTGTAAGTGTCAGCTCTGCATCTCTCTCTCTCTCACCAGTGCCCTCTCGGTCTCTAACTGCCTCGTTCGTCTGCGTCTCGCACACCCGCGTGTGTGCTCTTGTACCTACTTTTTCACTGAACAATATACTTTACATTTTCTACGCTACTCAGCGTGTTTTGATTGAACACCGGTCCGTAATCCTATTAAGTTCCCCGCCGTCTCCGCGGGCACGTGCATCGCTTCACGGTGCACGTGCGAACGAACTGCAGCTAGCCAAAATACGACCTTGGCAGGTCCACCTACGAACTCGATAAAACCCGAGGAAACGAGACTTGGTCTCAATTATTGCGCGGTTGTCTCTCCGCTCCGGTAGCTGCACTGCACGCAGCTAACGTCTGCGCGGCTACCGACACCAAGCAGAGCAGCCCCGTTATAGTATCTAAAAGAACATAAAATTGTCTACTTTTTTCCGCAAGATTTTCTAGATTGACCGATCTGTTCATTTTTTATGATATAAAAGGTAATTTTTCAAAAAATATATATAACTCAAAAAATATATAGTTAAATGTTTTGAAGAAATTCATGAAAATAAAGGACAACGATATCTACTAGTTTTAAAAATGTTGAACCATTTTGGCGACTAGTTTTTGAGATAAAAATAATATAACTACAAAAAATTGGTTTTCTGTGACGTACGATTACGGGAGTAAAAAGGTTTAAATTGAGTAGAAATTTTAGGAAAAGATTTTAGGAAGAAATATAGTGTGCTGTACAGAAAGTGTAGCTAGTAAGGTATAGTGTGTAGCGTGTGAGAATGAGTGAGCGCGCTGACGAGTGTGTGAGGTGACACACACATGCAAGTATCCCCTCTCGCGGTATGTGTGTAAGTCACATGACTACTAGCGGTGCCGAGACTATACGAGTCTCGCACATCGCTCTCTTGGATTCGAGCCGTCGTATAGTACACATGGTGTACACGGCGTATATATATATATGCATAGTAGCTGTATAGAAGAAGTCTAATAAATAATCATTATTGTTTATTGTAATCCTCTGCTTTACCTCATTTGTCCAACATGGTAGCAGATCGTTGGTTTGTATTTTGCTCTATCCCGCATATCCACTTTCGAGTGATATGAGGGATATATAAGTGAGGTTAAAAGCCACGTGGTGAAGAAATTTTTCAAAGTGAAAAATCAAAGTGTTTGAATAATATAAGAAGATAAATACAAGTGGGAATAAATAGCTAAACAAAAGGACTATTGATTAGTAGAAAGATTTTTTGGAAAAATCGTATAATCAGTGTGATGCACGCGGACTGAAAAGTACATGTGAAACACGTGGCAGAGTGCATGGAAAACCGAGAGACGCCGGAAACGAAGAAAGTTGAGAAAATTAAAGAGGATCATTCTGAACACGAAGGAACGTTCGAGAATCAACTAGAAATTGAAGAGAATTCTGAAATAGAAGAGAAAATCGAGTTTCAAGGAGACGAAATGGAGAAGAAAGAATTTGCTATACCGGTGTTTGATGGAGAGGATTACAACATGTGGAAGAAGAGAATAACGATGTTTCTAAAATTGAAAAAGTGCCATGAAGTTATAGAAAAAGAAAAACCCTCATCGGAGACAGGCACAGCATGGGATCATAATGACTTGAAGGCGATTAACATAATTTATTGTGCTATTTCGAATAAACAATTAGAGTTCGTGTGCGAAGAGACTACTGCGTTTGGAATAATTAAAAAGCTAGACAGTATGTATTTGAAAGAATCTACAGCATTGCAAATTGTATGCAGGAACAGACTTGAAAAAATTAGATTAAATAATTATAGTGACAAGACGTCATTCTTCAGTGAGTTTCAGAAAGCAGTGAATGATTTGAAAGGAGCGGGTGCCAAAATAACTAAAATTCATAAGCTACAAAAAGAACCTAGCCGAAGTGATCAAAAGATCAATCTTTTCCTAAAATTTCAACTCAATTTAAACCTTTTTACTCCCGTAATCGTACGACATAAAAAAACCATTTTTTTTAGTTTTTGATTTTTATCTCAAAAACTAGTCGCCAAAATTGCTTAAAATTTTTACAACTAGTAGATATCGTTGTTTTTTATTGTCATGAATTTTTTCAAAACATTTAACTATTTATTTTTTGAGTTATATATGTTTATCGAGAAATTACCTTTTATATCATAAAAAATGAACAGATCAGTCAATCTAGAAAATCTTGTGGGAAAAAGAAGACAATTTTATGTTCTTTTAGATACACTATTATTGAATATATTGTATAAATCATATCATTATAAAAAAGCAAAAATATTTTTTCAAAAATAGAAAAATGGCTATTATATGGCCATAAAATGGTCAGAATTATAAAACAAAAAATGACCTGATTTCAGAATCAGAAAAAATATATGCATGTCAAATTTTATTACGATCCGTCGCATGGTTCCAAAATTATGGCGGTATACGTACGTACACACACACACACAGCCATCTGCACGGACATTTTCTAAAAACGTATGATTCGTACTTCAAACACCTCCAAATGCGTTTCCACGAAGTATTAGCAAAACTGAAAATTTTACTATTACAAAGCTTCCTCTTGAGGAGGAAGCAAAAGAAAAATTAAACTATATGCTCAACACGTTGCCAGAATCGTACAGCTACGTAGGTGATCTAATAGATACGTTGAAAGAAGAAGATCAAACGGCGGATTATGTGAAGAATAAAATTGCCGAGATGAAACACGGAAACGAAAACTCTGAAAGAAAGTCAAACGTCTTCGCGACAAGCAAAGAAAGATGTTATAAGTGTGGAAAAACCGGTCACTTAGCAAGAGAGTGCAAAGATGGCCGTCAAGCAGCGCATAGCGGTGGAACATGGAGAGGTCCGACACGTGGTCGAGCCCGCGGCAAAGGAAGAAGAGGGAACTACGGCAGAGGGCGTGGCAACGTTCGTCAGCAGCAGCAACGCGCCAGTACGAATCAACCGAGTGGGTCCGACGTCAGCGCCTGGGTAGCAACAGCGCATGCGGCGCAAAATAGTGAAATAGGTAATAAAATAAATTGGTTGCTCGACAGTGGATGTTCAGACCACATTGTAAATGATGATAGTTATTTCGAAAATTGCATTGTTTTAAAGAAACCGATTAAAATCTATTTAGGAGATAGTAGTGAATTAGAAGCAACTAAAATCGGTAATGTTGTAAGTTACTTTAGAGCCTTTGATAAAGAAAATAAAGTCGTAATGAAAAACGTTTTATACGTTAGATAGATGAATACAAATTTAATTATTTGCGGGAAATTAACTGATAGTAACACGATTGTCTCGAAAGGTAATTTAGCAAAAATAATTGATGAAAAAGAAAATTTGATAGCAGTAGCGTATAAAGAAAATCGTACATATAAAATCACGAGTAGATTGGAAATCAAACAAAAAACTGTAAACAATGCTGAGTATATTAATGGTAAAATGAGTAAAAAAGAAAAGTAGCACAGAATGCTAGGGCATGTGAATTTTGGCTATTTAAATTTTTTGAGTAGAAAACAATTGTTGACAGGTATTCCAACTGAGTTTGAATCGGAAATATTAAAATGCAAAATTTGCATAGATAATAAAGTGCATAATTTACCGTTTATAAATAACAGAACAAGAGCGAGAGATATCTTAGAGATTATACACACTGATGTTTGTTGTAGCTTCAAGACCCCGGGTCCAAACGGTGAAAAATATTTTGTTTTATTTATCGATGATTACAGCAAAATAGCCAAAATTTACTGCATAAAAACCAAAGATGAAGTGTATGATTGAATGATAAAGTACGTAAATGAAGTAGAAAACTTAACAGGAAAAAGAGTAAAAACAATACAATGCGATAATGGTACAGAATACCTAAATAATCGATTTTATAAATTCGCCAAGGAAAGTGGTATTTACATAAATAATTGTCCAGCATACGTACATGAGTTGAATGGTACTGCTGAAAGATTTAATCGAACTATCATGGATATGGCGCGATGTTTATTGGAAGAGGCACAAGTAGATAAAAAATATTAGCCAGAAAAATCTTACTTTATCCAACACGATTGAAAAGAAAACTCCATATGAGATATTTTTTAGAAAAAAGCCAAATGTTGAAAATTTAAAGCTATATGGTAGTAAAGTTTTTGTAAGAAAGCCAGAACAAAAGAGAAACTCAAAATGGGATAAAAAAGCTGAAATGGGCATTTTACTAGTTTACAGTGAAGTAGGTCATAGAGTTTTGTTAAACGGTAGAGTAACAGTTCATGGACATGTTGATCTTGTAGAATCATATGAAAAATGTGTTGGTCTCGATTATGACGACGAAAATATTTCTTCCCGTACTCCGACTCTCGAGTCGAGTAAGAGAAGCGAACAAGAGTTCGAAAGCGAAATCGATGATGATGTATTTGATAGCGCAGATGAAAATGAAAATGTAACCGAAAAAGATCAAACAAATGTAAAGAATATCGATAAAAATAGTTTGAAACCAAATACTCCACGTCGATCAACACGTGTGAAAAAGAGTCCGATAAGATATCCGGAAAATAGTACTAATAGAGTATCCGTATATTATTGTAGAGTAGATACACCTTGTACATTTGAGGAGGAGATGAATAGCGATGAATGCGATAGTTGGAAAAATGCAATGGATAAAGAAATGTTTAGTTTGTATGAAAATGAAACATGAAAATTAGTTGAGAGACAAAAAGGAAAAGAAGTACTAGATGTAAAATGGGTTTATACGAAAAAAATCTGATGATATATTTAAAGCTAGGTTAGTAGTAAGAGGTTTCCAACAAACGAATGGTATTGATGAGATATACGCTCCAGTAGCAAAAACGCAAACATTAAAAATTTTGTTTTCTTATTGTTGTCAATTGGGATTAATTATAAAACAGATGGACGTTGTTAAAGCATTCTTAAATGGTAAAGTAAGCTCAGAGGTATATGTAAATCAACCAATAGGTCACCATGACGGAATGAACAAAGTTTGTAAATTGTTTAAAGCATTGTATGGATTACGAGAAAGTCCGAGAGCATGGTACGAATGTTTTGATGAATACTTAGCGAAACTAAAATTTAACAGAAGCAATGCTGATAATTGCTTGTATACCTATGGAAAAGGAGATGATGTTATATATTTTTTGTTATATGTAGATGATTTATTAATGTGTTGTAAAAGCAAGAAAAAAATTCAAAGTTTGAAGAAAGTGCTAATGAATAAATTTAAAATGAAAGATTTAGGAGAAATAAAAGAATATCTAGGAATAAATGTTGATTATGACTACAACAAATGTGAAATGAAACNGAAAATAGTAAATTATATAGCACTCCTATGGAGACAAACTTGAAACTTGAGAAGTCTGAAAATTGCGAGTCAAATATTAAGTATAGAAACTTGATAGGTACTTTGTTGTATATAAGTTCGAATACGAGACCAGATATAAGTTTTAGTGTAAACTACTTTAGTAGGTATCAAAATTGTTATGAACAGACTCATTGGAAATATCCTTTAAGAGTACTAAAATACTTGTATTTAACAAAAGACTTATATTTGATCTATAAAAGAAAACCGCTGCCAAGTCATTGGCACTTAGCTTCCTCCTATTCTGCTAGTGGAAGATAATTACATGGGACAATCAACTCATTCTTTGATTTAAATATTCGCTACTATTCGATACTAAAAGGATAGGTTAGGAAGACACTTGTAGGGGAGGGGTATCAGGGGGAGTGGGGGTTAAGAGATTAGAGATTATCCTGATTTATTATCCTCTCTTAATTATCAATTCTTTATTCTATTTGAGTTTAAGTTTTGAAAAATGCCATATTATACTTAAGACCTTAACTGAAATTATTAATATGTCAATGTACATTTAATAATACCTTTTTTAAAAGGTAAAAGGTAGGCAAGTAAAAACCTGGTTTTTATTTATTATTAATTTTATATTCGATACTGATATAATTAATTAAAATAATTATTTATATAAGTGCTATATAAATATACTAGGGGGGGTACCCCCCTGCTCGCTCCGCTCGCCAACCCCCAAATTTCAATTTACGAATGTACTTCAACTTTCTGTTTATGGCAATGAGATTGAAATAAGAGGTTTTTCCGCTCTATATAATGTTTATGTCACAGTATATTTAAATAATTTTGAAAGTAATTTTACCTTTGGAAATATTTCTCAACCTTCTGAATTAAAATTATTACTAAGTGGAGAACAAGATTCTGGTCATTTTGACATCATTCTTGAATCTAATAACGATAGTTCAACATCACATATTTTAACGCCTAATAAAAAAACAAATATTCTGAAAAGAAAAGCTTTAGAAAATAATTTAAGTGAAAATATTCCATATAAAAAAGTTAAGTCTCATAGATCTCAAACTAAAATTCGTTGTAGAGTTAAAAAAGGACAAATATCAGTAAAAGATTTCTCAGATTTTGGAGAAATGAGTTTTACATGTAAAATGTGTTCAGGCAGTATATTGCAAGAGAAAAAAGTAATCTACTTGTTGCCAATAAGGAAAATTAGGTTATTCACCTTAACATATAACAAAGATCTCAAAGAGCTTTTACTTATGCTAATCATTCGACACTTAATAGATCATTACAATAATAATTCTCTTTTCGCAACTTTAGTGGCCAATGTAAATAACAAAAACAGAAGCTATTATAATGTTAAAAGATCAAGGTCAAGGTTTGTCAGCACTACACGATCTACATTGATACTATAAATAATGAACCTATATGTGGAATAATTAATTATGATGACACAACTTGCTATAGAAAAAAGACTTAAAACTAATGACAAATTGACTGAACACCATTACAGATTTTAACAAATAGTTTTAAATAGAAAATCCTCGCAAGTAATTCCAAATTGTTTATAATCAAATATCTAAGATCAAAAACTTACCAATTACAAATTATTTTATTCCGTAAAACCGGATAAACAAAAACACAGATATAATGAACATTAACTGCAGAATGTGGCGCCTATAATTGTCCCAAATCACTCCTGAAAACTAATGATCTTGCGTATATCAAAATAACTTGAATTGTGAAATAAGAATTTTATTTGACAAATTGTCACATCACGCTAGATCCTCATGTTTTCCGTTACTGTTTCGCTCAGGTGATTTGGATGGAGTATTGGATACAATAAAACAGATCTAAACAGAACGATTATAATATTGGAGACTCTACCTTAATTCCAACTAAACGAAGCTTGGCAAACTTGACTCTTTATTACAATATTTATAGTTGATTCATATAGACCCCATAGTACATAACTTTTCAATTATTTAGTGTAGACTAACGACACAAATTTTTTAGCAACACTTAAAGGTAGAAAGTGAATAGAAGATTTCTTTGAAGTAATGAACAAACTTAGAAATAGAATGTTACAAAGTATGAAGGCCACGTTTACAACTCACCGCAAACAAATTCTCGAAATTTTGAAAAAGAAAGAAAGATAGGAAATTTGTTTTATTTATACCGCAACATACATAAGGTAGTCCTCGATACATCAAAGCATTTCACGATGCTATGGGCAATGTAAGATCAAAAACAAACCTGATTTATAATTACCATGAGTGTAATCCTAAAATGGGTACAGTTAAAAAGAGTTTTTATATGAAAGCACTTTCCAAAAGGAATTCTCCAATGATATCAAATATACGAAGATTATTTTATACAAAATCAATGTCATTACTCTTGATGATATATAAAAAATGACATATTGGAAAAGTAATAGCTTACGTTTATACGATAGAATAAAAGGCGGATTACCACACGAACATATATGTTGTTACCTCATGCCAAAAACAACTCATTGACACCTCCAATTAAGTGATAAATATATTTCGGCTGAAATTCCCGATTAGATTATAGATTGCAACAATTGAATTAAACCAATGTCACTGGACAGCCATATGATCATGGACCAAATAATCTCCTTGATTGAAAACGATGACACTATTTGTAAAAAAATTCCAAAATTCGCGATACCACAATGTTTACCGAAGATGGTTATCCCTGAATATGAAGGAAGATAATCTTCACGAAACATACTTACAGAGTGAAAAAAATTTAAAAGCATTATTCCAGTCGCTAACAGAATGGTGTCATATAAAATTTCTATTAAAAAAGATAAGTTCACATAACGTCGAATATTGCATCAATCAAAGTATTAATATATATTAGAATATTCATAAAGGGGAGAATAGAGCAATTTCAGGGTCAAAAAAATTGACAATCTTGAAAATTCCTGATGAGAACTCCCCTTAGTTCATGATGGACTTACCTGATACGTAGATGGTAATATTCAGCCCCATGGAAGCTGCTTGGCGTCCTTCAAGGATATCCTATTTGGCAGTGCTGTGTAAACGGTTAGTAATCCTCAAAAAGAAAACAACACATAGTTTATGAGAAGGCATAAGATTGAACATTGCACAAAAAGAAACTACTTTTAACCAGCAGTGTTTGAATTGAATAAATTGATGATTTGGCAAAAAACACTTAATAATTGTTCAAGATACAGAATAATTATAGGTTTAATAGAAACACACTCTTGGATAAACGTACACTAATTGTAAATTTAGGGACCATTGCTCGCTGCAAGATCGATCGCCAAAAGATACTGAACGATTTTTAAATTTAATATTGAAACGAGCAAGAGGTCCAACTTCATTTGAAGCTTTAAAATTCTAAGGTATAACGTACAACATACAAAGACGCAGCGCTTGCAATGGGCTTGATAGAAGATGATTCACATGCTTTTTATTATTTTTGAAGAGGCGTATACGTTAATGTACATTCAATTACGGAAATTTTTTTGACAGGTTTATTTTGGGGCAGACCTAACATACTAATACAATTTGGATAAATTTTAAAATTTTTTACGAAGATTTTAAACAAATAAAGAAATAATGCTCTACTCATATTCAAACTAATACTTAGAGAACGAGGAAAGATCATGCAAAGATTTCAGTTTACCAGAACCAAATATGACTATTGAAAATAATGAAACATCTACAGATCATGTTTTGCTTAGTGCTGATACCTTTAAACGTATGTTCAATCAATTAACTACTGAGCAAAAGTCACTTTTTGAAGAGTTAATTGACAACAAAGACAAAATTTACTTTATTGATGGTCCGAAAGGTTCAGGAAAAACATTTTTATACAAAACATTAATTTATTATTACATGTCATTAAACAAAAAAGTTTTGTCAATGGCATGGACTGGAATAGCATCTATTTTATTACCTAAAGGTTTAACAAGTCATCGAACTTTTAGATTACCTTTAGATTTAAATAAAATACTTACCACTTACTTTACCAGTAATTAAACATGGGTACCGTAACTCAATCGTAGAGGAAACAATTAAATATTCATTTTTATGGCCTCTTTTTAAAATATTGAAACTCAATAAAAATATGCGTTCAAACAATGTAGAATTTTCTTCTTTTTTACTAGAAGTAGGAGAAGGCAAAATCAATACATTTGAAATACCCCAAAATTGGAAAACTACTAATGTTTGTAATGAAATTTACAAAAATATTAATTTAGAAGCTTCTATCAATAGTGTAATCTTAGCTCCTCACAATGAAGATATCAAAAACTTAAATGATAGAGTTTTAAAATTATTACATGGTGA
>CM053171.1:22655999-22761177 GCA_012977825.3 Pteromalus puparum
TAAATACTGAAAATTCGTCGTCCTTTCCTTTTACTCTTTTTCGAAAACAATTTCCAATCACATTAGCGTTTGCCATTACAATCAATAAATCTCAAGGCTCAATTATATGTCGCATTGTCTCGATGTAGAAACCCTAACAATATACACATTCAAAATAATACAGGTGAATCAATAAAAAATATAGTTTGGAAAGAAATTTTTAATTAATACAAAGTTTGTATTAAATTTTTTGATTCTATATTTGTTGTTCTTTCTTTCGTGATATCCATGGATGTACACGACATATACATTGTCTACGACTCCATATTTTCACCTCTCTCAAACTCTTTAGTCAAACTGAGTGTTGTCGAGTTTCGAAATCGTAAAATATAAACCTATTATATTTGTAACAACTGTTGGAGAATTGTTTGTACTATTGTGTTTTATACAAATAATCTGTAGAAGTGCTCAAATCATTGCGTTTTTTTTTTGTTAATTTTGGTGGCGTGGGTATGTTTTTTATATATCTTGCACAGCGCCCTCTACATGTGTTGACCCGCATTTCACTAATAATATACACGCAATTTTTTTTTTACTTTTCTTTTAATTTAATTCAAAAAAACTTTTTATATTTCTTTTGTCCAAGAGAACTTTCCCTTTTGGTCTATACATTTATTATTTTATTAGACAATTAGTATCATGACAATGAATCGGTCACACTCCAAAATTCTTACGTTCAGTTGCACTGATGACAGAGAATTATTTCAATTGTGCCTTCTGACAATACCCCTTGGGGTGGTGCTGGAAAACTGTAAATGAGCAGTACAATAGACTGTTCATTGATCTTTTCGGATGAAAACTTTCATGTCAGGACAATGAAGTGGAGGGCGAGTTGGAGGGCGGTGGAGGGTAAATGGAGGGCGGGGGTGGACGGGGATG
The DNA here is from genome assembly GCA_012977825.3 of Pteromalus puparum. Taxonomy (NCBI): domain Eukaryota; kingdom Metazoa; phylum Arthropoda; class Insecta; order Hymenoptera; family Pteromalidae; genus Pteromalus; species Pteromalus puparum. The sequence goes on from CM053171.1 coordinate 22,656,918, forward strand.
GGGAGGATTTTGACCTTGATAAATATTGTAAATTGCTGAACAATTTCCGTTGTCAAAGGTGGAGGGGACATGGAGGGGTGAGTGGAGGGTGGGGGGTGGAAGGGGGTGGAGGGGATTTTTGCTTAAAATCACGCTTAGATCTATATAATATAGGGTGGATAAGAAAGGTGTTATAGTTTATTTGACAATTTTATTAATTGTTATCTAATCACACAATTCGCATCAGAAACTATCAACCGACTGGTTTATCAAGTATGTTCATAGTAGTGTAGAATACAGCAAATAAATTATTAAAGTATTAAAGTATTAAAAAAACAATTTGAAAAGTTTATTCCAAATACATAACTGCCATTTTACTATTTGATTTCATTTATTTTTTGACCATAGTTTGTCACTTATATAAATAATTATTTTAATTAATTATATCAGTATCGAATATAAAATTAATAATGAATAAAACCAGGTTTATACTTGCCTACCTTTTACCTTTTAAAAAAGGTATTATTTTACAGATTTCACGAATTTTTAAGGGTAATCAATAATTATAATAAAAACTATCCTTGATAGATATATTACATTTAATTATACCTCACTAACTTAAAAGAGAATCATTAACATGTTAAAATAGTGAGAATTAATTTATTATTAGTTCGAAAGCAACCGTCAAATAAGATTTGTAAAATAAATAGATATACACGCTAAAATCTATCTCCACAGCAATACAACTAGTATCCACACATACCTCAAAAACTACGGAGTGATAAGCGACACTAAAAATCTCCGCGTAACGAGCTTCGATTAATTATGTTACAAATTCCCATGAAACTCTAGGAGATGACGTTCGTACTGACCACCCTGGGCACCAGGTTCCTCGGAGAACATTGCTGCTGCGATATTTGTGTTCAGCGACCCCGAAAACCCCTAAGTAGCGAAACTGGACTCATTTTCATCAATATTATGCACCGAATGCGTCTTTTTATTATATATATATATATATATATATATATATATATATATATTTTATTTCTAATTCGATTTGATTTTTCGCGCCACGGAAGTTTCGAGGATAAGAACGGAAGTTGGCAGAAGAAAAATAAATGAAAAGAAAATACAACATAAAATTTTGGTCAGCTATAGAATGAAAGCGGGTCATCATTTTTCATGAAACTTTTTTTAAATAAAAGTCCTTTTAATATCTTTGAAAGTAACAGTGATTAGCCTGATAAAATAGCGTATTTTGATAAGATATAAATGTTTGAAAATGTTGTAGAGGTTAGAAAACCCCATTTCAAAGAATAGAAGGTTGCGTTGCGCCCGACAGCCCGTAGTACTCTAGTACTTATACTTGTCATCGGGGGCGCTACCGCGCCCCTTGATAGTTATACCCCTATAAAGTACTTGCTAAAATCACGTTAAAATAACAATGAAAAAGAAGTATTTATAGCACACTCAATTTCTTTAATCATGAAAATTCCCAAAAGAATTAAACAGAAATAATTATATAATTATCATTTAACTAAATTTCATTAGAAAATTAAGTCATACATGCGCTATGTAACAACAAAAAAAAATTATTATTATTTTAAATCATCCACTTCAATTCATAAATTCGTGTTTCATTCATATATAGTTATTTTATAATTATTGTTCCATGTGACATTCATCTAATCGCGAAATGTAGGTACCCCACCGACAGGTGACGCACAGTGGGACCAAATGCCTTAAAATGGTACAAATTCGTAATTAGATAGGCTATGCACGGAAAATAATTTTTTCTTTGTGGAAATGATCCCTGTGTAATTTACTTGAAGATAGGATACCGCTTTTTTACCCCTGAGGACAGAGAAAAAAATGTATACTACGCGAAGTTGAAGAATATTACAATAATCATTTTAAACTTTTTGAAAATCATTCAGACTTGGAGATTGTGGTTTATTCTTCAGAAAAATAACTTAAAATACACTATACTATAGCTTTTCGATGCTTTTATCGATTCTTTATATGTTTTCAGACTTTTTAACACAGAGACATATGATTTTTTGAGCGATTCTCTATAATTCTGAAAAGAATTATTTTGTATTATAAGCTCTGGTTAATATGTTCCTAATAGTGTTCCTTTGTGTACCTTGTATTTTTTATATTTTAAATTACTATATGTCAAAGTTTTTAGGTAGCCAAAGATGACAAATTGTCAATTTTTAAGTTTTTTATGCTTTTGCACGAATAAATTGAACTTTTGCACCTTTGACAGCTTTTGATTGATTTTTTGAAAACCCTTTAATTTATATATATATATATATATATATATATATATAAATGATTTTCGAAAAGTTTAAAATGATTTTTGCAATATTCTTCAACTTCGCGCAATATACATTTTTTCCCTGCCCTCGGGGATAAAAAAGTGGATCCTATCTTCAAGTAAATTACATAGGGATCATTTTTACCAAAAAAAAATTATTTTCCGTGCATAGCCTATCTAATCACGAATTTGTACCATTTTAAGGCATTTCGCCCCACTGTGTGGCGGCACGTCCGACCACAGAGAGAGAGAGAGAGAGAGAGAGAGAGAGTGAGAGAGAGAGAGAGCGGCTTACGCCGCGAGCGAGCGCCACGGCCCCGCTCAGTTAAGTCCCGCACTGACTACGTCCCAGACCAGTCAGGCTAGAGAGAGAGAGAGAGGTCAGAGAATAAAGAAGATAGTTCAGGATAGGCAAGAGTACTTTCTTCTCCCGACCGCCTCATCCCGACATTGGTGACCCGACGCGGACTCCTCGACAACGGCCAACAGGACATCAAGGAGCAGCACACCTCTCAAGGCAGCGGCCACTTCGTTCAGCATACACGCTGACAAAGACAGGCGGCGATTGCGTCAGACAACGCGCATCGCCTCGCTACGAAATTTCAGTCGGACAACCCGACTGCCTCGACACACGTTTTTCACGTGTAGAGAGCGGCAGGAGCAACAAGTTCCACGAACGTGCCGCCATTTTCGAACTTTACGCGCGCAGGCACATTTTTCGCACATTTTTCCTTGCGACTTCCCAACGTCGTGCAACGAGGAAGCCTTCGCCGAGGGATTCTTATTGCGCGAAGCCACCGACAGCGGCGCCTTTCATCATCATCGCAGTGATTGTCGGCACTTCATCATACGGATTTTGCGTGAAGCCACCGACACCGGCGCCTTGTCATCATCATCCCTTCGGTCAACGGCGCTTCCTCGTCAATTCAGCACTTCTTCTCAGCAGCGTCGGCGAATTCTTCACGTCGTTTTGCGCGGCAATTCACGTGGGAATCGCCATTTTCGCTCTAAGGTAACAAAGGAATGCGCGCGCGAATCTCGACCGTTAGGCCGCCGTCTTGCTTCGGCGAGTCTTCAAATTCTCAGAATAACTCACGCGAGCAACGACGATTCTACGAATCATCACGCATTCGTTGCGTTGTCAAGATCGCGACTCAGTCTAAAAAATTTTTTTCTTTTTCTTTTCTTTTTATTCCTTTTTAATTAATTTCCTTTCTTTCATTAATTTGCGAGGTGAAACGCATTAGCAATCTCAATACTTCTTTCGAATTTCTCTTTCATGCGTTTCACTCTCTTTTCTCGCTCGACGATCAGCGTTTGCACCCGGTTCAACGGCTACCACGCCCGGACGGTACTCCTCGCAAGTGGTACCTCACAGACCTCCAGGGCAACGCATCGAGCTTCAATCACAGCAGCCTCGACAACTAGCGGGCGTGCTGGGAATCGCGACAACTATCTCTCGTTGTTGTCGTCTCCCAGACTGAGCTCCTCGCGAGCCTCACAACAGGGAAGTCTAGTGAAACTCACACAGTCCTGCTCGTCTCTAATCCAAGGTCGACGAACGATTAAGGTAGAAAATCTTTATCTTTTCTCTCACTACCTACAATCAACCTCGAGTTAGCTCAGTGCGCGAGTCGGACAGACATTGCTTTGCAGCCGTTTGTACCTGCGAGTACACTGCAACCATTGTAATAATTTTGTACGTCTGCTTGGAACTCATGGTCAGGTTAGGCCCTGCATCCCACGCACATAAGCAATCATGAATTAGGCTTTACTCTCAGATCGGGCAAGCAAATCTTTCAATCTCCCCTTCCTAACCGCAACGCAAGAGACGCTAGGAAGCCGAAAATGACACTCACGCACTTCCCGATAAAATCAAAAAACACGAGTGAAGTCGTTGAAACCACTCCAGTAACCTCAACGAGCCAGGGTCAATCAAGTCCAACCTTCTCGTTTACGCCGGCTAATTCAGAGACATCGCAGAGCACTCCAGCTTTTACGACTGTCTCTTCGTCGAACTCTCCTTTCACAATGTCCGTCAACCACTCGGGGCCACCGATTGTTGCAAACACAACGAAAGATTCAGAGTTCTCTCGCTCGACCAACATGGCATCAAGTTCCAACCGGCCGTTCAACGACACCCAAAATGCCTTCCACTTCGGCGCAGGCCAGCTGCCTAGCACAGCGAACGGCGGTTTCAACTTTGGAACAGACAACAGGCAGTCTCTTGTCCCAACAACGGCATGGTTGAACAACAAACATTTCCCGGGAACGCTTCAAGGACAAAGCTGTCTATTCCAAGATTCAGGAACACGGCGAAAAGACAACAGCCTGCTGAACAACCAGCAGTCACCAGCAGTCAACTACGCCACTGCGGACGACCTGACACAGGTGACAAAACGGCTCAACCAGCAACTGGACCTTAAACTAAACGCGTTTTTGGAACGCCTGGCTCCGGTCCAACAGCATCGAGATTACGACTGCAAGAGGCCAACCGAACCCACAGACACACATCTGTCACTAGCTACCAACTCGGAAAACTTAGGAACCGGGTTACCCATGCCGAATCTCTCGCAGGGAAATCCTCATCTCGACCAACAGGACAACGTATCTGCCTTCGCAAGTACCAAGCATTTGCTATTCTGGAATTTTTACAAACACATCCCGCAGGGCTGGTTCAGCTAATTAGAAGATCTATTCTTGGCACACAACGTCAACAAAGACGAGGCCAGATTCAACTTCGTCATGAGATATCTTGCACAAGATATTCATGTGGACATCCAATTCAAGCTGAACACCCTCACACGAGGACACAAATACCAACAAATCAAGAAAATCTTGACAGAGCGGTATGCTGAAACTCCTCAGCAACAACTCGATCGCCTATTCAAAGGCGTCGAAATCGGTTCCAGAAAACCTTCTGACCTTCTTGCCGAAATGCAAAGCTTGGCTCAGAACTCAATTCCAAGAGAAACCATCATCTCAGTTTTGAGATCACGACTGCCTCCACAGATCCAGATCATGATCTGGAACTACAAATCAGGGGACGAACTAGTCAGGAGCGCAGACATGGCCCACGAACTCACTCAGCAGTCCAGTCATCTGAACGCCTTGAAATCGAGCAATCAGCCTGCTACAGTTCCCGACGACAGGTACGAGGAACTCTTAGCAGCAATTAAGTCTCGAAACAACAGCAATCAGAACGGTCGCTCTAGAGCCGACGGATCGAACAACAAGTCTCGAGCCAACTCAAAAAACAACCGAGATTTGACCCCAGCGAGATCAAAATCTAGGTCGCGCTTTTCAAACAACAAAAGCCTTTGCTACTACCACCGCAAATACGGTACAGAGGCAAAGAAGTGCCAACTGTCCTGCACCTGGAAGCGTGCTTCTAGTCAGGACTACAAGGTGAAGAACCCCAAGAAATCAGAGGACCAGGAAAACTAAATAATCTTGCTGTTGCGGAGACTGACAGCCGGTCACATTTAGCCGCACGTCTCCATGTAAGAGATTCACTCTCTAACCAAGTCTTCCTGATAGACACTGGGGCGGACATCTCAGTAATTCCAAAACCTAGCAACTGGCAAGGCAAGGCTACTGACTTCCAACTCTATGCTGTCAACGACTCGACCATAGATGTCTTCGACCCTCAAGTATTTGGTCCTGATCAGTTCAGATCGACAAAAAAACGAGGAGTTTTTCATCACATTCTCACCAAGGGTCCACCAGTCTCACAGAGAGCTCGCCCTCTTTCACCTGCCAAGCTCAAGGCAGCCAAGAAAGAGTTCCGGAAATGGTGCGAACTGGGCATCTGTCGCCCTTCAGACAGCTCATGGTCAAGCCCTCTGCACATGGTGATGAAGAAAAACGGGAAATGTCGTCCTTGCGGTGATTATCGCAAACTTAATATGGAGACTATCCCAGATCGTTACCCAATTCCACACATGCACGATTACATGACCTTTTGCCACGGCAAAAAAATCTTCTCGGCGCTAGACTTACGCCAGGCCTACCACCAAATACCGGTAGCCCCAGAAGACGTCCCCAAAACGGCAATCATCACTCCCCTCGGACTCTACGAGTTCCCAGTGATGACATTCGGATTTCGCAATGCTTCACAGACCTTCCAGCACTACATCAACTCAGCGCTTGGAGATCTCGACTTTGTCTTCGTCTGCTTAGACGACATTCTCATCGCCTCCACGTCGGAGGACGAACATCAGAAACACCTTGACATAGTTCTAAGTCGCCTCAACGAATAAGAGCTGCAAGTCAATCTCGAGAAATGCAGTTTCTGCGTTACCAAACTAATTTTTCTGGGCCATTTTATCACTCCAGATGGTTTCAAACCCAGCCCAGAAAAAGTCAAGGCGATACAGGAATTCCCAAAACCACAGACCATCGAGGAACTTCGAAGATTCCTAGGTCTCGTCAACAGTTACAGACATTTGCTGGCGCACGCTGCAGATACGCAACGTCCTCTCAGCGAATTCCTAAAAGGACAAAAAAAAGGGAGAAACGTCTAGTTCCGTAGACTCCAGAAGCCGAGGCGGCCTTCCAAAAGTGCAAGGACGACCTCGTGAACCTCTCCTTTACCGCTTTTCCAAGCGAAAACGCAGAGCTACCTCTGATCACAGACGCATCAGACACAGCTATGGGAGCAGCCCTCGAGCAACGCTCAGGCAACTCTTGGCTTCCCCTTGCCTTCTTCTCCCAGAAGTTCTCCCCTGCGCAGACCAAATACGCCACCTACGACCGGGAGCTAACAGCCATCTATGAAGCCATCCGACACTTCCACCACTATCTCGAAGGTGTGGAGTTCAAAATTTACACAGATCATAAAATTTTATCTATGCTTTACAACAAAACAACGACAAAATGCCAGCTATTCGTTCGCGCAGATTGTCCTACATCGCCCAGTTTTATACAGAGATCCACTATCTCCCAGGTGAAGAGAAGGACGTTGCAGACGCTCTGTCTCGAATCAACGCTTTTACTTCTCCTGCAATTTTCGACTGGAGCGATCCAGAACTCCTCGCTGACCCACAGGTCAGAAAAGTTCTAGCGAATACCAACGCATTCAAGCTTCCGACGCTGTTCGACGCGAAACAGCTGAGCGAAGAACAAGAGAAGGACGATCAACTCATGGAGATTCTCAACAATGCGGACCATACGCTCAAGCTTCGCAAGCTTACTTGGGGCTCCGCACACGCAGCATTCTACTGCGACATCCACGAAGATGTCATCCGTCCTTATCTCCCTAAGAAACTGAGGAAGACAGTTTTCGACAACTTCCACTCACAATCGCTTCCTGGAGTTAAAGTCACAGCTCGACTCATACACCAACAGTACGTGTGGCCTAACATGAGTCGCGACATCGCCACTTGGTGTAAAACGTGCGTAGCTTGTCAAAAATCCAAAGTGACAAAGCACAACAAGTTTTTGCCCAAGCATTTCATTACTCCAGATGCAAGATTCGATCACGTCCACTTAGACCTCGTAGGACCTTTTGCCTACAGCCACGGCTACACGCATCTCCTCACCATCATCGATTGCTATACGAGATGGCCTGAGGCGATTCCAATTGCTGACACAACGGCAGCTACTGTAGCTCGTACATTTTACGACAACTGGATCTGCCGTTATGGCGCACCAACGACGATCACCACTGATCAAGGTGCACATTTCGAATCCAGATTGTTCACCGAACTCCTGTCAATCCTCGGAATAAACAGGATTCGCACCACATCATACAATCTTGCCTCCAACGGCATGGTTGAGCGCCTCCACCAAGACATCAAGACAGCTCTCATGTGCCACGGAAACAGCCAGGAATGGGTCAAACTACTTCCAACAGTCATGCTGGGACTGCGCACACGCATCCATCCAGACACAGACGCTAGTCCAGCCGACTTAGTTTTTGGAAAATCAGTGAGAGGTGAGAAATCACCAGATCCCTGGTGATTTCTCACCTCTCACCAGCGAAGAGCCAAACGTTCGCATATTCTACAACGAATTTCGCGACTTTATGCACCAACTGAGACCAGTTCCAGTTAACTACAAAACAGCAATTAAACCATTCCTTCATCAAGGCATGGAAACTTGCTCCCACGTTTGGCTACAAGAAAAACCAATCAAGCCTGCATTGACTCGGCCTTACACTGGCCCTCACAAGGTCATCTCTCGCATGGAGAACCAGACCTTGGTAATTGAAGTAAACGACACACAGAAAACAGTGTCTTCGCAACGCGTGAAGCCTGCGTTCATTCTACAAGAAGATCCTGACTAAGGAAAACACAACACCTGAACCGATCAAGATTCCTCAGCCAACGGAAGTCAATCGTGCTCAACCAACAGCCGGCACTTCCAAAACCACGCAGCTTCCAGCAGACGACATTCAACCTGCACCACCCGCACCTCCCTCTTCCCCTACCAAAGATTCACCGGACCAACCGATTCCTACTCCTCAACCTCCGGTGCCCAAACGCGTTAGATTCGTTCCGAACATTCTTAAACGGAAAAAGAATGTTTACTTAGCTCAGTCACGCAAACGCGCTCGTAAGAAACACAACTCTTTTGCGGGGGGGGGGGGAGGGGTGCGTACCTAATACTACCTCCTACTTATTACTTTGTAAATACCTTATAGGACCGAATTACCAACCAAAGCCTAGCCAAGCTAGCAAAATTTTTTGTTCTTTGCGTTTAATCTAGTTTTTAACTTCAATATTGTATTACGTACTATCGTTGCTCCATAGCTTTGTAGCTAGCCAATTATGAAGTCAGATGGAGCCAAACCATCAATACAAACATTGTATTACATTACGTTACACTACAAGAAAATACTTGTACAATCATCACACTGTGATTCTAATTCTAGTACTTTTGTAATTCAAAGCGCAAACTTGGTACACGTTCGAACAACTGGTTCTTAAGAAAATGTGAATTATTTTGTAAATACTCTCCAGTCCCTGACAACCTTTTTGTTGTAAAATTACGCAAATTTTGTAAACTCTTCTCTCTCGCAACTTTATTTTAAGTTTCTTAATTAACGAAAATGCTTCTCATTTTTTTTCCTTCGGGGGGAGTACTGTAGGTACCCCATCGACAGGTGGCGGCACGTCCGACCACAGAGAGAGACAGAGAAAGAGAGCGGCTTACGCCGCTAGCGAGCGCCACGGCCCCGCTCAGTTGAGTCCCGCACTGACTACGACCCAGACCAGTCAGGCTGGAGAGAGAGAGAGATCAGAGAATAACGAAGATAGTTCAGGATAGGCAAGAGTACTTTCTCCTCCCGACCGCCTCATCCCGACAGAAATCCCTTTATTTGATTTGAAATCACGCGCCAATTTAAAATGGCTGCCGCGCGCGCTTGAAACGGTCACGAATTTTCTCGGTTCCGGGTGCAACTAGTTATATAATAATTGGCTAATAATTTATAGAAAAGTAGTGAGCATTTCCTAATCTGCGTCCTAATTCTGACAGCAGATTAGGTAGAAAGATTTTAATTAATAATTTTAAATATTTATAATAATTATAATAATATTTGTAGCACAGGTCTGGGATTCCAGATAGTAGAATGCTTTATCATAATTATTAAACTTTTGTTCTTTATAACAAAATAAATATATCCAAGAAGATAATAAATATGAGAATATTGCATGTATCATTGCATATATTGTCGATCACAGAATTAAATAAATAAATGCGCTTTGATCTTTACAAAGAAATATATAAATTGATACTCGTTAAATTGGGTTATTTGATCTGAGTCGTATGTTTTACAGAAAGAGATCTTACGTAGATACGCTTAGATATGTGTTATCTAATTTCAGTTCGAAATTTTACAAGTGTTTGATAAATATCGAAATTTTATAAGTATATCAAATTTTGTAAGTATATCGCAAGTCTTTGAATTTTTCTAAGTATAGAGCTGATACGCTTGAGTTGCGATATCTTGAAAATTTTATAAGTATAGGAAAATAATGGGAGAATCTCTAAGTATTATCTACTCAAGGCGTAAGTTGATTTTGAGTAGAGACTAGTCGCTTAAATTGCACTGGAGCTAGTGACTGGCTATACGCCACGCAAGTCCTTATAAAGACTCACAAGAGAGTGGGTCTCAAGCCGCCGAAAAAACTCTCACATACAAATATACACACATACATTCACACCTATATACAAATATCATTCATACAAGCATACGTAGGGAGATGCTGCTGCGTCATGTCATCATCCCACTCTCACATGTCATTGTGCACGCCGCACCGCTCGCCGCTGCGATATATAGATATATATGCGGACACGCGCGCTCGCGTCGCCTGCTGCTGCTGCACCGTAACTCATGCCGTTGCCACTACTGGCTACTGCCGCTACGGGCGTGATGTTGCGATCGGCTCAGCTGTGACCCAGAGCGTCGGTTGAAAGAGTGGGAGAGCTTGCGTATTTACACGTGGTTTAGCTAGAAAAAAAGTCGTGAGACTTCAGTTTTTTTATTTTTTAGATTAAATACCCTGCGGAGCAGGTGTGGAGTATTACATAGTCCCCTAGTGGACATTTTTCGGAAAGTGAAAAATTTCCACTACACTTCCAGAGAAAAAAAATGACAAAATATATTTATACATGTTAAAAAATAAAAATAAAAACGTGCCGCTTTAAATGCAAGTATCCAGAGCTGTGTATATATACCTTGAGCAGTGACCATGGCACCTACTCTCCTCTTGTGCGTTGCCTCCCCCTTCGCCATTGTCCTCCAGGTAAGCTCGAAATCAAGCTTGACCTACTGCTGCCACTTGTCGCTGTCGTAGCCGGAGATTTCGATGGCCGGCGCGTCAAACAGTGCGTGAAACTTTGCATCGAGCCGCTGCGATGACCTTGGTCTACGAGGTTTTCAATCTGCACGGTCTCGATGCTGATCACCTTGGGCTTGGCCGCTGCTGGTGTTATTGCGGGTGGTGGCGAAGGAGGAGTCGTAAGACTCTCCTGCGTGAGCATCGGTGGTGCGGGCGATGCAGGTGGTGTAGGCGACAGATGAGGAAGGTCGCATTCGTCGGCTTTGCCAAATGGCATACGCCTTCGACGTGTAAGCTAAGCGTGCACGTTTCTATGCCGGCCTTGGCGTTATCACGCGGTCCTCGGGGTGGCTACCTTCCTGTCCAAACGGGACAGTCTTGACCAAAACGTCCACCTCGTCGACAAGACGTCGTAAATAAACCACGGAAGTACGCTTGAATTGCGCTGAGCGCTTATGGTTGCGGCCCATGGTTATTCTGCGAGGCGCTTGAATTGCGACCGTCGAAAAACTGACGGCGTTAGCCCAGTGCAGGCCCTTATAAAGGCTGCGGAGCACCTGCTCCGAAAAATGAAAATTCTACTTCAGTGGATTTTCAAAAAATGAGATGCGGCGCCCCGGGCGCGGACGGAGAGTGGGGGACTCGCCGACTCGCGGGCTCGCGCTGGAGGCCCGCGGAAAAGGGGGAGAAAGAGATGTAGACTGCATCTCTTCCACCAATCCTGCGTTCTTGAGATGGTTACATTATATACACAGCTCTGAGTTTTCGGATATTTGAAATAAAAGCGCGATTTTTCACAAAGTTATCATTTTTTGCTTTACATGCTTGGGAGGAAGAGTGTTCGAGTAGATTCAGTAAATTCAAATTCACCGAGAAAGCGACAGAGTCGGAACTGGCAGTTATGTAATTTCTAGAACGCTGCCGGTCAGCTCTTTCAAATAGGGGGTTGCTATGGCAACGCTTGATCGCTCGTTCCCCCTCTCTCGCTCTCTCAGCAGTACCTCTTGCCCGACTATAGTCGGTCGTGCTGTAGAATCAGAGCTGAATACACTGCAGTGTCAGCTACTGGTATCGTTCTCAGTTGGAGAACGACCGTTTAGTCTGTATTTTATCACTCCTTTTTCCTTGCAATTCTCAAGTGTATATGCACTCTTTCTTCAATATATTTTGGTCTTTGCGAGCTTTTATTTGATTAAACATTGGATCGCTTTTAATTAACACCAACCTTAATCCTGAAAAAGATCCAACGTCTACGTAGTTTGTTAGACGCTAAATATTTGGTAGCAGAGCGTGTGAAAAGTGTTGGTGTAAAGTTTATCGGTTGTTTTAAAGTGAGTGAACTAAACGGCTACAGCGATCGAATGCGACATTGTAACTATTGCAACGGTCAATTTTCATTAGAAGCATTAGAGAACACGTATTGTTAGGGGATAATTAGAAGTCTAGAAGTTAGAGGTTTAGAGGATTAGAAGTTTATTTAGAGATCAACAGGAGAAGTCAAGCTTTCATCGTCGTCGATGTGAGTGGCAAGCCGATTGCAGCGGAGGGACGCCTTTGACTGTAAAGAGGCAACACCGGGACCAGCTTGTCGTCATCGGACTCCAGGAGGATTTAGCCTTCGCCAGCAGTCTGGGCAGCGTTTGGAGCATCTCCTGGGCCAACAGTCATTGTTGTAAGCAACGGACGGAGAGGAGTTGGTAACTTGTTTTTATTGTTGTTCACTCTCCACCCAGCTTTTATTGTGGCATGTCCTTTGTTGACAAGCAGTCGCTTACGTGAGAACATGCGTATCAATATATACGTACCTCCCTCAGTAAAGTCGAACATTTTCAAAGTTCAAAGTTCAAAAGCCGTTATCGGCTTCTAGATTTTCGCTCGGCGCACAGTAGCGTTCGAGGTTTTCGCACGGCGTGAGGAGGGGAGCGGCGTCTCTCTCACCGCTTTTCTTGGCCGCTCGGCAACAGCTTCGCACGTACAGCGGAGCGTTCGCTCAACGCGGCAGCGCATCAGGTGTATAGTCGAATTCTCTCTCTCTCTCTCTCTTCTTCGTTCGTGTATTTTGCACGGCCGTGCGCCGTCGCGCAACGGCCCACGACATTTTCTCTCGCTCGCTGATATTGTAGCTGAGGCCGGGGGTCGGTGGTCGATTGAGAGCGGGTTTTATTAATATTAACTCGATCCAGGCTCGAATCGAGAACCTTCGTCTGTTTTTAGTAGAAAATCCAACCTATGACATCTTTGGTATCGCGGAGACATGGCTGGTCCCGATTGTACTAATTCGACAGGACCGCAACGTAAATGGGGGCGGGGTTGCCCTGTCCGCGCGTAATGGTTTGAAAATAGAAATCTTAGCATTGTCAGATACCCAGGGCCAGGGTAAACCCGGTGTCCCTGAGTATATTTTTTGTAGCGCGCAGCAGGACGACTCTCCTCCGGTACTAATCGGGGTCATCTACAAGCCTCCGAAAATCCCCATGCAGAGAGACACCGATCTTTTTGGAGTCTTACACGATCTTTGCGGCGAGTTTAGCTATAAAATTATTATGGGTGATCTGAATGCAGACCTGCTGTCCCAATCTGATGACGCAGCCACGATCAGACGTCTATCTGAGGAGTTATCTCTCCAGATAATCCGACACAGCCCCGCGCATCACACCGCAACGTCTCACACGTGGATTGACTTGGTCATGACTGACGAAAATGACCAGATCCTGGACTCTAAGAACCAGTGGCTGCCCGACTTCGGCAAGCATTGCGTCATAGATGTCTCGTGAAACATCTTCTCTCCCACTCCTGGGAGAGATTCTTTTTCTGACCGCGATTACAAGAGCATTAACACATCTTCTCTTGTCGACCTTCTATCTTGCTGTGACTGGACAGCCATGAGTTCAATCGAAACCGATCTGGAGGGCGTNACAATCTAAAATTAGCAATAGATGAATTGGCACCTATGAAAACGGTTTGCCCGCGTAAGAAATATGCTCCTTGGTCTGGTCCGGAGTTGAGGCTCCTCATCGACAAACGCAATGCTACTCTGAGGCGATATGAATGCACTGGGAGGGCGGAGCTCTTCGGTGAGGTTCTTCGACTCACTAACGAGGTCAACATGCGTTCTGCTCAAGAGCGAGGCTCCTTCCTTCACCAGCAACTTTCCGGCGCTCTTGATGAAAACAGAAATATATGGAAGGTTATGCGGCATCTTGGCCTCTTGCCTGGACGTAAGGAGGAGGAGTTTTTCGGTTTCACGCCGGGCGAGCTGAATGAGCACTTCGCGGGAGTATCGGCGTCGCCTCTCGAAAATATCGACAAAGCAATGGACATAATTTCACTTGCAAGCGAGGAGGGTTTCACTTTTAGCCCTGTCAGTATGAGCGATGTCGTCCTTGCTATCTCACATTTTTCCTCGCAGGCGAGAGGTGTCGACGGTGTTCCGTGCGGGGTGGTCGTTAAGGCCCTCCCAATTATTGGCGATTTCGTACTTAATCTATTTAACTGCTCCTTCGCTCAGGGAATCTTTCCGGGTATCTGGAAGCAGACGCAGTTAATAGCTCTTAGGAAGACCAACACTCCTTCGAATTTCACGGACTTTCGTCCAATTGCACTGCTCTGCTTCCTCTCAAAGGTACTCGAGAATATCGCTCACACCCAGATCACGGAGTATCTCAACAAAAATCATATACTAGACCCCCTCCAGGCAGGTTTCAGAAAACACCGCAGTACACAGACAGCGTTACTAAAATTGACTGATGACATACGCATGGCCATCAACAAAAAGAAGGTGACTCTTCTGCTGCTGTTTGACTTCAGCAAAGCCTTTGATACCATCTCACCTACGAAATTGCTTGCTAAACTGCAGCAGTTGGGGTTTTCTAGGACGGCCCTCCTGTGGATAAAATCATACATACAAGGGCGCACGCAAATGGTTATCTTGAATAAAAATGGTAACTCAGAATGGCTAGAAGCCAACCTGGGTGTACCACAGGGTTCTGTCCTGGGACCCCTGCTGTTCAGTCTTTACGTTAACGACTTACAAGACGTACTTGATGGCTCTGCGGTTCAACATCTACTCTACGCTGACGACCTTCAAATTTATCTGCATACCACCAAGGATAAATTCCACGAGGGCCTGGCTCGGCTGGCTGATGCGGCACGATTGGTCGCTGATTGGGCGGGGAGCTCCGGCCTGCGACTGAACTCCAGTAAAACCAAAACCATATTTTTCGGCTGCATGAGGAATGTGAATGATATCAAGTCATGGAGCTTGCCTGGAGTTCCGTTGCGGGACGGCGTGATCGTCCCTTTCAGCGATACGGTCGTGAGTCTCGGTGTTGTGCTTGATAGTAAACTCACTTGGAAGCCGCAAGTAGATTCAATCACAAAAAAAGTAAATAAAGCCCTCTATAGCTTGCGGTTTATTAGGGGCTGCACCACCGAGACTCTCCGTAGGAGGCTGGTCGAGACCCTTATTCAACCACACTTGGACTACTGTACTGTGACTGTCCTCGACGCATCGAATGAACAGCGCATTCGGCTGCAACGACTGAGCAATTCATGTGTGAGATATATTTTTGGAGTGAGAAGGGATGAGCACATTACCCCCTACAGGAGGCGATTGGAGTGGCTTCGCACGGACTCTCGTAGGCTCTACTTCGAGGCCATTCTTCTGTACAAGGCAGTTCAAATCGGTGAGCCTGAGTACCTGGCTTCACTTTTTACGAAGTATAAGCCGCGTGCCTCCAGTAGGTGAGATCCACCGGAACTCAACATTCCCGCAGCGAGCACGGAGACCGGAGCTAGGGCCTTTTAAGTTCATGGTGCTCGTTTCTGGAATTTTCTCCTTTCCACTCTGCGCAATCTTCCATCGCTTGCATCATTTAAAAGAGCGCTGCAACTGCATCTGCTTGCTCTCGATCTCTGACTGCCCCTACAAGACCAGGACCATTACAATGGCGATCTTGCCAGGATGATAGGTTTATAAAATGGATATTTAATGCTTAGTATTGAACTATAGTATAATACGATTCTGTTTACAAGAAATAAACTAATTTTAATTTTACAAAATTAAATATAACCTAAAACTTTTTTGTAATCTTTAAAAATTAAAACAGAACAATATCTAAACATTAATATTTTTAATGCCAAAACTAACTACGGATCAATGGATTATAAAATCAATCAAGCAGAGCCAGGAAAATGAGTTAAACCGGAAAATTCAAATAATAAAAATTTCTCGTGCATTAGATGTGCTATTCTTTCGTTCACAATCTCAGGATTAAAGAATCAAAGATCTAGAATTTCAAGTGGCAATTTCAAGTAGAATTTTCGATAAGTTGAGATATGAAGGAAAAATCATCAGCCAACTGTTAGTTATAATTGTCGAGGATTTAGAATCTTTAAAAAAGGCTGGAAAAGATACAATTATTCATCACGAGGTAATCTCAAATCTTATCGAAGATTTTATGAATCTTAAAGAAAAATTAAACGTAGCATAATGGCTGAACAACGTATTAACATTCTCTCAAGCACGCATCGTACAAGTCATATATTTAATCAAGATGCTCCAACTGGGAGACTTCTAGATAAACTAAATGAATCGCTTTCTTTAATTACTCAAAACGAAGATGCGAATGAAAAAATACTTGAAGAATCATCTAGGGACACACAGTGGTTTCAGGCAGCGAATGATTCCTTAAAGCATCTTTTGGAAAAATCCGATAAGTTCACTGAGTCAATAAAAAATTTAGAAAAGAACTCATCCGATTGGTCTGAACAGATTAAACAAAGTGACCAAAAATGCGAGGTATTAAACAAAGATTATATTAAAATTAAAACAAAACTAAATGAATTCGAATTAAACATAGCAAACACGGTCACAAAAAATGATTTAAAGGTTTTTGAAGCGAAAATAATAGGAATAATCGATAATAAATTAAAAGCAATTGAGCCTCAAGTAGAGTTGCATATGGATAAGACGGGAATCAGTGACATTCGTTTAACATGTTCGAATATTATGAGGGAGATAACTCCTATGCTTAAGCAATTAATGCAATCGGAATATGAGACAAATATTACCGATATAGATGCAAGATTAAAATCTCTCAGAGAATCGATCTATGAAAAATTAGAACTATTAACAAATGTAAAAGCAAATATATTAAAAGTAACAAAGTCTAATGAAAATAGAATTTAATCTATAGAAAAAGAACAGTTAACATATAATGAAATTTTTGAAAAAAAAATGATATAGACATTTAAAATGACATTTAAAATGACAAAGATACACAAAAATTCTCGGAGGACATTAATAAATTAAATAATATATTTTTTGAAAAAATTAGTCAATTACAAAATAAGATCCGAACATTGCGAAACACCTCCTTAAATGTGGGTGATAGTTCATTTTCTTTAGCGTCCAAAGCTCCAAAATTAAAACCACCCACATTTAAGGCAGATCCTAAGCAGAAACCTATGAGAGATGAAAACATTTCTAGAGGTATTAGACTTAGAGCGCAACGAGATAATACTAATGATTGGTCAATCTTTAGAAAATTCGGCAGCAGCCTAGTTTGACATTGTTCAAGAATCGATAAAATCATTCGATGACTTTTATAATAAATTTAAAACGCGATTTTGGAACGCAGATATTCAAGATGAATGGGCACGAAAGGTAGAATACAATCATTATTTCTCAGGCTCGAAAAGTAGTCGCCTAGAATACGCAACTTACGTATGGGGATTCGCACAGGATCTCGAACGTAACTTTACTGAAATGGTATTGGTTCGGAAAATAACAAATCATTTTGATTGGGATATTAGGTATACTGTTAGATCTCAAGGGATGCAAACGCAAGATAAATTCTTTGATCTATTAGCATTAAAAGATAACGGTCCGAATCAAAGAAAGACTACGTTTAAATCACTTCAGGATCAATCACAAGATCCTGTAAATTCAACGATCCAAACTTCAGATAATAACGTTAATAAAAATAAACCCTACTTTAACAAAACTAATTATCAAAGTAAAAGTGCTTTCCATAAACAAGGACAACAAGTCCAAACTTTAAATGTAATTGAAACAAAAAACCCTCAGTTAAAAAATCAATCAACCACAGAGTTGGGAACAAAACCCAAAGAAACTAAATATAAAATAGTAGGCAAACGTGCACGACAGCGACAAAAAAATCTTTAACGACTACATTCTCCAATATGGAAAACCGAAGCGTATTTCATGCGATCACGGCTCGCAATTCATGGCAAGCGCATGGATCAACAAATTACAAGAAGAAAACATAGACTTAATTTTTTCATCCATTCGTCGCCCTCAAAGCAATGTCGTTGAGCACGTGAACAAAGAACTCGGGAGATTCTTTCGCACGTTCACGAGCGAGAAGCATACCGGATGGGTTGGATACATAAATATCATTCAAACAATTATCAATGAGACGTATCATGATACGAATCAATATACACCGATTGAATTACACTTGAATATTAAGCCTAAACGTGCATGGAAAAATTGGATCAAACCAATGAATTTAGAAAATGAAATCCCGTATGAACAAAAGATATTTCTCGCTCGTGAACGATTCAAGTCAAAAGCACAAAAACGTGCTGATAAATATAATTTAGAGAAAAAACAATTTTTTGTAGAACTTAACGAAGGCGACGAAGTACTTTTAAAATCAAATAATATATCTGATTTAGAGGATAAGAACATTTCAAAATTTTTTCTATTTACGAGGGCCCATATGAGATTCAAAGAAACATTGAAAAAATATCATATTTTTTAATTGATCGGGAAAATCAAAATGAAAAGGTTCGTTTTCACGTAAGTGATTTAAAAAAATATCTAAGAAAATGTTCTGATCAATAGAATAATTCTCCAGAAATTTATTTGATTTTAAAAAGAAAACAAAAAATCATGATAAATACAATTCATTAATGTAAATAGACATTTAGGTGCCTAAAGATTCCAGAAAAAATAATTTAAATATATTAAGTATATTCTACAAGTATGATTATATTTTTAAAGAAGATAAAATCGTTTAATTTAAGCTAAATACTTGTAGAGAAAATCTGACTTATAATATAATGTTTTCATTTAGAGTAATACCAACAAGCCTTTACATCACATAACAATATACGAATATCAGGAATGTAGACAAAGCTTCTGTCTTCTCCTGTCCTATAGGTATACAATAGTGCCGTATGCACATTTAATACAATCCCACTACTACTATGAGTTCTCCGTACATTTTTTCTAAGAATTTTGGCCTATATAAGTACAACTGTTAGCCGACACTTGCCAGTTTACCTTCGCAAGTTGCAATTCACGCACTTAAATAAAAGCGAAAATGGGACGTAGACACACGAAGCAAGTCTCTGTGAAATATCCTCAGAGATTGATCTCCGGGCAGGACGTTTGGATCCAGACTGTCTCCATTAGACAGAAGGTAAGCCTACCCGGGGATCGCGAGATGATGCCCCGACCAGTGAAAGAAAGAGAGAGACTAGCGTACACGTGGAAGTCTCGGGGAAAAAGAATGCCGTTTGGCCAGACATCACAATACGTAACCCCACCGGTCTCACCTACACCACAGGCATCTCTCGTACCCAAGGATGAAAAACATGAAGAAGCTCCGCTGAAGAGTCTAACTCCTCCTCTTCTACCCACCAACATCGAAGCAGCTCGGTGTCAGCGGATGAAAAAGCGGATGAGTCGTTAAGAGGAATCAATATTTCCGTCCAATCCATTGCCCATTCTACCATCAGCTCCAAAGAAAATGCACTGGTTGGGTAAATACAACTTTGATACACCAAAATATCAGGACCTAGTCATGAAGGAATTCGAGGCGGCCTGGGCTACAACACTAGAGGAGGAGGAGAGAAGAGCAAAACTACGTAAGATATAACACAAAAAAGAGGTAAAGGTTTAATATAAGTGATTGCAATTTAAGCATCATATCAATTCTTTTATTGTATAATTATTATCAAATAATTGAAATATTTTTTCTGGAAGTTTCAAGTTCAACTTTTGAAAAATTTTCACTAGGGGACTATGTAATACCCCGTACACCCTGTACACTATTTTTGCGCATAAAGTAAAAAATCAATCATTTCAAAAAACTAAAGTCACTCGAAATTTCTACAGAAAACTTTTGTTCCCTGCTTTATCGACACAGCGAGTAAAATCGTTAAAAATGGCAAAAAAACTGAAAAATGCACATATCGACAAAGCAAGTGCAAAAAATTCTTAATCGTTATTGAAACTGCACTGGAGGATGTCTTTTGGTTAGTAGAACATATGATTCCAAGGATTTTCTCCTATCTTAAAATGGCGACCTATTGCAAAATTATTTGTCCAAAAACTTCGAGTAGCTGCGAATTTTGCGCCGATTTATGAAAATTGAAAATTGATGCAGCTAATTGGAATCGGTAGATAATGATGTTCTTATTAAATGCTAAAAAGGAATTTTCTCCAAATTAATATTTAACGACATTTTTATCAACAAATGCCCGTTGCTAGGAGCGTATTTCAGAGAGTTTTCAATTTTGAAAATCGTGACAAATTGCATTGTAATGTACGTAAAAAAACATGAATTTTAAAAAAAATCATTACAATCGGAGCAATAGTCCCCGAGATCCTTAATTTTTAGTTATTGAACGATTACGTCGAAACTATTCGATCGATTTACTTAAAATTTGGCCCAGTAATAGTCGAAGTAATACTTTATTACATGATTTTTTCCGAAGGTTGTAGGTGGCTCAGTTCAACTAAAACAAGCAATGAATTAAGCAAAAATTTCGCGCGCGGCCGAGAGCGCGGCGGCGGCGCGGTGGTGGGGGTAGCTCGGCCAGCGCGGCGCTAATATTTTGAGTATTCTTGCAAATTTATTTTAATGGCAACAAAAGGTCGTACGACAATGAATTTTTTTTTTTTTGAATCTGCATATTTTTTTCTCAACTTTTCGATTATGTAAATTTCAATTTCGTAGGTGCAATGGAAACGCCGGAAACTCGCGTTTTGTATTTCATTCTTTAATTTTTCATACTTTTTCCTTATTTATGAAGTGAATGACTTTACAGGCCAACATATTTTCTAATTTTGTATCTGCCTAGTAAAGTCATTCACTCCATAAATAAGGATTTCAAGTAAATCGATCGAATAGTTTCGACGTAATCGTTCAATAACTAAAAATTAAGGATGTCGGGTTCTATTGCTCCGATTGTAATGATTTTTTTTAAATTCATGTTTTTTTACGTACATTAAAATGCAATTTATCGCAATTCTCAAAATAAAAAACTTGCTGAAATACACTTCTAGCAACGTTGATAAAAATGTTGTTAAATATTAATTTGGAGAAAATTCCTTTTTAGCATAAAATAAAAACATCATTAGCTACCGATTCCGATTAGTTTCATCAATTTCCATAAATCGGCGCAAAATTCGCAGCTACTCGAAGTTTTTGGACAAATAATTTTGCAATAGGCCGCAATTTTGAGATAAGAGAAAATCCTTGGAATCATATGTTCTACTAACCAAAAGACATCCCCCAGTGCAGTTTCAATAACGATTAAGCATTTTTTGCACTTGCTTTGTCGGCTCCGTGGTAAACCACCTGCCTCCCGGTCAAGGGGTCGTGGGTTCAAGCCCCCATCAGCGCGATCAGTTTTTTCAGATCCGATGGAAATCTTACTCACGACACCGGGTTTGAGAAAAGCGTAGGTGTGATGAGCCTACCCTGGAAACTTTCGAACGCTAAAATTCATTTAGAAACACAACACGATACGTTGTGAGGCCATGAACTTTCGAGTTCGAAAAAGCCACCCATTTATTATTATTATTTTTTTTTTATATAAGAAATCGTCAACAAAATTTAATATAGAATCACCAAGATTTTTAGTTACGTGAAATAAACCACGTAATAAAGCCGCGATACTGATTTTAGTACCGAAAGAAACTACTTCGAATTCATAGAATCTTCCCTCGAACATGTAACGATTCGACTTTCCCCGTGTGTTGAGTAGTCGGCCGGACGCCAGGATTTGGTTAGGGGAAAGGTTAATTGAAGAGACTGTTTATGTAATTAATAACAAAATAGATATATTCTAGTAATGCGCGCGAATAACTCCGGAAAACTCCAAAACGGAGAGGTTGCCTCGTGGCATAATTAGAGATATTGTAGTGCGCATTGAGAGAAAGTGTGTGTGCGGAGTGATAATTACCGCCGGGAATAATCTTTATTGTTACGGGAACGAAGCGTCTTAACCTTTTCAGTCGGAATTACAGTCGGTACGTCACTATTAAACGAGTCTTAAAGAGTGAATTAAGTGAGTTGCATGCAATTATTTTCCCTTTTTCCTCGACCGAATCTCCCAGAGAGTAAGAGTTCTCAATAGCCGGCAACGCGAAAAGCAGAGCAGTTTCGGTATAAGTGTATCACCCACCTGGCGCCTTGAATAAATCTCGGTCGGTAGATAAAGAGACCGAACGGAGTGAATATTAGCGAGTGTGGTCGCGACGGTTTTACCCCAAAATCCACATCGTTACAATTCTCCCAATTTCTTCCATGAGTTTACTCTTCATATTAGTATCTACAGGATATGGAGGGATGAAACATGGTTCAGGATTTTTTATTTTGATTTAGACACTAATCTACCTGGTTTCTTATAAAATAGTTTTCGATATTTTTGCAACAAATTTCTGAGTTTATTGATCGTTTCTGGATTTTTCGCTATACAGAATCTTAATTTGTCGTCGATATCTTTGTCGGAAGTATCGGAAGGATCGACTAATGGATTACGGTTACTATGGGAACTCGTTAATTCATTTAAAGTTTTTTGGCATCTGGCTTTATTTAGCACGGGCCGGTTTGATAAGTGAAGATCAACATCATTGGTTGAATCTTCTTCGATAATTTCTATATAACGATGATCCATTTTTGATTCTAATAAATTCTCATTTTTATAAGATATTTTTTCAATTGTATTCTATATACGAATTGTAATTTTATCATATTTTGTATCTATAAGAAAGCCAAGCTCTTTGATTGCGTCAATCCCGATAATACAGTCTCGAATTAATTTCGGAATAATCAAGTAAATTAAGTCTTCTGTGTAAGTACCGATTTGTATAGGGCAGATCAATTGTTTATTTAATCGTGTCGATTTTACTCCCGTCACGCCTCTGATTATAGTACCAACAATATACAAATTCACAACGTTTTTAAATTTTTCTAAGTTGGTGTTATACAAATTTTCAGAAATACACCTGACTTGACTACCGGTGTCAATCAGGGCTTTAACTGGAATATTATTAATTATAATTTTAATTTTCGGGCAAGCACATGTTTCATTATTGTTTGTTTCAGAATCCGATTCGTATAATAAGTTATCACGTGAATTATTATATATTGTACATATTGGAATATAATGTGAGGTTGCTTCTTGTTTGTTTTTAATGAATTTATCCGAGGCAACAGAAGCAACTTTTATTGGTTTTTTGGAAGTTGCCAGGTGTCTTTTAAGCATGACTCTGAATCATTATCAAAGGAACATGAACCAGACTTGGTTAAAATTTTAAATTTATTCTCTTTTGGTTTTGTTCCCGTTTCCGTACTCGACTGGTTTTTTGGCTAAGGGTTTTTCGCTTTAATTACCTTTAAGGGGGCACACCACCTTTAAACTCTGAAAAATAAACTTCTTATAAATAATAACAAAAATAAATTATAATTGTTATATAATTTTTATACTAATATTAGGTTATATTACCTGTATTTTTACCATGGTAAATCCATATTAGCACCTACTTACCCATGGTGACTCTCCGTATACTGTTTTGAGCATTTTGGCACTCTCCGTAGGATTCCATGTGACCACATGGTTTGATTGGGCAAACATTGTAGGAGCATGCTTTGTACACTTATACTTTTGGTATGAATACAGGAATTTTGATTTGAATGCTTAGAAAATCTTTTATGGAAAAAAATGTGGCATAAATAGGTTAAAAAAGGCCAAAAATTAAGTATTTTTATTGTTAAACATTTTCTAAGCATTCAAATAAAAATTCCTGTATTCATACCAAAAGTATAAGTGTACAAAGCATGCTCCTAAAATTTTAGCCCAATCAAACCATGTGGTCACATGGAATCCTACGGAGAGTGCCAAAATGTTCAAAACAGTATACGGAGAGTCATCATGGGTAAGTAGGTGCTAATATGGATTTAACATGGTAAAAATACATGTAATATAACCTAATATTAGTATAAAATTTATATAACAATTATAATTTATTTTTGTTATTATTTATAAGAAGTTTATTTTTCAGAGTTTAAAGGTGGTGTGCCGCCTTAAACGTAATTAAAGCGAAAAACCCTTAACCAAAAAACCAGTCGAGTACGGAAACGGGAACAAAACCAAAAGAGAATACATTTAAAATTTTAACCAAGTCTGGTTCATGTTCCTTTGATAATGATTCAGAGTCATGCTTAAAAGACACCTGGCAACTTCCAAAAAACCAATAAAAGTTGCTTCTGTTGCCTTGGATAAATTCATTAAAAACAAACAAGAGGTCAAAACTGTTAATCATCTCCGTCGTTTCATCTGCGTTTTTTAAAAGATTTTCAAGGTTTCGTGTACTTTACCAGCCCAATTGGTATTCAAGACAGGATTATCGATTATGGATTGATTTGCATCATCAGAAGTAATTACATTTTTGAAAGTTTTATGTAATTGTTGTTTTAAACGAACCGCAGAGGCAGCCCGAGTGAGTACTCCGCTCTGTCTGTCTGTGCGTGCTCGAGAATGTTTGCTTGGGATTCTGCTATTTTGTTTTTCAACGTTTGTTTGTGTTTGATTGCGGTATAAAGAGATGACTGCATATAGTGCAAATCAGACTCGTATCCTTTGTTGGATAATGATAGAATTCTGGATAAGATTTGAGATAACTTCTGTCATCTACAATTATGAACAAAAGTTCGGCTATAATCCTTCCCTCGTATCTCAATTTATCAAACATTTTATCATGTCTCCTTTTCAGCTCAGCATTCTCGTTGGATGCATCATTTAATTTATTAGGCAAAATTGCAACTTAAAATTCCAAATCTTTTATGCGTTGATCCTGAGATTGCTAACGAAAAAAGAGAACATCTAAAGCACGAGAGATTTCAATTAATTGTACCCTCCTATTGATTTCATTTTCCTGGCTTTGATTGATGGATTTTATAATCCATTGATCGGTAGATATGTGTGGCATTAGTGCTAAAAATGTTTAGATAAACTTATGTGTTGTGTTAATGACTGCATACAATAATTGCAAGTCTAAATAAATTTCTTACAATTGCAAATCTAATTTTGTGTAATGTTTACATAAAATGCACTGAGTATATTCAGGGAGATTTTATCTTGACTTTTCCACTATTATGAAAAATTCCACTTTGTAACCTGGCATCTTGGCAAGATCGCCATCGAAACGGTCACGACTTTTCTCGGTCCCCGGTGCAGCTAGTTATATGATAATTGGCTAATAATTTATAGAAAAGTAGTGAGCATTTCCTAATCTGCGTCCTAATTCTGACAGCAGGTTAGGGAGAAAGATTTTAATTAATGACTAGTAAAGACGCCCGCTTCGCTTGCGAATTACATATTTTGTTTACATATTTAGATAAATTTTGCAGTAATAATATAAACAAAAATTTTAATTTAATTTCTATCTCTTAAAAAAATTAACTTTCGAAAAAGTAAAACGTTAGGCGAGTTTGATCTATTCTGTAACGAACTCACAGATAAAAAAGAACTGAGATAATTTAAACAAAGTCAAGTTTATTATATTTAGTCATAAATTTTTGTTTTTCAATGATGGGCCTACTGAACTTAAAGTTAAGTTATATAATTATCAATTAGGAACACAACTCTCAAAATACTTGCTACGTAACTTGCCATGCCCGTTTCATTTTGTTTTTATTTATTAATTTATTTATTCATTTATTTAACTAGAACGAAAATACAGAGATATCTATATCCTCTGTATTCCTGCAAAGATAAACAGGTTATCTGTCCGCAGGCCTGGCGAGAGAACAAAAAATTGATAAACTGATTGAAAAATTGATTAAAAATATTGATAAACAACTAAAATTTTATTTTTATGTATTAGAACACCATGAAAACACCGTAAGTATACAATGAAACGGGCATGGCAAGTTACGTAGTAAGTATCTCGAGAGTTGTTCCTAAATGAACATTATATAACTTAACTTTAAGTTAAGTATGCCCTTCAATGAATAAAAAGAATTTTGTTGCTTTATTATGATTAAATATAATAAACTTGACTTTGTTTGATTGATCTCAGTTCTTTTTTATCTGTGATTTCGTTGCGGAATATATCAAACTCGCCTAACCTTTTAGTTTTTTAAAAGTTAATTTTTTTAAGAGATCATATTTAATGGTTGATGCAGTGAAAATATCCAGTTTTTGATTTCAAACTTAAGTCATTGTGTACCTTATCCTGAAAACGTTTTTTTTAATCTTAGCACAAATTTAAACCTTGCTATAGATCAACTCGCTCCCTTAAAAACTGTGAAGCCCAATAAGAACTTCGCTCCATGGATTGGTTCTGAGTTGAGGCAGCTTATCGAGAAGCGTAATGCTACCCAGCGGCGATACGAGCGTAGTGGGCGAGCGGAGCTTCTCGATGAGTTCCTTCGGCTCAGCAACGAGGTCGACTTACGCATTGCTCAGAAGCGCGACTCCTTCCTGTATAAACACCTCTTAGACGCTCTCGATGAAAACAAGGATATATGGAAGGAAATGCGTAATCTTGCCCTTCTACGGAAGAGAAGAAAGGAGGACAGTCATGTTTTCACACCGGGGGAGCTGAACGATCACGTTACTGGGATATCTGTCTCTCCCCTTGAAAATTTAGACGACGCAATGGACATAATCTTGAATGCAAACGAGGAAGGTTTCTCGTTCAAACCAGTCAACTTAAGCGATGAAGTCGTTGCCATCTCTCATTTGTCCAGGCAAGGGGGGTTGACGGTGTTCCCCAGGAAGTGGTCGTAAAGGCTCTACCGGTCATTGGGGATTATATTGTGCATATTTTCAACTCCCCACTTGCTCGGGGAGTTTTTCTTGGGCCTTGGAAGAGGGCGCAGATACTAGCGCTCAAAAAGACCGAGGCTCCGACTACGGTTTCGGATTTTCGTCCCGTAGCGCTGCTTTGCTTCCTCTCCAAGGCACTTGAGAAGATTGCCCACGACCAGATCATGGAGTATCTGGATTACAATAACTTGCTTGACCCTCTACAGACCGGTTTCCGTAGGAATCACATTACACAGACAGCTCTACTGAATCTGATGGACGACATAAGAACGGTCAGAAATAGAAAGAATCTGACACTACTACTACTGTTTGAATTTAGTAAAGCTTTTGACAAAATATCTCCGTCAAAACTACTTTCTAAGCTTCGTCGTTTGGGGTTTTCCAGGTCGGGTCTCTTGTGGATTAAGTCATATTTACAAGGCCGAGCCTAGAGAGTCATAGCTGGCGAATATACGTGTTCAGAATGGTCGAAAACCAATTTGGGATTTCCACAAGGGTCTGTCCTGGGCCCTCTTTTATTCTGTCTCTATGTCAACGACCTACGATATCTACTCGAGAAAAATTTTACAACGGACCCCACTTGCGACTCAACTGAGGACAGTACGGTTAAGCACATCTTTTACGCAGATGATCTTCAAATCTACCTGCACACGACTGAAGAAACATCCAGGAAGGTATTACCTGACTGACTGATGCGGCGGAGCTCGTGTCTGAATGGGCGGGGGAGGCCGGACTACATCTCAATACTGGCAAAACTAAAGCAATTTTATTCGGGCAAAAAAAAAAAAAAATGGTAACATCGTGAACGATTTGAAATTGCCAGGCATTGGGAAGCGGTCTGGGGTCCTCATCCTCTTTAGTAGCAAGGTGGTGAGTCTCGGTGTTACACTTGACAGTGGTCTAACATAGAAACCGTACATAAATCGAGTAGTCAAAAAAGTCAACAAAGTTCTGTACAGTCTGCGGTTTATCAGGGCCTGTACTACCGAGACTCTTCGCAAGCGTCTAGTCGAGGCACTGGTCCTGCCGCACCTTGACCACTGATCTATGACATACTTAGACACAGTGAACGAACAAAGGACGAAGCTGCAAAGACTGAGCAATTCGTGTGTGATCTATCTCTCTCTCGCGCGTGGGTCTGATGCCGCGGGAGACGATAGGTTAGTCTTTGGCAGCGCGTGCGCATTTTCCACCGATGCGCTGAGTTCACCTGTAAATGTAATTGCGTTTCTGCGCATCGTGCTATCCTTGTCTTACTTCGCGTCTTAACAGCTAGCTTGCAGCACGAGGGCTCCTGCACAGTTCAGTTCTATTCCATTACTCTTCCAGACAACATCGAGTTGCAGTCTCGCCTCGCCGCTGGTTTTTCCATTAGTGACTCAATAGTATTTTATCATTTTGTACTTTAACTAATCCTTTTCTTCTGCGCCCGGGGATCTCTCTATAGTAGACTGATCCGGGGAATCATTCCCATCCTGGGAATACTCAGCATATATTCTAACATAATAACCCTGCCTCCGACAGGTACAAAAAGACAGCTATCGCTGTCCGACTGGCGGTGATCACATCACGTCCCAATCGGTTTCCTATGGACGCAATTCGCGATTTTTCTCGTGTTACTAACTCTCACATCATAACCCCTTATGCACCTAACGAATGATGAGCACGAGGTGAATTAACAATCATATTCTATGAATGTATAAATTTGCGAGCTCGTTACTCGCTATTTGGGCTGGTATGGACCGCCAGGAAGTGAGTGCCCGATACCAGGAGGTCAAGGCAGTAAAACTCAAAGGTTCGATGCTAAGGATAAGATTACGATTTTTTTCACAAAACTATAAAACTCTCTCTCTTTCTAATACTGAAAAACAAGCGTGCGCCCAAGTCGGTGGCTCAACGCTTTCTGCAGAACATGGCGGCTAAGCCCTAACGCGCCGCCAGCGTCGCCACCCATCGTGGCGGTTGGCAGGGAGCGCCACCGGATGGATATGTCGATTGCTCTACTCGAAGTCGTGTCTCGGGATCAGGCGCTGCTTGCGCCGCTGACTCCGGTGGTGGCCCGCAGGAGCACCCACATAAATAATTTTCTTTTTCACTTATCTCCTCATGTCATCAAATTTCCATCCTTTTGTTACGATATATTTTCTACAACAACGATTATAACTTATTCCATACCACAACTTGTTTTTCCTATAAAATCCGTTCGAAAGCCAGGTTTCTGCCTGATGTCACGGTAAGGGCAAATAAGTTGTTTTCCCTCTATTATTATTAAATTTCTTCGTACCAGTAAAATCATCATAGTTCATCTCAAACCAGTAGTATCTAGGGATGTGCGAGTCAAACTCGAACTTTTGTTATTGTTTAATTGCAAAGTTAGTGTGGGATGATAAAAGTCTACTTAAACACCGTGA
Source organism: Pteromalus puparum (assembly GCA_012977825.3). Taxonomy (NCBI): domain Eukaryota; kingdom Metazoa; phylum Arthropoda; class Insecta; order Hymenoptera; family Pteromalidae; genus Pteromalus; species Pteromalus puparum. The sequence continues at coordinate 22,686,518 of CM053171.1, forward strand.
CTGTCGTGGTTTTATACATATCTAACGAATAGTCAGATGTTTTTCTTGTTTCGTAACCGTATTATGTTACTTAAAGGTTCGAGTACTTTTTCGAGTTTTTTTTTAGTTTTTGCCTGAAAAATTACTAGATTGGTTATTTGGAATGATTTTTCAACCTTTCAACATTTCTTTGCTTCTGAATCGATTGAATCTGTTTAATATGTTAACTTAGCATCTAAAAACTTATAATGTATTATTATATCTTTGTTTTAATTATATGCACCATAATGTCGTAACCAAATATAAAACTCGACTTTTGACTCGCACATCTCTAGTAGTATCATTTATAGCATGTAATTACTGATTGTTCTGATACACCGCTCTCGAATTTTTTCTACACCTAGACACAAAACCACGAAGCGCACCAGCTAGACCTCGTCATCGGCCACCCCGTACACTAATATACCTCCCCTCCCTCGAATGATTTTCACATCTAGACACAAGAAGCTACGGTGCGTACCACCTAGACTTCGTCATCGACCACCCCGTACGCCTAGACACCGCCCTCGAATTTTGTCTACACCTAAACACAAAAAACCATGAAGCGCACCACCTAGACCTCGTCATCGGCCACCCTGTATACCTAGACACCCCCCCTCCCCCCGGAATTAGTTTTACACTTAGACACAAAAACCAAGAAGTGTACCACCTAGACCTCGTCATCGGCTACCCTGGCTATTTAGTTACTGTTACTGCTCCGGAACGCAGAGTATGCACCGGCAACATGATATATGAGAAAGCAATCCCCAAATGACTCTGGGCCGTATGCGGCTAAGTTCACTGTCCTCTGACTTTCAGATCAGCTGATTTCGTGATAATGTAGAAGGAAAGACGTTGAAACATTTCGTTTCGTTTCATCTAATAATTAATATGCTTGTTAATTTTATTATCTTATTATATATAGATATATATAAAGTTTTGCCCCAAAATTTCTATTCTGAAACTACGTTTTCCAACAGAAATTGTTACCGCGCTAATTGATATATACATGTATATTCACCTTCTGCAGCCAACTTCACGTTCCTATCACATTTCGGACTGAAGAATAAATACGTGATTTCAGCATTTTTGGATTATATACTCACATATTATAAAAATATACAGCTTTTTCACTAATATTTTTGTTGGAAATCATACGGAAATCATATCTCAGAAAACATGCTTACAATGAGATTCTCTTTAGTCTGATCTCGGAGTTCGAAATATCTTATGTTAGGGACCAGAGGGTGATTGTGATTTCATGCCAAATAAGATATACATACACAAATTTATCGTTAGGTATAGAAAATAATCGTTATTTTATTTATTGAATAGTGAATGCGGTAAATTGGATTTACTGGAGTAATTATATCTTCAAAGTCATTTCTAAGGATAACTACGACTCGAGTCTCATATCATATTTCGCAACAATTATTTGAGAAGTAACACATTATAATTATTCATTAATATCATAATAAACTAATAGGAGCAATTAACCTGTGCCGTCAATTACAAGGGTATAGAATATCACGCACTTCATAATTAATAATCAACAAAAAAAAAAATCAATTTTTCATTCTTAAATAATATTGAGGTAATTACTAATTTTTTTTTTTTTAATTATTCTAGTTAAATTGCACACCTATTAATTGTGTACACAATAAGGATTCATTAATTACGACAAATTAATCAATGATATTAAAACTAATTTTATATACAGTATAAATAAATATTATAGTCTAAGAAAAGGGATTTCTCCACCTCAGCGTCCATAGGCGGGCTCCAACTAGCAGAGCAACGCGCCGGCCGTGAGGGAGATGAGATAACTCTCTATCAATTAAGAGAATCCTCCCCAGAGCTATATTATGACTAAAGTAGATATCATCTACCCCCGTTTCTAGTGCGTAGTCCGGGTGTCTTTTATACTGTATTATATTTACCGTCAGTAGAGGAAACTCGAAAAGGGATGCAGTGGAGTGTAGGTGGAGATACGCCACAATCGTCCAGCGGTACGCTCGCTTCTTGGAGATTCGAACGGCTCTCTGTGTGAGAGACGTCTAGGGGACGATTTTTGCGAGGTATACGTCACAGAACTCGCTGTGAATTGTTTCGCATGTAACTTTAACACGTTGAAGATTTTCCACACAACCTTAATCGCACTCGCACGCACAATAACAATTTATCCGAAAATACCGTCTTTTTTTAATCACGCGCATAAGATTTACACAATAACATTCACGTCGATTGCCTCTACTCTGTCGTATAGAGAAACGAAGTCGCGAAGAACTCTCCATGTGCGTCCGGGGACGTTATGTACATCAGCGCCTGGCACTGGTCGAGATCGCACTGGTTCGAAGGGTCGACGATTTCTTCCTCGCTGCCGAAAGGCCAGATACTATTTACGTTATCTTGTTTATCTTCACTGCGCAAATACCCGAAATTGTACACTCTTTGTGTACCTGTATGCGCGAGGATATTTGTGTGCGAGTCCTAGATATACCGAGCTAACGGTATTTATCTATGACTATCTAATTCGTTTAACAACAAAATTACACGATTGAAAACCGTAAATCTTTTTTTTAAATGATACTAACACCTCTAAATCGCCAAGATTAATAGGAATGTTTATGTAGAACGTGTTGAAAGTGCATAAACAAAAAGTAATAAGTTTAAACAAAATTTCCTCGCAATTTTGTGTGAGTACCTATAGTTTTTCTTTGAGATAAGTGATTAGCAATGCTTAATCCACATAAAATTAAATTTGAATAATTTTTTTGTTTCAATAAATAAAAAAGCTTGCTTTATGTTCAATAAAAGAACAAGAAAAGTGTTACTTCGCATGAATTATATAAAAGAAAAAACGAAAGGAGCCTCGAAATTGGCGTATAAGATTGTGCAGGACGGAATCTTATGCACGTTTAGCACGTTTTATATATTCTAATCCTTAATGAACATTAAAAAAAAATCTACAGAATGACGCAATCACGACAATTACGCAGTTGCCGTCGACCATGTGCTTCATGATGCCGAGGTAGCGGGTTGCCGTGCTACAGGGATGGCTCAGTACGAGCGGTTTGCTCTTTATGCAGGCGCCTTCCCTTCTTTGAGACGTTGCATGCTAATAAGCCAAAAAAACATACTAACAGTAATGATAAGTATTTTTTTGTATAATGAAAAATCTGAACACCAATATAGAAGTAAATATGTCACGGGCGCCGCGGCTTCGTCTGATTCTCAAACTCGCCTTCGTGGTGCTACCGCGCTACTTGATTATCCAACATTTCTCAACGTAAATTCATTATTCAAGTTTCTCTTTTCAACATCATCTATTCCACATTTTTTTTTTTTATATCTAACTACATTTCATCCATTAACAACAATATTTATTTATTTTACACTTATTCAGGTTCATATTTTTCCAATCAATAATTGTATTTGTATTTTCTGCGATTTCAAGTCACCGATACAATCTTCGCTCGTAATTGATTGTGTATTTATTCGTAATCATTATTCTCGTTATATCTTTCATTCATAATTATTTTTCAATTGATTTTTCTTGCTCAATAAATAAAGTGATTAAAGGCTTCATGCCACAAATTTATATACAACATAAATATGATGTGTTATTCTTTAACCTTACCCTGCTACGTCCGCTCAGTACCTTATGAACCCAATTACTCATTATAAATTATTCATTACCCTTACGAAAATAATCTGCATGTGATCCTGCATACCTGACTGCATGACATCATGCATGAGCTAATGCATTAACATCTGCATAAAAAACTATAAACTTTTATGCACAATTTTCTGCATGAGATATTGCATCATGTACTGTATATAAAATATGCATGTTGCTGTACATGCTATTATGGTGGAATATCTGCGCAGAATTCGCGGAATTTGTGCATGAGTTACTGCACTGTTCTGTGTATACATGTGTGCATAAAATTATGCATAAACTCTTGCTCTTTCTATGTACAGATATGTACATAAGATTTTACATGTAAACATGCACATATCTTTATAAAATATTGTATACAAAAATGTATTATACAATACTGATTATCATGTTAAGGCTCACTTATGTAAGTGAATTTAAATGCAAGCTTGCAATACCTGCAATAAATTCTGCTTAAATTTTTGCATGATTTCTTTATGGCTCTTGCAGTGGACATCGCAGTGTTTTCTATTATATTTTCTGCAGGATTTTTTCATAAGGGGACAGGTCCAAGTCGTTGCCGATAGAATGTCAAAAACGATCGTTACCGCCAGATAAAGACTGGACAGAGCAAGCGACTGCCTCGAATAACAAATTAAAAACCAAATATACATTATTTTTACTTAAACATGCATCCCATTTAGGAAAATTAATTTTCGTATAGAATTCAACGGAGTGCAGAGATAGAAACGGGTTAAAAGGTTACTGAACGTGCAGCAATCACAAAAAATTTTTGAATACTTAAAGGTTATTAGAAAAAAAAACTTAACTGACGTGGATGATGATGCCTTAAAAAATCCTGATTAAACCGTACACCAGCTACGTTAAAGATCTTCGTAGCATCCATAGAGGACGACTCGTGAAAATTTTCAAAGTCCAAACAATACTGAAGTAGCATGCATAAATGTATCAACGGTAGAAACGTGAAGGTCACTTCAGTCTTGTTTATACTTGAAAATTTTCACGAGCCGTCTTCTGCCGAAGCTACGGAAATCTTCAATGGAGCTGGAGTACGGTTTCATCAGGAATTTTGAAAGCATCGTCATCGGCGTCAGATAAGCATATTTTTCTAATAATCTATTTTTATTCAACATTTTTTCTCACGATTGCCGCACGTGCGGTAATCTTTCAACCTCTGTCTATCTCTGTCACTCCGTTAAATTCTATACGGAAATTATTTTTCTTAAACGGGATGCACGTTTGATTAAAAAAAATATATACTTTGTTTTTAATGTGTTATTCTAGGTAATCGCTTGCTCTTTTCAGTGTTTGTACGGCGGTAACGATTGTCTTTGACATTTCATCGGCGACGACGCGGGCCTGTCCCCTTATGAAAAAATCCTGCAGAAAATATAACAGAAAAAACTGCAATTTTCACTGCAGGAACCAGACGGAAACCAGGCAAAAATTTTAACAGAATTTATTGCAGGTATTGTGTGCTTGCATTTAAATTTACGTACATAATATAGTCTTAACATGATGACCGGCATTGTATACTACATCTTTATATACAATATTCGATAAAGCATGTTTGCATGTAGAATCTCATGCACAAATCTGTACATAGAAACAACAAGTTCATAGAAAATGTTATGCACACATGTATGCACACAACAGTGCAGTAACTCATGCACGAATTTCGCGAATTCTGTGCAGAAATTCCACCATAATAGCATGCACAGCAACCTGCATATTCATATACAGTATATGATGCAATATCTCATGCAGACAATCGTGCATACATTTTTACAGTATTTTCTGTAGTTATCCATGCAGTAGCTTATGCATGATGTCATACAGTCAGGTATGCAGGATCATATGCAGAATATTTTCATAAGGGTATATATTATCAAAATATTAGTGTAATTAACAATTACTCAATTCTTTATTTATGAAAAGTTTGCTCTAAATTTTGCTTAATAGTTGCTCGCAAATATTCAATAATAAATCTATTATTATAATATTTAACTCGCTGCGCAATACTACATAAATATCTCAAAATATTTTATTCAAATAGTCAGCAAACTATTTCATAATCTCGCAATGTATTTTACTGCGGTGTTAATCTACAAGGCTTTAGCATGGGTCAGCCACCATACCTTTCAGCCCTCTTCCAGAAGAACGACTGTAGGACCTCGAGCAGGTTGTCGCGGGATATTTCTATTTCGGGTACGAGAACCGATACTGGCTTGTATTGGTTCGGGCGCAAGGCACCTGCCTACGGAATTTGCTCCCGCGGGGTATGTGGACGCTGCCCTCACAACCAAAGTTTGAGCTCGCAATGCATAACAATCTACTGGCATCTCTCAAGTGCAATATTTTTAAGACTGCTGTAGTTTCGTGTATGCGCCTGCGCTCTATGTACCTGTATTTATATTAATTTACTGTAATGTTAAATCTAGTCTGCGTTGTTGTCAAACATGACGTGATAGAAAAAGTAAATTTATGTGTCATACACAGGAGAGTCGACATGTACTCCTCTTGATGTAAGTACGGAATTGTGATTTGCTGACGAATCTGTGATAACCAGATATGGACAATATATGACTTATGTATATTTTTCGAGACTTTGAAAATAAAACTTATTCTATTCTATTGTATTCTATTCTATATTTATTAAGTTATACATTGAACTGAGTCGCTAAATATGTACATGGCAACAGCGCAGACTAACCCTGACGAACGATTTTTCAGGCTCAGCGCGACCTTCCTTTCACGATTTTGGTCAATCATGCCGGCGAAAATCACACGATACGACGGATACACCTTAAAACGTCAAAAAATAAAAAAAAATTGAAGTTTTTAGCTATAATTATGTTAGCTATAATTGTTTAAAAAGTTATTTAAATAATGCTATAAACACAGAAACATTGTGAACAAATAAAAACAACGTTTGTGTGAATCATATACTAGGTACAACAAGTCTTCGAAGCCCAGAAATCATGATTTTCATTTTTACAGCTACCGCAGACTTACTTAAAATTATGGCTTCGAAGGGCACATTTACTTTGACAAATATGCTTGAAATACATATATTTAAGTTATGAATGTGGAAATTTAAAGAAGAATTTGATTTAAATATGTTATCTATAAGGTAATAAAAAATTTTGTTTAAAATTTTAAAAAATGACGAATATTGACTTTTTTAAATCAAATTTTTTTTTTTAATTCTCACATTCATAACCTAAATATATGTATTTTGAGCATATTTGTCAAAGTAAATGTGCCCTTCGAAGCCATAATTTTAAGTAAGTCTGCGGTAGCTGTAAAAATGAAAATCACGATTTCTGGGCTTCGAAGACTAGTTGTACCTGGTATATGACATATACAGACATTGTTGTTGGTTTTTTACAATTCTCTGAGTTTATAGAAGTGTTTAAATAGTTTTCTAAACAATTTAATATAATTATAGCTAAAAACTTTTATTTTTTATTTTTTGACGTATTAAGGTGTATCTGTCCCCTTAAACACAAGTTTCTCTCTTTAAAATAATTCATTTATCGTAAATTAAAATTAATAAACAGACACATTTACTGATAATCCATTCTGTTTATTCATTTTTCTAATATTTTCACAGCAATCGTTAGTTCATCCTATTTCTAAAAATAAAACCATCGACCCTTACACATAAAAATAGGAAAAAATTATTTATTTTATAAAACGTCTCAATTTGATAATTACTTGCATTTCAGGTTGAAGCCGCATTACTTTATGATTCCATATTTGCCTTTAATGATGCTATGAGTAATTTATACAAGGATTATGACTCAAGTGAGAATATTAAAAAATTTTTACCGAAACCTCTTTCATGTACTGGGGAAGCAAAATACGAAGTTGGAATAAATATAACAAGAAATTTTATAAAGGTATTGTGTACAGCATTTCTTTGTATTTTGATTCTAAATTCATTACTACAAAGTGTTTGTAGCAGAGACGAGTAGAGAGATTGTTAGTGAGGGAGTTTCAAAGTACAAATTCATTTTTAACAATAACCATAATTCTATATAATTTAATCATGTCATTAAATTATATGAAATTATTGGTGATTTTTATACAATAAAATAAAAAAAAATCAACGCACCTGAAGTATATTATATTATGATCCTAATACAATATACTTCTGACAATACCTCTTGGATGGTGTGGAAAACTGTCATCTATAATTTATCGTCGTACGATATGACACTTCCCTTGACGACTTAAATATATAACCATTATCTTTAAGAAATTTCACAAAACTTTCATAATCTACTAACTTACTATATTTGTTTGGGATTCTTAAATTTCGGCATTGGTTTGATCTTATAGGACCAGTATTATACAGAAGTTTTTGGAGAGTAATGTAGGAATCAGTAGGATTCAGACACTCAGTAGGTCTGTTTAGCCGGGTTCTAAACCGGCGATCTACCGCACAAAGGGATGCCAAGTCTGCTAACTTACTATACTTGTTTGGGATTCTTAAATTTCGGCACTGCTTTTACTAATGTTTATAGATTAAATTAATTTATTTATCTGTTAATATATATAATATTCTCAATTTTCGACATTGGTTTTATCTTATGACACCCATAATCTATTAAACTTCTATATTTGTTTGGGATTCTCAAATTTCGGCATTGGTTTCATCTTACATGAGGACCAGAATTAAATTTAATCTTCTAAGCTCAAGTCAGTAGTTGGAAAGATCATATTATAATATAATTGATACAGAAAATAGCTCTGGTTCTGCTTTTACTAATGTTTACAAATTAAACTAATCTATTAATCTCTTAAGTTATATAATTACTTAACAGATAATGTGTCTTAATGCGTTTACTTTCTTCTCATCTTGCTTTATTACCTTATCAACTGTTACTGTTATTTATTTAATGAATCTGTACTAATTCTACTTTCTGAATTAGGAATCAACATTTTTAATGCAGCCATATTTTACTATTTACGTAGTAAAAGTATGACGGTCTCAAGCCCGATAATGCAGAAAAAAGATTTGGATTCAAATGAGAACATGCAAACAATCGACTCTAGAGAGAAGTAAATGACTAATATCAAAGCTGTTCTAGTATATACCGATCATAATGTGACGTAACATTTGTATGAAATAAAGTCAAATATGAACAGATAGGGGAGTAGAGAGGAAATTGAGAGGAAGTGGAGGGGAACTGGAGGGGGGTTGGAGGGGGTGAAGAGAACGCGGATGAGAAGTAGCTTCAGGAACTGGGCGATAAACTTTGGAAAATCATTATTAAAAAAATTTTAGTAATTGCGGAATTGTTAGTAATGTTAGTAATTGCAATTTAAAAAACTGCGGATATTTTATTATTTTTATTAAAAATCAAAAACTAATTTCGCTGCGAGAAACTGAATATTTTAGATTTACTCAGCAAATAAGCGTCGTAGGAGGATGAATCCTAGTCGAATCGTTAGCAATTAAACTGCGGATTATGTAAATAACTTTGTTAATTCGTAATTCGAAAAATTTATTTAGTTATTAATGAAATGATTTTATACATGAAAATAAGTATATTCCTTGTTCCAGTAGTCTCACGGGTTGGACAAAAAACTTATGCGGTGCACTCTGCGCGTCTGCCCTATGCAGATTGCAGTGCGCTTTAATAACCTAACCTAAAATTATACTTCGAGCGTAAACAGATGTCAAAATTGCATTGCCGTAATACTTTTAGAATTTATTTACTCAAGTTGTTGCTGCAATTATTCGTCACTGATGAGGAATGAAAAATTAATTGTTTCCCGCTTTATCAGATAAGTATAAATAAAAATATGCTTCAAAAATCTTGTAGTGCTTCTATTGATAAAGAAGTTGATTCTTTGTTTATTTTTCAGAAAATCAGGGTCTTTATTGAAGAATTGATTGACTAGAAAGTGCAGACAATTAATGAGTAGCTGAGCAAGTATGTACAATTTTTTGGCTTTTCAAAGAATTCAACTGATATCTCTTCTGTTTCAATTTGGGACATTTATTAAATTAAAAAAAAATCATACTTAACTTTTTTTTTATCATATACAATCAACCTTTTACATTATACCCTGTTCTGCTTGATAATTCAAAGGGCACACTCAGCATTACCGTATCAAGAATCTCACTACTTGGCTTCAAGAATTCAAGATTGAAAATGTGTCTAGAGCAGCAAGAGAACATGATTCGTCGAGTCCTACAACAGCTGGTGTGGCTTCTTCTTACTCAAGCATAGTCTGCAGGAGCAGCAGAAAGCTACGGATAAGAGCATCAACGTTGCCTTCCAGGAGCTGAAAAAGTTGATGGGTATGGCCAAGGATATGGTTTCCGTATCCAAGACTATATCAGTGAAAATAAGAGTGATTGTGTGAGTGATAAAGTTTCCTGAAAGTGCGTTGGCTCTCATAATGGGATAACATTACAGGAACACCAAGAAGATATCACAGCGGATCAGACTGCTAGGTTGAAGTCGTACCTGATAAGCTGATAAGCTTGGGCATTGATGATCCAGTCACCAGGGATGTCTGCAAGAGCACGAGCGAATACTTCAAACAGCTAGCATCTTTCAGTCTACCAATAGAAGTCTGACTTCTCGACAGCGGAGTCATAGTTCTAGAGTTCTGTGATTAGAGGCAGAGGCTCAGTGACAGCGACACTCCTGGCATGCGTAGGATTGTGGATGGTGGAGAAATGTGGCAAAGCATGCGGAAATGATTCCATTCAAGCTCTGAGATTCTGTCACAATCTTTTTCTGGAACAGTAGACGTGGTGAACACAAGCCACACGAGCAACTAAGATTTCCTATCGCTAAGTATAAAAACATTTGCAACAGTTTGGATCACATCTTGGTTATGATTGGTATATTATATTTTGTAAATTGGCCATGCCTCTCAGGACCAAAAATGTATTAATTTTATAAGTATATGCATACGTATATATCATTCTCTCATTTTCTATTTAAAAAATATTGTCTGCACCACAGGGCTCGAAGAACTTTGTTCACATTTTTAGAATAAGATTATGTAACCTCTATTTTTTTACTTGCCAAGGAAAAGACTTTGTGTGTAGTTTTAGTATTGTACTAAGTTTTTTTTTTGTTTGTAGTTACAGATTATGTGGTATCAAGATCATCACCAGTTTCAAGATGGAAAACTAAACCTATCGACTGACAGGACCACCTTTCTACGGTATCAGATTTGTAAACAAGAGAGCTTCAAAGGCAGTTAATCAGGTATAATTCATTTTATTTATTATGATTGCAACAATTACATATGAACTACAGATGAACTTAATATATTTAGTCTTGAACTTATAATAATCATTGTACAATGTACAATCAAAATATTACATATCTTTTTTTCTTTTAGGTGTGAAATCTTCTGCGAACAGCATGCATCCAACAATCGACAATCAACAGTTTTTTAATAATCTTAATTATAATATTCAGACTTACGCATAATAATAACTGACTTAAAATTAAATTAGAAACATGCTAATTTTATGGATAATAATCTTTCATTTGCTTTTGATTAATTAACATAAATATACGAAATTTTTTAAACGTGTCTGTTTATAAATAATTTTTTGATATTTGAGTAATTAACGACTTACATGTTAGGATAAACTTTAAATTAATTTTTCGCATAAATAATTAGAGCTATTTTCTCATTTGGTGTTTTTTTAAGTTCACAAATTCCGTGGGAAAGCCCATCATACAATTTCCACTTGTTTAGCTTTTCGTACGTAAAAGTTTTATAATGTACCACAGTGTTCATAGCATCTGATTCACTTTCTGCATCTCCTTCAAAGCAAATGCATCCCTTCAATGAAAAATCTGCATTTTTCATATGTAATAAATCTGGTATTGTATCAAATTTAGTTTTGAAATGTAGTTTTTGCTCTTCAATTAATCTACTTAAAATGGGTCGATTTTTTTTTTCATGTAAATATTCAGTATCTATTGCTAAGTAGTTTCCTAATGTGCTTGTTAAAATAGCTTTATTGTAACAATCTTTATTTCTGCAGTTTACTTTTTTACTAGCTACAGTATTTTCTACAATAGATTGCAAATTTTTAAAGCCATTTTCATAAAATTCTAATGATGATAACGATATTGTGTAAATCATTTTTTCTTGTTCTGATCCACATGTTCCACATGCAATATTTTGTATAATGCTTGGACAAGAAGCCATCAATTTTTCAAATGCTCTTATAACGTTATCTTTACATTCAATTAGTATTGGATTTTTAATTGAGTTGTTTAGGTACATGTTGTGTAAAAGCTTTGCTCTATTTTCGTAAAAATCTTTAGTAGCAAACGAGTTTGCGCAATATTCTATAATGAGTGTTAAAAATTCCGATTGACCAGTTGCATTGATTGATTTATTATTAGCTTCTATTGTAAACAAGTAATGATCCAAATAAACTGATGTCATCATCTCAAATATACTATCGAACGGGCATGTATTTCTAAAACAACTCTTTCTCTCATCATCATAAATCATATAATTTTGAAATCCTACCAAATTACCATTAGAAATTAATGAACGATATTGAAATATAGTTTTGTTTTCTGAAAACTTGTTTGCTTTTTGTTGTAAGAGTACTGGTGAAGATGTTTGCATATTATTCGAATTTTAAATAGCTTCTTCTGCAGTAATGCTGGAATTAGAATTATCTAAACTAAAATTGCAGTTATGAGAAATGATATCACTGTCTCTATTATTTTGTTGTAACATTTGCATATCTGAAGTAATATTGCACGAGCTATTATTTGTTTCACTAAAATGTTGAACATAATCAACATTTGGACTATAACAATCAGATAAATCTAAATCTTCAAGATTATATGCTAAAATATCTATATTTTTGATTTTACTCGCAGTATTACTCTCAGTATTAGTTTGATTTGATGGTAGTTTTAGAAAACCAACTTTTGTCAAATTTCGAGCTCTTTTAGTGTCATTCAAAATAAATTTTGGTGCTACAACAGGGCGTGTCCATCTGTCTTTCGAAATTTTAAAAAATGCTTCGGATCTGGCAGATGAGCCAACTTCATTTGGAGATTTAAAGTGTACTCTCATTATGTTTGTCCATGATGGAAAGCTGTAACATAATGATTTGAGATTTTTAATAAATCCAGGACAGTAATAAAAATTTGCTGTATCGGTGATTTCGTTTTGATCACTAGAAAGTTGTTGAGCATCGCTAAATATATTGTCAACAAATACTTTTAATGCGTCTATATCAATATCATTACTTTCTTTTTCTATGTCAGCATAATCAGTGAAAACATTACTTTTAGAGAATAAAATTAAATCATCAAAATTGTAACTTTGCAATAATTTAGTCAACATAATCCTGCTTTTATCACACGTCGAACCATCTTCCATAGAAGTGCTACTTGCAATGATAACTATAGCTGTAAGAACTTGTTCAAATTGGTGAAGTGTTTCTATTTGAATTAAAACACCCATGCATCTTGAATAGAAGTCAGTGACATTTATATCGATCGATTTAAAACATGTCCATTTTATTACTGTATGAATTAAATGTGCCACATCATATCTATAATAACAGATTGGTAGCGTTTTAATTTCAGATTTTAAAAATCGATAGCATTGTAAATTATACATTTTGTACGTAAGGTGATTAAAAGCTAAGGTTACAACATTTTGTAAAGTGGTAGAGCCATCAGTCACTATCTCGTTTGGCTCTAAAGCGCCACTCTCTAGCCATCTATCTAATGCCTCTTTTAGTATGGGTACATGGTGGATGGATGTTAAAGCTTGAAACACAGGAATTATTTTGCCAGCTATTCCAACGACCATTACATAATAAAACAATGTCTTGCTTTTGAAATCATATATTCGATATTTTTTTGCTAAGCTGCCTGTAGAATCCAAGGAAAGTGGTAAATTATAGTCTCGTAATGTATTCCAGAGTTTTATCTGATCATCGGTCCAATAAAAAATATAAAATGGCGAAATTGAAAGTTTACGAATATTGCACTGCTTTATGAATGTTTCATTTGTAATAGATTGACCTTTAAATGTATAATATCCACAAACTTCATTTAATGCTTCTTCCCTTGCTTTTTGTATTGTTCGAGTTTTGTTAAGATGCGGTGGTTCAAAATTTGTTTCAATTTTACCAATTTCTTCTTCCCTGTAATTACTTGGGGTTTTTGATTCAAGTACTTTTTTTAAATTTTTACGCCTCTTGCCTTTTAGTTTCCTTTTCGTTTTATGCTCAATCAATTCTGTTGCATATGTCTGTACATCTATTTCTAATTTATTTTCATATATGTCACTGCTACATCCTGAGATACATGTGCCACACTCTCCACATTTTCCCGAAAATTTAAAAGCATTTCCACAAAACCAGCCACTTTTAAAAGCGAATGGGCAAGGTAAAGGACGCTTATTCCACATTTCATCAAAAATTTCACTGTCCCAGTCTTTTTGTTTTGATCTGTTCATAGCATCAACCACTTTGCACGTATCGATATTTATTTTAAAATGTATCTTTGCACAATTTTGAGGATTTGGATTTCCGCTCTCAGTTGTAAAATCTGCGTCATCTTTTCTTTGTTTAGCTTGTTTTGCCTTCGTCTGCTTATACTTGATTTTAAAAAAATTTTGCAACTGCGTTGCACACCCATGTCGATTGTTGTAAACATACAGATATAAAGAATCGGCGGACATATTCAAGGTTAAATCTCTTTTGATTTCTTTCCATATTGGATCCTTTTTAGATTTTAAAGTGCCTTCTTTCGTAAAAATCGTTCTTTGCTTCAACTGCTCGATCAAGTAAGTTATCGACACTTCTGGTTCTCTTGGCATTGTAACGTAACTATTTATACATTGTCCACTATAGTATTACACATACGTCATTATGACGTTACATTTTTTAATAGTTGTCTAAGTAAACCGTAATGTTATTGTTTTTACAGAACGCGCCAGAGTACCGTTTGTGTCTGAAATCTGATTTATATGTTTGCTATCTCTTTCTCGCATATGCATGTTGTTGCACGTTCTGACGTGCGACCGGTTCGACATATAATTTGCCGGGAACAGTAAGAAGTACATCGCCAGATATCTAGATGTCGCTATAAATTCTCTATTGTAATATATCATTGAATGAATATGCTATGATATCGTTCCATGTAAATTCTTCTTAAATGTGAACATTACATAAATACCCAATTTATCCGTAAAATTTAGCAAAGAAAAAAAATCAAAGCAAATAATTATAGAATTCTATTAAAATTTTCGTTAAAACTAAAGTTTGGCACAAAAAAAAAATTTGAAAATTTCTATGTTATTCAACGTAAGTATGCGATAATAACACGTTATTATAGTGAATTACATTTTTTTCCAACATGAAGGAGCACAAAGTAATAAATATTATTAAACAGCAGATTTTTTTTATCGTTTACTTAATTATAAATTGAAACTAAAGTGGTGATGCGAAAATTCCTTATGACAATATACACTTGTACTTGTTAACCGCATTAATGAAAAAATCAGCCGTACGTATAAGGCATAATTAATATTTATAATTTTTATCATATATGTGATATCATATTTATTCACGAAAACAATATTTATATACGTTCATTCATTAGACAGAATTTAGTATTGCAATTATAAAAATTGAACATTACTTAACCTAAAATAATAGTATTGTTTATCTACCACAATAAGTATTTTAAAAATACAATCCAGAATCATTAAATTATTTTACAGATTCATCAAGTAAAAGTCACGAATTAGATCCAATGTCGCAATTTTTCGCATCTTTAATGACATTACAATTATGTACCTTTGACAACATGTAAAAACTTTTAATTTGCATCTGAAATATCCAATCATAGAAAATGGGTAAGCGAGGGCCAAAACCTGGTATCTCTCATGAGGAGAAAGTTAGTGAACTAAAAAAATATGATATTTTTGACCAAAATGGAAATCTAAGGAAAGAAAGTGATTGCGTGTGGTTAAAAATATGTGAACAGTTGAATTTAAAAGGTCCGAAGAAAGCAATCAGTGTGCGTAACCTTTATAGGTATGTTGAAGATAATAGAAATAATGTTCTAATGGATATAAAATATATACCGAGTGATTCATTTAACACAAGTAAACCATTGGACAAAAAACAAGATGTAAATTGTGATACAGAGAAAACTTTATTAGAGTTACAAAATAACGCACTTTATAAATCTGTAATCAGAGAATTTAGTACTTATCCTTTTGTAATTTTTCATTGGAGTTTCGAAGCTCTTGATTTGGCATCAAACTTTCCTAAAGACATAGAATTTATATTTGGAATGGTTGGATCTTTTACACAAAAGTTTATTGCGCCAGATGGATCATCAAGTGGTAATGATATATATCTCTACTCTATAGGTGTAAGCGTATTAAATCAATTTATTCCTGTTTGTGAAGTGTCATCAGAAGAAAATGCAATTTCATTATTTAATAGATTTTTTAATGATTGCTTGCGAAGTCACTTATCAATACCATGGCGATTGAAAACAGACTATTACTCTAATTACTGTATTAGTGCCAACTCTGTTTTTAATGTTAATTTAACATTAGAGGCATATTTAGTAACCTGTTTTGAATATTTAATTAAAAACAAAAATGTGCTGCCAAGATGTGTAATTACTACAGATATAAGATTACTTATATTAAAGATAAAAAACTGGGAAAGTATTCGCCATACTACTTTGGAACCCGTAAAACTATTTTATCTTTATTGCATAATTCTATTAAGTACACAAGAAAACTTAGATGATTTCAAAAATTTATTAGAAAAAATATTTGTTATCACTTATAGCAAATACCAAAACGAAAACACGAAAAAATTTTTTAATGACATTATGACAGAAATAAAAAATCGTAAAATTGACACTTCTTATGATAAAAAGAGTATTCAAAGTATTGAACAAAAATTCGAAAAAATATTAATTTTTGAAAATTTACAAGAAATTAATTACAATCAATGTGAAATCATCTTAAATTTTATAAAGTTTACTTTTGTAAAATCAAAAATATATGCAACAAGGGACGATAACAATCAAAATATAAGAAACGCTTATTATAATGAAAGATATTGTAAACAACTTATGAAATTATGCGTTGAGTTCATTTTATGGTCAAAGGTAATGCCAACGAAGACAAGTAGTCGTGATTATAATAAGCAAGATACATCCATGCATATATTAGATGAGTATCAAAATGAATTTAAAACATATCTCTCAAATACTTTTCATGACACAGTACCTACTATAGACAATTATATTGCACAAAATGTTGAATACACAAACAAAAAAATAAAATTTGCGAAAAGTATTATTGAAGGAAATGTATTAGATGCAAAAGAAAAATTGGATGAATGTACCTATATTTTTCACGAGGAAAATTGGATGGGAAAGAACCCAATAGATCCAGATTTTGACGATGATGATGATCTGAATAAGTCAAGCAGTGAAAGTGATAATGACAGTAACACAGAGGATGATTTTGACAATGGTAAAGATGATGATATCAACGATGACCATGAATTTCAAGACCAAACTGTAAGCATGATAATAGATTCAATTTGTGAAAATATGAAAAATGAAAGTATGATTATCGAAGACACTAATGTAGAAAAGGAAAAATATCGATTAAGCAATGATTCGATTATTCATAAAAATAATAAAGATATTGTCGATAATATAACTGCTGAGCTTACAGCAGATGACAATATGACACAGACACTCGAAGAAACCATATCCATAACTAATAATTATGATAAATCTGAATCTTATGATGAAGTAAAACAAGAGAGTATAATTACTGATTTTATGACAAAAGATAAAATTGTCAATGTCACGTCGCAATCAAATGAAACTCAAAGTGATGCTATACCAATTATTTCTCAAACAATAGAAAATAAAATCCTGGAAATAAATTCAGTTGTTGATGCTCAAACTGTGAAAGAGGTGAAACAGCGTGGAAAATTTTTTAGACCATGCCCTCAAATCAATTTAAAACAACAAAAGCCTTCACAAACAAGTAGACCACGAAAAACTATTAAAAACTGTAATTTGTATCCAGTAAGAAAAGTTCAAACAAAGTCTGTAAAAATACAAACTTCAAGCTATTTTGATAGCATTTTAGAAATTCTAACATCTACTTATTTTTTGATTACAAAATATCAAGATTTTGTTAACAATCCGAACAATGAAATTGTACTGTCAGCACTAGAATTTCACACAATTTTTAGAAATTATGTCACAACATTTAAATTTACAAAATTATATGCTGAAAGAGCAAAATTAATTCAATGTGTGTGTAATACCTCCGAATACGAATTTAGTTGGACCAAATCAGTTGGAGAATTTTTCAAAAAAATTATGTATCCGACTATTTTTATCAAATCATCCTGCGAATCTTGTAATTTTATTTCTTATGAACATCATAACTGTGTTAATTTGCTTTGTAAAGATTTATTGTCAAGCGACTTAGCACAATGTATAATCAATAAATTTCAACTAACTTCCATTTGTAGTAACTGCTCTTGTCAACAGTTTCGTCTAATCAAATTGCAAGTTAAATATATTTTGTGCCTTGACGTTGAAGATACTTGTAAAGGTACTCACAGTTGTCAATTAAAATTAAATCAAATCCAAGAATCAGTAGAAATAGAAAAGCAAATATTTATTTTAATTGGAGTAATAGGTTTTGAAGAACCAATAAAAAATTGTATTTTACGTCACTACATTGCTTACTGCAAAGATTTACATGGTCGATGGATGAAATATGATGACGTTGCAACTTCAGATAAACCAACCAAAGTCAATAAAAATGATTTGACCATCAATGCTGCTCTTGTGATTTATGCAGAGTATGATCCGGATTATAAAACTATAAATAACTAATGTCACGCTTATTGGATTAGATTTAATTAATTTTAACTTCTTTTAATCTAATTTAATTTTAAGTCAGTTATTATGCGTAAGTCTGAATATTATAATTAAGATTATTAAAAAACTGTTGATTGTCGATTGTTGGATGCATGCTGTTCGCAGAAGATTTCACACCTAAAAGAAAAAAAGATATGTAATATTTTGATTGTACATTGTACAATGATTATTATAAGTTCAAGACTAAATATATTAAGTTCATCTGTAGTTCATATGTAATTGTTGCAATCATAATAAATAAAATGAATTATACCTGATTAACTGCCTTTGAAGCTCTCTTGTTTACAAATCTGATACCGTAGAAAGGTGGTCCTGTCAGTCGATAGGTTTAGTTTTCCATCTTGAAACTGGTGATGATCTTGATACCACATAATCTGTAACTACAAACAAAAAAAAAACTTAGTACAATACTAAAACTACACACAAAGTCTTTTCCTTGGCAAGTAAAAAAATAGAGGTTACATAATCTTATTCTAAAAATGTGAACAAAGTTCTTCGAGCCCTGTGGTGCAGACAATATTTTTTAAATAGAAAATGAGAGAATGATATATACGTATGCATATACTTATAAAATTAATACATTTTTGGTCCTGAGAGGCATGGCCAATTTACAAAATATAATATACCAATCATAACCAAGATGTGATCCAAACTGTTGCAAATGTTTTTATACTTAGCGATAGGAAATCTTAGTTGCTCGTGTGGCTTGTGTTCACCACGTCTACTGTTCCAGAAAAAGATTGTGACAGAATCTCAGAGCTTGAATGGAATCATTTCCGCATGCTTTGCCACATTTCTCCACCATCCACAATCCTACGCATGCCAGGAGTGTCGCTGTCACTGAGCCTCTGCCTCTAATCACAGAACTCTAGAACTATGACTCCGCTGTCGAGAAGTCAGACTTCTATTGGTAGACTGAAAGATGCTAGCTGTTTGAAGTATTCGCTCGTGCTCTTGCAGACATCCCTGGTGACTGGATCATCAATGCCCAAGCTTATCAGCTTATCAGGTACGACTTCAACCTAGCAGTCTGATCCGCTGTGATATCTTCTTGGTGTTCCTGTAATGTTATCCCATTATGAGAGCCAACGCACTTTCAGGAAACTTTATCACTCACACAATCACTCTTATTTTCACTGATATAGTCTTGGATACGGAAACCATATCCTTGGCCATACCCATCAACTTTTTCAGCTCCTGGAAGGCAACGTTGATGCTCTTATCCGTAGCTTTCTGCTGCTCCTGCAGACTATGCTTGAGTAAGAAGAAGCCACACCAGCTGTTGTAGAACTCGACGAATCATGTTCTCTTGCTGCTCTAGACACATTTTCAATCTTGAATTCTTGAAGCCAAGTAGTGAGATTCTTGATACGGTAATGCTGAGTGTGCCCTTTGAATTATCAAGCAGAACAGGGTATAATGTAAAAGGTTGATTGTATATGATAAAAAAAAAGTTAAGTATGATTTTTTTTTAATTTAATAAATGTCCCAAATTGAAACAGAAGAGATATCAGTTGAATTCTTTGAAAAGCCAAAAAATTGTACATACTTGCTCAGCTACTCATTAATTGTCTGCACTTTCTAGTCAATCAATTCTTCAATAAAGACCCTGATTTTCTGAAAAATAAACAAAGAATCAACTTCTTTATCAATAGAAGCACTACAAGATTTTTGAAGCATATTTTTATTTATACTTATCTGATAAAGCGGGAAACAATTAATTTTTCATTCCTCATCAGTGACGAATAATTGCAGCAACAACTTGAGTAAATAAATTCTAAAAGTATTACGGCAATGCAATTTTGACATCTGTTTACGCTCGAAGTATAATTTTAGGTTAGGTTATTAAAGCGCACTGCAATCTGCATAGGGCAGACGCGCAGAGTGCACCGCATAAGTTTTTTGTCCAACCCGTGAGACTACTGGAACAAGGAATATACTTATTTTCATGTATAAAATCATTTCATTAATAACTAAATAAATTTTTCGAATTACGAATTAACAAAGTTATTTACATAATCCGCAGTTTAATTGCTAACGATTCGACTAGGATTCATCCTCCTACGACGCTTATTTGCTGAGTAAATCTAAAATATTCAGTTTCTCGCAGCGAAATTAGTTTTTGATTTTTATGAAAATAATAAAATATCCGCAGTTTTTTAAATTGCAGATTACTAAATTACAACAATCCGGCAATACTAAAATTTTTGAATAATGATTTTCCAAGTTTATCGCCAGTTCCGAAAGCCGTATTGAGAAGTAAAAGGAGGGAATGGAAGGGAGTGTGGAGAGAATGGATGGGTGACGGGGGATGGAAAAAAGTTTTTTGAGGAAGTGACGAGGATGTGAGAGAATGAGGAAGTGAGAAGGAGGGTGGGGAATGAGGCGGAGGGGATAATTATGAAAAAATAATGTAAATTTCCATACAAGCATAGCGGTTTCAATACCATAAATATAAAAAAAAAGTAGAGGGGGAAAAGGGAAGTGGGGGTGACCAAGAAATCTCTGCTGAGCTAAACACCTTCCGCCCGTTGGCTACTTTGCGGCGCGTGCGATGCTGCGATGCAGTTCGGCCGCTTGACCGTTGCCAGGCCCGTAAGGCTAATGGGTGCAACAAGGCGTCGCGCTGTGACGTAGCGGCGGAAATAAGCTGGGCACGTGGAGGTCCGGAAGCTTCCGAGTCGTCCCAAACCAGCTTCTCGTCACTCCGTGATCGGGCATTGAAGCCGGCGGACCCATAGATTTTGTAATAGATTTCACTACAGATTTCAAGTTCAGATTCGAGTTATAAATCCATTGTTTAGATAAATAAGAGTGTTTAATTCTTTCTTGTTTGGAAGTCATTGATTTCAATTAAATAAAGATTTGGACCAGATAAACATAAGAGTACACTCAATTGTCGTTGTACAACAACCGAATTTGCCCGAAGCGAGACTCTTCCACCTTCATTTGGGGGAAGTTTATTGATTGGAAAACAGGATAAAATCGAGGTAAGAATTTTGACTATTAAAAATATATGATAAAAGGAGAAAGAGAAAATTCGAGTTTATTATGCTGATATTCAAAGGTTAGACCAACTTTGAAAAGCATTTCCCTGTACAGGGGAATTGATGCGCAAACTCTCTCACAAAAATCAATATTTTAATCAACGGAAAAACCCCTCGGGTTTTTCACGTAACATTTTGAAACAATTTAACGTTATTAGACGGTGGGAGGTGGAGGGGAAGTGGAGGGGGTGAAGAGGATTTCAATTTAAAATCACGCTTAAAACTATATAATATAGGAAGATATATATATATATATATATATATATATATATATTTATAAATATATAAACATAAGATTACTACAAATGATAAATGAGGCACGACTAAGAGGAATCTGAGGAGGGCTATGGAAGGGCTGGGAGGGGCTGGGAGGGGGTTAGGGACAGCGGAAGATGCACTATACGTAGATATATTTGTGTACGTACACCTTTTTCATTAAATTCATTTAAAACAAATAATACGTTATTTTTACGTTATCAAATTAGAAATGCATAAGAAAGCTTAATGGAGCGAGTGGTTTAAACTACTATATTGGTAATATTTTCATTAATTTTACAGAAAACTAAATTTGGAAAAAAAACAGGTTATATGTCATTTACTGCGAGAGGAGAGCGATTATTTGAATTAGACATCATTAATATACAAGCTGGAAGATCTGTAACTGTAGGAAAGTGGGAAAAGGACGACTTAAAGATAAATCGGGATGAGAAGGAGATTAATAACACATTGACTGAAGCAGCTAAGAGTAAGATTTTCAAAGTGACTACTAGAGTTGTAAGTAATTTTTATTTTTATTTTATTGTTATTTTATTTCAAATAATATTTATCTACATAATATTAAAATATTATATTTTAATTATTTTTGTAAATATCTTGCAGTATCGGATTTGTTAAGATGAAATACGCAATCAGTGAGAGTGAGCGAATGATATGATATGAGGTGAGCGAGCATAGCTAGCTGTAGTATGTGGTGTATTGGACTGGGAACTTTTAGAAAAATATAGAAGCCTGGCTATTATAGGGTATTGCCATGGCAACGCTGGCCACTCGACTCCCGCTCTCCTTCCTCTTACCTGTTTCCTTGCCGCGGCTGCAGCACTACGCTGCTTCGCTCAGCAGATAGCACCAAAGGTTCAAGCTGTTTACTACTACAGCTCGCAAGTTGACCGTGTATTTACAAGCACTAGACCCCTGGTAAAAATTTTCACCATAAAAATGGCCAGTCCGCGGAGAGACGGCCAAATTTGCTCAGTAGTAGATACTCTGAAAATTGGCGAAGCGTTAGTCGACGCCGGAAGTCTTTTGTTGTTAAAGTTACTTATTTTGCGGTGTAAAGTGGGTTAATTGTTGATCTAATGTTTGTTCATCGATAGTATAACATTGTAAATGCGTTATTTGTGCTGTAAACAAAGTTTATTTAAAATTTTATACTTTTTAAAATTTTTACCAGTGGTCTGCCAACCACGACTGAAAAACCGTAAAAAAAATAACAGGAATCTTTGTCAACCGATACCGAAAACGTTGGCCGTTAGGTGAAATCCTGAGGGGTTTTCCGTTAACTAAATATTAATGTATGAGTATGTCTGTCACTTCCCCTCTACAGGAAAATGCCTCTCTAAGCTGGTCAAACTTCCAGTTCGGCAGACCAAACTCGATTTTCTCCTTGACAATAAACTCTTAAGGGGACAAGCCACTTTTAAACCCTGAAAAACAAAATTCTTATAAATATTTACAAAAATAAATTATAATTGTTATATAATTTGTATACTAATATTAGGTTCTATTACCCGTATTTTCACCATGGTGAATCCATATTTGCACCTATTTACCCATAGTGACTCTCCGTATACTGTTGTTAGATTCAAATATCCGCGCCCGNATGGCTCTCACCATCACCGTTTCCGCTCTCCCTCTGCACGGGCCCACGCGCCACCCCCTCAAATCAGTGCAGTTCCAGCTACCTGTGGAGACGGACGTCTCACGCCTATACAGTGTCACAATAAACGCCATTCTCCACCTCAATCCACCCGTCTCATTCATTTCGAGCACTCCACTCCAACACTGGTCCTTCGAGCCGGATTCACCACACGCATGAGGATGAGTTCTACGCCGGCAACACTGACAGTCTTCAGCGCCGGCAGTAAATCCGCACGCCACGTGAGCCGAGCTGTTACACCGGACATCAAGCTTCTAGACCTTCATCATCGACCCTTTTTCTTTCGGAGTAAGTACGCGGACAGCAGGTACCGACATGCATAAGATCAAACGTGCGGCGTTATCTCGGGTGCATCTCACGCCACGCCGCCTCAACGACGCGCACGCGTCGCCATCTTGTCCGCGACGCGCGGAGTCCTCAACGACGCGCACACGTCGTCATCTTGTCCGCGACGCGCGGAGTCCTCAACGACGCTCACACGTCATCATCTTGTCCGCAACGCGCGGAGTTCACCACGCCAAGCCCGATCCTCAATCAGCTGATCAGTTGTTATGCGCCTGCCCGGCATTGCCGCTGCACGTCTACGCAGCATCCCTGCAGCCCTCGGCTAGCGGGTCGGCTGCTCGACGCTGCTGCCTCCTCGCNGCTCGACGCCGCTGCCTCCTCGCTAAGTCTCTCGCCCAGTTGCTCGGCCGCCTCATCTCCCGACATACCCGCCGCACGCAGCCCATTTGAAACATTCGGATGGTCGCGCTCAACACAAACAGTTAAAGTTTATGGCCCTACTCGACCCTTCGCGTACACCCGTACCTCTTCCTTGTCGGCCTCGGTCAGCTGACGTACCGCTCTACGCTGCCAGGTATCTTTGCCGCATCGGGCCGTGAAGACCCAACCCAAACGGCTTGAGGTTTATGACTCTCATTCAGCCCTCTGCTGCGGCTATCGGATTCTCGAAGAATCCCCAAATCCGCACGTGGCCGCCATTCAGTCTAACACAGCGCTGTCTCTTGCCACTTTTCCGAGCTTTAGATCGCACAATGACAATCATCGCCGATCGTGAAGCAACAAAGTTTCCTTGCAGCTCGCTGCGCACACCCGGGCCTTTTGTCGCCAATCCTTCTAGGATGCTCCATCAAGCGCTTCGAAAAGTAGCGTCCCTCTCGGAACAACGCGCACCTTCAGTCTGCAACTCCACGCACCTCCACGCCCGAGCAAGAGCCACTTGCAGCCTGACACCTGCTGCACACCTCGCTTTCTCGCTGACTCCATCTCGCGTCCCAAACTAAACGCATCCGCGTCTTCCCTTCGAGACCTGGCGCCCAGGATGTCTCGAGATAGCCCAGTGGCATAAAGACAACGCACTGGGGAACTCGGCAGTCACCCACGACAAAGGCACATAAAATTCCAACAAAGATCACGAACACATCTACTCCATCTTCTCGACAGCCCAGCGCTTGATGTCGGGCTACATGCTACGATTCAAGCGTCCTGGCATGCCCTCTAAGCTTCGCTAATCACCACGGTCCCCGTGAATCTCCCCGGTCCGTAACGGAAACCGACGAACTCCGCAAGTCGATCTAGCATCAGGAAACAGACTACTCTCAAACGGCGCATAACTTCAAGAGTTCCACCAAACGCTCTTAAAATCAGTCACACAATCGCTTCTGGCACGCAGAATTACAGCTCCGATCATTCACACGTCGTCCTCGCTACATCTCACTAGGAACACCAGAATCATCCTTGTCAGACATCTACATACAATCACTCTCAAGAGCGACCAACTTATCGCTTCTCACGGCTGAAATCCAAGTCGGAATAACTTTATAATAAACTTCGACTAAGCAACTCACGTACACGGTATCGCCCCCTACCGCGGCACTCTAAGAGCTTGAACGTTGATTTGTCTTGCTCTTACCATACTCTTCACTGCATATCCGGCCTCATCTGCCTCACATATCAAGGTTTACTGTGATAAGTGCACTGTAGTAATTGACCGAAGGACCTCACGCAGACCTTCGACGCGCTATCGCCTCTCAGCTCAGCACGCATTCGCACATGGCGCCGCTCCACACGCGTCAACGCGTACGACGCGCCAGGCTTACGGAACAGAATGGCATACATTATCATGTATGGATCATGCAAGCGCGCATATGAGCACCCCTTCACCCTCCGACGCGTACCCGTTGACGCGCTCTCTTAACAGCAAGTGTCTGCCGTGATTCACCCCCGGGCGCTTTTCCTTACAGATTCCTACACCTGCAATTGAGGCTACTCTATAGTTTCGTTCACGGAACGAGGCGGGCGGGAGTCCCGTGCATCTCCACCACACCATAAACTGTCACATAGGAGGACTCCACACATTCACATCAGAGAGCCACCCATGCCTGGACGTGATTCCCAGCCGACCAGCCTAGAGACGCTCGAAGCCCACCGAAGTTCCGGCATTCAGAGGCTGCCCATGGAGCAGGAGCTTGCTGCCATGGAGCCAAGGGCGTTGGAACTATTACAAAGCCAGCCCCACGCGCCGACGTGTCCTCGCCTTACTCGCGCTGACGCTGGGGAGTCGCAGTGTCCTGCACGCTACACGCATCTGCTACGGGGCCCGGTACGTGAGCGGCCGTCGGCTGCATCACCCGCCAAGCGTCTCGCCAGAATGCGGACGGCCCTCTCCCCAAACCTCTTCAACGACTGCAATCTCACCGCACAAGCCGCTTCATGGCGGGATCAGGCGAACGACAGCATCCACGGATCCATCTGTTTCACTGCGACTGGCCAGATCTCTACTCAATGCTAAGACGGAGCCAGAGGCCCGCGACGAAGCCGATCCCAGCCCACCATCTAGACAAGTCCCTTCCCGACGGACCGTCGGTGCGTTTCGCGTCCCGGCGTGGGTCTTCTTCTCCGCTTCCACGAGTTTTCCCCACGTCACAAGGCGCCCTGCCTGGAGCAAATGCGGGATATCGCGCTTAGCATCAATCATCGCCCCTTTATCAGGACCAAACAGAGCCTCGCCAAATGATTACTTGACTGTTTGAGCCGACGGCGGGCGGCGCGTTATCCGAGCACCTACGGCGGGCGGCAATACAGTCAATCCCACGGCGAGCGTCTACGTATTACCGTTCAAGGAACGGGCGGGGCGGATGTTGGATTTAAATATCCGCGCCCTGCCGCAGAGGCCTCTTGGGCAGCCCAACTAGATGGCTCTCACACAACCAGCTCCGCTCCTTCACGCTCTGGCACGGGCCCACCGACGCCCCAGCCCCATCAAATCCAGTACATTCAGCTACCTGTGGACGACGGACGTCTACGACCTTAAGTGTCACAATAAACGCCATTCTCCACCTCAATCCCACCTTCTCATTCATTTCGAGCCATCCACTCCAACAACTGTTTTGAACATTTTGGCACTCTCCGTAGGATTCCATGTGACCACATGGTTTGATTGGGCTAAAATTTTAGGAGCATGCTTTGTACACTTATACTTTTGTTATGAATGAAGGGATTTTTATTTAAATGCTTAGAAAATGTTTAACAATGAAAATACTTAATTTTTGGCCTTTTTTTAACCTTTTTATGCCACTTTTTTTTCATAAAAGATTTTCTAAGCATTCAAATCAAAATCCCTTTATTCATACCAAAAGTATAAGTGTACAAAGCATGCTCCTAAAATTTTAGCCCAATCAAACCATGTGGTCACATGGAATCCTACGGACAGTGCCAAAATGCTCAAAACAGTATACGGAGAGTCACCATGAGTAAGTAGGTGCTAATATGGATTTACCATGGTAAAAATACAGGTAATATAACCTAATATTAGTATAAAACCGCTGCCAATTCTTTGGCACGTAGCTTCCTTCAACCGTATGTATCGCGTTAATATCTAAATTGTTTTTACTTCATATATTTGTAAATATATATTTATATTTATAGTGCTAATTACCTTCAATAATCATATATTTTTTAGAATGATTCGCTATTTAGTTTTTGAGTTATAACGATTTAAAAAAATTGCACTGTATGGTGTATAATAAAAGAACGACGAACGATAATATAAATTTTTCACGGTAAAAACATAGGCGATTTTATTCTCTTTCAGGTACATACTAAGCAATTTACTTTTATTAACTTTTCCGATAACTTATGCGTATATAAATTGTAAAAACGGACTTTCGTCCCACGATCTTCTAGCAAAAACAAAGAAAATGAGACTTGGGTTAAAATCCACCAAGTAGAAGCTGATAAACAGACGTATACATACGCACACACACACACACACACACACACACACACACACACACACACACATACATCCGTACGGACATTTTCTAAAAACACCATTTTTCGACTAAAAATTCATCAAAACACACTTCCCACATGTTTTTACACAAACTCCAAAAATTACTATTACAAGGCTTCCTTAGGAAGGAAGCAAATTATATAACAATTATAATTTATTTTTGTTATTATTTTTAAGAATTTTATTTTTCAGTGTTTAAAAGTGGCTTGTCCCCATAATAATCAAAAATTTTACCTTGATATTGTTGTAGGCAGCAATCAATGAATCTCCGTCAATATAAATAATAATCTTTTCTTTTGGGCAAATCTCGTTATTAAAGAAAAATGAATTCGTAGACTCTTATATTTTCCTGGTCCAATTATTTATTTACGTTCTCAATAGATATTCCCAATAGCCGAGTGATAATGATATATAATCTTTATGATGATTCCAATTTTAAAACAACTTTGAACGATATCTCTCAATAACAACTTTTGAAGAATAATGAATCTATCTAATAAATCTATCTGAATATCTATACTAAAATCTCAGCGTCCGTTCGGCGCCTTGGCACGACACGGAGTGGGCGAGAGAGCTTGGTTTGGGGACACTCAGAAGTCTTCCGGACCTCCCACGCTGTCCCAAGCTTTACTTTCCCGCCGCTACGTCACAGCGTCGGGGCTTGTTGCACTCATTAGGCCTTACGGGGCCTGGCAACGGTCAAGCGCCGAAACTGCAAGCGCAGCATCTCACGCACGCAAGTAGCCGTTGGCGGGGAAGGTGTTTAGCTTGGCGAGATTCTTGGCCACTTAATACTTTTGTGGAACTTTCTTGAAGCTATATTCAAAATAAATCTCGAATAACAGCGACGGGAACGTTGTCACATAACATTGGCCAAACCTGGAAGAGTTGGCAAAGGAATGGCAAACTATTGGTGAGGATTTTCACCAGAGAAGTGCGAATATTTTTCTGTTTTGATTATTTTGCTTACTTCTTACAACTGTGAACATACTGCTTCGCGATAATATACTCGCTATTGCTTCCTCCTAGATGCAGCTTTGTTAAACTAAAATTTTTATAGCACTGGGTGGCCTAAATCCGCGTTAGGTCACACAAATCCGTGGCCTAAGTAGCCCTTCTGGTACCGTGTATATCGCACTCGCTACGTTCGTGCGTTAACCTCATGCACCATACGCCACGGATTTGCGTGACTTGGCGGATTTAGCCAAGCAGTGCTATAACATATTGTACGATACTCGAGTCGTACGAGGCATATTCTGGCACGGCGTAAGCAGAAGCAGAATGTGCCTCATAGGACACTTGTATCGTATTGTACTATTAGTTTCAGAGATATTCGAAGTTCAAATCACGTATTTTTAAAAAATGCCCGTATGGATGGGTGTGTGTGTGTGTGTGTGTGTGTGTGTGTGTGTGTGTGTGTGTATGTGTGTGTGCCTTGTGTGTTGTGTGTATGTGTGTGTTTCTCTTGTAGAGAGAGAGGTTGGAGGCAAATTCATTATGGACTAGAGATGTGCGAGTCAAAAGTCGAGTTTTATATTGGGTTATGACATTATGGTGCATATCATTAAAACAATGATATAATAATACATTATAAGTGTTTAGATGTTAAGTTAACATACTAATTAAACAGATTATCTCGATTCGTAAACAAAAACATGCTGAAGTATCAGTCCAAATAACCAATCAAGTAATTTTTCAGGGAAAAACTCGAAAAAAACTCGAAAAAATACTCGAAGCTTTAAGTAACATATCACGGTTACGAAACAAGAAAAAAATCATATTATTCGTTAGATATGTATAAAACCTCGACAGTCACGGTGTTTAAGTAGATTTTTATCATCCCACACTTATTTTACAATTAAATCAACAAAAGTTCGAGTTTGACTCGCACATCCCTATTATGGACGATATGGCACCGACTGGTACCTCCCTTGACCCCCAGTGACCTCACCCTGGGTCACTAGAGGTCAAGGTAGAGCTTGTTTACTCTCCATGGTGCCATTTGCACTTTGGGGAGAGCCCCCCACTCATCTCTTCTGTATCCAAAGTACCTCCCGAGACATTTTGGCGAAAATATCCCTCACTCCCTCTCTGTCTATCCAAAGTGCCTCAGGATTTCCACGACACTGGAGAGCGACAGCTGGCTGAGGACTGACGGGTTTTTTTGTAGGGGCGTATACATATATTACACACACACACAGACACACACACGCACACACACACACACTCACACACACAGACATACACACACGCGGACGCACACTCACACGTACAGACACGTAATTATACATAAATTCGCATATATATATATATTTTTTTTGAATTATACATAAATTACGTAATTATACATAAATTCGCATATATATAATTTTGAAGATATATATATATATATATATATATACTAGGGGATTCCCCCCTGCTCGCTTCGCTCGCCAACCCCCAATGTCTTATTTATAACTTGCATAATAATCTTTGATTTTGATTTTACACATAAAATTTGTTTAATTTATTGATATTTCTCTATTCCTTCCACACCACCACCTGTTCTTTCCACACCACCTGTGTGAGGTAAATAGAGTGGCGCGTTTTTTTTTTCTTTGTTGACAAAATTAGTATGTTTAAATTTAAATGTTATAAATTATTCACAGTTAACTCCTATAAGTCCAAACTTTGTGCATGTATTTCATATACTCTTAGCGTTTCATTCAGATCTTAAGGAGTAACTGGAATAATTTAACTTTGTTACAATCAAACATCTATTTAAATTCAGTTCATGCAATTGTCAACAGAGATGTGGTATCCCCAGTAGGCCTAATCCACAGATAATTTTAAGAAAAGATGCATATTTAACAGAAAACATTTGCATTGCAAATCACAGACTATAAAAAAAAAATCTTTTCATTGACAACAATATTTTTAATATTGATTGAAAATATGACAACACCGATAATAAACTCATATAAAATTTTAACTAACGCATGTATGTTATACGTATATTTTTCATACTTTTAGCATTTGTTTGAAATCTATATGAGTAAGTCGAGTTTAAAATTCAATCAATTTCAGAAATAATTATATAAATAAAGACATGTTTATACTATAGAAAATAGACTTGTTTCATTGATAACACAGTTGTGAATAAATTTAATTCATAGATTAGATACGATAATATTTATTCCAGCACTTCTTTCCAAACTATATTTTGTATATTATCTCTATCTTCTGTATCATTTTCAATGAATAATTTTTTGGGATTTTGAGATCTAGACAGAGCAACATACAATTGACCATGCGAAAAAAGCGGCCGATGAAGATATATCCCAACAGTTTCAAAACTTTGTCCCTGTGATTTATTAATTGTCATGGCAAAAGCTAAAACTATAGGAAATTGTCTACGATATAAAATGAACGGTAATGAAGTATATTCTCCTGTATCTAAAATAATTCTTGGAATGAAAACTATTGCCCCTTCATTAACTCCTGTTATAATCATCGCTTGAATATTAAATTTATATAATTTTATAATTTTTAATCTAGTGCCATTACAAAGACCATCGTGTATACTTAAATTTCTAATAAGCATTACTATAGCACCGACTTTTAAAATCAATTTATGGATTGGAAAGCCTGGAAATTTGAGTGAATTTAAATATTCTGTAGGAAATTTCAACTCGACATCTAAATCTGTTTTATCTACTCCTTTATGTTTTGCATAGTCAATACTATAATAAACTTTTTCTTCACTGTTAAGTTTTTTTAATATCTTATCATTAATTCTATAGATATCTTCATTATGAGACGATAAAATGATTCTATCTGATAAATTTTCATCCTCTTTAATGATAGTTCCGTAAATTTTATCACATACATCGTTGGTTTTCCAATACTCCGGAATATTTAACTTGTCTACTAAACCATTACCCACTGTCAATAAAAATTTGGAAAATTCTTTATTTTTACTTCGAATGTTTTTCTTTAACGTGAATATTTTAAATTTTTCCCATAAAAATGAACGTTTTATAGTTTCATCAATGATATTATGTTTGGATCCGTATTTTACAACTGGTAGCGTTTATTTAAAGATCAAAAGTTGGTCTATAAATTTTCATTCTTGACGCGGCGACGGCGTTAGCAACCATGAGAAGGGGAGATCTTATACAAAGTAATCATATACAGGGTGATCATATACAGGGTGAACGTATAAGGTATAAGAGCCTAACATGGCTGTATATAGTCACCCTGTATATGGTCACCCTGTATATATTTACCCTGTATAAGGCAATAGGTGGTTGGGCCCGTTGCAACAGGTGGTTGGGCCCGTTGCCATGGCAACAGGTGGTTGGGCCCATTGCAACAGGTGGTTGGGCCCGTTGCCATGGCAACAAGTGGTTGGGCCCGTTGCCATGGCAACAGGCTAAGCTCCATTCTTGACGCGGCGGCGGCGGCGGCAGCGGCGATAAAACTTTATAATATAGAGAGATATATATATCTTCAAAATTAAACGATTGATTCTGCAACTTCGCTATTTTAGAGATTTTGATCGAATCTTTCTGATTAAT
The DNA here is from genome assembly GCA_012977825.3 of Pteromalus puparum. Lineage (NCBI taxonomy): Eukaryota > Metazoa > Arthropoda > Insecta > Hymenoptera > Pteromalidae > Pteromalus > Pteromalus puparum. Next base: position 22,719,044 of record CM053171.1, read on the forward strand.
ATATGTGGGAATGTGTGTATATGGATGTGTGTATGTGTTTTAGAGTACATGTGTGTGTGCAAGATGGACGCTATGCGTGGCGTCATGACGCGGCGTGGGTAACACGACAGCTTCCTGCGAGAAGCAGAGGGGGCGACACTTCCGTTTCCTGCGAGAAGCTTATTGACTAAGGTAGGAGTGTAAAGCAGACCTGCGATTGGTCTAGAGCCCAATACGTAGGTCAGCTGAGTGTCTGTGAGAGCGAGAGTGGGGATAAGGGTACAAGAGGGCTGCGACCACCGCTTGCGAGAGAGTCTACTGGGAGACCTGGCAGCGTGACGACGCAGCCCCGTCCCAAAGTGTGCATAGAGTGTGAGAGATAGTGATTAGTTCTTCTACAGTTACAAGTCAATTCAGCATCAGTGTATTTCAATAAAGCAATTCAGAATTCTACATTGAAGTTTCTACAAGTTTATTCAACAATATTCCAGTCTATCTATACCTGGAACTCTACATATATATCTTTTGCTATAAGAAAATCGCCTTTACAGCAATATAATTAAACTTGGAAATATTTAAAATAGCATTCACATACTGTAAAAAAGCAGTAATCAAGTTTAAATTTTAGATTCAGTTAGCATTATATAGCACTTCGATCCATATGTTTGGGTTGTTTTAGTAACCAATTAGTTTCAAAGATATTGAGCTTCAAAATTTTTTTTTCTTACCCTGTATACTATGAATCGTTTTTTATAAGTGACGCAATAACTGGATTAAAAAGAAAATAATCAATTTAAAATTTTGGATTTAGTTAGCATTATGTAGCATCTTGATCCCTTTCATCGGGTTGCTTATGATAACAGTTAGTTTCAAAGATATTAAGCTTCAAAATATAATTCATTAAATAATATGCATTTATCAATAATTGAAAAATAATTTTAAATGAAAGTAAAAATAAAGTGGATAAGGCATCTCGCATAATATTGTGCATAATATTGCTTCCTTTTGCAACAAAAACATGTCATTAATATAAATTAGGTAGAAAGTATAACTTTTCCACTTCATTCATAATTAGATTAGAAAATATTATACGATTGGGGATACCACTTTAATCAAAGTTTTATATCAGCCATTTTAGCACTTCTATATTTAACTTTCATCATAGTGAGATATAAAACATTGTTTTAAGAAAATTTAAAAGAAAATTGAAAAATATTTTAGCTTAGTTTATGGACAAATATTGAGATATAAAAACTATTACATTTCCTTACAAGAAAAAAAACGTGCCGAGATATCTACCGCTTGGTGGCGAGGAAACTATCATTTAAATGTAATTAATACAAAAATTACGTTAAATAAAATTATTTTAACGTGTTAGTAAATAAGATGTTAGGTAAAGAAGGGAGGAATATGTCTCTTGGAGATCAGTTTAACAATTAGCTCTACGAGCTAAGCGAAAGAAAGATAGGGGGAAAAAGGGAGAAAGAGCGGGAGAGCGAGAGAGAGATTTAATTGTATATACATATATATTGCGAGGACTGTAGGTTCTAGATGTTATTTCGAGGATGCTTGTGTACTCGTGACTCAGAGCCGAGTGAGAGCCGGTCGAATCATCCCGGCACGAGCTCGGCAAAGGGTCAACTAGACGCGCCACGGCTGAACGACCAGGATCCTACTGAAACGCTTCCCGGTCGACTTGTCCTGGGAAGCAGAATAAGAGGTCCCTGGCAACGTCCAGTCGCGCCTCAAGGCTAGAGGACGCTAGTTGGCCTTAACAAGGGAGGGGGAGGTACATAGGTCGTGTGAGAACCGAGGACCAACGGCGGGCTCGCAACCAACGTCGTAAGACGAAGAAGAACGTCGCCGCCAAGCCCGTCGCTGCACAGTCCAACAGTGCACCGGTCCTCTCCACATCTATCGTCGGCGTCTATTGCCANACATCTATCATCGACGCTGCCAAGCCCGACGTCTCTGCCAAGCCCGCCGCGGCCAAGCCCGTCGCTCCCAGGCTCGTCATTCTACACGGCATCCGGACGCTCGAGGAATTCGACCCCGAGCGATTCAAGAAGCTCGTTGTGCACAAGAGGCAGCGACCCGTCGTGCTCGCGAACTCCGAGAGCGCCCCCGTTCCTGTACGCCGGAACCCGCCAAGGAACATCGAGTTGCGGCTGACCAACGAAGAAGAGCTCTTCGAGCTTCAGCCATCCGAGGAAGATCAGTCACGCCTCGACGCAGAGAGGGAGGTCGCCTTGCGGAAACCGACGTGTCCTCGCCCGAGGCTCCTCCAGGTTAGCAACACCTTACACCAGCGCAAGGACCTGTTCCGCCTGCAGGAGCTCCAGGACCCCCGGCGCCTAAGCGCTGCCCAACGACGCGGACAGCAGGCTCGCGCCATCATCGCCGAGAGGAAGGCCCAGCTACATACGACTGCGGAGAAATATAGGAGTCGCTCGAGGAGCCGTCTCCTTTCCATCAAGGAGCTACACAAGCGGCTCCGTCACTGCTCGCCACAGCGAACCCTCAAACCTTACCAGGCTTAACCCGATCAAAACACACAACCGGCCCATTTCAGGGCCACCAAACTGTTTAACGTTGGGGCTAACGCCAATTCGTTTCCTTTTCCCCGTTAAGGACTCTGAAGAGATCCGGGGAAAGGAACATGTGGTTTCATCGCCATTAGCCCTACGCACCACGGAAGTCGCCTCCATATCCCTCCATCGACTCCACCTACTTCCTTCCTCGACCAAGTGGTACACTCGATCGGAATAAATATCCGTTTAATTTTCTTTTGGTTGCAAAATGTATCTATATACGTTACATATCTTCCGTTAGAAAGACGTTTACTTATTCTGATAAATTCATCATCTAAATTCATTAAAATAATCTTCAATTTTAATTCAACGAGTGTATAAAAAAATAATCATAATAATGCCTTGATTCTATTAAGCATTATCACACCATTTCATGCAATAAGACGAATTAATAAGTCTCGCTGATTATATTGATCGTTTTTGCCTATATAATGCAGTTTTTTCTCTATATAATACATTTTTTTAAATATTTACATAAAACCTAGAAATTTTGTGAACTAATGTAATCAATTACTTTTTTGAAAATGCATTATTGCATAAATGTCAACGTCATCTTCGCGCGTTTTACGGGTAATTCTGACATAGTGAGTCGAAATTCGTTCAATACAAATCGTACATCGTGCCAATGTTGTCAACTATATTATAGGTGCCAACTTAAACAAAAAAAAAATCGGCTTCAATAGACAAAGTCTCTAGTCATGGTCACCAGAATCTGAATCTTTGTTATAATATATGAATAAAAAATAAAGAATATTATATTTAAATTTAGGTAAGAATGATGTAATGCTGATTCTAATTCCAGGAGCTGACGTTCATACTGTCTACCTTGGGCACCAAGCACCTCGGAGGCCGTTGCCGTCGCGATATGATATAGCGACCTTTGAAAACCCCCGAGTATCGAGTTTCGATTCTCTATGTCACAATTTTTTGTAAACTCTCGGAGATGATGTTGACACGTCTACCCAGGTCACCAGGTACCTCGAGGCCGTTGCCGTCATGATATTCGTATTCAGCAACCTCAAAAACCCCCGAGTGGCAAAACTGGAGTCATTTCCATCATTATTTACCGAGTTGTAAATTTTGTATTTAATGTGTTTATGCAATAATGCATTTTCAAAAAAGTAATTGATCACATTATTTCACAAAATTTCTAGGCGATCTCACGAATCAATTGCAAAAAACCGCTACCAATTCTTTGACACGTAGCTTCCTTCAACATTATGTATTGCTTAATATCATAATTGTTTTTAGTTTATATATAAATCTATCAATTATTTTTTTTTTCGTTTGATGGATACAATTATTTTGAATCAATTACATATATATAATTAAAGATCTTAGTCTCTCTCCCTCCCTCCCCCCCCTCTCTCTCTTCTGCTCTCTCTCTCTCTTCTCTCTCTCGCTCTCTCTCTCATATCTTCGAATCTAACTGGTATCGTAAAACCCAAAGGAAGAGATCAAGATGTATATAATACTAACTAAATCCAAAATTTTAAATCGATTATTGCCTTTCTTATTTTCCAGTTATCGCGTCACGTAAAAATAACGATTCATAGTATACAGGGTGAGAAAAAAAAAATTTGAAGATTAATATCTTTGACAACTAACTGGTTTTGAAAACAACCAACATAGGGATCGAAAGTGCCGTATATAATGCTAACTAAATCCAAAATTTTAAATTGATTATTGCCTTTTTACTCCAGTTATCGCATCACGTAGAAAACACGTAGAAAACAGGGTTTTAGTTCTAATAGTTGATATATATATATATATATATATATGGATGGGTGTGTGTGTGTGTGTGTANGAAAACAGGGTTTTAGTTCTAATAGTTTATATATATATATAAAATGTGTTGTTTATATATATATATATGTGTGTGTGTGTGTCTGTGTGTGTCTACCATTATATGTCTTATTTTCTTAGAAACTTTATTGAATGTTACTTAACGTAATCTTGGTATTTATTACATTTTGATGATATCGTTTCCTCACCACCTAGCGGTAGATATCTCGGCGCGTTTTTTTTTTTTTTGTAAGGAAATGTAATAGTTTTCTTATCTTTACATTTTTTTTCTATACTAAGTTGAATTAATTTTTGATTTTCTTTTACATTTCCTTAAAACAAAGTTTCATATCTCCCCATTTAATGAGATTTACATGTAGAAATGAATGATATAAAACTTTGTTTAAAGTGGTATCCCCAATCGCATAATATTTTCTAAATTGATTACGAATTGAGTGGAAAAGTTATACTTTCCACCTGATTTACATTAATTCAATAGCATATTCTCGATATAACACGACAAAAAAAGTATAATGGATAATATTATGCGAAAAGGCCTAATCCACTTTATTTTATTTTTATTTAAAATCGTTTCTCAATCATTTCTCATTCGTTAATAATTCCATATTATTTAATGAATTATATTTCTTCTAATAAAATAAGATACACATCTTTGCTGTACTTAGGCCAATTTTGTTTTGTTACATTTAAGTCGTCGACCCTTATCCATTTATTATTTTTCCGCAACATGTTAGTGTAATGTCCTGAATTGATAGTATTACCATGGTGGAATATTGCATTTGTAATTTTATATACTTTATGATTAATATTAATGTTTGTGTTTGGAAGATTGGTTATTTTAAGATTATTTATTTTTACAATATTGTTATATTCATTTATATTGAATAATAATAATTGTAAAATCAAAATTTTATTTTTTTCAACACTTAAATTCAATTTTTGTTTTAATACACCTTCACATTCTTGTCTATTGCATTTTGAATCTAAAATTTTCCAATCATTTAAATTATAATCTACTAATTCTTGTAAATTATAGATTTTACATTGGTTGATTTGTGGTATTGCTAATGTTATAATTATGTTATCTGTAATTTCTTTGTTTGTATATTTACAGAGAGGACAATATATTTCTGTAATTATTTGATGTTTTACAGCTAAATTTAGAATATCAGATTTTGTTGAAATATCCATTATGAATTCAGATACATCGTGTTGAACGCGTGATGCATATTTATTATTTACAAATTTACTGAATAGTGACATATTAATAGCATTGGTACGATAAGTGTTATAAATATTTTTTATACAATCTTCTTCAGTATAACTATGTATATAATTTCTTAAAGTTGAACAGTGCAATAGTGATTGAATAGTTGCATTAGCGTAACATGATACATTATCTATATTAAGTAATCCTATTATATTTAAACAATCTGCTGCTAATTCATTATTTGAATAATTTGAATTATTATCATCATTGTTATATTTTTCATTACTATTTTTGTCATTGTTAATATCATAATTTTTATTGTTAAAGTGCTTATTATCATCATTATTTCCAACTGATTCTAAAATATCATGTACTTCATTTGTATTATTTATACCAATAAAAATGGGTTTGTGGTCCGAAAAATAAGTTTCGTAAACACCTGCTGAATAATGTTGCATAGCTTCATTTATAAAAATAATATCTATTTGTGTATTAAAATTTGTTGTAGAAATTTTTGGTGGAATTGCTCTTTTTAAATTATATTTTTTTAAATNGCTAATGTTATAATTATGTTATCTGTAATTTCTTTGTTTGTATATTTACAGAGAGGACAATATATTTCTGTAATTATTTGATGTTTTACAGCTAAATTTAGAATATCAGACTTTGTTGAAATATCCATTATAAATTCAGATACATCTTGTTGAACGCGTGATGCATATTTATTGTTTATAAATTTCCTAAATTGTGACATATTAATAGCATTGGTACGATAAGTGTTATAAATATTTTTTATACAATCTTCTTCAGTATAACTATGTATATAATTTCTTAAAGTTGAACAGTGCAATAGTGATTGAATAGTTGCATTAGCGTAACATGATACATTATCTATATTAAGTAATCCTATTATATTGAAACAATCTGTTGCTAATTCATTATTTGAATAATTTGAATTATTATTATCATTATTATATTTTTCATTACTATTTTTGTCATTGTTAATATCATTATTTTTATTGTTGAATTGGTTATTATCATCATTATATCCAACTGATTCTAAAACATCATGTACTTCATTTGTACTATTTATACCAATAAAAATGGGTTTGTGGTCCGAAAAATAAGTTTCGTAAACACCTGCTGAATAATTTTGCATAGTTTCATTTATAAAAATAATATCTATTTGTGTATTAAAATTTGTTGTAGAAATTTGTGGTGGAATCGCTCTTTTTAAATTATATTTTTTCAAATATGTTTCTATTGTATTATTTTCTAAGTAAGTGTCATAGTTAAAATCTCCAATAAAAATGATGTCACTATCATTATACATATTTATCTTAAATTTTTCTAAATGGTCTTTAAAAGTTTGATTGTCAACCGAAGGTGATTTATAACCGGTTAAAATATATTTTTTTTCAATATTCAAAAGAACCATATCGATGTGATGTAAATAATTTCTTTTATAGAAGTTATATTTTTTATCATGTTTAGCAAAACAAATTATTCCTTTTGTAGACTTTGCATAATTATCTGATCTATATATTATTTTATATCCTGGTAGTTCAAAAATATCAGATTTAATAGTATAAGTTTCTGAAAATATTAATACATCTGCTTGTTTGTACCAGCAATCAGTAATTATATGATTAAAATTTTTTTTCAAAGATCTAACATTTTGATAAATTACTATTATTTCATTGCCTTTAATGTATTTTGTGAAAGATAAATTTAAATTTCTATTTAATGTCAAATTTCTTATTATTTCTTTCAAATTGTCATCCGATTTATTTTTGTTCAAATTTTTGAATTCACCAATTATATATAAATCTGATAACTGCCTTACTCTACTAAAAGCAACATAAAATAATGATCGACTTTTAAATGCAGAAAATTTTGTTAAATCGACACATATTTTGTCATAAGTTTGACCTTGACTTTTGTGAACTGTTAAAGCTTCAGCCGGTATCAGTGGTAATTGTTTTCTTACAATTTGATGATTATCTTTTGTATTTATTATAACATCAATTTTTGTTATTGGTACTAAGTTTTTACTTATTTTCAAGTTATCAATTATTTGTTTGAATTTAGTTCTTACCTTTGAACCAGTTTTAGTATTATTTCCGAAATTCATCCAAATTATATTTGGTTCATTTGTTTCTGTAAAAGTAATATCTTCTAAGATACCACATGCTCCATTTACTAATCCGTCTTCTACATCAATATTAGTAGTTACCATATAATATAATATAAATGCTTGGTTTACCCACCTACAGCCAGTTTGGCCCAGTAAGTGCATTCTCTTTTTTACCATCGCATTTATCCTTCTGGAAGGTTTTCCCTAGTAGTTACCATATATTTTATACCTTTTTTAAGCATAACTTCAGCACATAATCCTCCACATTCTTGTCTTTTTTTCTTTTCAAATGATTTTAAAAGGTAACATTTAGTTTTTTCTGGAACTATATCTGATACTGAATCGGTTGCTTTAGAAATATAAGTTATACCTGAATGGTTACGAATTTTGTTTGTATTGTATTCATCGACATATTTATTTTCACCAAACAATCTTATAGCTTCTTCAGGAATATATTTTTCATTGGTTGATCTAGAATTAATTAATAATAAATCCTTATCAGTCACTTCACCAATAGCTAAATTATTCAGGGCCGTTATACAATTTTTATCATTTTGTTGGCGCATAATTTTTTTTAATGGAAAATATTGAAATTCTTCCCATAATTCACTTTCACAAAATACACTTAATTCTGAACTTTTTGCAGTTGTATATATAGGCCGATCCATAACTGGAGGTAATTGATACAAGTTTCCTACTAAAATCACAGATATTCCTCCAAAACTTTTGTTAATACCAAAAATTTGTCTTATCTTGTATCAATACGTCTAAGCATATTGCTTCCCACCATAGATATTTCATCTATTATTAATAATTTAACAAAATGGAAATTTTCTCTTATTGTATTAGCTATATCTGCAGATAATTCAGGCATTTGTTTATTAAATTGAGTCACAGGTAATGCAAAAGCTGTATGACAAGTTACTCCTCCAATTAAAAAAGCAGCTTTTCCTGAAGGTGCGCATAATAAAACTTGTATTTTATCTGTATTTTCTCCAGGAATTTCATTGAAATATTTAGATAATAATTGGTAAATTGTATTAATGACTTTACTTTTACCTATTCCAGCTGAACCACTCAGGAAAATTCTTATGGGTAATGAATTCTTTTTAAAACAGTTCAAAACATGCATTACAATATCTTTTTGATCACTATTTAATTCAGCAATCATTTGAAACACATGCTCTTCATCTATTAAATTTGGTACAGTTATACGATAAATTTTTTCCTTTTTACATTTTTCATTTCCAATTTGTTGTAAAATATCGACATTTTCTGAGTTAACTTGCTTTGAAATACTATCATCATCAATATCATCATACAAATCATTTTCTGCATCTTTTAATGCATCCTCTAGATACTGATCTGTAATTGCACAATATTTAGATTTATTTTTTTGTATAGTCTCTAAATTTTTTTCAAATATTTTTATGCAATCATTATTTTCTACTTCCAGTTGTTCATTTCGAAATGGTAAAAATAGTAATACATGTTCTCGAAAATAATTTATTTTATCAACTTGTACTTTGTAATTTCGATAACGGATGATTTTTCTCTTTTTTCGTTTTTTCATTTCTAAATTTTCATCTTCATTTTTATCATCAATATTGTCAATATCATCACACATAAGCAATTTCTTTGAAAAATTATAATTACAAATAAAATCTGCCAAACATACATTTTCCAATAGTTTTGAGCGTTGTTCATATTTTTCGAATATGTTTTGTGCAATATATCTTTCGAATTTTTGGGTAGTGATTTTAAATTTATTGATTTTTTCAACATTCTTGTTCTCTGATTAATTGGTACTGTGTTAATATAAACAACATTTCTGCTTGAAATACATAAAGGTAAAGATAGAGCATGATAAACAGCTTCTTGAGAAGTTAAAATATTTCCGTTAATAAAAACATTTGCAATTTTTCTTAATTTTTGTTTTATATCTAAATATCCATTTTCAATATCTTCAGAGGCTTCTCTCAATAATTTAGACAACCCTGCTTCTATTTTAGTAACATAATTGACCATGTAAAAAGCAGCACTATAAGCATCTAATACTTTTTGTAAATCCATGTTAGATTCTAATAATGTCAAAATTATTGGATTATAAGCATTTATAGCAACTTCATTAGATGATCTTTTTAAATAAATTTTATTTCTTTTTAGTGTACTTCTAATGGCATTGATATATTCTAGTTCTGATATCGATAATTTTTTTAACATATCCTCAAACGTCATATCTATATTAGAAAAAAAAAATGTTTTCATCAAGTCTTTGATTTGAACTATATGATTGCTTTCATTCCCTGTTTTTTCATCTTCATTTAATGGTTTTAAAATCATTGTTTCTTTCATTACGTACAAAGGATAGTTGAAACGACATATTTTTGGACTTTTACGACCTTTGTAACAGGTAGGTTTATGTTTATGTCTTTGAAACATCATGTAAGGATTTTCGGATCATATCTGCATGTTATTAATTTATCAATAAATTGTACTATTTTTGTTTCTGAATTGGGATCATTTTCATCGTATATAGGTGCGTTATTACAATATAATAATGCGTGTATGTGTACAGATCCACGAGCTTGAAATTCTATCCTTGAAAAACTGTCAATGACATAATATTTTTTCAACGGTCCATCTGGGTCTTTTAATAAATTAAATATGTTATTAAATCGATTATGAATGTATCTAACACATGTAACAGGATCGTTTTTAATCAATTTTGTTTTTGTGTCTATATCTAAATCTATGATTTCTTGTAAAGAAATATTTCTACCATATTTTAATTGATATAATATTTTTAATAAATCAAAATTTTTTATTTCTGAAGCTGAAAGGGACATGAATAAAGTTGGTATTCCTAATTGTTTTATCATCGCAAATAATTCTTTTTTTTTTACTTTGCCAATAATATGGAGAAGATCTAACTTGTTTTAGAAACATAAATCCATCATCTTGTCTAAATATATCGTTCAATTTATTAGAATCTAATACTTGCTCTGCTGTTAAATTCTCATTATTTTTAATTTTTCTCAAACATGTGTTCATATTTGAATAAACGGATTTTTCTATTTTCTGTTTTGCCATAAATAATAATCTTGTAGGTTCACATGACCTTCTATCACGACGTCTGATTTCAGATAATGTTCGTTCAGAATAAGTCAATTTTTTTTCTTTATCTAATATCTGTCCTCCAAAAATTCTAGGAAAACATAATTCGTCAATGTTTTCTATTTTATGCCAAGGTAAGGGTTGTTTATCTTGTCCTGGTGCTATAATTATAGTATTAGTAGAAGTTATTTCTTCATTTCTATCCAAAATTAGAACTTCATCATTTATTTCAAAATCATCATCTCAGTTATCACATTGATTGTTATCATGATCATCATTATTTTTATTTTGAGAACTCAAAGATTCATTTATGACACAATCTAATTTACAATTATCATCATTATTTGGTTTGTATGTATGATCTACAATAAAATTGATATTTTGATCACTGTTTCGTTCAAAATTTTTAAAAAAATCATCATCTACTTTAATATTATGTTTTTGATAAAGGGGGGTTTTTACAAGATATTCCAATGCCTCGCAAATTTTCGAAGGTTTTATAGTTTCATACATATAATCTGTTTCGTGATCTATGTGTCTTTTTAATTTTATTTGAATTATTGACATTTCATTAAAATTTCTTGGTAAGACTTTTATCATTTCGTTTATTTCAGTAGAAATGTTTACAATACTTCCTTTTAATGATAATTGAGAATTTAAAGCATATGGTTGTAAGGCTCTTATTTGCATGAATGGAATATAAGGAGAAACCATACGTTCTTCAAGGGATGATAAGTTTTGAATATGATCAGGTACATAGAGAAATCGTAAATTATCATTTGCAGCTAATTTTGGAATAACACCTTTAAATATATGTTTCTGACATGTTTTGCATATATTGAAAGAGTCTTGTTTTTCGTTACTTACGATCGCCGAAAAACAAGTTGTGCGAGTTCGTAGAACATTTTGTTCAAGGACTTGTGGCGCAGATATTATTAATTCATAAGCACAGGAGTAGACAAGGAGCAGTGGGTCGAATGAAATAACACACAGATTTATGAGTGAAAGATTGATTGTGGCTAACAGCCTTTATTCTCTTTATTTATTATGCAAAAGGTAAATGGCTTACTCAATAGTATACCAAAAAAAATGTAACTAATATAATATCAAAATTTAGCAAATCGACACCTAGAAAAAACTACAGAAACAACTGACAACAATTGCGGCGGCTCGACATATCAAACAACTTTATAAACGCGTACTAGAATAGTATTTGAATATGTTACACTGTTGACTCCTTATAATATCAATCGAGAGGAACCTATCGCGCAAGAAAAGATAATTTATAACATTGATTAGTAAAATGTGGATGAGTTATTTAATGAAACGTTCTGGAAAGAATGAAAGCTGATGTAGAAAAGATTGAATATATACTTGAGGGATGATATTGACTTTTGTTCTAAGAGAAAAATACGCGGCGAATACCCTGGTTTTCTTAAGAATGTCTGAAAGATTATTATCCGATTTTAATTATATATACGATTACTTATTTTCCACTACCGTGTATCCAGACACGTGTCCGGCTTTCAACGGATGGATTACGTGGGAAATAAGTCTCGACAGTTTTAACTTGGTTCGATGAATATAAGAGAAAGATTATTATTACACATATGATAAATTATTAACGAATGTATAGTACGTGAATTGATAAGGTGTTACACAGTAAAATGAAAGAAAAAATGATATGCGATCTGCGCGATTGTTGTAGGTTAATTTGATTAGTATTACGAGGTGTTACGATGAGAAAAATTTATTATACGTATAATTCGCGAGATGCGACCATGGGAAAACCTACTGAGCTAGCCCAGTAGGATAGCATGAAGCTATCTTTTTATGACCCGTCGGTGGCAGGGTTAGTGAAATATGTATTGAAGCGTGAGTCTTTCCCGGAGGAATAGACTCCCCGGATCAGTCTGGTGTAGAGATCCCCGGCTGCGAGGAATACACTAAAGAACAATGTTAGTATATTAATCTATTAGGATAAAATTAGAATACATAGAGTCCAGCGGCGATGCGAAACGGCAACTCGAGCAGCTAGGACCTGACTTCCTCTGGAACACTCTGGCACGTGGTTTCGTCTGTAGAAGCATCATGTGGAGTGTTGTAGTCTGTTGAAAGGAAGGAAATGTACTGATCCGCTGCTTCGCTCGAGCTGGTCAGCGAGGCGACGAGCGAAGCGGGACCACTAGGAGAGGGGTATGCGCAGTGGACGAAATCTCGTTTGCAGCGTAGATCTGCTGCGTCGGCGGCCCTCATACGATCGATAATCGTATGGGAGCCGTGTAAGCGCGAGAGAGAGAGAGCGAGGCAGCCCTGTACATACGCTCCGCGGCACCTGAGCCAGTAGATCAGGGCCGTACCTGCACGGACCCAAAATGTGGCCGTTGCAATATATTTCGAATCACTATTCATAATTTGATCCAAGAATTCATTATTATTTAATTTGAGATCTAATAATCATTGTTCTATTTTATTTTGGTTAAATAAATTCACTGATCTTAAAAAAAAAATATTATCACAACAAATACATGGAATATTAGGACCAGTTTTTCGATCGTCTAAAAATTTAAATATAAGATTATTTTCATTGACGTTTATACCGTTTTTTAAATTGTTTTTGATTTGACTAATGTAGTTTTCTCTATATCGATATAATTCATCTAATCTTAATAGTTTTTTTCTAGTTAAATCTTTAATTTTATTAAATTGAACATGCATTTCATTTTTTCGTAATTTTTTTATTCTTTTTTTTAGTTTCATTACGTTCTTTTTCTGCATAAGATTGGTTTGATCTTTTCATTGATTTGTATGTATTGTTTGTTAAATATTCTTTTTGTTTAAATATCTGACTGTTTCTAAACTTTTGTATTCTATCATGATTTTCTTTAATTATGTAAGCATCGTTGGATCTAAGTTGTTGGTTTCTATGTATATTTAATTCTTTTTCGTTAGCTTCGTATGTGTCATTTGATCTTAGTTGTTTATTTCTTAGTATATTTAATTTATTTTCATTAATTTTATAAATTTCTTTGGATCTCAGTTGTTTGTTTCTGACTATATTCAATTCATTTTCATTTGCTTTGTATGTGTCATCTGATCTTAGTTGTTGATTTCTAAGTATGTTTGATGTATTTTCTTTGATTTTGTAATCATCATCAGATCTTAGTTTTTGCGTTCTAATACTTGTTAATCGATTTTCTTTTGTTTTAAAAATTGTATTTGAACGAAATAATTTAATTTTTTCCATGTTTTGATCATATTCTTTATTTTTGTAATCATCATCAGTTCTTTTTTTTCTAATATAGTTCTGTAGTCGATTATGTAATTTATTTTTTGATTTCTTTATGTGTGTAATTTTATTATTTTTTCGCTTTTCTTTTTCTTTTGTGTTTTTCATTTTTTGACTTTTCTTTTTGTATTTTGGCATTTTGTGCAATATACAATACAGTGATGTTAATATTAATAAGAATAAAATCAATTATAAATAAAAGATATTATTTTGTTCAGAATAAGTACTTATATATAACTTATTTCGCTAATTATTTGCTGTCAGTATAGATTTATTTGACAGTAGCAGCACCGAAACGGCAGAAGTGCGACGTCGTATCCTATCTGATAACCCGATAAAAAACATACGCAGCTCTTCTGGAAGTTAGACTTCTTCTTATTGCCCGTTGTTTTTCTGTAATAAATCATGCTTGATGATACTTTCAAATATATTTAATGTGTTACAGTATAGGGGATATTTTCAACTATAATGTATAAGCTGGGGCGTGTATAATAAAATGTAACGGATGAAAAGAGATGAAAAAATTGACTACATGCGAGGCGCGTACAACTATTATAAAGCACGGAATGTACTTGTAAACAGGCGCTTAACGCGCGTTAATTATAGCCTAAGTGCTACGTACGCTTTTATGACACGCCATGGCGTAAACCTCGATTTATCGTACGCTCGTGCAAAATGCACGGTTTCCGCACATTGTGTCATAAAATATCGTACGATACTAAGAGAGTAAAGATATTTCACCATCGAAAGGTAAAATTACTTTACCGCATCCTTGTACAATAGTGTAAGAAAAAGTTTCAAAATGATTTTTTTTATTTGGCCGAGTGTAAATTCGATATTCCAAACTCAGTCGTGAACAAACAGCGATATCGCGCTATTACATCTCTAAGAAAACTCGACTTTCCAATAAATATATTGCACACATCAAGATCAAGCCCGCAAATTGTTTTGTTTTTCACAAAACACCACAAGGCTTCATTAGACTTACGTGTGTCTGCACGTATATAGAATGAAACTATAATCACTTTTTCCTTTTACACGAAGATCAACACGTGGCACGGCCAGGATCACCGCAAATGTGTATATGTGTGCCGCATGTTGAAAAAAAAGAATTCTAACATCGAAGAAAGGAGAGCTGAAGTGAACTTTAAAACCAAACCCAAATACATTTATATCGTTCAAAAAAATATATCTGTAGCTAAATTTGAGCCAAACCTGTAGCCTGGCATGTATGTTTTCTGCATACTTTCTGTAAAATTGTTACAGAATTTTATGCAGATTTCCACAGCTTCTCCAATGTAACAACAAATTATAATTTTAGAAATTAGTTAACGTACATACATTTTAAACGAACAAGTAACGAAATAAACGGTAAAAGTCGGAAAATATAAATACTTGATAGACTCGTTGCTATAGTTTTATTACGCTATAGTTTCATTATATAGTTTTGCCCCGGCTGCTCGGCTCAGCCGAGAGGGATAAGGCACCGACGAAGTATCAACATTCGTTATCAAAGGAAAGCCTCCTTATAAAAAGCCTTAAATTTTTAAATCAACCCTCAATCATAGCAATTACCTCCTCCCAATCTATCCGCTCGAACAACCCCTTGGATCGCCATCTCATTTTACCCGCGTATTTCATCTTAGCCCCGTAGCGGGCAAGAACTTTTTCTTCCTCCACTGGATTACGTAAAATCATATATGCACTACAGGATGTAAAATATGGCGAACTCACAGTTACAATTTACATGAGCTGTGGACTCGACAAATCTTTACCTCCCTTATAGATGCGTAATGTAATATTTCCTCACTGATCCACAACGGAAGGAAATTAGTATATTATGTACCAAGGACGTAAAGTGAGGTTTTTTAGGCTGAGTGTGGAGTTTGCAGTACACGTTTATTCCCGTGCCGGTTTTCCTAATTATAAATCAGGAATTATTCCATCAAAAATTTCTCCACTTCTATAGGCTCGTTTTTGAAATAATGCAGAATAAAATGGAAGTGCAAACCTCGGTGCAAACTAAAAGAGATAATGAAAACAAGAATATAAAGTGAAAATTAGCTGCCAGTTTATAAACAAAAAAGTATATTGCTATTATGTTTAGAAAGGCTGAGTGGCCTATTTTTTGAACACTTTTCTCAGCGCATTTCACTTCTATTTGGTACTAAAATTGGGGAGGATGGGGTATTTTCGCATTTCCTATACGTGTACTTTTATACTAACGCCGCGATGGTAGATTCTAACTACTTATATAGATAGAAACAAACTTTTCTACACAAATTTCATCAAATTATTTTTGTGAATTTGAATTAGTAAGTAACACTTCGTGATTTTCGAACTACATTTTTTAACTTTAAGGTGACGTAAAAGTCCGTCTGTAAGCCGTGCGTCTAAGATTAGATTCCGCAAATAAAAATATAGTATATCTTCATAGTGATTCTTAAGACTTTAATTTTGACCCCCGATAGACCTCCAAACCAAACGTTTAGTTTTATGTAATCATATTATCTACAGTCGCACGACTTACTCCTTTAAAACTAATTCGTTTAGTTCTGCTTGAGCAAATTCGTAAAGTAAATACCACAATACATATTTAATATCTGAAAAAGTAAACAAAAATGCACATTACTAAGATCAAAGAACGGAAAAAGAGATTTAATTAAAAAAAAAAATCGTTAAAAATGGTTCCTTAGGTAACAAGTTAAACAAAAGTTAAAAGTTAAACATCTTGAGAATCTCATCAGGACTTCAAGATCGTGAAATTTTTCTTTTTGATTTAAATTGAATCTTTTTCTACACTTTTATCCTAATAATATACATTTTCTTTTGCGCTCTCAGACATTAAGTCTGCAATAGTGTTCGCTGTATTAATTTACCCCAAAAATTCCGAATTTTTTAAAAACTGACATTTTTTACATTGAGTATACAGCGCTCCATACTCAATATTATCATTGCGAAACAAAATGTCTATAGAAATTTCTTCCAGTTAATATTATCAGTTGACTTGATGTTCAATGGCATGACTATAAATACAGATTTAGAACTTCCTTGGAACATCATTTATTAGTAATTTAACCGTATAACAATGCAATGTAAACTTAACCAGATATATTTCGCAAGCCAAAATACATCTCGATTAACGAAGTCTTCTTTCTGTCAAAAAACTCCTTACCGCACAACACAAAATAACTGCATAAGATCAAGGAATCACACATGCTTGGAACACATGTTAAAACATGGACTAGAAAATTGACTACCATGGCAGTTTTTATTTAAAAATATCCTGTGTGCATGCTGATCTGAACACACCATTTCAGCTTTCCATTTTACGAATGAAATTTCTTATATTCATCACTATACAAATTTCCTTAATCTGAAAGTTTTATTGCCATATTCTACTCAATTTTTAAGTACAGAAAGTTACGATTACTGTGTCTTTTACTCTAGTAT
The DNA here is from genome assembly GCA_012977825.3 of Pteromalus puparum. Classification (NCBI taxonomy): domain Eukaryota; kingdom Metazoa; phylum Arthropoda; class Insecta; order Hymenoptera; family Pteromalidae; genus Pteromalus; species Pteromalus puparum. Next base: position 22,736,626 of record CM053171.1, read on the forward strand.
ATAGTATATTAAATTATTTTCACCCACAAGTTCACGTATAGTGTTCGTCTGAAAGTCAAAATAATTTATTATACTTGATTCAGAGACACAGTAATTGTAATTTTCTATAGTTAAAAATGAAGTAGAATATAATTATAATGAAAGTCTCAGCATTAAAGGAAACTTTTCTAGAGATGTGTCTAAAAAATTACGTACAAAAACTAAAAAACTGCGATGGTATGATCAGGTCATCATGTACACAGGATATATTTAAATAAAAAATACTGCGGTAGTTTTTTTCTAATCTTGTTATAACATGTGTGCTAAATTCCAGTCTTGCATATGAAAATATGTTGCACATAAAAATTTTATTTGCATTAAAAAATCAATAATGTTGTAAATGCAGGGCTGATATTTAGAACACATATTAAAACAAGAATTAGAAAACTAACTACCGTGGCAGTTGTTATTTAAAAATATCCCATGTGCATGTTGACCTGAAGACACCATCACAGCTTTCCAGTCCCGATTAACGAACATCTTCTTCCTGTTAAAAAGCTTCTTACCGTACAGCAAAAAATAACTGCAATGGGTCAAGACCAAGGAATCACACATGCAGTTAATCATAATACTCTTCCATAGTATCTATTACTCTCGTTGATCACAGTCATGTCACTAGGGATGAAGCCAATGGGGTATGCATCGATTCGATAATTAATTAGCCAATAGATAATCTGTTAAACACGAATTTAATTAATTAGTCATCATTATAATGACCCAAATGGGATTTTTTTAAGAATACTAAGGTAAACATTTTGCAGCAATTATATTTTTTTTTTTAATGATTCATCGTAAAAATTATTATTGTACTCTCAAACAATTCATTAATTTCCATAATTATCAAAAAATTTGCAAAGAGGAAGGTTCTAGTTCTAGGAAAACATTTAGTAACTTTTTATGTGAGGAATAAATGTAAATATTCGTTTTATAAATATACCTGGGTAAGATTGTTATCCTTTCTTTTATTATTCAGCAGTGTAATAATGATTACGTGTTTATTCTCTATGTGATTAGCTTGAATATTCTTTCCGTTTGGTTATGACTTTTTGGTTAAGCACACGCAATAAAAACATTTTTATCACATGACTGAATTGTTTATAAAGTGAAGTTATACAAAAGCAATGAAAGAATTAAATTCGAAAATAAGTTAAATAAAGCATTATGTCATTAATTTAAAAAAATGTTCTTTTAGGATGAATTTACTTAATTTGAATGAATAAAATATAAAATAATTATAATTATCAATATTTATTAAGGAAAAGAGATATACTTTTTCAAATAGTAAACAAATTCATACACAAAAACGCAGTCTTACAGGTGTAGAACATCACGATTGACATTAAAATATAAGCCAATTGTATTTTGATACATCTTAAGGTCTGAATATTTCTGTATATGAATATCTTAAGCAATTCAAGAAAAGTCTATTTATAAGTTTCAAGAATTTAGAAGTCTATTTAATTCAAGAAAAGTCTATTTATAAGTTTCAAGAATTTAGAAGTCTATTTAATTCAAGAAAAGTCTATTTATAAGTTTCAAGAATTTAGAAGTCTATTTAATTCAAGAAAAGTCTATTTATAAGTTTCAAGAATTTAGAAGTCTATTTAATTCAAGAAAAGTCTATTTATAAGTTTCAAGAATTTAGAAGTCTATTTAATTCAAGAAAAGTCTATTTATAAGTTTCAAGAATTTAGAAGTCTATTTAATTCAAGAAAAGTCTATTTATAAGTTTCAAGAATTTAGAAGTCTATTTAATTCAAGAAAAGTCTATTTATAAGTTTCAAGAATTTAGAAGTCTATTTAATTCAAGAAAAGTCTATTTATAAGTTTCAAGAATTTAGAAGTCTATTTAATTCAAGAAAAGTCTATTTATAAGTTTCAAGAATTTAGAAGTCTATTTAATTCAAGAAAAGTCTATTTATAAGTTTTCCTCTTAACTGTTTTATGGAATGGTTTGTATCATGAGCTTATACACGCTCTACAATTTCTGGAATGTCATTTTCAAAAAAATAGGTACACGAGCTATCTTAGTCTTGATAACAAGGAAATAACAATTACTTTGCTTTTTACTTCAGTACATAAATAACAATTCCAATCCTTATGTGTTATAATAGTTAAAAGTGACAATATCTATTTTATATGAAGGAAAAAGGCAAAGTAGAGCCAGATGCAAGTAGTCTGTAGAGATGTAGTCCTTGAAATAATGAATGCCTCTACTTGTAAAACGTAGCTGAGTGCTTGTACATGTTCAACCTATGTATAGAAATAAAACTATATCAGTTATTTATTATGCAGTTTTGAAAAAGCTTATAATAATTGCGTTAACCTTATTAAATAAATCTGATTGAAATGTAAATAATCATTTAAAGAATAATAGCATACATTAAAATATATTTTTGAACAAGTTATAAACATATGCTGATAATTTTAGACACTTTACTGAATACATAAAGAGGCTCTGTTTGAAGGATTCCATGGATTCTTATACAAGATTTGATCAAGTCAACGGCGTAGTCATAAACATGGTGAAAGATCCAGTAACGGTCCAAGTCCCTCTCAAAGACTACCAGTGGGAGTATAATGATGCTTCTCGACTGCGTTCTCTATTATTGAGTATACAAAAGTCCCATTACTCAACATATACTTCTACTCAACTTTTTCTATACTTAAAAAAATACAATTATAAAAATCTCAGTGACTAAGAATGTATTGTTAACTATTTTTGTAGTATAAATCATAACTTGCAAATTACCTGATTTATAGGTAAACATGAAGACAGGATAAAGTTAAATGAAAACTGAGGTGCTAGATAGTTTGCTAAGCTGTTTTGAGGCACTTGTATAAAATTTCAAAGCTCTGTTCTAAAGCTAATTGAATTGCTTGAAAATATTTGATTCGCTTTTTTGACTCAAGAGTTGAATTACTTGTTGACTTTGCCATTGGTTTTGAAATAGGGCTCTAAAACTTTGCACATGTGTTTTAAAACAAATTAAAATACTATTTAGTACATTATTTTTATTTAAATTCATCTTATCCTCATTTTTACCTACAGACCCATCACGATTTTTTTGATTTGCAAGTGTGATTCCCACAAAAATTATGAAAAATACATTATTAGTCGCAGTAACTTTTATAAACGTATTGTACTCTACTTTTTAATGTACAAAAGTACTAGTACTCAACTTGTTACCTTTGTTTCAACAACTTTGAAATACTAGAAATACTTGACTTATTACCCTAATCAAAAGTACAAATTATCACGGTATTGAATAATTTTTGTGAGAAATCACACTTTCAGATTGAAAAATCGTACATAAGTCTCAAAATAAAAAATTAGACATAGATAAATCTATAAAAAATATATCTAGGGTCACAAAAACATTACTGATAAGATCTGCAGTTTCTAATGAAGTGGACGAACAACAGCCATGTTCTGTAGCACAACCCAGCTTGATTCAGAAAGGAATGCTTCATCGACCAGTCATTAAGTTGTATTTTGTGTCTTGAATCTGCAATTTAAGTTATATTTTATATTTTTAATTAAAAGTAATCACAAACATCGTCCTAACCTATAACAAATTGAATGCTTGATATTTAACGATTTTATTGACTAAATATCAACAAGGATGACGATGCGCAGGGTCTCTTTATACACGACGTTTCTCCTGAGCTCTGTGCTGCACCGGACACGCCATAAAAAGCTTCCTTGATCGACTTGATCCCCCGAAGAGTAACCCAGAGGCCGAGAGATGCGAGTCCGCTATTGCTTATACTGAGGAGGCGCTGACGGCGCTATAGACAATACGACAAGAATCGGTGATATATGCGTATATATATATCACCGATATATGTTTTCTTATTTGATAAATTATAATAATAATTTTAATTAAACAAATTATCAGAAGTCTGAACAATAACAATTATAGAATTTTCTTACACAAATTTTTCTTTTCGTTACAAAATTTAACCGTGGATAGTCTAAGCCATATTAATGCCAAACTATATAGTTAATTCTTATTTCCTGGCAATTACTTCATAAACATAAATATATATGTATACAAACATTTTAATCTCGCTTAATTTTTTTAAAAAGAGGGTAAGAATTATCAATGGAACTAGTTTCACAAGATGCATATTCAATCACATTATTTATGCATTCTTCAACAATCTTCTGAATAAAAAGTTTATCATCTGCTTTTAAGGATTCCAGTAATTGAATCTCTGTATTATTAACGCACTCTATAAAATCATCTTCATTATCTATATCATCAAATAGATCTTGCACCAATGTAGATGGTGAATTCATAGTTTGCAAATAAAGTTGCATTCTACAATGAAATAAATATTTTATAAGAACAATGAAGTATAATAAGAGCACTATTAACAAAATAAATAAGTATAATTACTTTGGACATATTGCATTACAAGGATTCTCAATGAACATGGAATCATCAATTGTATTTAAATTTTTTGAATAGTTTCCTTTGTTTAATCGTACGTTAAAAATTCCATAAATTTGATTGAGTTTCAATTCGATGTCAACGTGCTCGTTCCACAATGTGAGTTGCATCTGCAAAAAATAAACACATCACATGTTAAAATGAAATAATAATAATTGAATATAAGTATATTAAATACCCTAGTATTTTCATGGTCAATGAGAGAACACAATCGTCTTTTCGATAATTTTGTTGTATCACTCTTAGATGGCCAGACTGTAACGTTAGCTTCATACTTATCAATTATAGCATACGTATCTGAAACAAAAGCATATTTAAGTTTAACAATACAAATAAAAATGATATTTCTATATATAAAATATATTACTGATGATTATATTGTTATCCTTTGTTTCTGTTAGCCTCTTCAATTCAGTAATTTTTAGCTCTGGTGTAAAATTTAAAGTAATCGGCTCATCTTTATATTTTTGAATAATTGTATTCTTCGTAAATGTAATGTGATAAGGGTTGTTCGTAGAATTAGTGTATTTAATGTCTGTCATCGTCACTCTGAATTTTGAAAAATAATAGACTTCATTGAGCTGTAAATTTACATCTATTCATTAGTTATTTAATTATGTTTTATAAAAATGTTTTTTTTTACCTTCAAAACATTATAAAATCGTTCACAGTCACGATTAAATGCCAAGCATTTGATGATACCGGTGTTATCAACAACATTCATGGAAAAGAATGAGCAATCTTTCTTAGACTTATGCTTCGATGATTTAAACACAACTTTAACTAGGATAGGTTTTCTGTAAATAATAAACAGCTGCTTATCTATCTATTTTAAAGTTTAAATATATGTATATAAATCGACCACATACAAACAACCGATTATATTTTGATATATATATATATATATATATCGTATGTACGCATTTAAAAAGAGGAATAATAATCGAACAATGATTCAAGGACTATTAGAAATAAAATTTACGTGTAACCTAAGTACTACTTACGATGTGTAACTATACGGAGATAAAGCAGCAATACTTATAGTAGATGGTTTTACTTTATCCATTTTTTCTGAATCAAATTCTCTATTCCAATTAAAACGTCGTTTTAAACGCAAATTTTTTGGAACTTTTATTCGTAAATAAGATTCGGCGTGAGGAACTATTTGTTTACGTGTTTGACGTGTAAGGAAAGTGATATTAGATAAAGAAAACAAAAGCATCAATAAAATATATTCTATTCTATCGAACAAATGCGATCTTTTATGAAATTTTTTTTTTTACGTATAAAAATAAAAATATTTTATTTATTAAAAAGAAACATGAAATTTATTAATTTGCATATTTTTTATTATCCAAAAACTGAAATTAAAATTGAAAGTTTTAATTTTGTTCCCGTGAAAATCGCTTTGCAACATTAGAGCTACAAAATGATTCATCAGTGAAGAACGAAAGAATATTACGTATCTCAATGCAAGATCCACTTGACTCTTTTTCATTTTTGTTTTACTTTTGTGTTACCAGGCGCTCCGAATCAGATTTCAAAAAGCTTAATCAAACCCATGAGTGAGCTCGATCTTGCAATGTGACACATCATACTTTTTTATTTTATACCATATATAGAAGAGTTACATCGCTACTTGGAAGCATAAGCTAAGTTACGTATTAGTAATGATACATTCTGTATAATATAATCTACATTCTCAAAAGCACAACGCAAATGTCTTTTTTCGTATAAAATTACAATGAAGAAATTGAAAGTTTTAACGAACACGTACATGTGTCACTTTAGCTTCGATTTCTTCATTTTTTTCCGTGAGTTAGTTGAATTACATTCTCGAAAAACAGAGCTTGCATCAGGTAAACAAAGAATATATATTTTATAGTTGAAATAGTCTAATCGATAAACAGAAAAACACATAGTAAACGATAAACACTTTTCTTTAATTTTACAACTAATCAGAATAGAAATAGACGTTAGCGCGCGATACTCCAGCTACAGACATAGAATGTACCGTCTTCTAATATTATTATTTTTTATTCTTTTAATATTTGACAGTGAGAATCACAATAATTTAAAACATGAGAAGAACCACGAAATAAAATTCTTCAAATAATCTCTTGAGGTAGTAATAATAATATTTAAATGTATGAAAACAATGTGAAATAGAAAGAATAACGCTGAAATCGTATAATATCTTATCATCGTCGCGATAAACTTAAACGTGCTCTCCACGAATTCGTCCTTGGGCATAATGGTGACTCGCTTGACGTGGATGGTGTACAAGTTCATATCTTCACAGCGACCGACCAGGTAAGCCTCAGAGGCTTCCTACTCGGCGCCAATGGCTGCGCTATGGAAACGCTGGTCGATCTTGAACTCCTGCGCGATTTTACGAACCAGACGCTGGAAGGGCATTTTCTTGATCAAAATATTCGTGGACTCTGGTCTGATCTGATGGAAGGCTACGGTACCGGGCCTATAACGATACGGCTTCTTAAGGCCTCTGGTCGAGGATACGCACTTACGCGGGACTTCCGTGTCCAGCTGCTTCCTGAGCACCTTTTGTCGAAAGTAGTAGAATTGAAGCTCAAACCAGTTGACAAACAGACTTGGAAGTAGACACTGATTTTGTATTATGGGTTTGCTACGCTACTGACACACATACCCAGTTCGGAATGCATGCTGAAAACCACCATAAAAATAAATTAGTGTTACTAAAGAGCTACGTGTAATAATAGCACAACTATTTTTTAAATTCAGTATTACTTGTACAAAATCATTCAAATTATTCTAATGGGGAAGAGGTTGCCAAGGAGATTGCCCGTGTTGAGCGAGAGCCCGTAGTAGACGATCAAACTGCCTCATCTAGGCCCAAAAGTTCGGCGTCTTGAGCATGTCGAGCGCACTACCGTCCTTGTCGTTGATCTCATTGACCTTGCCCTTAGAGTTGTACCTCTAGATGTTGAGCTGAACGGATGTATAAATCCGGAAGGTCTTTAACACGATGTCGAGGGCCCCGCCGATGCAATCCTGCGTCCAGAGCCACATTCAGTCCTTGAGCACGGCGCTCTAGGTGGTCACGAGCATGAAATCCACGGCGAAGGCCGCTGCTGGAACATAAGTCCACAGACGGTGAGCTTAGATGCGCCGACGAGCTCCATCGTAATAGCGAAGCCAGTAATGTAGGCCCCAGCCGAGCCAAAGATCTCGTAAAGAAACGTCACCACGAGAAAGGTGTAGTACTCGAGGACCAGGTCTACGGACACGCCTAGGACGAGCTGGGCTGCAGAGAAGATGTAGAAGATGATCTCGCGCACGTACTTATCCACCATACTGCCAAGGGTCACAGCATCCACGAACACGCCGAACATGTAGGCCGACTAGGCCAGCGCTCCCATTCAGCGCTGAGAATAGACGAAGTTCCACTCGATGACCCGAGACGACTAGAAGTAGGTGGTGTCGTAGCTCCAGGTGCTGGGATTATGTGCAGCGGAAACTGCCAGGCTTGGAACTTGCCAAACTCGCCCAGGTGGGCCATCACCTCCTCCAAGTCGTTGTTCACGCTCTCCATCTCTTGAGACTCACGCGTTACGATATAACGCGTCGATTTTGTACCTAAAATATAATTATTTTATATTAAAATTAAATTAAATTAAAGAAAACGTGTCAAAATATTTTGGTATGTAAAACTACCTTAGATTGATGCCCTATAGCAAATTAATAATGCAAACTCAATCCAGCTCTCTAAACTGTAGCAAGCAAATTTTTGGTTTAAGATCGAGGTAAACTATTTACTTTAGAGTATCAATCTATAATAAGGTTACCCGTATTTGAAGCTGACCTCGTCATTGATTTAAATATTACCTTTGACCTGACCCAGACCAACAGCTATCAACACCAACATATAGGGATTGTATTTCATAGCAATGTAGTAGACTTATTGCACATATTGCACAATACTATATAATCCTTCTTGTTGGAGTATAATAACTCTATGCAGCCTCAATGAAATACTGTACCTAAAATATAATTGTTACAACCCAAAAATTAGAAAAAAATTGTCAAAGTTATTAAACAAAATACTAAAAAATAAATTTACTAATCAATTTGTGTAGATCCACTTTAAAGTTCAGTAATAGTAGCTCTTCCATCATCGTTAATCTCAGAAAGTCCGGACATTAGCAAACTCCTTGTGCATTGAACACATTTGTCTGACATTTCAGGAGGGTTCAAAATCTAGAAAAAACAATAATCTATTACAAAAGAAATTAAAATAAACTGTAAACTGTTTCTCACTTAGTTAAAAATAATCCATTTTTTTTTTTCATTCATGTCTTGATCTTTTTAGCAGAAAAATAGAATTCCAATTTAAATTCAATAACAAGTTCATTGTTTTTTTTAAATCTAAAACTGGCAGTTTATGTTTTAACATAACCTGAGTTTTTCAGCAATTCAGATATCTTCTGCAAAAAATAAAATCTTTCTTTTTTCGTAACATAAGTATTTCTTTCTATACAAATTATTTTCTTTTATAAAATCTATTATTTTTTACTTCAACATGGAAGTTTGCGAAGCTGAGCATGGCAATGTTCGTTTTATATGTCGGTATGGTATTGTAAGTAATATTAAAGTTATTTTATACAATAGAACATTTAAATACCACTTAGAAATGTATAAAAATTGAGAAATTTTATTTGTTTAGATTATTGTATATTTGGGCAATAAAAGAATTACAGGCAGCTGCCACGTGATTACTGAAGATGCTAAAGAAAAGTGTCCAGTATGTTTTCGATGTTATGAAGACATGCCAAAATACTTTAATAATGGAATTGAAGTATACATATCATCACGTTTTTTATAATATCATATTGTTTTCATTTTATTGTTACTTTTTTATTTATTAATTGCAGCTTGAAGTGTATTATAAATTAAACGTGGATATGCTTCTACAGTTAATGGATTAATTTATAGAATAAAAGTCGCGTACAAAGGAAAACAAAAATTTATTATTACTTTGTCTCTTACCTCAATAATGAATAAGAATGTCCACTTTTTAACGAGCTCAGGACCACTTCACATAAATTAGAGACGTGTCTTGACTACTACTGCTTTCCACCCCTGAACATTGTCCTTACAGCACCTCCATAAATGAAATTCTATAAAAAAATATAATATATTTCAAATAATAAAAAATAATTTTTATATCAAAAATAAGTATAATAATACTATTGGTTAAGTTTTTTACCTCCTTAGCTTCGTTGATCAGCCAGCTAGACTGTACATTATATACACTTCAATGTACTCATAACTCATGTACTCATAACACTTGAGGCTACTTGGAAAGTTACTGCTATCAAGTGACTGCACGGCTGAATATTTATAAGTGGGCTGTTTTTCCAATTGATTTGCAATGGCCAGCCATTAAGTGATCTAGAAAATTAATCAAGAAATAATTAGAATTTCGCTTTATGATGTGTAATAAAAAAACGACGTAACTTTCTGTACTAAAAAAGTGAATAGAATATAGCAATAAAACTTCCAGAATTTGAAGAAATTTGTATAGTGATGGATCTAAGAAACCACATTCACAAACTGGAAAGCCGAGATGGTGTGTTCAGGTCAGCTTACACACAGGATATTTTTAAATAAAAACTACCGCGGTAGTTAGTTTTCTATTCATTGTTATAACATCTGTGCCAAATTCCAGTTCTGCAGATGAACAATTATTAATATTTTATTGTAAATAAAGTTTTTATGTGCAATATATTTACAATAAAATATCAATAATGTTGTATCTACAGAGCTGATATTTGGAATACACCTTTAAACAATGATTAGGAAACTAATTACCGTGGCAGTTTTCATTTAAAGATATCTTGTGTGTAAGCTGACCTGAACATTTCATCACGGCTTTTCAGTTTGCGAATGTGATTTTACTCTAGTATATAATAAATTATTTTGACTTTCATATGAACACTATAAGTGAACTTGTGGGTGACAATAATTTTATATACTATATACTAGAGTAAAAGACACAGTAATCGTAACTTTCTGTACTTAAAAAGTGAGTAGAATATAGCAATAAAACTTCCAGAATTTAAGGAAATTTGTATAGTGATGGATCTAAGAAATCACATTCGCAACCTGGAAAGCCGAGATGGTGTGTTCAGGTCAGCTTGCACACAGGATATTTTTAAATGAAAACTGCCATGGTAATTAGTTTCCTAATCATTGTTATAACATCTGTGCCAAATTTCAGTTCTGCAGATGAACAATTATTGATATTTTATTGTAAATAAAGTTTTTATGTGCAATATATTTACAATAAAACACCAATAATGCTGTATCTACAGAGCTGATATTTGGAATACATATTTAAACAAGGATTAGAAAACTAATTACCGTGGCTGTTTTCATTTAAAAATATCCTGTATGCAAGCTGACCTGAACACACCATCTCGGCTTTCCAGTTTGCGAATGTGATTTCTTAGATCCAAAACTATACAAATTTCCTTAAAATCTGAAAGTTTTATTGCTATATATATAAAAATATCCTGTGTGCAAGCTGACCTAAACTGGACCAAATTAAACTTCCTAGCTGTGATCCACCAGCACAGCCGCCACCTTCATCAGCGTCAACACATGGATATCTGCGGTCAGCCTCCAAGCCTGGAACTTGCCGAACTTGCCCAGGTGGGCTATTACTTTCTCCAAGTCGTTGTCCATGCTCACCATCTCCCCTAAAATATTTTTAAAAAACTTGTCAAAATTATTGAACAAATTTTACTGCTATTCAGAAAAAAGAAAGTACACTACAACATAAAAGAGATTACAACATAAATTTAATAAACAAGAAATCACTTTGTATAGAAAACGTTAATTATTAATTAATATTTAAATAAAAGTGAATATAGGTCGAAAATTATTAAAGAAAGAGAATACTGGAGAATACTGCATTAAAATAATATCATTTACATTTTACAAATGATAACTTTTGTACATAGCGACCTAACCTTAAAATCGATCATATATTGCAATACTTATCAATTTCGACAAATCAGAATAATAATAATGATAATACTGCAATAGTTCCTGATGATAATGCTGTTTCTGGAAACAACCACCATACACCACGCACTTAAGGAATCCACTGTATTTATAATTCTTGCCATTTTGTTAAGCACACGCAACATACCCGAGGACCTACCTCAATAGCTGTACTTCTAAACGTTGTAGCCGTTATAGGTATCAATGAAAAATATCATTACAACACTCTAATCGACACCGCACAACTAAAATATAATATAATTAACGGCTATTTAGCAAAATACATCAAAGTTTATGTAAAGCAATACTCACGTCGGCATCTGTGCCGAACGCACGTGGTATTTAGATCGGTGATACCTATATATATGATATCGCTAGCGTAGCAGACAACAGCTGCTTGATTTAACCCGATAGTTGTAGTACTTTCCTTCCACCACAATATTTTTAAGACTTTGCACACTAGTAAATGCTTATAACAGGAAAGTATTATGTCCTATTACTTTTGCGCAATTTATTGTATTGCTTTTTATTTAGCATCAATTTTTTTTTACTGTGCAAATGCACTATTATATGATAGCTGGTAGGTAGGCTTACGTGCTGCCATCTGTCGTGGTTTTGTATGATTCATTGTATTTATTTTGTTTCAAATATTTATCGACCTTGCAATCATAAGATTGACTCAGTTGGTAAAAATTGGGTTTGAGACCCCTTTAATGGAAATCATTATAATTTATTAAAATAAAAAAATACATAATATGTATATATATTTTTGAAACAAATTACTTTTTTTTTAACTTTTCCAGCGACCAAATGCGTGCTTGCCTAGGTTGCATTAAAATTTATAATGATCAGGGCGGCAATTATTGGCATAAAATAGTATATTGTATATTGAAACTAGGGGGAAAAATTGGCTTTTTCTAGCGAAGGTGATATTTTGAGCACGAGTCGGACACGAGTGCTCAAAATATCACCCGAGTCTGAAAAAGCCACTCCCCCCTTGTTGAACACCGTACTTTTTATGATACGTGCATGAATAGACCCTTTTTTAAGCATGCAAAAGGAGTAGGAAATTGAGAACTCTTTGACGCATAGCATATTTTCAAAAATTTTGAAAATTTTGAAAAATTTCAAAATTTTTAATTGCCGTAGACTACTTAAAATTAAAGTAGTCTATAGAATAACATTCGATAATCATGATGTTTTAACGAAAAGTTCAAAATTTAGTTTCCGAGATATAATGATAAGGATATAGTTCGCGGAACGTATCTAAAATCACCAGTGATCGAAAAATCGCCATGAATATACGCACATGCGTAACTGAAAATCTTATTTTTAACGAATTAATAAAACAAAAACAGCAAAAAACGAGTCTAAGTATAGATTAAAATCCATTAATGGAAACTGAGATCGAAGCGATACAGTTTTCAGTTATATAGAGTATACAATATACAGGGTGAAGAAACGAAATTTTGAAGCTTAATATCTTTGAAACCATTTGGTTTCATAACTCTTTGACGCATAGCATATTTTCAAAAATTTTGAAAATTTTGAAAATTTTGAAAATTTTGAAAATTTTGAAAAATTTCAAATTTTTAATTTCCGTAGACTACTTAAAATTAAAGTAGTCTATAGAATAACATTCGATAATCATGATGTTTTAACGAAAAGTTCAAAATTTAGTTTCCGAGATATAATGATAAGGATATAGTTCGCGGAACGTATCTAAAATCACCAGTGATCGAAAAATCGCCATGAATATACGCACATGCGTAACTGAAAATCTTATTTTTAACGAATTAATAAAACAAAAACAGCAAAAAACGAGTCTAAGTATAGATTAAAATCCATTAATGGAAACTGAGATCAAAGCGATACAGTTTTCAGTTATATAGAGTATACAGAGTAAGAAAACAAAATTTTGAAGCTTAATATCTTTAAAACTAACTGGTATCATAAACAACCCAAAGAAAGAGATAAAGGTGCTATATAATGCTAACTAAATCCAAAATTTTAAATTGATTATTGCCTTTTTACTCCAGTTATCGCGTCACGTAGAAAAACGATTTTTTTCAGTTTTTGATGTTTTTCTCAGGATCTGCCCCATGAAATGACTTAAAATTTAAGTGGTATATAGTTCTAATTACCTTCAATAATCATATATTTTTTTAGAATGATTCGCTATTTAGTTTTTGAGTTATAACGATTTAAAAAAATTGCACTGTATGGTGTATAATAAAAGAACGACGAACGATAATATAAATTTTTCACGGTAAAAACATAGGCAATTTTATTCTCTTTCAGGTACATATTAAGCAATTTACTTTTATTAACTTTTCCGATAACTTTGTTGGCAAAAACTGACATCTCAAAACTAAAAAATCACTATAAAAAAAAAACGAGTAAATAAATTGTAAAAACGGACTTTCGTCCCACTATCCTCTAGCAAAAACAAAGAAAATGAGACTTGGTGGGTTAAACTCCACTAAGTAGAAGCTGAGAAACAGGCGTATACATACGCACACACACACACACACACACACACACACATACATCCGTACGGACATTTTCTAAAAACATCATTTTTCGACTAAAAATTCATCAAAATACACTTCCCACATGTTTTTAGACAAACTCCAAAAATTACTATTACAAGGCTTCCTTAGGAAGGAAGCAAAATTTATAATGTCAAACGTGCAGCTAAGCTTCAAGCTTAACGAAAAATAAATCGTAAACTTTTAATAATATTAATAATTCATAAACAAATATTAAAAAATTAGCCAAATATAAATTAGACTTTGGGGTTTTATCTGCATAAAAATTGAAACAAAATGATATATTATAGTGTACTTAATTGTTGCAATTTTTTCATTTTTATTTAATAATAAGCAAAATTACATCAATAACTAGGACTAAAAAAAAATTTGTAGTGGATTTGAACCCTGGCAAAATGGTACGCGCGCCTTAATTAGCACAGCCATCGTCAACATGCTAGTAGAAAAACAAAAACTTGCATTTGATTATCGGTCCCGCTTGGGGGTTTAGGATTTGTTATAATAGAGTTTGGGGTTTTTCGTGATAATAGGGTTTTATTAAATAATTGTTTTTATTAAATTTCTTGTTGTACGTTTGCTTTAACGCATACAAGACCACCGGCATCATGGAAGCTCCGCCGCTCGCTCCGCCGGGACATGAGTACTAACCCTCTCTGCCACTACCGCTAGATGCGTATAGTTTGGGCGAAGAACCGCGAGGCGGCGCTAGTTTACGATTACATGTTGCCTGGCACGCTTTGCCCCATGCTCATCGGCAATCTCTCTACTAATCTCTGCTAACACCTACATCAACATAGGGGGAGCCCAGATCGACTATCAATTATCCTAGCGCAATCTGGGGTTGGTGCTTGACTCCAAACTAACGCGGAAAGAGCACGTTACACAATTATGCAAACGTGCTTACTCATTAATGTACAGGCTATACTTTTTCAGGAAAAGTACCAACCTCAGACTGCGCAAACATCTTGTGCAAGCACTCCTGTTTCCAATCATTAATTACAGATTTTCAGCCAGATGATAAAATCAGGAAGAGTCGGGAATCAGCATTCGTGGATGAAGAAAAGGTGCTATGTAGAAGGAGAGTGTTGAAGTATGTTGAGGAGAAGAAGACGTGTGCCAATGTTGACGCAATCCGTCGACTCAGCAACGTCGCAGTCATGAAGCAAAGGACAACCGCTAAGGCGTGAGTTGCAATGGCTTACAATTGCCGGACGTAGAAAGTACTTTGCGACGGGGTGACCGTCTAAGTAGTAAATAGTCCTCTCTATCTCTCTCTCTCTCTCTTTCTCCATGTGGCTCTGTCCGAACTGCATTACCAGTAATAAGTACTTATATTAGATGGTATGCATTGTAGAACAGAGAGCCAAGAAACAGCCGAGTAGCCGTTAACTCACATGGAGAGAGAGAGACAGCAGTAGTAGCAGCCGGGAGATAAAGAGAGAGAGAAGTACATGGCAGCCCGCCGCACCACTACCAGCTCAAGCACACGCACGCACATCAAGCCAGAGCAGTGCAGGCATCACCGGAGCCGCGCGAGCCGAGAGTAGAGTAGGCGGCTGGGAGGGGGAAACTCCTCGCGGCGGCGAGCGCTGGTGTATGTCGCGAGAATGTATGTGTGAGGCAGCGTGTTCCTATAGTGTTAAAATCGGCGTTGTAAAATAAAACGTCGAAATTGTAAGAGTATGCTAGCTATGCGATAAAGAAGTAAGGAAAATGTAATCGATATTTATAAGAAGAATGTTCTGTCAGAAAGCGCGTAATCACGATGCAAAGTATGGATGTATGTAGTGCGCTTGCGCGAGAAGGTATGCGAGGCGACGCGACACGAGTCGAGGAGAAGACTCGTTCACTTTGTTTTGAGCAGCAGCCCAACCAACAGCCCTCCGGTTTTTCTTCTGTCTCTTGATAAAGAGTATAGCTTTTTTCGATAGTTTTTCCCGCGTTTCACAGGGAACGAGCCAGCATCCGTACGAGAGGAAGGTTGCTGTTTTTCGTAGAGTTAGAGAGAGAGGTAAAGTGTCGTGATTGTTAGCCGTGTGTGCGCGCGAATAACGCCGGAAAACTCGAAAACGGAGAGGTTGCCTCGTGGCATAATTAGACATATTGTAGTGCGCATTAAGAGAACGAGTGTGTGCGGAGTGATAATTACAGCCGGGAATAATATTTATTATTACGGGAACGAAGCGTGTTAACCTTTTCAGTCGGAATTACAGTCGGTACGTCACTATTAAACGATTTTTAAAGAGTGAATTAAGTGAGTTGTATGCAATAATTTTCCCTTTTCCCTCGGCCGAATCTCCTCCGAGAGTAAGAGTTCTCAATAGCCGGCAACGCGAAAAGCAGAGTAGTTTCGGTATAAGTGTATCACCAACCTGGCGCCTTGAATAAATCTCGGTCGGTAGATAAAGAGACCGAACGGAGTGAATATCAGCGAGTGTGGTCGCGACGGTTTTACCCCAAAATCCACATCGTTAAAACTTTGCAGCATGTTTTCTACAAAAACTGTTCAACACAGCTGTGTCCTTTTACATCATGGCCTTTTTTGAGTTTCACGTCGCGCTCTGGCCTACGAGGGGGAAGGAGACCCCACTGGACATCCTGATTTTCAAGATAGAGATCATGAAAGGTGAGCGCACAGTGAACGCGTATCGAATGGCTTCAAAAGCCTCTTGCTGCTCCTCTCAACAACTTTCGCTTTGACCGAGGCCGGTGGGAGCGAGACACAATGTACTCAAATTTAGCAAAAACGTCTCGTTCTTTTCTGCCGGCTGCTGCGTCCTCCGTCGCTAATCCTTTATAAGGTCCTGTTGTACTCCATCGCGTAAAAAAATATCTTTTTGGCAAACGCTCAACCGCTCCACAAACTCTTCCGGATCCTCGTTTCAGCTTTCAACGGAAAACTGGAAATCCCAGTGCTTAAGCTTCTTTGTGATGTCTCAGGCGTTGCCCGCCTTTCGTGCGGATGACTTCGCACTTAGGCTCTCTTCGACGACGCATGATGTGAGCTATGCTCGTATCCGCTGTCGCTGCAAAGTAGACTTAGGCTTTCTCGCCGGCTCTGGCCTCGCGAGTTATTCGCTCTCTTTTCTCCTCGTTTTCTGCCTTTACTGGTTCTCTTCGCGCGGTCTTCGCTCGGAACGTAGCGTGAGGGACGTCCGACTGACATTCCGTGCTTCCGGCCAGGCGTCTCGTCCTGTAGAGGTTGGGCCTTTTCTCTCCTTCTGACCGGCTCGCAGGATCGCTAACAACCTTTACTCACGGAAGAGGCGGTTTTTGCCAATCCGTTGCTGTCGCTGAGATTTGCCGGAGACTCTTTTGTCTCAGCTCTGTCTCTTGGCGTAAACCGGCTTGCGCCCGAATCAACCAGCATGCCTCGTCCACTGCAGCTTTGCGCACTTGCTTTAGTATTTTTGATGCTGCAGTTAAATCTCTCCTTCCTCCTGTTCCACTCTCATCTCCTCAAGCGCTTGATTGAACACGCGATCATCTTCTCGGTTGAGCTCCACATCAAATACTCTCCTTTGTTCCTGCTAGTAGGTCAGTCTGCTTGCGCAAAATTTCCCTATACAAGCAGCTTGTTTTCGTTGATTATGGCTGATTTATTGTGTCCGTCAGCTAGAGTGGTCGATGGTGTAAACCCTCACTCGTCCATCCACGGCCAAGGTCTATCTTCTACTGCGTTGGCCCAATACAGTCTCTTTTATCTTTCCCCTCTGTGTCTCGACCTAGCGAGTAGCTTTTGGCCTATTCCTTGCACAAGCCGAGCAAAGAAGTGTTCCCACCCAGCTGGCGCGAGGTTCTCGAGCCGATATCCACGTGAGGCTGCAATCGGCTGCTGCAGGCTATTGCCAATGACAGCCGAAGTAATTGGTCGCCCTGACAGCGCTGCTGTAGCTGTCACCACAGCTCTTCTTGCCTGCGAGGTGATCACGCTCGACGATGTCATCGTTACTGTTATCATACCCTGTGTCACGTCTACACGAACAGCTGGTAGTCAGCTGCCCCGGCTCTCGAAGTGTTACTCTTTAGTTGATGCTGGCGCAGGTAAAGTGCATCTTCTTCTGGTCCTGGCTGCTATTCTTCATGTACGATGACAACCTAATCATCGATCGGCAGGAAACGACCTTAACCACAGGTCGCTACAGCTCAATAGTTGATGTTTGAATTGACACTACCCGTATCAAGCCATCTCTACCTAGATGTAGAATTGTGTCCTGCATAATGAGCCATTGTGATGAAAGGCTGGGATCGTCTTTCAGTAGTACTAGGTCGCCCAAGCGCAGCTCTCGTCCGGGGTTTAGTTATTTATTGCACTGCTGCAGATGATGCAGCGCCTCATGTCGCCATCTACTCCAAAAATGATTTTTCATTAAGCTAAGGTGTTTCCACCGACATATGTTACCTCTTTTAGTTTCTTGCTCTAAGAAGGGCTCTGGCAGAACAGTAAGCGGGGCACTTATCAACAAGTGGCCAGGAGTCAGCACTGCCAAGTCAGTTAGCTCCAAACTCATAGGACATAGAGGCCTTGAGTAATGAGTTTAGGTATGCCTCTATCTGTATCGCCATGGTTAACAGTTTTTCAAAGATGAGAGGATTGTCTCTAATGACACGCCTAAAATGATGTTTGATACTCCGCACCAACGACTCACAAAGACGAAAAAGCTATAGCTATATCAATAGATTTATCTGAAGTTATCCGTGCGAGTTTCGCAATCAAAATTTTTAACAAAATTGCTTGCTTAAATTATATTATAAATATATTATATTCAAACATTTTTCCTTTTTTAATTTTAATTAAATAAAAAATATACCATAGTTAATATTTTGTATCTCCATTCGAAGTTGATAGTTTTTAAATGGAAGATTAATGGCATATTTATAATTTTCTTGGCACCTCATAAATATTTAATTTCTTCATTCAAGGGCCCTCCATACGTCATGCTGGCAGAAGATGAAACAAAAGGAAGGTCTATAGGTGACAAAAAGTATGAAGGGTACTGTATCGATCTTATTGGAAAAATTGAAGAACTACTAGGAATTCGATGTGAATTCGAAATAGTTCCTGATGGAAACTATGGTTCAGTAAACACTATAACTAAGCAATGGAACGGTCTCATCAAACAATTACTTGAACTGGTGAGTCTGAACGTTATATAAGTTATATTCTTGATTTCAAAATATTTTTTTTACTAATAATTTAAATCTTCCTATATTACTGATAATTGAACCTTGAAATTTTATGAGATGATTATAGCTTATGTCAATCTTGACATTATATTAGATAATTATAGCTTATGTTAATGCAGATTGAGTAAAATATGAACGCCTGCCTTGCATTTTATAACTAATTTAATTGCAGCGCATATACATTTGAAATTTCAAAAAACACTTTTACGTCACGTACACGGTCACGTTTTAGCTAGCTGCAGTAGTTTATGCACGTGTATCGAGAATCAATACGCGTGCCCGCGGAGGCAGCAAAAATATTTGTCCGAGAAGGGAATAAGAAGCGGAGTCGTCGCGGTAATAAGCGTTAGACACAATATTCTGATAAAGAAGAAGTAGAATATATTGTGAAAACCAGAATAATAAGATACATGAGCACACACACGGGATTGCGAGGCACAGACGAACGGCGTGAACAAAGACCAGAAGAGAACTGGTAAGAGAGAGAGAGAGAGAGAGAGAGAGAGAGAACTGGCTCTTACGAGTAGGAGATCCCTGTGACCTTTGAGGGTGAGGTTGCAAGGCGACTCGTTCGATAAGTTCAAGGCGATTGCGCACGATGACCCTCTCGGTGAAGCCGTGTTCTCGGGAAATCTTACATGTAAACAAGCGGTTTTCTACGCTCAAGTTTTGGTAGCAGTGTCGATATGCGTCTACACGGTAAGCTAGCCAGAACGAATCTAACGCCTGGATAATCTAGCGCGCGAAGCTCTCTCTCTCTCTCTCTCTCCCACTTAGCGTGCTCTCTCCCGCTGCTCTGCCGCTACATTATTTGTATGCTGGGGAAGCTATGACGAGTTCCTCGTCATATTTCTCCCTTCCAGACGCTGAGGTGTCGACCGGTGTATCAGTTCTCCACAGTATCTGTCACCAGCGTGCAAGTAGGGAAAAAAAGAATTTTTGTTCTAATTGTAGAGATTTAAAACTGCGTTATTGTGACATAAATCATTACAGAAAACCGATTGTGCGATCATATAAAAGATGATGAGCAGATGACAAGGTATATGTTTTTTTACATACATGCAACAGTCGTGAGATTCGCTGACGACATAGCAGTAGTGGTAGTAGCAAAATATAAAGAAGAAGTGACTGACATAGCTGAAGAAGCTACCGTATAATACACGAATGGCTAACGGAAACGGGTCTGGAACAAGCCAGTCACAAAACGGATGTTATTCTTATTATTAGTAGGAAAAGGATAGAGAAAATTACACTGACGGTGGATGAACATGAGATCGCTTCTCAACCAACCATCAAATACTTGGGCATCACCATAGATGCAAGACTAAGTTTTAAACATCATCTGCAAATAGTCAGTGATAAAGCAGCAAAAGTTGGCGCTGCCCTATCACGATTGATGCCAAATGTAGGAGGGCCAACTCAGAAGCGAAAGTTACTCCTAGCCAATGTGACCACGTCGATCATGCTATATAGAGCCCCAATTTGGGCAGAGGCTATGCGGGTGAAATAGTATGCACGAAAGTTACCTACCGCGTCAGGCGAAGTGCACTAAGAGTGGCGTCCGCTTACCGTACGGTATCGGACGATGTGGTCTGCATTATAGCAGGTATGCCGCCCATCGACCTTTAAGCACTGGAAAGGAAAGACGTATTCGAAGCTAAGAGACGAACGAATGACAAAAGCCAGAATGAGATCTGGGATGCTTCAAGAAAGAAGACAATGGCTGAATGGCAAACAAGGTGGGAAGCTAGTGACAAGCGGCGATGAACTCATCGCCTTAAACCAAGGATAGAAGACTGGATTGGAAGAAGACATGGGGAGGTTAACTACTACCTCACGCAGTTTTCGACCGGGCATGGATCCTTCCGGGCGTACCTACACCGGTTTAAACTTGACGACAGTCCGAACTGCCCAGTCTGCTTGGGAACTAGCGAAGATGCAGAGCATGTCTTCTGTGACTGTTCGCGATACGAAAGGGAACGAGAAGTTCTCGAGTGCTACCTTCAGACCAGAGTGACACCTGAGTCAATGATGACAGCTATGCTGACGTCGGAGGATGGTTGGTACGCAGTAAACAACTACGTAAGGACCATACTCAAGAAAATTAGAAATGACGAAGAAAAGACAAGGTGAAACAACCGAGTAAAATATGCTATATGAAGACCACTGAGCCGTAAAGACGAAACGCTCCTTGGACTGATGCAGAGGAACGTATGCCACAGTCGAGCTCTCACTCCCCTGCACGATGCAGAGGAACGTAGAAGCTAGGGTTGAGTACCTTTAAGTGCTCCTCAGACCGATGCAGAGGAACGTAGGTAATTGAGTTGGTGCCCAGACTCTCTCACCCGATGCAGAGGAACATAGGTTGAAACGGTCACGACTCTTACTTGCTCTGGACGCTTTTAGATAAAAAGAACATGTATGATTCTATTTCATAAAAGTCGTGATTGTTTACGGCTCTGCGTCTTAATTCTGACAACAGGCCAAAAGAATAATTCTTTATATTGATTTTAGTTATTTTTAATCGTCGCATAAATGTTAATAATAATATTTCAGGTCCGGTATACCAGGTAGTGGAATGTTTTCATTATAATAAGAAAAAGAAGTTTGATTTATGTTCAAACAACAAAAGAGTTATATTCACGAAATTAAATATTTAAGTAAGAATATTGCATAACTTGTTGCATATATTCAATTATACATATTTGTTTTTGTTAAACCCGCTTTGGTTCATTACAATTGATTTTTGGATAAATACGCTTGGTTTTGCGTTATCTATCTATATCCTAAATTTTATAAGTATAATCAAAATTCATAGTTTTTCTAAGTATAATTTTATATAATACGCTTAACATTGCGTTATCATATATCTTTGAAAATTCCCTAATCTATAATCATTTCGAAGATTTTATAAGTATATTTTCTACTCAAGGCGTAAATTGCTCTTGAGTAGAGACTAGGCGCTGAAATTGCGCTGAGGCTAGTCATTAATTGTAGGCTGCGCGGGCCCTTATAAAGGTAGCGCCGGAGTGCGGGACTCGAGCCGCCGAGAAAACTATCACATTCATACATCCATATCCCATTACAATACATTCATACTTAGGTGCGCGCGCCGCACCATCGCTACGTCACTGTTCGCTTTCATACTCACACATGCATACTCGCTCGCTTCTCACTCACACTCATGTGCGCTCGCTGCGCCGCTCTGCTGTGCCGGTTTACTGGTGCTGGTTGCTGTTCGGCGCAGGAGCAGGGGAACTGCTGAGATTTTCTAAAATTAAAGTCGAATGACTTTAGTTTCTTTTAATGTTAATGTTTTCTTTTTTTATCAAAATCTTCGGAAACGTGTACGGGGTATTACATAGTTCCCTAGTGAAAATTTTTCAAATATTGAAAAACTTTCACTACACTCCCAGAGAAAAAATCATTTAAATTTATTCATAAATATAAAAAATTAAATAAGGTCTGCTGCTTAATTTTGCGAGCATTTGGAGTTGTGCTTACCTGTATGTCTCACCCTTGCACTTACACTTCTCCGCCTCCGCTGCCTCGCCTCCCCCTTCTTCAGTGCCTTCCAGGCGACCTCGAAATCCATCTGGACCTGTTCCTGCCACCTGTCGTTGCCGTAGCTGGTGTTGGTGGTGATGGCGGGCACGTCAAACAGCTCACGCAGCTTGGCCTTGACTCTTTGCGCCTTTCCCGGTGTTGTTGTTGGGCTGCAGGGGTTACGGCGTTGGCGATACGTCGTGAGGTCGACGTGCACGGCCTCGACGGCGATGATTTTCGGCCTCTGGGTTGCTGGTGTTGGTGCTGATGGTTGTGGCAGGGGAGGAGACGTAGGCGCTGGTGGTGTTGGCGCTGGCGGAGAAGCTGGTGGAGAAGGTGGTGGAGGATCGTAGGAAGTCGCCTTGCCAAATGGCATTCGCTTCCCTCGCGACTTCCACGTGTGCGCTAAACGCACACGTTCCTCCACCGGCCTTGGCGTTATCACGCGGTCACCGGGGTGGCTTGCCTCCTGTCCAAACGGGACAGTCTGGACCAAAACGTCCACCCTGTTGAGTATTCTCCGTGGATAAATCAGGGGGGCGTGCGCCCTTTGCGCTTAAAATTGCGACTCATTTTCGGAATTTTAAATAGCGCTTAAATTGCGCTGTCGAAAATTGACTGGTTTCTTCAGTCTAGTGCGGGCTCTTATAAAGGGTTACATGGTGATAGGGGAAATTACGAGGTTGTCAAATCTCCGAAAATTTGCGCGACTCTTGTAAATAGAGAGCTTAAAAAAAAAATTTTGAAAATTTGGCAATGCTGTGCCTTGAGCGAGAAAAGGGGAAATCAGCTTGCGACTATACAGGAGTAGGAGAAACGTACAGAGCGTATGGAATTTTGTTTACATCTCTCGTTGCTCTTCCTAGAAGCAGTGACTATATTTAATAGAGCAGAATAATTTCAGAATATTGAGTTTGATATATCTCTACAAGAATTATTTGAAATCATGTTTTAGTTATTTTCCTTGTAGAGCATTTATTTAAATTTTTCAATTGAACCATCGTGTTCATTGTACATGTATGATTTTTTTCTCTGTATTGAGTTAAATA
Source organism: Pteromalus puparum (assembly GCA_012977825.3). Taxonomy (NCBI): domain Eukaryota; kingdom Metazoa; phylum Arthropoda; class Insecta; order Hymenoptera; family Pteromalidae; genus Pteromalus; species Pteromalus puparum. The sequence goes on from CM053171.1 coordinate 22,760,509, forward strand.
ACAATTAATTAATAATTAAATAGTTATTAGAAATAGAAAATGAGTTTGGACGCATAATAATAAAAAATATTACATTATTCTTTCCGTAGATATTTTTTGAGATCATGTACGTGGAATCTACCTTTGTTTTTTTTTTATTGCTTCCTCCTCAAGAGGAAGCTTTGTAATAGTAAAATTTTGAGTTTTGCTAATACTTCGTGGAAACGCATTTGGAGGTGTTTGGAGTACGAATCATACGTTTTTAGAAAAGATGACTCTGTGTGTGTGTGTGTGTGTGTGTGTGTGTATGTACGTATACCGCCATAATTTTGGAACCATGCGACGGATCGTAATAAAATTTGACATGCATATATTTTTTCTAATTCTGAATTTAGGCCATTTTTTGTTTTATGATTCTGACCATTTTATGGCCATATTATAGCCATTTTTCTATTTTTGAAAAAATATTTTTGCTATTTTATAATGTTATGATTTATACAATATGTTCAACAATAGTGTATCTAAAAGAACATACATTTGTCTACTTTTTCCCGCAAGATTTTCTAGATTGACTGATCTGTTCATTTTTTATGATATAAAAGGTAATTTTTCGATAAACATATATGACTCAAAAAATAAATAGTTAAATGTTTTGAAAAAAATCATGACAATAAAAAACAACGATATCTA
>CM053171.1:22762410-22775161 GCA_012977825.3 Pteromalus puparum
GCGGATCTCCGGTGAGACGTCTCTCCCAGGAGCTGTGGAATACAGAAAACTATTACGAGGGTCTAAAAGGCGACTGTGGGAGTACTGGAATGAGCTTTAAAATTTTAATAGGCGATTATGGGAATATAGAAAACAACGTCAAGGGTCTGAAAGGCGGCTGTGGGTATGTAGAAATCTATTGCAAAGGTCAAAAAGGCGACTGTGGGAATACAGAAAACGATTACGATGGTCTAAAATGCGACTGTGGGAGTGCTGAAATGAGCTTTAAAATTTTAAAAGACGATTATGGGAGTATAGAAAACAACGTCAAGGGTCTGAAAGGTGGCTGTGGGTATGTAGAAATCGTGAAAAATAATTTTTTTGTGAAGAAGTTATTTTTCACAAAAAAATGAAGCCACCCGCAATTTTGTAACTTGCAGTTGTTAACGTTATTATCGATTCCGCAATTACTGGTATTTTTTTATTACGATATATGTAAGTTATTTTAGGAGTTCACGGAGCTCTATCCTTTTGATATCCACCTTAACCCCCACTCCCCTGATACCCCTCCCTTACAAGTGTCTTCCTAACCTATCCGTTTAGTATCGAATAGTAGCGAATATTTCAATCAAAGAATGAGTTGATTGTCCCATGTAATTATCTTCCACTAGCAGAATAGGAGGAAGCTAAGTGCCAATGACTTGGCAGCGGTTATTTTTTCTATCAATTAAAAAATAAGAAGTATTTCCGATTTTTCGTTGAATTTCATAAGGACCTTCGTATATTGAGAAGAATTTTGAAATTTTTTTGTCATCTAAATCCGAAATATTATTTGATTTAACGAGAACTTCATCACCTTCTTGAAATTCAACGAAGAATGGCTGTTTTTGTAAGTTATATTTTTTCGCTCGCTTTTGCGCTTTCGTAATGATACGTTCGCGTGCTAGACATATTTTTTGTTCGAGTGGTGGTTCATCATTGGAATCAACCGTGTGTATCCAATTTTTCCACACACGTTTGGGTTTTGATCCCATGTGTAATTCGATCGGAGTAAAACCTGTAGTGTCATGATATGTTTCATTAATTATAGTTTGGATAATATTGATATATCCATTCCAACCCGTATGCTTTTCGCTAGTAAATGTTCGAAAGAATCTACCGAGTTCTTTGTTTACACGTTCGACAACATTACTTTGTGGGTGTCGTATGGACGAAAAAATTAAACTAATGTTTTCTTCTTGGAGTTTTTTAATCCAAGCGTTTGAAGTAAATTGTGATCCGTGATCACATGAAATGCGCTTTGGCTTTCCATATAATAAAATGTAATCATTAAAAATTTTCCTTATTACTGTAGCACATGTTTGCCTACGAATTGGGTGTAGTACAACGAATTTCGAAAACGCGTCTATGGTAACGAGGATATTCTTCATACCACCGCGCCCGGTTGGTAACGGACCATAAAAGTCGACAGATAACAAATCATGTGGCGCTTCTGGAATTATCGGCTCCATTGGTGCCGCGCATGGTCGTGTGGAAATTTTGTTACGTTGACATGAGTCGCAGAATGAAATCAATTTTTGCGCCCTATGTCTTAAATTTTTTATATAAAAGTCTTTTTGTAACACACGAACGACTTTTTTCGCACCAACATGGCCGTACGTATCGTGTGTTTCAAGAATTAATTGTTCTATCATTTCCTTTGGAATAATTATTTTATATTGATTTGATTGGTTCTTTTTACAAATAATATCATTTTCAATGATATATGTTGATTGACTATTTAAGTCTTTATTGTCCGAATATTTAGTTAATAAGTTATCTAAATATTCGTCATTATGTTGTAATTTTGCTAAATTTTTGAATTTAAACTTCAAGTCTTTCGTGTAATTTCGTCTTAATAGAATTGCAATTATTATTTCTCCCAGTTTTCTCTGATCTTCTGGGTGAAAATCAGGATGTCTACTTAACATGTCTACAACGACATTTTCTTTTCCCGGTACGTGATCAATTACTAAATTATAATCTTGTGTACCGAGAATCCACCGACGGATTCGGTTACCGACAAATTTGCATTTAAATAAAAATATTAGAGCTTTGTGATCTGTTTTTATGTAAACTTTTTCGGCTCTTAAATAGATGCTTAATTTTTGTAAACTCCATACAACCGCGAGAAGTTCTTTCTCTGTAGTGAAATATGTTTTCTCGGCTGCTTTAAGCGTTCGGCTAATATATATAATAACCCGTTCATCTCCGTTTTCGTCAATTTGTGATAAAGCACCGGCGATTGCAAAGTCCGACGCGTCACAACGGAGGATATAAGGTTTGGAAGGATCGGGATAGGCAAAGCACACGTCTTTTACAAAGAGTTCTTTGACTCGTTCGAAGGCTTTTTGGTGACTGTCCCCCCACTCCCAGGATTTTTGTTTTTCTTTCGTTAGAAGTTCCAATAACGGAAGTAATTCGTGGGCATGATTTTTTGAGAATTTCGCGTAAAAATTTATTGTGCCTAAAAAGGCCTGTAACTGTTTTAGATTTTTAGGGATAGGACAATTTTTTATCGCTTCTATTTTATTCTTGAGACGGCCGCACCACCTACACGGTAAAGGACCGACAACCGATAAGTTACCGACAGCGGCCGGTTACCACGCGAGCGTCATCATAATAAGTAAACCCGACACAGATGGCGTGCGCGCATAATGTATTGCATAGAGGGGCAAACTCGAGTATATAAGGAGCTCCGCGAACAGCAGCTAGTTATTCCTTCTCTGCTCGTCGACTGGCTCTCATTCCAGATACTCTCAACGCTGATCATACTACACAGCTGCGAGCTCCGACTACCCGAGCGTTTAGTATATACATATGCCTTAAGCATACGTATGAAGGATACTCGAGTTTGTCATCCCCTCCTTTTGCTATCAATATGCAGAGAAGTTCTAAATAAATATTAGTGAATACTTAATACCTTGATTGTGTCAAATCATTCCCTCCTCACCCCCACCGAATCACCTCTAGTAAAGCGGGCAATATGCCCCCGTGACTATCTAGGGTGAGCTCGGTCTCAGACACACTAAGAAGGCACCCTGATACACCTTCGACGTCTGTCTAGCTGCAGCAGTCTATGTTTGGATCTAGGGGAATATCGCCCCCCGTTCGGATCAGTATACATGACTCTCAGCAATCTCTTTACGGCTACATTGCTTTCGTAGTCGGATGAGAGTAGGAAAATCCCGAATCAGCGCAACCTGTTACACGCTGACCACGGATCTTTGGCCGACTTCTAGCGCATGTACCCTCATTTCGATCCACTCGGGTTTATTTTATCTCTCGGTCTCGCGATTTCTCTTTGGAAGCGATTAGGACCGTTTCATTGGCGCTCGGACAGGGACCTGAGTCGCGATTTGATCGTACATTGACAGCCAAAGATTTTTTTTTTTCTTTCTCTCTCAAGCAAATGATCTCCACTATCTCCTGCTCACTTGTTGAGCTACAAATACATAATCGCATCAGCGAGTTACAATCAGTCGTTGATCATTTGCTCGAACTAAATAAACAAAAGGACCACGAAATAAACGACTTAAACGATTCCGTGGACTGGCTAATGGAAAGAGAAGAGATCCGTACTAAACAAATAGACATTATTAACAAAAATCTTAGCGTATTCAATGATAATGCCTTGTCTTGTTGGAAAGATTTGGGAGTCGCTAAACAGGATTTTGACAATGCTGCAAAAACTTTTAAAAACACAATAAAAAACATACAAAAAGCCTGTCAGTCTATCCAAACCCGAAACAACTCGAGGCTAAATACAGTAGAATCACGTCTTGAAAAAATAGAAATTCAAATCGAATATATAACGGCCGGGATTCAAAACCTTCGCATTTAAATTTTTCTCTCCATAGCGTCCTCAGAGAGATACATCTGTTAAAAGCTGATATATACACAGTCAAAAAGTACGATGGCTGACTTAAATAAACGTCGCTCGGCGGTCATAATGGAAAGAATCCAAGACCCTGAGGCAGACGATAAAAGTAATGATGTGATTGAATGGCAAAAGGCAGTTGTTGATGAATTGTCTCTCTTGGACACTAGACAAGATGCGCTAGAAGGTCGGGTAGATAAATTAGAAGTCGAAGGCACCTCACGATTCCCGGGAATTTCTGTAAGTGAAAAAACACCTAGACTCTGCGATGTACGGGCAACAGGCCTCGACGAAAAAGTCGATGCATTGGCAGAGCAACTCGGCAAAATTAAAACTGACTATAACAACCTCCACCATCGAGTAGTACTATTGGAGACAGAAAATGACACACTTATTTCGCGAAATACACAACTGAGAATAGACATTGACGAACTTAAGGAAAAAATAGAAGCAAACGTAACAAAAGGCATACTTCATGACGAAATAAAAAAGATCCACGAAAAACAATCAAAAGATTTCAAAACATTAGAAAATAAAATACAATCAAAAAGAGTCACGGAGCAATCGGACGCAACGACTGATGTAACGCGACGACTAAAAATAACAATTCCTAAATTTAAAGGTCTGACCGGTGAAAGACCCATAAGATTCTTGACAGAATTACAAAATTACATAGCTCTAATGAATCCGGATAACCAAGAGCTAAAGTGTATCATTTCGCAAGCACTCGAAGGCGAAGCCCAGAATTGGTGGTACTTATTACAAGCTAGCATAGACAATTTCGAGACCTTTATGGAAAATTTTAAAGAACGATTTTGGAATAAAAACATTCAAAAATATAACGCTAGAAAAATTGAGTACGGTCAATTCACACCGGGAACTAGAAATCGGGTAAGCTATGCTACCTATATGTTTGGTCTTGCCCGCGAGCTAGAACTGAATTTAGATGAGCACGAGCTCGTGAAACGGATTGCCGAACATTTCGAGAGAGAAATTCGACGGACTGTGACAGGCCACAAAATTCAGAGAATAAACGAATTTCTAGAAATACTGGCCGACTTTGATATCGACGACAGTTCAAAGAAGAAAGAAATACCTACAACTAACAAAATAACGCCCAAAGTAGATACTAACATAAAGCCGACTAATACGACAAACGTCACGAACCAGGGCAAATCAGACCCACACAAAACATACACAAACACACACACATGGCCGCAGAAACCTAAAATAACAGAACATAAAATACAAACACTGCAGTCCACGGACGCAAAAACACATAATAACAATACACAGACTCTACGGGGGGCAACAAAAAAGATAAGCTTTTTCCAAGACCCGGTAGACATATACAAATTCGAAGATGACTCGGGAAACGAAAAGTAGTTGCGCCAGGAGATGCGCTTCTAAGTGTACCGAAGAAAGACGCAACTACTAAAACAATGGCATCTATCATGGAAGATCCGCGTAAAGACTTGCTATACGATATAGACCCGGGCGGTCAAGAAGTAGAAATCTCACATTGCCCAGAAATTCAAATCTCTCTAGAAAACGTCCAAGTAAAAGCACTTATTGACACCGGGAGCGAGGTAACAGCTATATCGGAAGAATTCTATTACCAGAATCACGACGTATTTAAAACTTGCCCAACACTACCCATCAGTGGTAAAATAGTCAAAGGTGCTACCGGTAGCAAATCGGCTCGATTAAAATTTCAAGTACGGTTAAATACTAAATTCAATAAAACAACAATGCAAATCATATATATAGTAATTCCAAAACTAATAAAACCATGTATCATAGGCTTCGATACAGTCAAACTATTAAAAATGCTTATTGACACTAGAAAAGAGCAAATTCTTTTCTCAATAGGTAAGATCGACGGCTTGATATCGTACGTAGACAAAATTGTACCGCGGAACGAATTCACATCACTCGCGATCGCCCAAACAAGCAGGATCACCGAAGAAGGGGTTCTCTCTAACCTCGATAGCCTTTACGAAGACTACGAGAACAATTATGAAAATCCTTACGAAATCTCTATAGGAGAAATCGAGGAAAAAGTTAACACTTGCGAAAACCTCAATGAGGCGCAAAAAGAAAAATTAAAACAAATACTAATAAAAAACAAAGAAGTCTTTGAAAAGAAGCCTGGATTACTAACTGCTTATGAGCATGAACTAATACTAACAGATACCACCCCATGGTTCTGTAGACCCTATCCAATCCCGATAGCAGACAGACCAGACACATTAAAAGAAATCAATCGAATGCTAGATTTGAATATTATAAGACGTTCAAATAGCGTCTATATTAATCCAATCAAGATAGTCAGAAAGAAAGATAATTCTGTCAGACCGTGCCTAAATGCACAAAAACTAAACAAAGTTCTCCAAGATAACTTTGAGGGACCTCCCGGCATCGACGAGGTTCTTCAAAGGTGTACAGATAAGCCCATAACGAGCGTATCTGATTTTACATCTAGCTACTGGCAAGTAAAACTTGCAGAAAACTCACGTAAATTCACCGCGTTCAAAATAGACAGTCATGTCTACGAATTCAACGTCGTTCCATTCGGAATCAAAACCAGTGGAGCAGCCTTGATTCGAGGACTGGCAGAAGCAACATACGATTTCGATGACTTTTTAGTCCTTTTTGTAGACGATCTTATGATAAGATCACGAGACATCGAAGAACACTTATCGCATCTCGATAAGCTGTACGAACGTCTCATACAATACAATTTAAGACTAAATTTAAAAAAATCTAAATTCTTTTGTGAAGAAGTGGAATTTCTCGGACACTTTATATCCTCAAAAGGAATAAGGCCGGATCCGGATAAAATTCGCACTATTAAAAATTTTAGTAGACCTCGAAATTTGAAACAGTTACAAAGTTTCCTCGGGTTTGTTAATTTTTACTCTAAATTCACGCGAAATTACGCAGAGTCAATAGTCCCATTGTTGGACTTAGTAAAAAAGAATGTCGCGTTTCTATGGACAGAAACTCACCAAGCGGCATTCGAAAATATAAAAACATTATTTGACAAAAACATATTTCTCAGGTATGCTGATCCAAAGAAACCCTACATTCTAACTACAGACGCATCTGATCACACATGCGCTGCAGCCTTATCACAATTAAATAACGAAGAAGAAGAAGAAATTGTCTGCTTTGTCAGTAGAACATTTAAAGGCAGCGAATGCGCCTATTTCACAACAGAAAAAGAAATGCTCGCGTTAGTATGGTCTCTGAAAAAGCTAGACACATTTCTAAGGGGGGCAAAAGAAATCATAGTCCGTACGGATCACGAGGCTCTGACATTTTTACAAACATGTAAATTTAATAACCAGCGATTACAAAGATGGAACCTCGCGATCCAGGATTATAATTTAGTACCGATGCACATTCCGGGAAAAAATAACGCCGTTGCCGACTATCTTAGTCGTATTGACGATGATGTAAGAACAAAAGCAGAGAGTCAAGCAGAAATAATAATCTCTTCTCTTGTTCAAAAACCAAGTAATGAACTTATAAACATATGTAAAAATATAAAAACAAACCAAAATAAGGACCAATATACGAAATCGCTAATTGATAAAATCAAAAATAATGATCATAAAACAAAAAAGCGTTTTGAACTTATCAATGACAATCTGTACAAAAAAGCGAACGACAGACCAAAGCTTGTAATTCCAAAAATAATATTAAAAGATTTTATCGAAGAAACACACATAACTTACGGCCATATCGGGGCACGTAAGATATACAAAATGATAAGAGAACATTTTTTTACAAAGGGTTTACGTAAACGGATAGCGGAAATTTTAAAAAGTTGTGATAACTGTCAAAAAACCAAATATTTAACCATTAAATATAAAGAAATATCACAACCTATCCTGACACGAAGGCCCAATGAACTACTATCTATAGACTTTTACGGGCCTCTGCCTACCTCTGCAGGGGGCGTTAAGTATATACTGACAACCATAGATGTCTTTAGTAAATATGTAGTACTCTACCCTCTCCGCAGAGCAACGACTCAAGCGGTAATCAAAAAGATAGTGGAGGACTATATACCGACATACGGTAAACCAGACGCGATAATTTCAGATCATGGAACTCAGTTCACGAGTGAGAAATACACTAATGCGTTAAAAAATGAAAACATTAAAATATTATTCTCTTCAATACGTCATCCGCAATCTAATGTAATTGAACGAGTACATAGAGAATTAGGACGTTTTTTCCGTACTTTTTTAAAAGAAAACCACAAAGGTTGGTCGCGCTATATCAAAATAATACAAAACATTATGAATGAAACACACCACGAAACAACAAGTTTCACACCGATTGAATTACACTTCGGCAAACAACCCATACGCGTTTGGGAAAAATACTTACTAATACCACCAGAAAATCACACATACACACACGAAAAGCGGATATCGTTAGCGTGCGAACAATCACATAAAATCGCTCAGCAACGCGCTGCAAAGAAAAACACACACACTAAACACCACACATTTAAAACAGGCGATAAAGTATTAGTAAAAGCATTAAATGTATCAGACACAGAAAAGGGCAAAATAGCGAAATTCTTTAACGTCTACGAAGGCCCATACGAAATCAAAGACAATGTAGGCATAGACACATACTTGTTAATAGATATAGGCACGAAAAAAGAGCGCGGAAAGTTCCACCTAAATAATCTAAAGCCATATTTCGAATGTGAGCGTCAGTGCATAAGTACATAGAAAAAACGAGAACGTAAATTCCTAGTGAGAGAGCACTAGAGTCACACGCGCGCGGTTCAAAATAAAAACAAACCTTTTGACCGGCAAACAGCGGCCAATAGCCGCCGAATAAATTCCTTAAAATCGAAAAACGAAAATTGGAGCGAGCCAGAGCTCAGTTCAAGTCTAGCTACTACCATGAGCACACCTACCGAGATACGCAAAGAAAAGGCGTCTTCCTGGACCCAGACGGAGAGGCTCTCCGTCTGCCACCAGGGAACGCAAGCAGACGAAAGGGAGATTGCGCACCGTCGCGGACAGTGCTGGTAAAAACAACTCTATACGAACTAATATTTTTATTTGCTCTCTCACACGCGTTAATAACAAAAAATAATCCTAATAGGACGGACCGCATAGAAGTTTGCCATCGGCGACGAATAGAAGGAGTCGCGGGGCGGTTCAAGCCAGGACAGGTCCTGTACAAGCGGGGCTGGTTCTACCAGACCCCGAAGACACCCGCACGAAACGCGGCCACGCAGACGCTGCGCCACCCCCCGAAACCAGCAACCGACACATTATCACCCCGCGTCTGGGTAGGGGCCGAGATTAGCCTGCAGCAAGTGTACACCAAGTGCACACTGCAGCGGACGATCCCGGTACCTCCCAAGATGGTCCCGCAGGTGGAAAGGCTGAGAAAGCGGGCGTTTCCCGCACCGGTATGGCGCCAGGCACCACCACCGAAAAAACCCACAAGAACCGAGGCACCAGAAACCAACGAGGAGGAATACGTCCCTCTATCCCTGGTCGAGATCAGAGAAAAAAGAAAAGTCTGGGAGGGAGCAGTACGCCAGCAAATCGGGGCCAGAAAGAAGGCGGTAATGACGATCGAGGAGATCTTCGCCGAAATAAGGCGACCCGACACCAGCCGCCTCGAGGAGTTTGAGGAGTTCACGAAATCGTGATTTTTTTTTTGTTTTTTTTACTGTTTAATAATTTCCTAGTCATAATTGTTTTTTTTTTGTAACATGCACTGACGCAATTATTAATTCTTTAAATTGTTCATATTTTTTTTTTATTATTGTTATAAGCATTGACGCTCTTTTAAGTTGGAAACTTTTTGTATATAATGTTTTAAAATATATTTTTTTTTATAATAAAAAACAACTTGTGGGTTGTCGATCCTTTCTCCCTAGGCCTTTCTAGCAAATAAAAAGTTTTTTTTCTCTTTTCTTGGGCCAAGTGAAAACAAAAAATTTTTTTTTGGGGGGCAATGAGACGGCTGCACCACCTACACGGTAAAGGACCGACAACCGATAAGTTACCGACAGCGGCCGGTTACCACGCGAGCGTCATCATAATAAGTAAACCCGACACAGATGGCGTGCGCGCATAATGTATTGCGTAGAGGGGCAAACTCGAGTATATAAGGAGCTCCGCGAACAGCAGCTAGTTATTCCTTCTCTGCTCGTCGACTGGCTCTCATTCCAGATACTCTCAACGCTGATCATACTACTCAGCTGGGAGCTCCGACTACCCGAGCATTTAGTATATACATATGCCTTAAGCATACGTATGAAGGATACTCGAGTTTGTCATCCCCTCCTTTTGCTATCAATATGCAGAGAAGTTCTAAATAAATATTAGTGAATACTTAATACCTTGATTGTGTCAAATCATTCCCTCCTCACCCCCACCGAATCACCTCTAGTAAAGCGGGCAATATGCCCCCGTGACTATCTAGGGTGAGCTCGGTCTCAGACACACTAAGAAGGCACCCTGATACACCTTCGACATGACTCTCAGCAATCTCTTTACGGCTACATTGCTTTCGTAGTCGGATGAGAGTAGGGAAATCCCGAATCAGCGCAACCTGTTACACGCTGACCACGGATCTTTGGCCGACTTCTAGCGCATGTACCCTCATTTCGATTCACTCGGGTTTATTTTATCTCTCGGTCTCGCGATTTCTCTTTGGAAGCAATTAGGACCGTTTCATTCTCCTGCGGTTTTATACCCGTTGTGGATAGAATAAATCCTAAGAATCTCGTTTCTTTTTTAAAAAATTCAGATTTTTTGAAACTTAAAGTGAAGTTCCATTTTATTAAGCTTTGAAATAACCTCTCTAAATGCCCCAGGTGATCTTTTTCACTTTTTGAGATGCATAAGAAATCGTCTACAAAATTTAATATGGAATCACCAAGATCTTTAGTTACGTGAAATAAACCGCGTAATAAAGCCGCTCTGCTTATCTTTGTACCGAATGGAACTACTTCGAATTCATACAATCGTCTTTCGAACATAAATGCAGTATATTTTTTACTTTCCTCACAAAGAGGTATTTGCCAAAAGCTTGACGTTAAATCGAGACTCGACATGACTTCTACCCCGAAACATTGTTGTAAGAGTTCCTCGATGTTTTGAGGTGACTCGAGATCATCCTCAAACATAATATTTACTTTGCGTGCGTCGAGGCATAAACGAATCGACCCATCTTTTTTAAATACTGGTACGATCGGACTTATAAAATTACTACTTGACCGACGTATGATTTTCCAATCCAACATTCTCCCGATTTCTTCTCTGAGTTTACTTTTCATATTAGTATCTACAGGATGTGGAGGGATAAAGAATGGTTCAGGATTTTTTACTTTTCGTTACACAGGATTTTAGTTTGTCGTCGATATCCTTATCGGAAATATCGTAAGGATCGACTGATTATGAATTACGGTTACAATGTGAACTCGTTAATTCATTTAAAGATTTTTGGCATCGGGCTTTATTTAGCACTGACCGGGTTTGTGAGTGAAAATGAACATCATTGGTTGTATCTTCCTCGATAATTTCTATATAACGATGATCCATTTTTGATTCTAATAAATCCTCATTTTTATACGATATTTTTTCAATAGTATTTTCTATACGAATTGTAATTTCATCATATTTTGTATCTATAAGAAACCCGAGTTCTTTAATTGCATCAATTCCGATAATACAATCTCGAATTAATTTTGGAATAACCAAGAAAATCAAGTCTTTTTTGTAAGTACCGATTTGTGTGGGACACATTAATTGTTTATTAAGTCGAGTCGATTTTAATCCCGTCGCACCTCTTATTATTGTTCCAACGATAGGTAAGGTTACAGTGTTTTTAAATTTTTCCGAGTTAGAGTTATACAAATTTTCCGATATACATGTAACCTGACTACTGTAACGGAGGAGCCCTAGGCTTCTCCGGTGGCGGCAGCCGACGATGCTCCTGCATCGTCAGCAGGGAACGCCGTCGCCTGCGTTCTCACGCCAGAGGCGTGCGGTGGTAGGGTGGAGGTCGGGGGGGTGGGTTGACGGTCTCGCGTCTCCCTAGTCGGCGGGAGCAGGCAACCGGATACCCATCTTACCCGACCATACATAAGAGAGGCTCAAGACTATCGATAAGCCTCGAACAGCATCTTCTTGTTCTTTTCTTCTCCGTGTCCGAGACCCTGACCACGCCGTACCGATAAACATTTGGCATCCCTCGCGGGTCTCCGAACAAGAACGTAAAGTGCGGAGAATATATAAAAATTTCAGGTCACCGAGGCTCGAGTAATAATTAGTTCCGGGCTAAAACTCTTACAAGCCAAAAGCCCGGGCCCGGCCCCGCCGGGGGCCCGCCAAACAAAGACACAGAGACTCCGTCACCAGATAGACGGCGCAAATAAAGTGTAGTTGCACCCTCAGCCAGCAGTTCGAGCCACAGAAGTTGCCCAGGAAATCGAAAAACTCCTACAGAGCAACCTGCAACACATCTTCACTAAGTGCACAGTACACGATGTTCTAGCACAAGGGCGAGGCATGAGCACTGCCTCCTCTACGCGTCGAATTCCGCGGCGTCGGAACAGCCGTAAGCCGCATCCTAAATACGCGCTGCTCTACCAAAAATAACACAAAGACACGAAAACCAACGCACGTTCGTGCGCACACAAAGTCCGCCTGGCAACAAAGCACCTGGGCCAACGATACCGTCAGCCCAGGACAACGCTGACGTGCGAGCAGCGCGGAGAGACGCACGGCAGCAGACTCCGGCGCAGCAGCAGCCAGCTCTACAGCAGCTTTGCAGCCCGGTCTCTTACAGCAGGCA
>CM053171.1:22775261-22821257 GCA_012977825.3 Pteromalus puparum
ATAATTGTATCAATGATTAATTTTCCAATGTGCAAAATTATTAAAATCATTATAAATGCCGATGAGAATGAACCCCATGTCATTAGTTTTACAATTATTAAGTGCCAAGTGCTGTTGGCAATGTGTTTTAGCGTGTCTTCTGTAAAGATTTCTCCTTACGTGTGTTCTCCTGCCATTTCTCTTGCTATTACGTTTAATAGCGATGCTTTTTCCATTGGGAACATTAGTTGTTGTTGTAATTTGTCCAGATCATTTTGTGAATACACTCCGCTTGTAGCTAGTCCTTCTATTGATTCGAAAGTCCAGCCAATTTTTGTGTTTGGTTTTAACACGTTTGGTGCTTCTGTTTTAATTGGGTTTGGTCCAAATTTTATCCATTCTTCGGCTATTTTATAATACGTAGGTATTATAGAGTTGCAATCAACTTGCATTCCTCGTTTTATTAGAATATGCGTTTTTGGTGTTAAAAACCAAGTTTCGTTGCCTGCTAATACTGGCAAATGATTGTAACATTCATTTAAATGTAAGATCTTCACTGTTTTTGGAATACATTTTATGAGATGTACTACTTCTCCAGCGACTCTTGCAATATATCCCGGTTGTTTCATGATATTATAGGCAAATTCATCTGGTGCTAACGTGGCTAAAGATAGGGAATTCTGGATAACCTTCCTTTCCAATTCGCATTTTTCTGTGATTATATTTACGTATAAATTATTGATCTGCGTTCTTAAATGTTTCTCAATGTATACAAACTTAGAATTTACGTAAGTAAATAAATCTAAATTTACAGAATGATCGCTACTTACCCTATCAGTTTCGTAAAAATACATATTTAATTTGCTATCTTTTTCTGCAATCAGTAGTTTTGGGTGTTCTGTTCTTATAAACTCTCGATTACAATGCATTATTTTGTTCTTAGTAGATAGCGCGAATGTGATATCATTAGATCTCACTGCATAAACAATTTCTTTATTTTCATTACTAGTATATTTAGTTGCAATACCTTTAAATAAAATGTCGTACGCGTTTTTAAAGCATTCGCCTGTAGGCAAAACGTCCCAAAACGTATGACCGCCTTCCATATCCATACAATTTTTATCTGAAAATTTACATACTACTCCTGAACTTAATACTAACTTATCATTATTTAAGTTTACTCTAGCTGTATTTTCTATCAATGTAATTTTGATTAAGCCATGAACAAACACTTTATTCCAAGAACCAAAGCTGTCGGCATAGGAAGCGCCTGAACAAGAGTTACCCTCCGCATTTCCTGCGAAATCTATGCCTTTCGTCGTTGTTGCATTTATTTTTAGATTTGATATAGTATGAATGTTGTCGTATTTAAAAATACCTGTTTCATGAATAGCTTTACATTGTTCATGACTTATCTCTTCGATGTATTGTTGCTCCGCATTTTCTGTTGGTATAAGGTGTCCAAATATTCCGCAGTCGAAAATTGTACGATGAATTTCAATTTTACATTGGATAATCGGTACTGTCCTGAAGTCTGCAATTTGTACGAGTTCTATGGCCACGTTTGTCGAGTTTACTTGCGTGGTGTGAAAATCGCATTCTCCAGAGTCGAGTAGTGAAAATGTCGTAATATTCGGTGTTGCAGATCCACAGTCATATCCAATAACTGCTGCAGTTACTTTAATGATTTCAGTGAAAATTATTATGTTGATGATCATGATTATTTTGCCTAAAACAGAAAATTATATTAGTTTTTCTTTTTATAACTAATTAATTTATTAGCATGCACCGTGTTTCGCTTCCCATTTTTATTTATTACGATATTGCTATTCTCGCCAACCTCTAATACCTCAAACGGTCCTAAATTTTGATTTTTTTCTAACTTTCCGGGTTTTGGTTCTTTTATTAGCCACACTTGATCCCCTTTCTCAAAGTTGACTGGATTTATAAATCTGTCATAATATTTTTTAGATTTTTCTTTCGCGAGTATCAGGTTCTCTCGTGCTAGACTAGCAATATCTTGCATATTTTTTACTAAATTTGCTACATAATTATTAAATGTTGGCAATTGTTCAGATGCTTTCAAGGCTTCACTTGAAGGCAATCTGGGAGGGTAAGCGAAAACAAGTTCATGTGGCGTAAATTTGTGAGCACTATGTACGCTTGTATTATAATGAAATTGTGCTAATTCTAGTAATTCGTCCCATTCTATCTTTTTTGTGCTAAAATTTTTCAAATATTCGCATAGTGGATGATGCGCCCTTTCTAATGATCCATTGGACTGGGGAGAAAAGGCTGTAGTTTCTATTTTTGAAAATTTAAATCTCTTTGCAATACTTTTTAAGAGTTTGCTAGTGAAATTTGCTCCTCTGTCTGTTAAAACTACTTTAGGAGAGCTAAAAATACATATAAATTTTTTTATAAACGCGTCAGCAACTGATTCTGCAGTTTGATCTGCCAGCGGTACGGCTATTAAAAATTTTGATAATTGATCCTGAATTGTCAGGATATATTTATTTTGATTTTTCGTTAAATTTAATGGACCTACTATATCCATAGCTACTTTATCGAATGTTTTGAAAGGTGTATCTGTTATTATCATTGGTTGTCTTGTTTTTACTCGTTTCAGTTTATTTCTTTGACAATCTTCGCAATTTTTAATTCTATTCTCAATATCCGCTTTTAAATTTTCCCAAAAATATTTACTTCTGATACGATTGAATGTTCGATTCACTCCTGAGTGTCCTCCTATAGCGCTTGAGTGATTTAAGTTGAATATTTTATCTCTGTCCTTTAATCCGACATATTCTATATAATTTAGACAAATGACTACTTTTATAACAGAATATTGGAAAACTTTAGTTAAAATTTCTTCTATTTCTTGCCAATCGATGTTATTTATTTTTAAATCTTTGGAAATGCTAAAACTTTTTACTTTTTTGCGTATCATGATTTCTCTCAGAAGCTCAAAGTTCCTTTGTACATTTTCTTTTACCCCAGTTGCTGATTGTCCTGTATCTATGCATATTATAAATATTTTCTTTGGATTTACATTAATAATTTCGATTTCGTTTATATTTATATATTTGCTAATCCTAGCGTTTTTGCTATTCATAAACCACTCTGTTTTCTGATCTAAAGATTTCCCCCGTTTATTTATCACGCACACGATGTTGTCTTTTCTAAATTGTATAGATTTTTTTGTGTAGACGATATTTTTGTCCGTTTCTGTATTTATTATCTCTTTCTCGCCTATTTTCCCTTTTGTAGGTTCTTCTATCTTGGCTTTGTTTTCCACTGCTTTAATTTTGCTTTTCTTTTTCTTGCTATTTTTCCTTTCTTTTAATTTAATCCGTTCTTCATTTAATTTTTGAATTTTCATGTCGTTGGTAGGTATTTCGCTAGTATCAGTTGTTTTTAATTCTTTTGCTTTTTGGGCTCTTGTAATTACGTTTATTTGGATGTTTTCTACTGGATTTCTTGACAGTGCATCAGCGTTTGTATTAATTTTTCCCGGTTTATAAATAATTTCGTAATCGTAGTCTAATAATTGTAATCTCCATTTTTGAACTCTACTGTTTTTATCTGCTGTTTTGAATGATAGCAGTGGCTTATGGTCAGTAATTATTTTGAATTTGTTGCCATAAATATAATTTCTAAATGTTTTTACTGCAAACGTGATTGCAAGGGCTTCGCGCTCGTAGGTGTGATAATTCTTCTCTGCTGCTTTTAATACTCTTGACGCAAATGCAATTGGTCTGTCCTCTCCGATCTCTCCTTGTGATAATACACATCCCAGTGCGTAATTAGATGCATCTGTTGTTATAATAAAAGGTTTTGACATATCTGGAAATTGTAGCACTGGCGCTGAACATAAAGCTTCTTTTAAACGTTCAAATGCTTGCTGTTGTTCTTTATTCCATCCAAATTTTACTTGTTTTTGTAATAACTGTATGATTGGTTTAGCTAATTCTGTAAAGTTTTGTATAAATCGTCTATAGTAGCCTGCTAATCCTAAAAATTCTCGAACATTTTTAACGGTTCGTGGGGTCGGAAATTTTGTTATGGCTTCAATTTTCTTGGGATCTGTTTTCATTCCTCTCTCGCTAATAATATGGCCCAAAAACTCTACCTCTTTCTGAAAAAATTTACATTTACTTGTTTCTAATTTAAGTCCTGCTTCTCTTAGTTTTTGCGCGACTAGGTTGAATCTTTCGTTATGTTCTTCTACAGAATTTGATACTATAATTATGTCGTCAATGTAAACGTAGCAGAATTCTTTCTCCAATAATTCTCCTAGTACTTTAGTTAATATTCTTTGAAATACTCTTGGTGAATTAATTAGTCCAAATGGCAGTACTTTAAATTCAAACCGTCCCAATGGATGTATGCTAAATGCTGTTTTGTGTATATCTGCCTCTTTCATTTTTATTTGGTGGAAGCCTGACACCATATCAATCGTTGTAAAATATCTGCTTTTCCCCATAGAATCGAATATCTCCGTTATATTCGGTAGTAAGTATGGATCTGGTATTGTTTTAGCATTTAGTTTTCGGTAATCGATAACTAGCCTCCATTTCTTCTTTCCCTCTTTTGTTAAACCTTTTTTCGGCACGACCCATGCCGGGGCATTGAATGCGCTAGTTGACGATCTAATTAAATCATTTATTATTAATTTTTTTGTTTCGCTGATAGCTATTTGTTTTAATGTATATGGTAGCGGAAATTGTTTTACGTAAACTGGCGTTTCGTCAGTTAGATTGATCTCATGCTCTTCTATATTGCATGTTCCCAGCTTTTCTCCTTCTAGCCAGCATATGTCTTCATTTAGTAATATTAAATCTTCAATAAATTTTCTTTTCCTTCTAGATAAATGATTTAAATTTATTGTATTCATTAGTAATTTGTTTCTCTCATGTTTACTTAGTTTTGCGCTTTCTTCTGCTCCTTTTCTGCTTTCTGTAGTTAAATATATAGAACCACAGTGTAAAGCTTCTTCCGCTTTTGGCAGTGATAATCCTGGAATTGCTGTAAAATTATCGGGCATATCCTCTATGTCGAACGTAATGAAGTTTATTTCATTTGTATTGCGTAAAAAATTTTCGTCGCCTTCGACGTCTACGTTTTCTTTGAGTGTTTTTACAAATGTTGAAAAATTTTGTATGCAGTATTCCTCAGTTTCTTCCTTTTCTGTACTTTCGAGAGTTTCATTTATGTTTCCTATAAATTGCTGCATATGCACTTTTGAATCATGAATGAAATCTGTAAGTCTTCGTTGTTTCCAGCTGTTCAGTTGTGCTTCGTCCGAGTTTTCTTTTACGAAATCTGGCGAGTCAACTGCGCGTTCTGCGTTATTTTCGTATTCTGAAATACCCTTATTTATATTGTCTTGAATTTCCCCTACAATATTTAGTATTTTTTCTAAATCTTGTTGTACAGTTATCTCCTCTGTCTCCATTTCTTGAGTCTTTTCTTTTACACTGCATTCCTCGGCTATTGAACTAGTATTAATTGTGTTTATTTGCGTAGTAGATTTTAGTTCGATTTTCTTACGGTTTATTTCTAAATAGCCTTTGTCTAATCTTAATTTTTGCTGTAATAAAACTTTTATTCCTATAATTCCGTCATATGGAATGCCAAATGTTTCCGGAGCTACGTGAAAATCAAAGTATATTCCATTTATTGGTATTTTTACTGATCCAAGGGTACATATGGCGTTTTCCGTTATTCCTGATATCAGAATTTGTTCGTCATTATTTATGAGATTCATCGATATGTTTTGTTTCTTAATAATATTTAGTTGTGCTCCGCTATCTACTAGTAATCTATTTATTTTACTAGAGTGTTGATCTTCTACCTCTATGTATTGCAATAAATTCTCAAGTTTTAGTACGTAAGTTTGTAATATTGTGTCGACTTTGTTTTCATCGGTTTCTAGATTTCTTTCTTCAAACGTTGTATCTAGATTTGTGTTTTCTGTTACTTGTAGTGGGAACGCTTTATTCTCATTTTCCCTTCCTAGGCGCTCCCTCCAGGAAGGGCATTGTAGTTTCCCTGGTTGTTCGTGATTCTGAAGCATTTTTCTGCTGTATGATTATTACTTTTACATACCGAGCAGAATTTTTCTTGTTGTCCTTCTAAGATTTTAATTTTTTCGCAATTATCAATTGTGTGCCCTGCTTCATTGCAGTAGCCGCAGTTTACTTGCTTATTTTTCCCTCCGCTTTCTAGGGCTTTCAATTTTTTACATTCGCTCACTACGTGTCCTCCTATTTTGCAGTATTCGCAAAATTTTCTCTGAAAATTTCTACTGTAATTAGTGCTTCTCGTTTGCTGCGTTTGTTGATTATTTTTGGATTTATTACAGAATTTTGCTGTATGCCCATTTTCTTCGCATAGTTGGCACTTTAACTGTTGTTTGGCTTTATATTCCGCTACAAGAATTTTTGCTCTTTCGCAATCTGCTTCTTCGTGGCCACTTGTTTCGCAAATCGTACATACTCTAAATGGTAGCCTGCTTTCTCCTACTTTACAATATTTAATTGTATGTCCTTTCTTATTGCATTTTTTGCACAATACCTCTGGGCAATTCTGTATTGTATGCCCTTTGTTGTCGCAATATTCGCATATTTCTACGCTATTCATCATTGTATTTGCACATACATTCGGATTGTGTCCTGTTTCTTTGCATTTCCAACATACTTCGTAATCTCCTATATACGGGCATTGCCCCACATCATGTCCCATTTCTTGGCAATATTGGCAGTGATTATTCTGCTTTTTGTTAAATCGATAGGCGCTAATTGAATGCCCTGGTTGGCTGCAAAATTTACAAATTAATTTTATTTTATTTGTAACATTCTTGCAATTATTGGAAAAATGATCCGCTCCTTTGCAGTATACGCAGGCCGCTGAACGGCAGAAGAGAGCTTCGTGTTGGAAGTCTCTGCATATTTGGCACGTCAACACTTTCCGTGTTTGCTCTACTTCTCTTTCGTATTCTTCGTACACGTTATTCACGATGCCTCTATTTATGTCTTTCTTTTTCTTTATATCGCTTTCAATTTCTATCGCTACTTTCGAAATATTTTCTACGGTGTTTTCCTGCCCTAGTTCGTATTTAATTTCTGGTTTAAGGCCTTTTTTATATTTTATTGCTGCTTCTGCATTTAATTATTTTTCGAATCTTTTAATTTCTTCCTCCGTCGACCCTTGTAGCCTATTCAATTCTTTTATTTTCAGTACTATTTTCCTTAATCTGTTTGTATATTGTACTACCGTTTCTGTTTCTCCCTGAAATATTCTGCCCATTTTCGCATACAGCTCATGAATGTCGTCGTCAATAGGGTACAGTGTTCTTACTCCGATTATTAAGTCATCTATGGTTTTTATTTCGCTGCTGCTGAGTGCTTCTTCCGCTTCTCCTGTCATTCTTACCTTTAAAAGGTTCGTCAAGTTTCCCTCGTCTATTGGGTCTATAAGGCTTCTGACTTGTTTTAATTTTTTTATATAGTCCGTTGCTGTCATATTTTTTCCGTTATATTCTGGAATATAGCTTACGACATCTTTCAGATTTAATTTTATTGGTCTTACTGCTTCTGGTACTGGAGGAGCCATTGTTATTGTGTTGTCTCTTCCTTGGTTTTGGTTTCCCTCGTTATTCTCTGTTTGGTTTATAATAGTCGATTCTTCTTGGTTGTTACCTTGGTTGTTTGTGATTCTGTTGCTACTACTGCTAGAATTAATTTGAGTTAAGCTTTGATTTGTCTTAATCTCAGAATTATTTCTGTTATTAATCTGGCTGTGTTTATTATCGGCAGTCTCTTGTATGCCGTGTGCTTCCTCTCCGAGTGGTTTATCGAAATCTATCAGGCTATAATTTCCGTCTAAACTTGCGTTTGTCAAAAAATTTGTCTGATAATTGCTGTACGCGAGTGTTTTAAAATGTGGGTCTTTCTCAGTTCCTACTACTAGGCTTTGTTCTGCAGAAAATCCTCCTATGTCCGAATATCGCTCTTCTTTTCCGAAATCGAATGTTTTGTCCAAAATTGATTCGTTAGTTGGAGACGCTGTTAAAGTTGATTGGAATGTCGTATTTCCGTGCTGTTTTATACCTGCTGTATCGTTTAAATTCTCTTCTTGTTTAGCATTTGCTTTTAAGTATTCTTGTTGATCGTTAAGGTTCGTTCGCGTATTTTTGTCTACCAGGATATTAAGTTTCCCTGTCAATTTTCCTTCGGTTTTATTTTTTTCCGCTGTTAATACTTTCGGTATAGTTCCTGTATTTTTGCCTTTCACTTCTCTGCTTTGCTTATCTTCCTTTGCCGTTTCTTGGTCTTTTATGGGTGAACGTTGTATTTTTGAGCTCTTCTTGAATGCGTGAATTTCGAGTGCTCCCGTTAATAGGTTTTTTAAATTTGGATTTTGTTGGACTTGCTTCCTAGTAATCCTTGCGTTCTCTGAGGTTTTATCATCTGTTGTTGCTTTATTGCTCATTTGAAATTTTCATTACTCGATTAAAAGTATATTCTGATTATTTTACTAAAACCCATTGAGTTTTTAAGTCGGCCTATTAAGTGTTTGTTTACGTTTTGCTCTACTTCCGCATTTCTGCGACTGTCAGCAAGTTCAGTAGGTCACTCGCCGCGACTCGAGTAGCTGCTGAAATTTGATCCGATGCCGTGTATTTTGGTCAGTTATTAACAAAGCGTCTGAGAATTTTTGATGATCAATCACAAGTGATCTCACTTGTTGTTCATTCGTCTTAAGTGCTTTTAATAAATTTGAATTTGCATTTGTTAAAGACGTTAATTTGTCATACACCGATTTGTTTGTAACTTCTATTTTTTTATCTATATTTTTAGTTATGGATGTGGACTCTATTTGAATTAACTCTTTAATCTGTGGGGTTATCTGACCTATAAGATTCGAACAAGTAGACCGTATATCACCGACTGATGTTTCGTCCATATGCAACTGGACTTGAGGTTCTACCGCCCGTATCCTTTCATCGATTGCTTGCATGATTCTATCTTCCAAGGCTTTTAAGTCATTATGAGTAATTTTATTTGATAAAGCTACTTCGAATTCATTTAATTTAGATTTGATTTTAATATAATCCTCAAGTAATACTTCGTATCTTTGATATTTCTATCAAACCTTTCAGATAACTCAAATGAATTTTTTTCTAAATTTTCTAATGTCTCGGTAATTTCCTCAGATCTTTCGAATAAGTGTTGTATTGCATCATGAGCAGCCTGAATCCATTGTGTATTTTTAGATTATTACTTTTCACATTTCAGCATTACGTAAAAAGATCAAAACACACCGCCAAATAAAGAATGCTCATTGTTTTATCCGACAAATACCCGCTGTGTCTCGCGCCGCGAAACATCCATAATGAAGAACAAAGAGAAGCCGAAATTCCGATATTATCCCTCATCTGTGACATTATAAACCGGAAGTAATAAAAGTCAATGCTATCGTTCACCCGTGACTTATGTAGAGAGAAAATGACGCAAAAGGACTGATGTAACTATAAGAAAAAGGGTAGATGGGGAAATGATCAAAGAAATAACTGACTCGTTTATGTATGATTAAAAATTATTACAAAAGTTTATTACAAATAATTATAAAAATGACGTTAGAGTGAGTACATATTTTTACTTAAAACTAATTACATACTTATATTCAGGATACAAATTTAATAATAGGTATACATATTTGATTACAAATAAAACCAGCACCGATTGAACTATCTCTCGGATACATATTAACTCGACTACGACGTCGACGAGTATCATGTAATTTTTTCAAAACAAATTAATAAAATTTGGCTGCTAAGACATCGTTACTACGTGTATTTCGCGTAAAGATGTTACAAAACGAACGTAAATTATAACCGCTAGACAAATGATAAAGAAACATAATACAATATTCTCCACACACTTGCGAATCCATGCTCTCTAATTTTTTCTTATTGCAACGATATCGGATGCAATTATTTTTGAGTCGATCGAGATGATGCCGCGAGACTGGTTTTCCCCTGTAACTGTCGAAGTAGTTTCCATAGGCATTTTTATCGATGTAAATAGCGATCCAATGCGATCCTGGTTTATTCGATGTGTCGATGTTAGATACTATGGCAGCAGGGAGGCTTAATTTTTTTGGCACGTGGTCTGCAGCATAAACGCCAATTGAGTTAGCATTTAAGCCACTTATGGCTTGCATTATCTGTCGCGTATTCATTTTTTATTTGAAATCTATTGTGTCATACTCGCTACTGCTCTCATTGGCAGGAGCATGAGTTGCCGATCCCTCGTTGATTTGGAATTTTTTTTTATTACTGTAACCATCGGAGCGGAGGTAGAGGCGGGGCCATTTTTTGACGAAGCTGAAGAATCGGACGACGATGTTGAACCCTCCTCCTTTTCTTGATTCGTTTTACGCCAACCGCATTCGTCGTTAGTACGTAGATGTTCATTCGCTGGCCGCCGGCTGTGTTCTAATAGAACCGCGTAAAATGTCTCTGTATGTATATAGTGAGGATTGGCGAGGAGTTCCTTAGAAACTAATGACCATAACCATTTGCGCAGTTGATTAGCTCTATTCATTGCGCAAAAATCTTTTCGATCTTCGTACTTTTTTATACCATGAGCGATACACGTAAATGTTGTAGGACATAATGATTGGAGTTTATTAAACCCCGGAGTCGCATAATTTTCAAGATTAATTACGCGACGTGCCATCATCTGTTCTAGGTAGAGTGCTTTTTCTTCTCGTACATAAATTCTGCGCGCATTCCTCGCCATGTTCCACAAATTCATACGCAGCTGTCGTAGAGATATGTCTCATCAAACTATTGCAATCCATGCACTTCAATAGAGCAGTAGTTATTAGTTTGTCGCACATCCATAGGTAAATCACTGAATTCACAATGCGGGCGTATTATCCAATGCCCAATAACGTATTTTTGCAATGCTATTGCGCTAACTTCCTTCGGTATATATAGCTTCCTCCTCAAAAGGAAGCTTTGTAATAGTAAAATTTTCAGTTTTGCTAATACTTTGTGGAAACGCATTTGGAGGTGTTTGGAGTACGAATCATACATTTTTAGAAAATGTCTGTGCGGATGGCTGTGTGTGTGTGTGTGTGTGTGTGTATGTACGTATACCACCATAATTTTGGAACCATGCGACGGATCGTAATAAAATTTGACATGCATATATTTTTTCTAATTCTGAATTTAGGTCATTTTTTTTATGATTCTGACCATTTTATGGCCATATTATAGCCATTTTTCTATTTTTGAAAAAATATTTTTGCTTTTTTATAATGATATGATTTATACAATATATTCAACAAGTAATGTATCTAAAGAACATAAATTTGTCTACTTTTTCCGCGCAAGATTCTCTAGATTGACTGATTGTTCATTTTTAGATATAAAAGGTAATTTTTCGATAAACATATATAACTCAAAAAATAAATAGTTAAATGTTTTGAAAAAATTCATGACAATAAAAAAACAACGATATCTATTAGTTGTAAAAATTTTAAGCAATTTGGCGACTAGTTTTGAGATAAAAATCAAAAACTAAAAAAATGTTTTTTTATGTCGTACGATTACGGGCGTAAAAAGGTTTAAATTGAGTTGAAATTTTAGGAAAAGATTGATCTTTTGATCACTTCGGGTAGGGTTTTTTTGTACTTATGAAACTATAGTTTAAATGATATTAAGATTCAAAATCTTCAACTCTCACCCTGTATACTCTGTGTGACTGAACATTATTATTTTTGTTAAACCATATAATTTGATAATTAAAGCTTAGTATATTTTGAGAGTTTTCATGGTTTTATAAAATGTCCGTGCATATGGTTTTGTCTGTGTGCGTGCGTGCGTGCGTGCATGCGTGCGTACGTATATTGCAATAATTCTGGAACTACGTGATCGATCGATCGATTGTCCCATGTAATTATCTTCCACTAGCAGAATAGGAGGAAGCTAAGTGCCAATGACTTGGCAGCGGTTTTTTATAATGATATGATTTTATACAATATATTCAACAATAGTGTACCTAAAAGACTGCTACCCACAAGGTTGGAATAGTTGGAATAGTAAGTGCAACTCGTGTGGCGTTAGCACAATCTAATATTACATTTAAAACAATATCAAAAAACGGAAAAGGAGGAAGCTAAGTGCCAAAGACTTGGCAGCGGTTTTCTTATATTCGTCACGAAACCCATGCATGTCAATAACAAAATCCATTTTTTTTTCGTTGAAAATAACTACGTCGATAATCTATTGCTACGACTGGAGGTTCTATGGTGCGGGTAGCAACGCTTTAGGTGGACTGTTTTCATAAACTTATGTCCCAAGCCTTATTATACTCATATCCCCTCCACGGAGATTTTTCTCTCGCATCAAGCACTGAAATCAGTTATGATTTGCCTACTGGAATCTATTTCTAAAACGTTATCGTATTCGGCATACACAATACAATTTATGGTAGAGGCTACGGCCTCTTCGAAACCCACTTCTATGCGTAAACTACCGGAACGCACAAGATTCCAGTGTGTTTCACAATGCGCTGACAGATCTGGTCCACTTTGCGTGCGGAAGCGAGCTAAGATGTATCCAGAAGCTACGACATTTATAAAAAGTTATTTAAAATTACCTTTCCAGGAGCTGTTAATGCGCATAACCTTGCTACCATGGCAATGCAAAACCCGCATTCGATATCATATGGACAACAATCAAATTATCTTTTACTTATAATGCAATAAAAAATAATTTTCGTAAATGTGGTTTATGTCCAGACAAATAAATTTTACGCCGATTAACAGGGTTACGCTTCTTTGACTTCATTATTTATACATAAAATGATATGTTACATTTTGCAGTGGTGGATTTCAAACATGCACACTTTTGTTTACGTACGATAACAACAAAATGTCAAGAAGTTATATCAAGAATGAAAGATGACACAAAGGATAAAGATCCCTGGGACGAAAATGATTTAAAGGCTATGAATATAATTTTTAATTCGATCTCAAATAGCCAACTGGAATATGTCTGTGAAGAAACGACAGCCTATGGAATAATGAAAAAGTTTGATAACATGTATAAGAAGGAGTCTACAGCTCTACAAATAGTCTGCAGAAATAAACTGGAAAAATTAAAATTGAAATAATACAGTGATACCACATTCTTCAGTGATTTTGAGAAAGCAGTGAATGATTTGAAAGCTGCAGGTGCCACAATAAGTGAAAAAGAGAAGCTAAATTATATGCTCAACACTCTGCCAAACCAATACAGTTATATTGGTGATTTGATAGATACGTTACCAGAAAGTGATCAAACAGTAGAATACGTAAAGAATAAAATTCAAATAGCAGAAATAAAGAATGGAAACGAAGACTCATAAAGAAAGTCAAACTGCTTCGTCACAAAAAAGGGAAAATGTTACAAGTGTTGTCAAACCGGGCATTTTGCAAGAGAGAGAGCCAAGATGGCGGCAAAGCGGGACACAGTGGCGGAACATGGCGAGGTTCAACACGTGGCCGCAACAACAGCAGAAGCAGAGGAAGAAGAGGCAACTACACCAGAAGGACCAGAACTACACACGAGCAGCGCAGCGCAGGGGCCAACGCCTGGATAGAAACGGTACACGCGGCGAAGAACGATGAAGCGAGGTTAGGTAATGAAATTTAGTGGCTACTCGATAGCGGATGCTCTGATCATACAATAAATAATGACAGGTACTTCAAAAAATGTATCGATTTAAAGAAACCTGTAAATATTTATCTCGGTGATAATAGTCCGGTAAAAGAAACAAAAATGGGAAAAGTTGTAAGTTATTTTGATGCGTTTGGTAAAAAGAGTAAAGTCAATATGAGTAACGTATATTATGCTAAAGAAATAAATATGAATTTGATTAGTTTTTGTAAACTAACTAATAATAATACAATTATTTCGAAAAATAACATTGGAAAAATTATAGATAAAGATAATAATTTAATAGCTATTGCCTATAAAGAAAATCGAACTTACAAGATGACTAGTAAGTTAAATTTCGAGGAAAAGATTGAAAACAGAGCAGACAGTAGTAACAATAATAATTTGAGTTTGAAAGAGAGATGGCACAGAATGTTAGGTCATGTAAACTTTAGCTATTTGAATACACTGTGTAAACAACAGTTGTAAGGTGGTATTCGAAATGAACTTGAATCAGAATGTATGAAGTGCAAAACTTGTATTGAAAATATAATGCACAATCTACCGTTCAACAATAATAGAACAAATGCGAATGATATATTAGAAATTATATACGTGGATGTGTGCGGTAGTTTTAAAACCGCTGGATTGAATGAAGAAAAATATTTTGTTTCTTTTATTGACGATTATAGTAAAAAAGCGAGAGTTTACTGTAAATAAAAGTAAAAGTACTGTAAAAGTTCACTGTATTAAAACTAAAGATAAAGTTTTTGATTGCATGGTTCAGTATATAAATAAGACTGTATATAAATGAAAATTTAACGGGAAAAAGAGTAAAGAAAATTCGATGCGACAATGGTAAGGAATATTTGAATAATCGATTCTATAAATTTGCCAAAGAAAAGGGTATTTTTATAAATAATTGTCCAGCGTATGTACACGAACTGAACGGTACAGCGGAAAGATTCAATAGAACAATAATCGACATGGCACGTTGTTTGTTAGAAGAAGCGCAAGTAGATAAAAAATATTGGCCTGAAATCATATGCGCAGCAACGTATTTAAAAAATCGCACGTTAACAAACACAATTGAAAGGAAAACTCCTTATGAAATATTTTTCAAAAAAAGGCCAAATGTAGAACACTTAAAATTGTACGGTAGTAGAGTTTTTGTTAGAAAACTAGAACAAAAAAGATTATTCAAATGGGATAAGAAAGCGGATATGGGAATTCTGTTAGGTTATAGCGAAGTCGGCTATAGAGTACTAGTTAATAATAAAATAACTGTTGCAAAACATGTTGATGTTGTCGAAAATCATGAAAAATGTATAGGTTTTGATGATGACAAATCTGAATATCTATTTCCATCTACTTCAACTCTCGAGTCAAGTAGGGAAAAAGAAACCGACATTGAAAGTGATCTCGAAGATAATGTTTTTAAAAGTGCAGATGAGAGCGAAAAAGCACAAAATATTACAAAGCAAAATGAAAATGCAAATGTAAAGTCAAACACTCTACGAAGATATACGCGTTTAAGAAAGAGTCCGATAAGGTATCCAAATACTGCTAAGCCTTCATTTATAACCCGATCTTCGGAAAAGTTTATAAATAATAGTAATAATAATATTTCCGTACATTATTGTAGAGTAGATGTAGAGTAGATGCACCTTGTACGTTTGAGGAGGCGTTGAATAGTAATGATAGTAAAAATTGGCAAAAAGCAATGAATCAAGAAATAGAGTGTATAAATAAAAATAAAACTTGGAAATTAGTAGATAAAGTAGAAGATAAAAAAGTATTGGACGTTAAATGGGTTTATACGAGAAAATCAGATAATAGACATAAGGCTAGGTTAGTTGTGCGAGGATTTCAACAAACTGATGTAATTGATGACATATACGCTCCAGTTGCAAAGAATCAGACATTAAAAATTTTGTTTTCTTATTGTTGCCAAAACGGTTTAAAGATTGAGCAAATGGATGTAGAAACCGCATTTTTAAATGGCAAAATAAACTCGGAGGTATATGTATATCAACCAAAAGATTACGAAGATAAACCAAATTAAGTTTACAAATTATCAAAAGCGTTGTACGGATTGAGAGAAAGTCCTAGAGACTGATATAAGTGCTTTGATGAGTGCATTATAAAATTAGGATTTAAGAGAAGTAATGCAGATCTCTGTTTATACAAAAAAGGCAAAGGAAACGATGAAATTTAAATTTTGATTTACGTAGATCATTTATTAATTTGTAGTAAAAATAAGGAAAAAATTCGAAATATTAAGAAACTCTTGTCAGATAAATTCAAAATGAAAGATTTAGGAAAAATTAAAGAGTATCTTGGAATAAATATTGAATATGACTGCAACAATTGTGAAATGAAACTAAGTCAAACGAAATACATCGAGTCTCTATAGCTGATAAATATAAAATAATAGATAGTAGATTGTATAGTACTCCTATGGAGACAAATCTAAAACTCGAAATGGCTGAAAATTGCGAGTCAGACATAAAGTATAGAAACTTGATAGGTGCTTTATTATACATAAGTTCAAATACGAGATCGGATATAAACTTTAATGTAAATTACCTTAGTAGATACCAAAATAGTTATAATGAAACACATTGGAAATATGCTATAAGAGTGTTAAAATATTTGTATTTAACGAAAGATCTAATTTTGTATTATAAAAAGAATGAAAGTTGTAATATTATAGAATGTTATGTTGATACCGACTGGGCTGGAGATATCATAGATCGAAAATCTACAACAGGGTATGTAATACAAATGTTTGGAAACGTAATTGACTGGAAGTCTAGAAAACAAAAATGTTTCGCTAAAGCGTCAACATATGCAGAATATGTTGCTTTATCCGAAGTTGTAAGCGAACTAGAATATATTCGAGAATTAGTAAAAATATTCGACGTAGATATAAGTGAACCAATAAAAATTTAAGAACTTCATTCCAGTGCGATAAATATTGCCAACAAAGGAAATATGACAAAGAATTCCAGGGACATTGAAACACACTATCTACTGTTCATGAGGGTGTAAAAGAGAAATTGATCGAAGTTTGTGAAATTGACACGAATAAAAATGTTGCGGACATATTTACTAAAGCACTATGTAAAGAAAAGTTTGAGAAATTCAGAAGTTGTTTAAGTATAAGATAATACATTATAAATGTAAGAAGGCATGTTGAAATATATGGTACATTTATAATGTATACTGCCTATTTCAGGTCAAGTTCAGAATATATATAGTATGCGCGCTAGAAGGAGTAAGAGCGCTAATGAGTGTGTGTGTGGGCGGGGGGGGGGGTATGATACAACTTTTTTTTGAAGCGTTCGACTGCTTAGTTTTGAAGTTATAAGAAATCGAAAAAATTTCAATAAAAAGTTGTATCATCGATATCTCAGAAATCATAAGGTTTTGAGAGCTTTTCTCAGAATTGTAGATAAATTTCAACCTCTTTACTCTCGTAAACGTATAACATAGAAAACTCATTTTTTCAGTTTTCTATTTGTATTCAAAAACTACGTAGTCAAATAAATTGAAATTTTTGTGGTATATAGCTTGACTCAGAACCTTTCATCATATTTTTTTGTGAGGTTCTGATATTTAATTTCGGAGATATGCCTTGATTCGCAAAAATCATCTTTTTCGCCTTTGCTGCCGAACAGTGCGGTCGATCTTCGGGGCTAAGCGGGGAAAGGAAGATAATTTTATTCTTTTTGAAATACGCTATAGCTGTATTTTTGTTTAACATTAAGATTATACGAAAAATGTCAAAAATAATTTTGCAAAATTCAATAAATGGCCATGAAATGAAATTTAGTTAGCACAATTGAAATTGGATTTGGATATACATGCCAAATTTTGTAGAGATTCATAACCTGGATTCGATAATATTGCGGTATACACATACACACACACACACATACTCTCACTCACACATTCATACGGACATTTTCTAAAAACACGTAATTCGAACTTCAAACATCTCAAAACATGTTTCTATGAAGTTTTAGCGAAACTGAAAATTTTACTCTAGGAGGAAGCAAAACAAAGAAAATAAGATTGAATGAGTTAAAATCTACCGAGTAAAAGCTGAGATACAATAGTAACGAACACACGCATATATCCGTACGAACATTTTCTAAAAAGACTATTACTCGACTTAAAATGCATCAAAATACACTTCTGAAAGCGACGTCCAGTGTCGGGAGCAAGAGGCCAAGAGGAAGCCCGACTAACAGCTTAAAAGAGAAAATTGAGAACACTTAAGGCAGGAAAAGACAAAGACAAGAGAAGGCGGCGATGCAATGTTAGACCTTTGTCCCGAGAGTACAGCACAATACATCAGAGCCATTGGTGAAAGTCAGGACCAACAAGAGCAAGCGTCCAAAAAGTATGCTAGTGAACGTGGGGTAAATCAAGACGTATGCAGAAATCCTGGGGAAAATCCGAAAGGAAGTAAACTCGAACACTACTGAAATGATGGTGCTGGGAGTAAAACGAACAAGAAGTGGAGACGCTCTCCTAAAACTGGGAAGGAGGTCTGACAGGACAGCGTTTACTGCAGAAGTGGAAAATGCAGTGCTGGGCTCTGGATAGGTCAAAAAGGATGAACGGAAAGCCATACTAGAAATAAGAGACATAGACTGTTTCGCCACATAAGTAGAGGTAAGAACAGCAATAGAAGGAGCTCTTGGAAAGCCAGACAATGGCAGGAGGATAATCGAGAAGCTGCTAGAGATAGGACACATCAGCATGAGCCTTGTAAGTTGCAGAATCAGAAAGAGTGTGAAGGTAGTGCGGTACCAGAAGTGCCCATGCTTCGTTCACTGAAAATATCAGTAAAATGGTGAGTTAATTTTCTGCTATAAGCGTGGGGGAATCGATCACCGCATGGCTGAATGCGATATGATTCGAGATATTTTCTCTGCAAAGAGAATTGGCAGAAGGAAGAAGACTATAAACATATAGCTGGCTGGCAAGCGAAAGATGGCAATAGTAGGCAAAGTGCTGGATGTAATAGCATTAAAAGTATAGAAACAAGAAAACGAGTTGGTGCAGAAGGAAGAAGACGAGTTAGATCCTAAATCCCTAATCACTTCAACGGATGGGGGATGCATGGAAATATTAAACCTAAAAGAAGAAGCCAACTAGGCTAATTAACGGGCCCCACAGAAATCTTGTTTAACTATGCTGCCTGTGGGAATCCGGTGTCTGAGGGCCACGAATACTTAGAAATACGACGAAAATGTAGTGCTGAAAGCGAAAACTCACGGGCGGATTTCAAAAGCAACCATACCATCATTGACGTTGAGATTTATTTTCAGACGACAGAGCCTACTGCTCTTAACAGTTCTACATACAGGGACTTTAAATCGATAAAATCTGAATAGCTCTTATCTCTTCTGGCTGCTTGTGATTGGACGTCGGTTAGTTGTTTCGACAGCAAAGTTGACACCCGACTAGAACATCTTAGTTAAAATCTCATGGCTGTCATGTCAGGGTAACCATATCTGATGCCAAGCGCAAGGTTGATCTGAGTGGCAGTTGGGCGAATGAGGATGGTTTAACTTTCCGTGAAGTTACCTTTGCGGACGCGGTTCTGGCGGTCGTTCATTTTTCATCTCAAGCAGAGGGGGAGGATGGGATACCTCAAAGTGTTATAACGGAATCTCTCCCAGTCCTAGGACATCTCCTGGTGACCTTATTTAACGCCTCACAGAAGATGTGGGGTTTTTCCCGGTGCCTGGAAGAACACTCACTTGGTGCCTCTTAAGAAAAAACCTATTTCATCAACTGTTTCGGACTTCCGTCCAATAGCCCTTTTGAGCTCTCTTTCCAAGATTCTGGAGAAGATCGTACATGAGCAGATCTCCGAATTTTTAGCCTCAAAGAACATTCTTGATCCTTACCAGACAGGTTTTCGGCACAACCATTCGACGCAGGCAGCACTACTAATACTGACTAAGGATATCAGGACTGGCATCGACAGTGACAAACAGATTCTCACTATCTTGCTACTGTTTGACTTTAGCAAGGCCTTCGACTAGATTTCCCCTGTGAGATTACTACGTAAGCTGATCAGAAGGGGTTTCTCCAGGTCGGTGGTCCTTTGGGTCATGTCTTATTTATCTGGACGTAATTAAAGAGTGGTTACTAAATTAAACGGAGAATAATCTTGGCTAACAACCAATCTTGGCGTCCCACAGGGCTTGATCCTGGAGCCCTTACTGTTTAGTATTTACATAAACGATCTCCAGGAGGTCTTGGCCGATTTTCAAGGGCCCAAGGGGTTACTGATCGACAGTGCCGAGCATCTGCTTTACGTGGACGATCTGCAAACCTTCACTCAGGTCACAAGAGATAATCTTTGTGAGGGTGGGAATCGCATGTCGGCGGAGGCACGTGCTATGTCTAATTGGGCATCACACAATGCTCTGCATCTCAATCGTTTTCGGCTCTGAGTATAATGTAAATAAACTACAGGGATTGAACTTGCCTGGTGTCGAGGTGTGGACGGGTGTTTTTATCCCTTTTGTTGTCAGAGTGGTCATGGATTCAAAGTTGACGTGGAAACTGCAGGTCGATTCAGTTAGCCGAAAGGTTAACAGAGCTATCTATGGGCTCAGATCATTTAGATCCTGTACGAACGAGGCGTTACGTAAGCAGCTGGCCAGCGCTCTAGTCATTCCTTACCTAGATTACTGCTCTGTAGTGTATCTAGATGTGTCGGGGGAGCGCGAGACTAAACTGCAGAGGTTATAGAATTTATGTGTAAGATACATATGTGGTGTGAGGAGGTACGAGCATGTCTCTTCATTTAGGAGGAAGCTGGGCCGGATGAATATTAAAGAGAGAAAAACCTATTTTACGGCGGTGTTGATGTACAAGGCGTATAGCAAGCACCATACCTTTCGGCCCCCTTTGAGAACAATATTTGTAGAAACTCGGGTAGGTCGTCGCGGGCTATTTCTGTTCCGGGAACAAGAACCAATACCGGCTTAAACTCATACAGGTCGCGGGGCACTCGCCTTTGGAATTCACTACCGCGAGGTATGCGGACACTGCTTTCGCTTTCGAAGTTTAAATTGGGGATGCGGAACTACCTCCTGCCGACTCTCAGCGAAACATAATTTATTGTATGCGCCTGTGCCTATATATTTGTATATTTGCTACTGTCAAAATCTAGTATGTGTTATTGTATATATTTATGAAATGAAGATTCAATTCATGAGTTATACACTACAGAATGTGACCTGTATGTATGTATAAACTGTAACGACGAATCTGTGATAACCAGTTCGACTTATATGTATGACTTATGTATATTTATCACTATTAGAAAATAAACCTAACTCTACTCTACTCTAGAAATCCATCAAATCCATCAATCTTCGATTCAAAAATTCGCATTGATATAAAGCTTCTTCTTTGAGAAAGCAAAATACCTTCGTGGTCAAATCCACTAAACTTTTGCCTTAGTCATAGTCATAGTCAGTTGGTCGGAGGTGAACTACGGCGGCCCCGGCACGGGGACATGCTCGTCGAGCACTCAGGCGAAGCCCATTGTGCTATGCCTCCTGTATCTTATTAAATACCCTTACAATCCCTTATTGATAGACTCGGCGACTTGGAAAATTAATACCAAGCTGTTAATCCTTAGCTCCTCTGCCCCCAGCTTAGGAACACCCCACACCCTCTGTCTTGTCCCCGCGAAAGCTGGACATTCACACAGCAGGAGAAGTAGATTTTTTCTGCCATTCTGTCACAACCTTTTTCCTCCATTAGCGGCATCGCTTGTTCCAGAAGCGCCGCGTCCCTAAAGTCCGAGCAGTTCGTTAATTCCGCTAATCTGCAGAACGTCCTGCATGCGTTTACCTTGATTACCTTGCTTAGTAGAGGGAGTTCCAACAGCGTCTCCGAAGCAGCCGTCGGTGTCGTCCGCATGGATCCTGCAATTCCTCCCATGACCAATCTTTGCACCCTGTCAAGTTTCCTGGCATGGATTTTCAGCTCACATTTGTGGCCCCATACCAGTGCTCCATGAGTGAGTCTTGGTTTTATGATTTCGTCATATATCCGATCTTCACTCTGTCCGTCTGTAGACCCAGGTGTTGCCAAAGGCTCTCCTGCAGGCCCAGAAGGTGCAATCGCCTTTTCGCATTTTCCCTAATGTGCCCCCCCCCCTCCCTAGTGAGCCTAGCGTCGAGTGTGACTCCCAGGTATTTTACTCCTTTACCAATTTTGAAGGAAAACAGCACTCGGTGTTTGGACGCCGCTTCCAACGCTGCCTCAACACCATGGTGTCTAGTACCTGGCTGCGTACACAGCATGACACTGACTTTGCTGGGGTTCACCCCTAGTTTTACTTGATTGCGCCATTTCTCCACCAGGCCCACAGCGAATTGCATTAGGCCTGCCAGCACGTCCTTGTCGTCCCCTCTGATCAGGATGACGATGTCGTCCGCATATGCCTATGCGTTTATACCGGCCTCGTTGAGGATACGAAGTAGGCTGTCCACCACCAAGTACCATAGTGTCGGTGACAGTACGCCCCTTTGTAGGCATCCTTTTCTTACAACTCCTCTGCTGGAGTGCGAACCTCAGGCTGCAAATATCGCCCTAGTACTCAGCATAAAACTGATCCACCTAGCGGCAGTTATCGGGACTGAGTACTCCTCCATGCCTGCTAAAGTCCCTTGCAACCGTGTGCTGCAACTTTCCTGGTTTGGGTAGGACCGCCACCCTTGCCTTTCCCCATTCTTTCGGCACATATCCCAGCGCCCGATAAGCTCGATACAATTTCTCCAAAGCTGGGAGTAATACGTCTAAGCCCTGTTGCAGCAGGGCCGGGAAAATGCCGTCCGGTCCTGCCGCCTTATATGGCTCAAACGTTCCTATAGCCCACCTGATCCTTGTCTTGTTTGTAACCCTTTTTGCGAGTCTTCAGTCCTCTCCGCGGGCCATTAGCCGAGCGGCCTCTGACCCCGCCTCCTCCCTTGAGTCTGGAAAATGGATTTCCAACAGGCCCTCTAGGGCCTCCTGTTTGTTCTTAGCCCAATCTCCTGTTTCCAGTTTGATTTAGTCAGTCAGGCTTTTCCTTGGGTCTTAAAGGACACTGCACATCCTGGCCGTGTCCGATACCGTGCTTCGGCGCTCACAGTATCGCTTCCAACCCTCCACTCCCGCCTTTTCAATTTCATTCTTATATTCTTTTTGCTCCGCTCTATACGCCCGTTCGTCCTTATCACTCTTTGTGCGCATGGACCGATTGTATAGCCACCTTACTTTCTTCCTGCGTTTCTCTAGTGCCTTATTTCACCAGGAAGCACCTTTCGTATGCCTTTTCGGTCTAAGTGCACAATTGTTCTCGAAAGAACTTATTATTATGCCCCTTAGGATCCTACTGCAATGATCAATGTCTTCCACCGTTCCGTAAGTGGCCGGAAAGCTGCTGATCTTGGCCTTAAGTTCTTCTCTGTAGCCTGCCCAGTTCGTTTTCCTGGGGTTACTCACGAGTTGGTCAAGCGTACTTTGCCCGCCAAGTCGGAAGACAATATGTTGGTGGTCTAATGTCTATGACCTCTTCCTTACGCTAATTCGAAATGTGGGTTTGTTGCCTGTATTGAGAAAATCCATGTGCGTTGCTGCTAAGAACTCCACTAGACTTTCTCCTCTGGAATTGGAGTCGGAGCTGCCCCAGCGCGTTTGCATCGCAACCTATTATACGCTTGATGCCTATGACTTCGCATTCTCTAATTAGTTCAATCATTTTCTCCGGGGGGCACGCTTCCTCATAGAGAAGGTATGCTGCGGCAATCATAATGACTTTTCGTTCACCCCCTATGCCTTTGTAGATTAACCTAGCCGTACATAAGTCCCTTGAACAGTGTTTTGGCACCGTCTCCACCTGAAGCCCGTCAGCCATAAGGCACGTTCTAGTCGAGACGGGGTTGCCACTGATCAGTGTTCCTTGGAGTAGGCGAATGCCTGTGCGCACCCCTGCCATGCGTCGGGCCAAGACGGCTGATGCGCTCTTGCAATGGTGCAGATTAATCTGCGTGAACTCTATGGTGCTGCTCGGTACAGATCCGGCCCCATTCATATCGTTCACGTTGTTGCACCGCCCCCATTCAGCCATTTTAATCGCTACCCGCATTTACCTCTACGTTTACCGTGGCCAGGTTGGGTTCGACGTCCATTGTCTCTTCTTCCGTCTTTCTTAATTCTTCCTCCGTATTATCCTTGTCCTGGACGACGTGCGCCCTGCTAACTCCACAAAAAGGCCTGAAGTTGAGAGCCCTTAGTGTCTCAATCTCAGTCCTCTCGAGCAGTATCCGGATAGCCGTCTCTGTCTTCTTCTTGCCCTCAGTGCCCACCGTCACCGTTTTCGTTTCGGTGATCACCCAGGAGTCCGGTTTCAATGTAGTGTTTTGCCTTTTTAGGCGCTTCGCTACGACCTCCGGAGTGTGTACTCCAGGGTTGTAGATCATCGCCCTGACCAGCTTTTGGAGGCCCCCATCCCAATAGCCTTGAATTGGGTGCCCTCTTCACACGACCATTCACCCGCATTGCTAAGCAACCACTCTTTGTCCTTCCGGTCCTTGCAGGAAGATCTGGGTGCCCCTCTGGAACCAATTGTCCAAGAAATTTGGAAAATAGCATTCGTCCGGGGCGCCATCGATCTCCCCCTCTGAGGCCTCCAGGTCCTTCTTTTCCTGATTCTTGTTAAGACACTCTTCCGGGTACTTGACTTGACTCAACCATCCAGCCGTCCGCCACTGCCGCTATCTAGAGGTCTTCGCCATCTAGCCGCCATCCTTCGTCGAGTAGGCACGAGAGGAGGGACGACCGGGAGGAAGGACGTCGTCGTCGGGTTTATGTAAAAGAGAGTAAGAGTGACAGAGAGAAGACGAGAGAAAGCGGGAAACCAGCGGCTGCGTGGCTAGCGAGGCTACCTTGTGGATAAGAGCAAGAGAGAGAGAGAGAGAGAGAGAGAGAGAGAGCGAGACGAGAGTGGCGGTGTGTGGTGCGGGTGCACACCAAGACGTCATTTGCGCGAGGTGTCGAGCCAGCGCTCGCGAGTGTGTGTGTGTGCGTGAGAGAGAGAGAGAGAGAGAGCACAGAAGTAAGATAAGCGCGGGAAAGCTGTGTGTGCGTAGCAGCAGGACGGGCTTGCCGCCAACGTCGGGCATAGCCTGCGCGAGGAGTATAGTAAGGACGAAAAAGACAGTGAACGAGACGATGGAGCGCCAGCTGTGCGGCGGGCGCGTATGTGTGTGCGAGTGAGAGAGAGAAAGAGAGAGAGAGAGAGAGAGAGAGAGAGAGAGAGAGAGAGAGAGAGAGAGAGAGAGAGAGGCGGAGAGTTGCGTGACATCACCGGCTACGGCTTGGGGACTAGCGTGTGTACGTGAGAGAGAAAGAGAGAGAGTCAGCTGTGTTCAGAGGTGAGAGCCTTAGAACTAGCGTGGCGTATGTGTGTGTGCGCGGAGAGGGCGAGTATTCGTGAGCCCTGCGTGGCTAGATAGCGTGGGCGGCTTGGGCCACCACGTTATAGGGAAGAGTTGGGCGAAACACATGTGCAGAAAAGTGAATAAAGTGTTGTGTTTGACTTCTTTCCTTTCCCCTCTCTCCCCAGCGTACTCCCATACGTCGGCGATCGCGTGTAAAATCCCGCGAAAATAAGAAATCCTTACTCGGCAAATACCTAAAATTCATGCGCTTATTACATAAACGATACCTATTAAAAGATAAAGACCAATATATATACTTTTATTTTTTGTTTTTCAGAAAGCAGATTTTGCCATCTGTGATTTGACAATAACTTCTGAGCGGCAAAGCGCTGTAGATTTCACTGCACCTTTTATGAATTTAGGTAAGATAAGTTAATTTAATAATTAATATGAAATTGCGGCCAACAAAATTGGCTCTCTGGTTTTTGAAGGAGACAATGCTTTTGAGGTATTTGCCCCAACAGAAGTTCTTAGGAGACTCCATCTATTCAAAGGCAAATACTATTGAAGTTTGAAGACTGTGATGTTGCCTTTTTAACGGATCCTTTATACAGTGCAAACAATCAAGATTACTCTTATTTTTCTACTTTTACTCTACTCGACTAACTCGGACACTTAGATCTCTAGAGGGGGGCACACGTTAGGCTGGCGTGGCAGATGGTTTAGTCAATAATTTCTCACACAATTTATGTTTTATGCTGTAATAATATTCTATTACCCCCGTCAAGGCTGGCTTGACTACAAAAGTCCCCAATTCGTCGAAGTCACTCGTTGGTTGGCTCGCTCGAACAACGTTTATGCTAAATTGGTATCGTCGCGACTTAAAGACTGTTCGTCAGTCTCAATTTACATAGAGAAATTTGCGTTACTACTCGTGTTGAGGCCCGGGGACCTGTCTCAGGCGCAACGTGAAGTCGTGACTTCACTTACCTTTCACGAATTCTTTACTATCGTATCACTACCGGCTGGACCGTCCAGCACTGACTCTATTCGGTTTTCACGATGTGTAGTTGAGACCGCGATTTAAACGCGAATCACCAATTCCTGAAAATGGCGGCGGCGGACTCGAACTTTGTCTCTGAACCCTCTATAGCTCCACTGCTGGTTGTTGGATCTGCTTATGGCTGGACGACGCTGAAAATAACCGCGAAATGTTCGTCTAGACGCCAACTCAGCTCTGCTTTCATCAGCCGCTCCGACCCGAGACTTTGTCTCCAGGGTGTCGCTATCTCATGCAAACATCCGCGGTCTCGAATATTAATTCTCGTCAGCCGGAGTCCGATAACTCTCAACGGCGTCGCCACTGCTCGACCAGTGCTCCGTCAGACGTCACTGGCTTTCGGCTGATTGCACTGCTCTGCTTCCTCTCAAAGGTACTCGAGAAGATTGCACACACCCAGATAACGGAGTATCTTAGTAAAAATGATATACTCGATCCCTTCTTGTCCGGTTTCCGAAAACACCACAGTACACAAACAGCGTTACTGAAGTTAACCGACGATATACGCATGGCCATTGATAAAAAGAAGGTAACGCTTATGCTGTTGTTTGATTTCAGCCAAGCCTTTGACACCATCTCACCTTCCAAATTACTATCTAAACTGCGACAGCTGGGGTTCTCACGGCTGGCTCTCCTGTGGATTAAATCATTAACAAGGGCGATCCCAGATGGTAATTTCTAATAAAAATGGAAACTCGGAATGGCTTGAAACCAACCTAGGAGTTTCACATGGTTCTGTTCTGGGATCCCTGCTGTTCAGCCTCTATGTCAATGACCTGAAGAACCTACTCGACGGTACAATGATTCAACACCTGTTTTATGCGAACGACCTTCAGATTTACCTACATACTAGTGTTACGTCGTACGACGTACCCTTATTAAATGTTTTAGTGTGTCAGCGTCGCTCATGAGTCGAGCTTGCAAAACTGCAAGATAAGTACTTTGTAATACGACTGCGATACAACTTGCGAAATATACAATCAAAATTTGGAAATGGTGCGAAGTTTTAAATATGCCTTGCACGGCTGTCATCGTCAGTTCGTACGAGACAATAGGCCCAATTATTGCAAATCGAAACGTCGCTAAGCCGCGAAATACATTTCCTATTTAAATTTAATCCGCCTATTTGAAATTCTCAATTATATTTCGTGATTATTATCAATATATCAATATCGCAAGAATCAGAATAAATTCCTTATTCTCTCATATCAATTTCGTGTTCGTGTTGAAATTTATTTACTGCGAGAGTTCCTTTCCTTTGCGAATACAGCCTACATAAATATAAATACGTTACTAACACAGTACGGGGAAGACGAGCAGCTGTCCAGATTCCAGTTCCATCGTAAAAGTAAGTGAATTACATTTCTTAATACTAACAGTGAGAGTGTTATAGGCGCGATTACTAACAATCTTTTCAGCCTAGCCATTACACTATACATTACGTCTCAGTTTGTCAACTAATCGATAGACAGGACGTAACATTAGTAAGGATAAATTTCACGAGGGCGTGGGTCGGTTGGCAGAAGCGGCACGGCTGGATTCTGACTGGGCAGGGAGCTCTGGCCTGCGACTCAACCCTGGCAAAACTAAGTCCATCTTTTTTGGTTCAACGAGGAATGTTAATGACATTAAGTCATGGAACCTGCCAGGATGTCCGTTGCCGGGCGGAGTGATCGTCCCTTTCAACGAATCAGCTGTGAGTCTCGGTGTTGTACTTGACAGTAAACTTACTTGGAAACCGCAAGTGGATTCGATCACGAAAAAAGTCAACAAAGCCCTGTATAGCTTACGGTTCATTAGGGACTGTACCACCGAGACTCTCCGCAGAAGGCTAGTCGAGTCTGTTACTCAACCGCACCTTGACTACTGTACTGTGACCATCCTGGACGCGTCAAATGAACAACGGTTACGGATACAGAGACTGAGCAATTCATGTGTGAGATAAATTTTCGGGGTCAGAATGGATGAGCATATCAATCCCTACCGGAGACGTCTAAAATGACTGGCTAAAATATCTGGCTTCATTTTCCAGTAAACATAAGCCGAGACCCTCCAGTAGGGGAGATTTTGCGTACTTTTGCTCTTCTTGTAATGTAATGTAACTCTGAAGTACTGTATCATCGTTACTGTATTAAATTGCTCTAAGCAAATAAAAAGGCTCTCTCTCTCTCTCTCTCTCTCTCTCTCTCTCTCTCTCTCTCTCTCTCTCTCTCTCTCTCTCTCTCTCTCTCTCTCTCTGACAATAGATCTATCACCCAGTTCAAAACGCAAGCTAAGCGCTACTTCCTCGCACAAGAGAGTACATAACATTCACAAACTGCATTCGTTACCCATTTCTC
Source organism: Pteromalus puparum (assembly GCA_012977825.3). NCBI lineage: Eukaryota > Metazoa > Arthropoda > Insecta > Hymenoptera > Pteromalidae > Pteromalus > Pteromalus puparum. The sequence goes on from CM053171.1 coordinate 22,803,828, forward strand.
GCCTCCATTACTCTCACACTCATTCATCACCTTTTCATCAATGAATCGCTATTTTACGTATTACTGTAATTAATAATTTGTAATGTACAGGAATAAAAATTATCTAAATCTAAAATTTAAAAATTTCTCTCTCTCTCTCTCTCTCTCTCTCTCTCTCTCTCTCTCTCTCTCTCTCTCTCTCTCTCTCCTTCCAGNACACGCGCCTGTTTATCGCTCGTCAGTTTTGTCGACTTTTTGCCAGAATAAACAACCGAATTATTGATTTGCTGCTGCTAAGTGGTGGTTATAGTGCTGGACAAACTGTGGTGCAAAGTTAAGGTGAAGTTCAAGCCTAAACAAGGTGCTAAAATCGCGTGTAATCCCTCGGCACCTGTGACGTAATCGCGGAGTGTGGCCTGCCATTTGCCATGGCTTCTGGCATGTGTGTGTGTGTGTGATTTGTGACTCGCGTCTACTGCTAGTAGCCAGACACACGACCTCAAAAATTTCAAAATATTCCTTTAAGGTTTTACGAAATAACTCGCATAGCTTTTTCGCATTCGTCTAGGTAAGAGGTGCCGTTATGCCAGCATGGACAGACGCGCCCGACGTAGCGCTTGCGGCTGTCGATCCTGGTCGCTTTCAAAACTGGTGGAAACTGTCTGAAGGATTCGTTGCGGCCAAGGGTTGGACCATTTTCCTTCCTTGATATCACACTGTCCAAACATTACGGAATTGCATGTAGCATTATTAGTGTACATTTTACTGGAATACGGTTTACACAAATCTATTGTCTCATCTGACACGTCCATTTCCGTCAGAGCAGCCGTGCTTCTCGGCGCATTACTTCATTTAGCTCACTCGCTTCTTCCACCTGAGGTAAACAATCTTCATAAAAAAGAGTTGATAAGAATTATTATTGGCCTTTTATTACGGCGAGGCATAACAATTATTTTAAATATGCTTTATTAAAGATTATTAGAATACTTAAAAAATTAAAATAAATTCTCATTTTACATTAATTTATTTTCTTTAGGTATGCATGACACCACCACTGCCAAACCTGCTGGAGCAAGGGAGCGTTGGTCGTCACCAGGAGCTTGTTGCCGTGGCGATCTTGGGGCGAATGCATACATTGATGCGTCGCCGGGCCCATGCCAGTCTTTTTATGGATCGACTCTTGCAGGCGGGGGCTTGGCTCAGGCTGACTATACCATAGGATTTACGACGGCAGTCACTGGTTGCGCCGCGAGTCACCTTTGCAGCAATTACTCATGGATTCACAAACTCAGTGCTCACTAACAAAGACGCGCTTGCTTGGGACTGGGCGACTGTCAGGTCTATACACAAGTCTCGAGACAATGCGTTTAGGCTGCTACATGATTCGGACCATCGAATATTTATCAAGAAACTTGTCAAGTATGTTGCACCGTTTGTCTTCCTTTATCTGCGTTCACGTGAACTTAAATGTTTATTCTAGTTTTTAATAATCTATTGAATAAGCTTCTTTTTCAATTTGCTTAAATAATTTAATAAAAAAATCCAATAAAAGGATGACCTATATTACAGATATGCGGGTGGCACGGGTTTTCTACACGAATTAATTGCTGACATTGCCGATCAGATGACAGCGATTGCGCTGGATGCCCACCATAAAACGTCTAGTCACTATGCATTGCGAAATGTTCTACTCGGAAAAGGACGAGCTTCTCGTCGAATGGGACTATCTACCATCCGTCGGTTCCCGGCCACGCATAGGCTTCGTCGGTTTGAAAAATGCCGGAGCGACCTGTTACACGAACTCGCTTCTTCAGCAGCTCTACATGGTCAAGAGCATTAGGGTGGGCCTACTTGCAGCAGAAGATACGGCTACCGATTAGAATGATGACTTCTCGGATGAAGAGCGGATCGAGGGCGAGCAGACGATAGAGGCAACGGATAATGACGCAAACGAGGAAAAGTGCAGCGTCGACGAGTCACGAAAAGAATACAATATTGGCATTCTGACGCAAGTTCAAACAATTTTCGGACACTTGACAAGTGAGTTCAAGAGTTTCCCTCGTTATCTCGATTTTAAATGTTTCTTTAATGTTTTAGGCTTCAAGGTGAACCTATGAATCTTCGAGAAGAGTAAGATGCTGTTAAATTTTTCATGAGCCTGGAAGAAAGTTTAAATGAAGCTTTGAAAGCTTTAGGTCATTAACAATTCACGAGCAAAATCCTCCTTAGTTCTTGCAGTGATAACAAAATCTGCAATGGCTGTCCTTACAGGTAAACATTATTTTATGCCTAATTACTAATAAATACTATTATTTTGTATTTGCTTTTATTTTACAATGTTTATTACAGGTACTCTGAAGAAGAGCCTTTTAATGTAATAAGCATGTTTTTTGCTTTTGCGTGAATGATTTCTTAGAGAGGTTGTTTACGAGGCACTCTTAAGCACTGTTGCTTATAAAACAGTTTTCTACTATATTCTACTATATTTATATGTATATTATAAGTGATAATATCTCAACCTACTACTTTCTATTCACGTACTCCTAGTTTTGAATGTGATTCTGATTATTGTTACAACTATAAAGTAAAAGCTCATGTTACGTAGTTTGATTAAGCTTGCACTCTGTATTAAAAGGCAGATTTTTAACTGGTTCAAAACATGAGGATTCTTAGATTCTATAGTTCAGTATAATTCGAAATTCTCAGGCTTCAAATCACATCTCAACTCTTAGGTTAAAACTAGGTTCATTGGAAAAAGAAGACTGAGATATTGTATTGTACGAAAATATTGACTTTGGCTATTAATTATTGTTTTAATATTTTTCTGTTGCACAGGAAGCAGTTATTTTCGTTGATATCTGTGGCAGATTAGTCGACAAAGATGTCTCAAAGTGGTATAAGAATTGTTAAGAGTAATTTATTTTGCATATAATGATTTCTTTTAGTATATACTGTTGCAGATATAGGAAGAATATTTAAGAACTTGAAGATAAGGCCAGGAGCTATAGTTGCTGGAGACTTTTTGGATACAAAAATATTATTTTATCATGTATCACCATATATAATGTTATTGTTTTCCTTATTTTAATTATATATTTTATTTTATTTAAATAAATATGAAATTGATTTTTCAAATATTTTAATTATTTATTTATTTCAAAACCCGCACCATTTATAGGAACACCCTAAAAATGGGCATGAAAAAAGGGTATGGCTATGCATCATCCCCGATATATTTTTCCCCCCCGTAATTCGTTTTAGGTATTTATTTAGTTTCAAATATTTATTTTTCTTTCTTAAAGACATCGGCTCCAAGCCATTACTCTGTAATCAAGTATTTTTCTATTGTTTCTTTAACTATAAATCATAGGCGTGTGTGGCGCCATCTATCGGAAGATAACCTTGCGGAATTGATAATGTTTCCAGCTGCGTACACGCGCACCTACTCATTTTCTTTCGAATGGCATTTATTAATGCCTCCATATTTTCATTTCAACATTTGCACAGCGGTAGATGGTTCAATGGAGAAGGGCAATGACGTCTTGATTTTGCGTAGTGCGTTGTATTTATTTAGTTCTAAGTATTTTTCTATTGTGTAATCACAGTACTGAGATCGTATATTGAAGCATATGCGCACGTGGCGACATCTATCGGAAGAAACGTTTGCAGAATTAATAATAAAACTATTTTTTTTTTTATAAAAAATTATAGAAATCAAGACATCATTGCCCTTTCTTTGACAATCATGTCACTCTATGTAAAGTTTCAAGTCGATCTGTCAACGCATATAGAAATGGCATTCAAACTAAATTTGCATGGCACTGCTGGAAAGTATGTGCACGTTGCATCTACTAATTTTCGTTCGAATGCCATTTGTTAGCGTTTTCATATTTTTATTTGAAACTTTGCACAGTGATAAAAATTTGTTTATAAAACGAAGTGCAATGATGTCTTGGTTTTGCGTAATTCGTTGTATTTATTGAGTATCAAGTATTTTTCTACCGTGCAAATGTACTATTAACTGAGTCGGTAAAAATTGAGTTTCGAACCCCCTTAATTGTTTATTTATGTCAGATACATATTGTTAATATGGTTTTTATAAAAAAAGGTGCATTATCTGTTAAACTTTAAACATTTCTGAGTAATTAAACAAAAAATTAGCTCGATATGGTAAAAATTGTGTTGTCGGCAGATTTTTGTTCAAAAAAGTAGCCGAAATTCTCACTAAGCGACAGCACATGAACCTATAGCGCTGAAAGCGAGCGTGCCATCGGGCCTTGCCGCGCTGACCAATAGGCGCGCGCGGAACTCGGCGGCTTGAAAGAGCAGAGCGGCGGCTGCGAGCCGCGAGCGTTCGAGCCGACACTCGCGTGCCCCGACTGATCCAGGATGGACCTGCCTTTTCTTGTGTCACTTGCTTCGCTCAAGGACAATCACCGGCGACTCCGCTCTCTGGAGGATTTTGTAAGGTTGGTAAATCGTTGTTTTCTCCGGTCGTATCCGTCTCGCGGGTGAAGTGCAGTTCCACGTTTCGGTTTCGCAAAAGTTCAGGCTACCTTGTATGCGCGCAAGATATCTTTGAATCGCTGTCTTTCTCTTGCGATTCGGATTTGTAGAAAGGGCTGCTTAGTTCAGAAAAGGGTATCTCACCATTAGAATTAGTGATTAAGTAAGATTGTAATATCGTATCTGGCGCCGGCACCTGGACGCACGACGCGTAAGGTGGCCGGGAATTTGTAGGAATAAGTTATTCCAGCGTTTTCGGAACTTGTAGTTAATCAAGAAATTGCGATTGTGTGAAAGAGTGAATAGACGGGTTGTTTCCGGAGTTTCGAGACGCGCGCGAGTCACGTGGGATATCTGGGACTTGTCACGGCTACCTTTGGCAACAGGTATCTCACCTAACTTGTAACCATGGATATCTCTCTGTAGTAATATAAGCTTAATATAATAATATAAGATCTTCTACTCAAAACCCCGTCTTTTACATCTTCCGAACCACCCTCTCTCCTATCCATTCTCGGAGGTGCAGCTAGCCGAGCATAGTCATCTCGTAAATTCCTCGCGCCGGGAAACAAGGAGTCGCAAGACTCTGATGTTCACGGTGAGCGTCCAGCCTCAAATCGGGTAAATGAAGTAACGGGTGAGAAGAATCTACCCCATAATAACTAGACAAAAACTCCAGTCACAGCAGACCCAGAGAAAACATTCAGCGATCTTAATAATTGCAAGACAAAGAACATAAATAAAATGCATATTAGCTCAGTAGATGGTTTTTTGCAGACACAAGAATTACTTAAAACATGTGAAGATTTTGAGCCCACAAAAGCAATGATTTTGAGCCCACAAAAGCAATGTTACTATAAGAGTAGAAAAAAAAACAAATAAAAAATCGTTCAATATAAATAAAGTAGGTGAAGTATTGTATATGTATTGTATATGTGAGATGTATGAAATTTAAAACGACTTTGTAGATACTTTGAGATATACCTATTGCAACATTTTAGTATTTTGCTAGATTTATAAAAAGATTAAAGAATCTTAAATGTCCAAAGTTCGAGAATGTTGAGAATAAGCGAGCAGACTTCTGACGACCGCAAAGACGCTATGCACGAAACATGATGGGACTGCTTCCCCCTCTCTGTCTACTGCGGCCAGCGTCGACGTCGCGGCTGCGGCGGCGGCGCTCACTTCTCTGTGTGCTCTTGCCCGAGATAGACGCGTCCGCGCTAGATTGTATTCTTTGTACAGTTGTTCGTTAGTTTGATACGCAGTTCTTATTTTTGTAATAAAACAAGCTTGAAGGTAAGCTCGAGTGTTCAATAAATCCAACGTAACCAGAAAACAGTGTTTTACTTTTCTATTCCAAGTCACGCCAGGTTAGAGTAAACTCAACAGAGAATGACAATAATTTTACTAGATGCTAAATATCTTTTAAATGATTTAATTTGTAGCAAAATCTAAATATTAACTATTATTGTAAAGTTAATTGATGATTTCGATTATAATAAATAATTTGGGTTCATAAGGTACTTGTTAGTCTCGACACTAGTGCCGGAGGTGACAGAGATCTGTCAAGGTAGCTTATATTAAATTTTTTATAATTAATCATTATAAAATTAAGGAAGCATCATCCATGCTCAGTAATGTTACTCTAGCTTTAAACTACTATAATTATTTTTCACAAATAAGGAAGTTTATGTTTAACAATTCTTAATCAAATTTTATTACCATTTCGCGATAATTTTAGTTTAATCGATGCTTAAAACCAAAACATATTTTTTGGAAATCACTTGGAATTAATTAAAGAACATTTGGGCAAAAATAAGTTGCTAACTTTAACTTTAGTAGTTGCAGTTGCAAGTATTAGTTTGCGAATTTCACAGTTCGAATAATAGATCAAGACCTTGATATTTCACATCAAATCATCTCTAAGAATTTTATATTGTCGATACAGAGTAATTATTTTTCTAAAATGAATTTAGGCTTTAAACATATTTAACTTTTAGGATAAAAGTATAATTTGAAAAAAATAAAGCTATATTAAAAGTGAGTTTAGAAATCTCAAGTTAGAAACTTTATGTTAGAAAATCAAGATTAACTATTATACATTATCAATCATAATTTGACACTTAAAGCATTTGCGTAATTGATAAGCTATAGGTATTAAATGAATTTGGAACATAATTTGGACAAAACAAAATTCTCGAACAATAGACATGCTGAGAGGAAAGCCTCTTTAAGGTGGCTCCAGCGACTTTTAAAAAATTTAAGGGACAACTCAAAAAATTGTACGGTATTCTTGAAGTGTTTCTTCATTCAGATCCAAAAGGAAATACTGAGGTAGCCAATCAAAATATCGAGAAAAAAAATGTTACAAAATTGGCATTTTTACATGTGCCTTATGGAAGTAGCTACCGCCATTCTCGTTCTACCGTTTATTACTCAACTCTAAAAATTAAGATCCCGAAAAAAAAACTATGTAATTGTAGTTTGATTCATGTACATTAAGATGCCATCACGAAAAATACGTGTTGCCGACCAAACAAAGGTTAAAATAAGAATAAAAGTTTGTTAACTCGAGTTATAACGTTTTCACGAGCGCTTGCTGCGCATACTCGCGAAGAGTGGCAACGTCGCATTTCAGACATGGTGGCAATTTTAAATGGGTGCTTCGTTGGTTAGGTTAGAGCTGCCCAATGTTTTATTATGTTTGATTAAAATAATAGAAATATCTATTCCAGGACTATGATAAATAATTATTTCAAGGTAAAAAAAAACATTTATTTATTTCGAACAATAAATGTAACATATGTAGTATTAAATTAAATAACATAACTTTGGCAACATGTGATTCAGTCATAAAATCGTAGTATAAAAACTTATAGTAATATTTATTTGCTTACTTCTTCAAATAAATTTCTAATGACTTTTTGATTTTTCGTAACACGTAGCTTGCCATCGATATTTTCACCTAGCAAAATAGTCAAGGCGTCTATACCACCAATATCACAAACTTTTTTGAGTATAATTATATCTATACCAGCTTTGGAAATCTTGGATTTCATACTGTTAGAGATCTTCAAATCTTTTAATGTATTTTTATAATCCTTTGTTTTTTCAGTTCTTTCTTTCTCAGTAGTTATAAAGTTGAAACTTTTCGTTTGCGCAATAATCGGAGTCATGTCTTTGCAAATTCTATTTATCAAATTCTGAAGCATTAGTACGTCATTCAGCGCATTATGAGCATCGGATATTTCTGCTGCATCTAAATTAGTCAGCTGCAAGTTCTGTTTGGTCATACTTTTGCTTATTTTTGCGCCGTTCTGGTAAAAGTGATTTGAATATGTACAAACTGTCAGTGAATCCTTTAACAAAAATCTTAATTTCTTTCAACAGTCCTAATGACGTAGCTATTTTAATAATTCTTACAGCATCAAATCTAAAATATAAAAAAATCGCGGTTATTATTTTTTTTTAACGGTAATAATGACTCAGCCATTTTTGTTATAAATAATACCTAAAGCAATTGTGTGCTAACAAAATACATGGCTTCGCTTGTTTTTTCAAGAAGTATAAGAAACTTATAAAAGCATCTCTTGCGGAGTACGTCATAACCTTTTCTCCAAATCAAATATTATTACTAAGCGATCCTCGAAGTTGACATTATCTGAAATTGGATTTCAAATTTAAATATTTACGTCTTGATTCAATAAGAGGCTATTATTTTAACATCTATGTTACCAGCTATAACGGTTTCGTCAATCAAATCAGATGTGTTTAGATATCCTGCTCCTGAATTATAAGAGATACCTTCAGAATTAGCAACAGATGTATCCTTAGAAGATCTCTGTTTTTTTAATTCGAGACGTCTTTCTTTTATAGGAATTGTTCTCCTCTTATCAGTTACCCTGGTAAAACGTTCCTGTTTTTTCTGTCGATACCTTTTTGTATGTTTACCTGGTGATAAATCCAGAATACTGTTAACTTTCACAATATAGTCATAACCAATATTTCTCTGGTATACTGCAAGTGCGACCCGATAACTGTGCGATTCAGAACCACCATAAAATTGCGACTTTGGATGCTTGCTGCAGACCGTATTATTAAAAGATTCATTAGATTGGCTGGATGCACATTGTGCTATTTGGGCTGTACTATTGATGAAAGGCTGAATAATTTTTTTACAATTGTTCTTTTAAGTTCATGTCTGATAAACATTGGTTGTCTTTGAAGTATTTATACACATGCTTATTATCCTCTGTTCAAAAACTGCCACAGTTCTTGTGGTCATCATAAGCATGCGGAATTATGTTTTCTAATGCGATTTTCACGTTGACTTCATCGCCTTGATTTTGTTTAATTGCCAAAGCAAACACTTTCGCAAAATACTCTCTAAGTTTAGCACTTTGTTAGTTTAATATCATAAAGTTTACTGTGAAATGTTTTTGCAACGTGGTTGAAATCAGACCATTTTTGAATTGTATAAGGAAATAATCGTCTTAAAGCAGCAATAGCAGAAGAATCATCATCACCAATAAGTACTTGTATTCTGCATTTCGATTTTATCAAATTATCATTCTTCAATATGACTTCTACAGCCATATCAGCCTCCATCGACTTGGACGATCCACTGTGATTCTTTCTACAGACATGTTTTTTCTGATTCTTTTTTGACTTGCTTGGATTCTCCTTACATTGCTTACAATCTAATTCACAATATGCATATGCCATAACTTTCTTCGTAAAATAACCATTTAATGGTGCATGACCTATACATATAAGATAATAACTATTTTCAATTATAGATTAATATTCGTATAATTAATTGTTCTAATTATAAAGAAAGGTTGGATGTACCGCTGAGACTATTATTTTGACGTCCTCTCTTGATCCAGGCAGCGTCATATAAACCAATCAAGTCAGTAATATTGTCATTATTGTTAACGTCGCTAACATCTTCTACGTTATCAGCTCTGTTTAAACAATGTTAAAAAATCATAAAATAAATCAGGAATGAAATAAATGATTTTTAGAAACGGGATAAAGACTTCGTAAAAGAGGTTAATCAATTACAATAACAAAATACATTTATTTATTCATTTATTTCGTAATTTGCATAAATAACATTACTGCAAAATTCACCTTCTCTTAAAGTTATGTAAATATAAAATGATTTACGCACAATTGTAAACTATATTATACGTAATTGTTCGACGTATTTATCGTATATTGTTAAAAAAAAATCATGTTTATCTAAAATTGATTATTGTTTTACTATGTACAATTCTCATTAAAAACCAAAACAATTCTGATTGTATAATCTCACATACAAGTCCAAACATTCAGATACTTCACTATATTATAGTATACTTTATTAAAAAAAACCGGAAATTTAATTCTGTTTAACTATAGAGAGTATAAACTAGAAATTAAGTAGAAACATGATTAGTCCGGCAACTTTTTTCTTTTGTCGTATACTCTTTCCCAATAACAATATGCAATGTTCATGATTTTTTATAAAAAATAGACTATACATTGTATTAAACTAATCTTTTCATACTTTGAAAGTTTTTATAAATAACTAAACCTTCATCGATAAAAAGCTTAGTTCTATGAGATATATAGTCTTTTTTTATAAATACTAATTAACTATACTACTTACTTTTTTGTCTTGTTTTCTAAAGTTAATTTTTTCTCCAGTTCAATCGCTTTTATACATGATTGATTAGCTAAATCCTTAATAGCGGTCCCTACAATCCTTTCATACCGTTTCAATGATGTCACTGACACTTAGACTGTTAAGGGCGGATATCTCAGTATTGATTTTTGTCTCACCCATTACACCATCAAGCATACCTACAGTAATAAGTAAAGCATGTTCAATTTTGTTCATAATAAATTATTATTGATATTTTATGATACGTTTACTTACCAATTGCTAATTTCAAGTTGTTGTGATAATAGTCATTCGCAGTTATTTTACTTGTTTGGACGATGCTGTTATAGCTGCAACTCTGACATTGCACTGTGCATTTACTTGCTACCCCTCGCTGGACCTCTTTCACTAAAAATCGCAAGGAAAGGCGTTTGTTGCAGAACTTGCACCAGAGATCTTCAGCTAGTTTCTCCATGTCAACAAGTCTTCGACCATTGAACGATTCATACTGTACTACTTCTTTTGCTTCAGTAACTTTAATCTGTAAATAAAAAATAATTTATTATCATTCCATAGTTTTGAATGAATTACCACTTTATGTTCATAACAATAGAATGTTCAGGTAGTTGATAATTCAATCATTCGATGAAGTAAAAGGAAAAAAATAACTTTTATGATTCTATACTAACCTCACTTTTCGTAGCTTCATGGTTAAGCCTTCGTCCTTGTTTGCCGCGAGTGCCTGTCACCACTGCTTAATTGAATCTTATCTTTCACACATTTCTTTATTAAGAAAGTTTATTAAGTGTCCTTTCTTTTTTTCAATAGTGGCACGTACGTTAAAAGGCATTTTTATTTTTTATTTTGGAGTATTACATACGCACGTGCGCTCATGTCGCGGGACTGCAGAAGCCACACGTGTTTACATTCCACCTTACAGTTGCGACGTTGCCAATTCTCTCGTGACAGTAACGTAGGAAAGATGTGTACTTCGTCCCAAAGAGAGAACAAAAATAAAAAATTTCGTTGTTCGTGCTTTAAATTGATGTTTATGTTTCAATCATCATTATAAAGTGATTCGATGCAATAATAAGTTAAATTTAGAGTGTATAATTGTGTAAATTTGATAAGCGCCACCGAGGGCCCCCAATAGGTACGATGCCCAACACTGGAGCCACCTTAAGAAACCTACTAATTGAACGCGAAAAATTACTTGACGAAACAAGGAAGTTAGACTTGCAAATACATATTTGCGAATAAGAAAAACTAAGCAAAAAATAATTAACGTCAAAAAAGATGATAACGATCAGACTCGTGAGTTTCTAAAAGAGTTAAACACGAAGTTTGAAAAAGTTTTCGATTCTACCGCTAGTAAAATTCCCAAAAAAACAAATAAACACGTTTCAGTTGTTACTTTAGAGTGGAACAAAATTGAGTCTGACTTACTCTTCATTCAATTAGTTCCCTTCTTAATTATTTTTAGCTACGTTTGTTAAGTTCGAGAATCGTATTATCAAAATTATCACAAAATAAGATATGCAGATGGATATATGAATCCGGTCTGAATATATTAGATATTTTGGATATATTCAACATAAACGGGGGAATATACGCTTATTATATAAGTACAATTATTATTGTAATCAAATCACATTATTCTACAATCAACATAGTTATTTACCCATTTTCGAATAAATTTAGCCTAAGCATTAACAAAAGTTAGAAGAGATTCAAGTCTAAATTTCTCACGGCATATAGCACTACATATACATTTATATCATATAACTATATTATCTATTTTGCCTACAAGTGGTTGTACTCTAACATTAAGTTGAACTTTGGAAAAACTAGCGTAATCCTATTTTAGGATTTTTAGACGAATTTCAAAAATTCTTAGAAATCCACTACTGTATAATTTTCGGTTACTTTAGATAGACTCTATATATTTTCTCTAATACCTTGAACATAATAAACATTTTTGACTTCTGCTCGTTTTTCATTGTAACAATTTTTAAAGTATAAGTTTACTGTTCCAATTTCAGTAGCTTTCAAATTTTCACCATCAGGTTTTTACTTCAATGGGCTCTTTTAGACATATAAATTTATCAAAAAATGTGTCGTTATTTACAATCTGGTCTGTATACCGCCACTATCTAGAATCCAATTAATTTGCCCTAACCTTTCGCTACTATTTTCTAACGCAGTTACCTGATTTACCTCTGGATTGCAGACTTGTGTCAGCCAGGCTTCGGATGAGTAGTTGCCCTGTTGTTTGCCTGAAGATTTGGCTCTCGGTTGACCTTGTCCTCTACCTCGTTGATTACCTCGTTAGTGACCTCGTTCATCTTGACTGGATTTGGTTTTTTTTTTCCTTTGGTTTGTACCACAAAGGTACTGACGTTTGTTTTATTGTCTGACTCTGATTGAGTCATGTTTTTCTCTTTGATCTTTTACTTAACGTAAAATCTATGAAATCTCCGATGTATCTGTAGCTTGGTGGCAAGGATCTGCTTAAATATCTCAGTTTTTCTGTATCTTCTAGTTTTCCGCCAGCCGTTTTGAACTCACTTGTTACTTTTTCTGATTCTACAAAAAAACAATCTTTAACTCATTTATGATTATTTAACTTGATTTCCTCAATTTTGCTTCTGCATATTATTTGTAGAGCTGTAGACTGTGATGGGTACATTTTATCAAACTTTTGTATCATTTCAAGAGCTGTTGCGCATTAAAAAACATACTCTAATTGTTTATCCAAAATAGAACTTATTATTATAGTTCTTGCTTTGAGATCAATCTTTTTCAATTTTGTCTCGTCCTTTTTCATCTTCAGTCATTTCTCTAATTGCTGGATCTTTACACTCTTTGTATTCTAATAGGATCATTAATTTCATTTTCCAGCTTGTATAATTAGCATCATCAAACACTGGTATCATAATATCCTCGATTTTAGCTTGCTTAGCCATTTCTTCTTCTTCAACTTTTATATTATTGTATACTTGATTTTTCAAATTACCTCCAAATTTTCCACATACTCTATAATAGCACTTCACCACGTGTTTTACTTGCCGACTTCAATCTGCTTGCATCGCACTTTAATTTTAATTATTCCTTAAAAATCGGACGAACGTTTCGATACGAAAATTCGAATTTCAATGCTTCACAAGCGTGTAAATTTTTCCAGAAAATATTCTCCTTTAATTTCGCTGTTTGATTTTTCACTGTGCGATTCGCTCGATTAACAATAACGATTTAACCGTTTTCCACGTGGCTCTTCTTCTAACCTCATTTTTTGAATATTACTATAGCTTCCTGAAGGTTAGTATAGTAATAGGTTTTAACATACTTTGATATCTTCTGTTTGAATATATCTAAAGTATCTTCAGTAATAGGTTTATTAACATACTTTGATGTCTTCTGTCAGTTTTAGCAGTGCTGTCAACGTGGAATGGTTTTGCCGAAAGCTGGTCTGGAAAGGATCAAGAATGTTTGTTGAGGCTAAGTACTCGGAGATCTGTTTCTGCATAATCTTCTCCAGAATATTGGAGAGAAAGCTCAAAAGAGCTATTGGACAAAAGTCCGAAACAGCAGATTGAATAGAGGTTCCTTCTTAAGGGGCACCAAATAAGCGTTCTTCCAGGCACCGCTGGAAAGAGAGTCCTTAAATAAGGTCACCAGGAGATGCCCTAGGACTGGCAGAGATTTCGCTATAAATTTCTAGGGTGTTCCATCCTCCCCATTGGCTTGAGATGAAAGTGGGCAACCGCCAGAACCACGTCCGCAAAGCTGACTTTACAAAAGGTGAAACCATTCTCATTGGCCTCTGCCAGGATGTTGCCCAAATCAACCTCGCGCTCGGAATCAGATATGGACACTCCAGCGAAGTGGGTTAAATTCATCCGTGATAAAGCCATTTTAATCCTCTTCAGCCCTTAAAATAAGGCTAAGACTTCGTAATTCATTCCAGACAGTTTTGTTATTTTTTAGAGCATCAAAAACTCTATTTTAAATAAATTCTTCTCGCGCTTGTTCCGTTTATTATTCAGCATCAGCGGCAAGAGATCGATATTTCGTCCATAGATCATCACGTCGTCCAGTGCCTCGTTGGGCTTGTTTGTGTCGTCTTTGTAAAGTTTCTCGTCTGTTGTATAAATGTCAGTGTTCTGCGTCGACTCATGGAGGGTATCCTTTCCGTCTCGGTTTAAATTGTTTAAGCGAAGCAAGTTGGTCAATGACAGTCATGATGTTTTGACTAAGGTATTCTAGTCAAGTGTCAACTCCGCTGTCAAAACAATTTACTGACGACCAGTCACAAGCAGCCAGGAGGGATAAGAGCTTATCTCATTTTATCGATTTAAAGTCCCTGTATGTATAACTGTTAAGAGCAGAGGGCTCTGTCGTCTGAGAGTAAATCTCAACGTCAATGATGATATAGTTGATGGAGAAAGACGCCGGTGAATTTTTCGCTTTTAGCAGAACATTGTCGGTGTCAGCAAAGATCACGTCTATCCATGTGTAAGAATCTCCTATATAGACCCCAATCATTCAGTAATATTGCTGGAATGTTGCAATCACAGATTCACTGGATTAAATGATATTGTTAAAAGATTATAAAACCTTGCTAAGCTTTTGGAGCAATATTGCTGTGAACAGCTATGTTCGTTTTACCATTGCAAGTTCGCCTGGTCTGGGCCAGCCCGTCTACAGCATCCAATATCGTTAGAACATTGACGCAAGGTTGCATAACTAGAATCCACAATTTTGTACAATGGCATAATAATCTTGATCCGACTATTGGACAACATTGCTACCAGATAAAACAACATTCTATAAGTATGTAAACATTTTCGCATTAGTATAACATTTTTTTTATGAATGCAAAATTATTTTAGATGATATCATAATATTTATCAAATATTGTACTATCTAGTGAGAATGTTGTCCAATAGTCGGATCAAGATTATCACGCGATTGTGCAATATTGCAATATCTAGTTATGCAACCTTAAGACAATGTTTTAACGGTATTAGGTGCTGCAGACGGGCTGGCCCAGACCAGGCGAACTTGCAATGGTAGAACGGACATAGCTGTCCACAGCAATATTGCCCCAAAAGCTTATCAAGGTTTTATAATC
Source organism: Pteromalus puparum (assembly GCA_012977825.3). Taxonomy (NCBI): domain Eukaryota; kingdom Metazoa; phylum Arthropoda; class Insecta; order Hymenoptera; family Pteromalidae; genus Pteromalus; species Pteromalus puparum. Next base: position 22,819,100 of record CM053171.1, read on the forward strand.
TTTTAATAATATTGTTGAATCCAGCGAATCTGTGAACACAACATTCAAGCAATATTGCTGTAAGATTGGAGTCTATATGGGACGATAGATTAATGCAACGAAGCGCCAGCGCGTTCTACTAGATTCTTTTTTAAATATTAGGATCTTGCGGGAAATAAGCAAAAAATGCAAAAAATGCTAAAATTACCAACTTTGAACCCTTACAACTCAAAGAGAATTGATCAAATCGATCGGAAAATTTACAGCTGACATTGTAGTGACCTAGAACATATCCCCCAAGTTTGTGTCCTAAGGAAGCCTTGTAATAGTGATTTTTTGAGTTTGTGTAAAAACATGTAGAAAGTGTGTTTTGATGTATTTTTAGTCAAAAAATAGTGTTTTAAAAATTGTCCGTAGGGATGTGTGTGTGTGTGTGTGTGTGTGTGTGTGTGTGTTCGTTCGTCGACATCTGTATCTCAGCTTCTACTCAGTGGATTTTGATCCATCAACTCTCATATTCTTGGTTTTTACTATAGCATGATGGGAAAACAGTCCGTTTTACATTTTGTAGACGTGTTTTTTTAGCGATTTTTTTAGTTTTGAGATTTCAGTTTTCTCCGATAAAGTTATTGAAAAAGTTAATAAAAGTAAATTGCTTAATATGCACATGAAAGAGAATAAAATTACCTATCTTTTTACTGCGGAGAATTTATATTATCTTTCGTCGTTCTTTTATTATACACCATAAAGTGAAATTTGTTTAAATTGTTGTAACTCAAAAACTAAATAGTGAATCATTCTAAAAAAATACATGATTATTGAAGGTAATTAGAACTATGTACTACTTTAATTTTAAGTCAGTCGAAGAAAAACATCATAAAATGAAAATAGTCGTTTTTCTATGCTAGACGATAACTGGAGTAAAAAGGAATTAATCAAGTTCAAATTTTGGATTTAGTTAGTATTATATAGGATCTTGATTCCTATGTTTGGGTTGTTTATGAAACCAATTAGTTTCGAAGATATGAAGCTTCAAAATTTTTGTTCTCACCCTGTATACTATGAATCGTTATTTTTACGTGACGCGATAACTGGAGTAAAAAGGCAATAATCAAATTAAAATTTTCGATTTAGTTCGATGTAATTGATTCAAAATAATTGTATCCATAAAAAAAAAAATTGATAGAATTATATATGAAGTAAAAACAATTCTAATATTAAACAATACATAATGTTGAAGGAAGCTACGTGCCAAAGAATTGGCAGCGGTTTTTTTTTTGTCGCGCACAATTTGGCAGAGAACCACCCATATACATATATATATATATATATATATATATATATGTTCGATATAATGCTTCTGACTCACAAAAAAATTTTCAGCACGATCCCTTTACTTGGCTTCAAATTATAGCTGGTCAAAGTTAGTGTTTTAAACAATTTTTGCATTTTTTGCCTATTTTCAATGGTTTGTAGCTCACAAGGGATGCATTTAAAACAAAAACTACCCAAATACTTTTTTGGTTTGAAAAAAAATTGTTCCAAAATCATATATATCTCTTTATATTATAAAAACCGCTGCCAAGTCATTGGCACTTAGCTTCCTCCGATTCTGCTAGTGGAAGATAATTACATGGGACAATCAACTCATTCTTTGATTTAAATATTGGCTACTATTCGACACTAAAAGGAGGGTCAGCCAGGGGAGAGATCCACCAGACGTTAGAATAGCTCCTGGGAGAGAGGTCTCACCGGAGATCCGCTCAGGACTGAAGCCCCGAGCTCTCTTAAGACGAGAGAGCGCGGGCGTCGGAAAAGGAGGAAAATATTCCAACCTTGTGGGTAGCAGTCTTATAGGTGCACTATTGTTGAATATATTGTATAAATCATATCATAATAAAAAGCAAAAATATTTTTTCAAAAATCGAAAAATGGCCATGAAATGGTCATAAAATAGTCTAAATCTTAAAAGAAAATTTACTCGAATTCAGAATCAGAAAACATATATGCACGTCCAATCTTATTACGATCGATCACGTAGTTCCNTGCACGTCCAGTCTTATTACGATCGATCACGTAGTTCCAGAATAATAACAGTATACGCACGCATGCACGCACGCACGCACACACACACACACAGACAAAACCATCTGCACGGACATTTTATAAAACCATGAAA
>CM053171.1:22821282-22871323 GCA_012977825.3 Pteromalus puparum
AACATCTTAACACGTAGATGCAAATAGCAAGATGATGCAACTTACGCCGTATCAGTCCTTGGGACTTAGAAAAATTTCACTAATATATGCAAATCATTTGTAAAACTTCGGGAATAAATACTTATTTTAGAAATATTGCAAAATCTACCATGCTTGTTAGTTCGAGAAGCGATTCATAGTTTTCCGTTGTAAAAATCAATAGCGGGAATTTATGTAATTTATTTCAATCTTGGGATATAGAAATACTGCATAATTCAAGTGCAATATTCTAAATTCTAACTTAATAATTTGATATATCGAATGTAATTATAAGTTGCTCTTAAAATCATAGTTCTATATAAATTGGTGTAAATTGGGACTGTACGCCTCCGGATTCAAGTTCTCCATTAATGATTTTAATCCTAAAATGGTGACATCGTTTTTTTGGCTGTTCTTGTTTATTAAATCTCGTTAAAAAATAAGTTTCAAGTTACGCCGGGCCATGTGCGTCATGATTCATGGCCGATTTTCGATCAACTGGTGATTCTTAGAATACCGTTCCGCGAAACCTATATCCTTGATCATTATTCTCGGATAACTAAAATTTGGAACTTTTCGGTTAAACATCATGATATCCGAATTTATTCTATAGATAGTTTATTTAAGTAAGTCACGGGCAATTAAAATCTTTCAAAATTTTCAAAATTTTGAAAATAGCTATGGCGTCAAAGAGTTCTCAATTTCCTATCATTTTGCATGCTTAAAAAAGGGTCTATTCATGCACGTATCAAAAAGTACGGTGTTCACAAAGGGGGGGGAGTCAAATACACTTCGCTAGAAACAGCCAATTTTTCGCCCGCTAGTTGGTTAATATACAATACTAATTTTATCCAAAATCGCCTGATCATTAGTATAATTTAACGGCACCAAATGTAGCAAACATATTCAGTTACGCATTGATTTGTAGATATAATGATTCGAATAATTTATCCATCAAACGAAAAGCATAAAAAACTTATAGAATATATGATGAAACAAAAACAATTCTAGGATATTAAAGCGATACATAAGGTTGGAGGAACTACGTGCCACAGTAATTGGCAGCCGGTTTTTTATAATGAAATGATTTATATAATATATTCAATATATAGTGTATCTAAAAGAACATAAGATTTGTCTACTTTTTTTCCCGGCAGATTTTCTAGATTGCTGCTCTGTTAATTTTTATGATATAAGTAATTTTTTCGATAAATCATATATAACGTCAAATAATAGTTAAATGTTTGAGAAATTACGACAATAAAAACAACGATATCCTACTAGTTGTAAAAATTTAAGCAATTTTTGGCGAATAGTTTGAGATTAAAAATCAAGAAAACAAAAAAAATGTTTTTTTATGTCGTACGATGTACGGGAGGTAAAGAAGGTTTAAATTAAGTTGAAATTTTAGAAAGATTGATCTTTTGCTACACATTCGGCTAGGTTCTTTTGTAGCTTATGAACCTTCTCAGTTTAAAGATTATTTAAGATTCAACATTCTTCACGTCTCACCGCTTATACTCTGTGTGACTGCACATTATTTAATTTTGTTAAACCATAGTAATTTGATAATATAAAGTTAGTATATTTTGAGAGTTAACATCTTAACACGTAGATGCAAATAGCAAGATGATGCAACTTACGCCGTATCAGTCCTTGGGACTTAGAAAAATTTCACTAATATATGCAAATCATTTGTAAAACTTCGGGAATAAATACTTATTTTAGAAATATTGCAAAATCTACCATGCTTGTTAGTTCGAGAAGCGATTCATAGTTTTCCGTTGTAAAAATCAATAGCGGGAATTTATGTAATTTATTTCAATCTTGGGATATAGAAATACTGCATAATTCAAGTGCAATATTCTAAATTCTAACTTAATAATTTGATATATCGAATGTAATTATAAGTTGCTCTTAAAATCATAGTTCTATATAAATTGGTGTAAATTGGGACTGTACGCCTCCGGATTCAAGTTCTCCATTAATGATTTTAATCCTAAAATGGTGACATCGTTTTTTTGGCTGTTCTTGTTTATTAAATCTCGTTAAAAAATAAGTTTCAAGTTACGCCGGGCCATGTGCGTCATGATTCATGGCCGATTTTCGATCAACTGGTGATTCTTAGAATACCGTTCCGCGAAACCTATATCCTTGATCATTATTCTCGGATAACTAAAATTTGGAACTTTTCGGTTAAACATCATGATATCCGAATTTATTCTATAGATAGTTTATTTAAGTAAGTCACGGGCAATTAAAATCTTTCAAAATTTTCAAAATTTTGAAAATAGCTATGGCGTCAAAGAGTTCTCAATTTCCTATCATTTTGCATGCTTAAAAAAGGGTCTATTCATGCACGTATCAAAAAGTACGGTGTTCACAAAGGGGGGGGAGTCAAATACACTTCGCTAGAAACAGCCAATTTTTCGCCCGCTAGTTGGTTAATATACAATACTAATTTTATCCAAAATCGCCTGATCATTAGTATAATTTAACGGCACCAAATGTAGCAAACATATTCAGTTACGCATTGATTTGTAGATATAATGATTCGAATAATTTATCCATCAAACGAAAAGCATAAAAAACTTATAGAATATATGATGAAACAAAAACAATTTTAGATATTAAACGAGACTTAATGTTGGAGGAACTACGTGCAAAGTAATTGGCGCGGTTTTTTATAATGAAATGATTTATATAATATATTCAATATATAGTGTATCTAAAAGAACATAAGATTTGTCTACTTTTTTTCCCGGCAGATTTTCTAGATTGCTGCTCTGTTAATTTTTATGATATAAGTAATTTTTTCGATAAATCATATATAACGTCAAATAATAGTTAAATGTTTGAGAAATTACGACAATAAAAACAACGATATCCTACTAGTTGTAAAAATTTAAGCAATTTTTGGCGAATAGTTTGAGATTAAAAATCAAGAAAACAAAAAAAATGTTTTTTTATGTCGTACGATGTACGGGAGGTAAAGAAGGTTTAAATTAAGTTGAAATTTTAGAAAGATTGATCTTTTGCTACACATTCGGCTAGGTTCTTTTGTAGCTTATGAACCTTCTCAGTTTAAAGATTATTTAAGATTCAACATTCTTCACGTCTCACCGCTTATACTCTGTGTGACTGCACATTATTTAATTTTGTTAAACCATAGTAATTTGATAATATAAAGTTAGTATATTTTGAGAGTTAACATCTTAACACGTAGATGCAAATAGCAAGATGATGCAACTTACGCCGTATCAGTCCTTGGGACTTAGAAAAATTTCACTAATATATGCAAATCATTTGTAAAACTTCGGGAATAAATACTTATTTTAGAAATATTGCAAAATCTACCATGCTTGTTAGTTCGAGAAGCGATTCATAGTTTTCCGTTGTAAAAATCAATAGCGGGAATTTATGTAATTTATTTCAATCTTGGGATATAGAAATACTGCATAATTCAAGTGCAATATTCTAAATTCTAACTTAATAATTTGATATATCGAATGTAATTATAAGTTGCTCTTAAAATCATAGTTCTATATAAATTGGTGTAAATTGGGACTGTACGCCTCCGGATTCAAGTTCTCCATTAATGATTTTAATCCTAAAATGGTGACATCGTTTTTTTGGCTGTTCTTGTTTATTAAATCTCGTTAAAAAATAAGTTTCAAGTTACGCCGGGCCATGTGCGTCATGATTCATGGCCGATTTTCGATCAACTGGTGATTCTTAGAATACCGTTCCGCGAAACCTATATCCTTGATCATTATTCTCGGATAACTAAAATTTGGAACTTTTCGGTTAAACATCATGATATCCGAATTTATTCTATAGATAGTTTATTTAAGTAAGTCACGGGCAATTAAAATCTTTCAAAATTTTCAAAATTTTGAAAATAGCTATGGCGTCAAAGAGTTCTCAATTTCCTATCATTTTGCATGCTTAAAAAAGGGTCTATTCATGCACGTATCAAAAAGTACGGTGTTCACAAAGGGGGGGGAGTCAAATACACTTCGCTAGAAACAGCCAATTTTTCGCCCGCTAGTTGGTTAATATACAATACTAATTTTATCCAAAATCGCCTGATCATTAGTATAATTTAACGGCACCAAATGTAGCAAACATATTCAGTTACGCATTGATTTGTAGATATAATGATTCGAATAATTTATCCATCAAACGAAAAGCATAAAAAACTTATAGAATATATGATGAAACAAAAACAATTCTAGATATTAAAGCAATACTTAATGTTGAAGGAACTACGTGCCACAGAATTGGCAGCCGGTTTTTTATAATGAAATGATTTATATAATATATTCAATATATAGTGTATCTAAAAGAACATAAGATTTGTCTACTTTTTTTCCCGGCAGATTTTCTAGATTGCTGCTCTGTTAATTTTTATGATATAAGTAATTTTTTCGATAAATCATATATAACGTCAAATAATAGTTAAATGTTTGAGAAATTACGACAATAAAAACAACGATATCCTACTAGTTGTAAAAATTTAAGCAATTTTTGGCGAATAGTTTGAGATTAAAAATCAAGAAAACAAAAAAAATGTTTTTTTATGTCGTACGATGTACGGGAGGTAAAGAAGGTTTAAATTAAGTTGAAATTTTAGAAAGATTGATCTTTTGCTACACATTCGGCTAGGTTCTTTTGTAGCTTATGAACCTTCTCAGTTTAAAGATTATTTAAGATTCAACATTCTTCACGTCTCACCGCTTATACTCTGTGTGACTGCACATTATTTAATTTTGTTAAACCATAGTAATTTGATAATATAAAGTTAGTATATTTTGAGAGTTACACACACACACACACACACACACACACACACACACACACACACACACACACAGCCATCCGCACCGACATTTTCTAAAAACGTATGATTCGTACTCCAAACGTACACCTCCAAATGCGTTTTTACGAAGTATTAGCAAAACTGAAAATTTTACTATTACAAAGCTTCCTCTAGGGGAGGAAGCAAAAAGTTTCACCGCCGCCGGTTCAGATTTTTTACCCCTCAATTTCCCCCCTCAATTGTCCCCCTCAATTTTCCCCCTCAATTTTCCTCCTCAATTTTCCCTCTCAATGCATATCGTCTCATATGTAGATTTTAGTTTTCTTTACTATAGATTCTATAGTCTCTCTATATTATCAAAAAAGTTTCGCCGTTGCCGATTAAAAAATGGTGCTCCTTAATTAGTGCCCCTCAATTACTGCCCCTCAATTACTGCCCCTTAATTCTTGCTCCTGAATTACCCTCCAATATTGCCATTCAGCTATTACCTCTAAACCACTGTTAATACTTATTCTTTAATAAGTTCTAATATTACACACACGGTTGATTCAAACTTTGAATTTCGGAAATTTTTGCCAGTGCCGGACGTTTGTTAACTGGGGCCGACACGCATGCGCTCTATATCAAAACGCGGCCACTCGCGTCCAACGCATGCTTGTCGGCTCTGGATATCCCCAATGGGGAACTTGCATGAAAAAATTCATTAGGTCCGTCAGGTAGAATATCGAAAAATAATCGACACGTATTTTTTCTTTATTCAATTAAACGATTATTAATAAAGATGTAAAGAGTTGAAACGTATGACGATACTGATTCGGACTGTGTATAGTATATCTATATTGTGCGATTCAGTGACGTCACACGATATTTCAACCCGCTGTACCTTTGTCAATAATCGTTTGATTGAAAAAAGAAAAAATACGTGTCGATTATTTTTCGATATTCTACATGACGGACCTAATAGATTTTTTCATGCAAGTTTCCCATTAACCTGTGACCAGCACTGGCGGGAGTTTTCCGAATTTAAAATTTCAATTAACGGTATGTGTACTTTTGCTGGAATAATCGGTTTGTTTCCTTCTTACACAATAATGAACATCCATTTCTATTCTAAGATTTCATAAAATACATGAAACAGAATATAATAATCCCTTTAAATTTTAAAGATACAAGCCTTGGCTTATGGATAGCTTATCAAGGTCTTAAAGAAGAGGAGCACTCTATTATTTACTAGCATTCCAGCTTTTAATACATCTGTAAGTTGTGCTTGAAGATTATAAGCCTGTCACCTGGGACTCCGGTAGACTATGGCCAGGTGTCTGGCAGAGGAAAAAACAAAATCTCGGTAACGCGCTTCGTGGCTTTCGATGTAAAGATAGATGTAAGTTGTGCTTGGAGATGATGAACTCTCAACAAAATATGCCCTGTGCTTGCAAAATTTTAACCTAAAATTCTATAATTTATGACGAGGAACAATGTTAACTCGTCATAACCTCCCCAGCATAAATACCATATTGTAATACGACGATCTACGAGCGATTGGTCAAGCCCAGTAGTCATGGTGCGGAAATCTGACGGTACCTATAGATTCTGCATCGACTACCGAAAGCTCAATGCCGTCTCGAAGTCGAGTGCGTACTCGCTTCCATACATGGACGCTATACTTAATAAGCTGCAACACGCTCGATATATATCGACCATTGACCTCAGCTCGGCGTATCACCAGATACCGATGAAGGAAGAGGACATGCATTTGACTGCATTCACAGTGCCTGGACTAGGACTGTTTGAGTTCACGCGACTTCCGTACGGGGTAGTCGGGGGACCGTCCACCTTCCAACAGCTGGCCGATAAAGTCATAGGGCCGGAGCTAGAGCCACATGCTTTCTCGTATTTGGACGATATTATCATCACGACGGACAGCTTCGAAGAACATCTGCACTGGCTCGAAGTAGTGCTGAAGAGGATTAAAGAAGCTGGGCTTACGATCAACAAAAAGAAGAGTAAATTTTGTTGTAGTGAGGTAAAATATTTAGGGGTTGTTGTGAATCGTGACGGCTTCCGTCCCGACCCCAGTAAAATCGAACCGATTATGACCTACCCAGCACCCAAGAATCTGAAGCAATTACGCCGATTCCTTGGGATGGCTTCGTGGTATCGGAAATTTTTAGATAATTTTGCGACAATCGCCGACCCTCTGACGTCGCTCACGAAGAAGAACGTCAAGTACCAGTGGGGCGATTCGCAACAAACAGCGTTCGAGCAGATAAAAGCACTGATTGCTTCTGCTCCTGTACTGCATCGGCCGTCTTTCGATGACTTATTTGTCATCCAAACCGATGCTAGCGACACTGGCATTGGGGCCGTACTGACTCAGACCATAGATGGAGACGAAAAGGTCGTAAGTTTTGCAAGTCGCACTCTCACTAACGCGGAGCGTAACTACTCCGTCACTGAGCGAGAATGCTTGGCTGTCCTATGGGCAATTCGAAAATTTCGCCCATATGTAGAGGGATACCACTTCCAAGTAATCACCGACCACAGCAGTTTGAAATGGCTATGCAATATGCGCAATCCTAATGGACGTCTTGCCAGATGGGCCCTCGAACTACAAGCCTATGATTTCGACATTGTGCACAGGAAAGGTTCGCTGAACCTTGTCCCTGATGCTCTATCGAGGATGTATGAGGACGACGCGAGTGACGCAGCACCGATCTCCGCCGTCCAGCCCAAAGATGTGCATGGCAAAGACGACTGGTACGACAGGCTAGCCGCACAAGTCTCAGAGAAACCCACCGAGCATCCCGAGTACAAGATCGTCGCGGGCCACTTATACCGCTACCGTATCGATCCTACGCTCGAAGATATTATAGAAGATCAAGAGGCTTGGAAAATGGTCTTACGAGCAGATAAGATTCCTCAAGTTTTACGAGAATCGCACTGTGAACCCACAGCGGGACACCTCGGGCGACGTAAAACCTACGAGCGAGTCGCGAGATACTTCTATTGGAAGAATATGTACAAGGACATCAGCGACTTTGTACGCTCCTGCGCCGTCTGGCAACAATGTAAAGTAGAGCAGCTACTACCAGCTGGACTAATGGGCAGACGCAGAAGTTATGGACCTTGGGAAGTTGTAGCCAGTGATATTATGGGCCCCTTCCCACGCTCTACTAGAGGATATTGCTATATTTTGATATTCATGGACACTTTCACCAGGTGGATTGAAGTGGTGCCGATTCGCAAGGCTGACGGTAACACACTCAAGAAAGAACTAAATGAGCGAGTTTTTCTACGCTTTGGGGTGCCCGATATATTCTTGTCTGACAACGGCACCGAATTCCGTAACAAACTGCTCGACCAGTTCCTACGGCAGCATGGCTCGGAGCACCATACTATCCCACCGTATCACGCGCAAGCAAATCCTGTGGAGCGGGTTAACCGAACTTTTAAGACGATGGTAACGTCGTTTATAGAGAACGAACACAAAAGTTGGGATAAGTTCCTGCCGGAGCTCACCTTTGCCTATAACACCGCTACGCAAGAGTCAACGGGAGTGAGCCCCGCATTTCTGAACATGGGACGACATCCAACTCCTCCGCACAATACTAAACGAGCAGAAGAACAGGCCGCTCGGCAAGAAGCGGAACAGCTGGCGCTAAACAAGTGGGAAGAACGAATGCGTAACCTTTTCGATCTGCGACTTATTACGGCAAAAAGAACGCAGCGCGCTACAGAACGTCAGTCGAAATATTATAACGCGAAGCACAGACAAGTCGAATTCAAAATAAATGACTTGGTCTGGAAGCGTAATCGCATTCTGTCATCAGCTGTCCAAGGAATTAACGCCAAGCTGGCTCCCAAGTACGCCGGACCTTTTAAAATCACCGCTCGTTTGGGCCAGAATGTGTACCGACTCGAAAACGAAGCAGGAGAGGTGTTCGAGAAAATCCATGTCGTCGATCTGAAACGCTACCTGGCCGGAGAAGAACCACCCACCGAAGGAGATCAACAGGAAGAAGTCGCGAGCGACACTGCGCCACCGGTAGAAAACCATGTAAACGTGGATGCGCCACGTAAACGCGGCAGACCGAGAAAGACGCGTGTAGTTGTTGCTCGCCACTCGATTAAAGTTACGCGAGCGAAGAAGCTTAGTAGCCCTCCGACGGCTAACGCTCCTCCGACGGCTAACACCCCTCCGGTGGAAACAGGGAAAGCGAAACGCGGACGACCCAAAGGGTCTACAAAAAAACCGGTACCGCCAGTACACGTTTCACCGCGACGCATGCGACCACGCGCGAAAGAAAATTAGAATCGCAAAATTTTTTTTTTTCTCTTTTTCTTTCTTCTTTTCCTTTTTCACATTATACTTTTGCAAAACTCCACTTTTAAAGTGCAGGATAGGCAGGTCCCTAATGAGTTGTTTCTTTCCCCCGGGGCCTTCTTTCCCCAAATAGATCAGACACTCTAGAAGATGAGCAGCACACCAAGGGAAGACGCACCATGGGTAGCCAGAATGGACGGTTCTCAGGCCCTGATCTGGGACAAAACGACCGACCAACAGGGCCGAATCAAATGGAAGCTAGCCTACGTGGACGTCCCTCAACGGGAAACCGAGGCTCCTCCAACCATGGTACCACAAGTGAAGGCAGCAGCAACCGCAGCAGAGAAATGGGCAGAGGTTGAGGCGCGCCTGGCGAAAGCCCGAGCGCAAAAACAAGAATACCTCCGAGCTCAGGAGGAGGCGTTCGGCGAGCTCGACCAGTTCCTGAAAACCTACGGCGAGGAAGGGAAAGCCCTTGCGGGGAACTACCCACAACTCGTCGCGGGCGAACGGGAGCTGCAAGAGCTCGTCGACGCCGAAAAGAAGCGCCGGGCGGAGGCCAGGCGTGCCAAAGCCGCCGTCGCCCAGGCCGAAGAAGAGCTACGGCAGCAGAGGGAGCGGCACGGCAAGGAAACAACAGAACTTCTAGAGCAGATGAGGCGCGCCAAGATCGATGCCGTGCGCGCAGAGGGCTCGAAGATGCCACGGTGCTTTGTCTGTAAGCTCGAGGGGGTTATGCGTGGACGAGAGTGTCCCCGTAGAGAATTCCACGGGAAACACTAATTGCGTAGTCGCCCTGTAGGCAACCACCGAGGCTCGCCCTAAAAAGCTTATATAATACATACACCTTGTAAAGAGACCTGGAGAGTGTTTGCAAAATTATTTCTTTTTCCCTACCAACTTTAAATTTCAGAAAGCAGGACTTGAATGATCGTTCACTGCACAGTTCCAGAAATTAGTTTTTTTTGAGTTTTCATAAATTTAGATTTATTTTCTTTTTCTTCTTTTTTCCATTTTATTTTTCCCACATAAAGATATGCATGCTGGTGAGAGATAATTGATGGAGAGCTGATACACCGTTCGGGTATCCAGCGTCTGGAAGGGGGTATTATGACGAGGAACAATGTTAACTCGTCATAACCTCCCCAGCATAAATACCATAATGTATAATAATGTATTACAGCTCTGTTACAGGCGAACGGCGGAGAGTGAAACGGGAGTAAGCACGGTAAGTGGAGAGAGAGAGAGAGAGAGAGAGAGAGAGAGAGAGCCTCGCGCGCGTGCCGCGTCTCGCGGAAAGAGATTCAGATTCGTTTAGGCTCGCAGAGAGTAAACATCGTGCGCGCTACTCCTCGATTAGTAAAGGCGAATAACTTTGTGAGAACGACGTGCGAAGGCTCCTGGTTCACGACTGCAACCCAGAGGGTCCGACATCGACTGCGCCTTGCCCGAGGTCTCCGTGCGACTCCGCTACGCCCGAGGCTTCCCAGCAATTCCAACCACTCGCCTGCGAAGGAGACGTCCTGGGGCTGAGCCGACTCTCGTCTACTGTGTCTAAGTGTCAGCTCTGCATCTCTCTCTCTCACCAGTGCCCTCCCGGTCTCTAACTGCTTCGTTCGTCTGCGTCTCGCACACCCGCGTGTGTGCTCGTGTACCTACTTTTTCACTGAACAATATACTTTTCATTTTCTACGCTACTCAGCGTGTTGTGATTGTACACCGGTCCGTAATCCTATTAAGTTCCCCGCCGCCTCCGCGGGCACGCGCATCGCTTCACGGTGCACGTGCGAACAAACTGCAGCTAGCCAAAATACGACCTTGGCAGGTCCACCTACGAACTCAATAAAACCCGAGGAAATGAGACTTGGTCTCGATTATTACGCGGTTGACTCTCCGCTCCGGTAGCTGCACTGCACGCAGCTAACGTCTGCGCGGCTACCGACACCAAGCAGAGCAGCCCCGTTATAAATTATAAAACTAAAGGACATAATGCAATTTTTTTAAGCGTATTTACTGAAGCCTCTTAAATAATTTATTGTTTTTCCGATCACATAACCTCCCAAATGCTTGAAAATGCTTTTAAAAGCAATATTGAAAATAAACAAAACCACGTCCCAGAATAGTCACGAGCACATGAAATTCAAGTAGAATAAAGCTGCAGATAAGAATAAGTACATAATGATACAGTTCACAATTTAAGCAAAAATAAGAATAGTTTTTGCTTCCTCCTTAAGAGGAAGCTTTGTAATAGTAAAATTTTCAGTTTTGCTAATACTTCGTGGAAACGCATTTGGAGGTGTTTGGAGTACGAATCATACGTTTTTAGAAAATGTCCGTGCGGATGTCTGTGTGTGTGTGTGTGTGTGTGTGTGTGTGGGTGTGTGTGTGTGTACGTATAACCGCCATACATTTGGAAACGCATGCGACGGGGATCGTAATAAAATTGTGACATGCATATATTTTCTAATTCTGAAAATTAGGTCATCTTTTTGTTTTAATGATTCTCAAGCATTTTATGGCCAAATTAATAGCCATTTATTCTATTTTTGAAAAATATTTGCTAATTTTATAATGAATGATTTATACAATAATGTTCACAATAGGTATCTAAAAGAACATAAATTTGGTCTACTTTTCCCGCAAGATTTTTAATATTCGACTGATCTGTTCATATTTTAATGATATAGGTAATTTTCGATAAACCATATATAACTCAAAAAAATAAATAGTTAAATGTTTTAAAAAATTCACGGACATAAAACCAACGATATCTACTAGTGTATAAAAATTTAAGGCAATTTTGGCGACTAATTTTTTGAGATAAAAATCAACTAAAAAAAATGTTTTTTTATTCGTTACGATTACGGGAGTAAAAAGGGTTTAAATAAGTGTGAAATTTTAGGAAGAATTGATCTTTTTTGATCAACTCGGCTAGGTTCTTTTTGTAGGCTTAATGAAACCTTCTAGTTAAAAGATATTGAAGGATTGCCAAAATTCTTCAAACTCTCACCCTGTAACTCTGTGTGACCTGAACATTATTATTTTTTGTTAAAACGCATATAATTTGAATATTAAAGCTTAGTATATTTTGAGAGTTTTCATGGTTTTATAAAATGTCGTGGCAGATGAGTTTTGTCTGTGTGTGTGTGCGTGGCGTGCATGCGTGCGTACGTATACTTTTATAATCTATGGAACTACGTGATTGATCGTAATAATGATTAGAACGTGCATATATGTTTTCTGATTTCTGATATTCGAAATAAATTTTCTTTTAATGATGTATTACTATTTTAATGACCATTTGCAATGGCGCAATGTCTTTGGGAGGCCGATTTTTGAAAAAAATATTTTTGGCTTTTTATTATGATAGAATTATACATATATTCCAATAATAGTGTACCTAAAGAGACTGTTACGCCCACCAAGGTTGGAAATAAATTTTCCGGCCCGCTTCTCCGACGTTGCCCCGCGCACTCTCCGTCTTAAGAGAGCTGCGGGCTGTCAGTCCGCGAGCGGATCTCGGCGGTGAGAGCCTCTCTCGGCCCCAGAGCTGTGGATACAGAAAAGCTATTACGAAGGGTCCTAAGGCAGACTGTGGAGTACTGAAAAGGAGCTTTTAAAATTTTAATAGGCGATTATGGGAATACTAGAATAACGAACGTCAAGGGTCTCGAAAGCGGCTGTGGGTATGTAGAAATCTATTGGCAGAAGGTCCAAAAAGGCGACTGTGGGAATACAGAAAAACGATTAACGAAATGGTCTAAAATGCGGACTGTGGGAGTGATGAAATGAGCTTAAAATTTAAAAGAGCGATTATTGGAGTATAAAACAACGTCAAGGGTCTGAAAGGCGGCTGTGGGTATGTAGAAATCGTGAAAAATAATTTTTTTGTGAAAAAGTTATTTTTTCACAAAAAAATGAAGCCGCCCGCAATTTTGTTACTTGCAGTTGTTGACGTTATTATCGATTCCGCAATTACTGGTATTTTTTTTATTACGATATATGTAAGTTATTTTAGGAGTTCACGGAGCTCTATCCTTTTGATATCCACCTTAACCCCCACTCCCCTGATACCCCTCCCTTACAAGTGTCTTCCTAACCTATCCTTTTAGTATCGAATAGTAGCGAATATTTAAATCAAAGAATGAGTTGATGTCACATGTAATTATCTTCCACTAGCAGAATAGGAGGAAGCTAAGTGCCAATGACTTGGCAGCGGTTTTTCATCGCAGCTAGATGAAACGAAATATTTAAAAGATTATTACAAATCAGTATGACCAGAGGGTAGGCAAAAAATCCGTTGTTTATAATACAGCTATTAGCCGTGTATGTAGCAAAGACAAATAAGTTGATATTCAATGAGCAGAAGCTGTATTGTTTACACGTGCCCTATTATTTTAACTCCTTGAAAAGGAAAATCCAAAACACATGCGCCGAAACAATCATATATCAACTAAAAATCTCGACAGTATACAAGCGTTTAGATTACACTAAATTCAACAGTAGCTCGTAATCAATATAGAATAATAATTTTTCTTTTCTTGTACCAGTAACCCCAGTGGAAATGAAAAATGTGCCAGACTGTGCCAAACTGTGCCGAAACTGTGCAAAAACTGTGCCAAACCAGTAACATTTTAGACATTTGGCACAGTTGTGGCGCAGTTTGGCACAGTTGGGCACAGATTGGCACACTTTAGCACACTTTGGCACACTTCGGCACATATGGATTTTTCGAAAATTTAGGACTTAGAAAATTTTAGGTCGCAATCCGAAAAATTTTGATTCCTGGCGCATTTCCATGTTAGAGCAGTTAATCAATAATTGGGGCTATTATTTAACCATTACTTTATTAGTCTTTCCGGATTTGAGATTATTATCAACTTTTTTTTCATGTTTTTCCAACATTTACGGCGGACAACAGCTTTAAGGCATTTACAGGCTCGAAAGTGAAAGCTAATGTCGTTAACAAGCATGTTTATCGTTAACAGCAATAATTCATGCAATTGTTAATTAGTATTGTAGAAGTACTAAGTATCTAAAGCTGCTTGAAGTATATGAGCCCGAATTTATGTATCAACTGTAACGAGTGTTCGTGGCTCAGTGGTAGAGCGCCAGCTTACAAACCCAAAGGTTGCGAGTTCCAGTCTCACCTGTGCTTTTTTTTTTTTTTTTTAAATTATTTATTGCCATGCACTACAGGGAGTGCAAGCTTCACGTGTTGTGTCGATGTGACGCCATCGTGCCGTGGCAGTGTTTCCACGCGTGGGCGGCGGGTAATACCTCACTGTGCCAAAGTGTGCCAAAGTGTGCCCATTTTGGGCCAAGGTGTGCCAATGTTGTTCTGAACTGTGCCAAATCTGTGCTAAAACTGTGCCAATCTGTGCCAAACTGTGCTATACTGTGCCACGAT
The DNA here is from genome assembly GCA_012977825.3 of Pteromalus puparum. NCBI lineage: Eukaryota > Metazoa > Arthropoda > Insecta > Hymenoptera > Pteromalidae > Pteromalus > Pteromalus puparum. The sequence continues at coordinate 22,835,857 of CM053171.1, forward strand.
CCGCAACAAATCAGCACAAAAGTATACTATAAATGATTGTGCCAAACTGTGCCAAACTGTGTTAAACTGTGCCAATCTGTGCCAAACTGTTCCAAAACTGTGCCAAACTATGCCATAAGTTTGCCAAATGTCTAAAATGTACATGGTTTGGCACAGTTTTGGCACAGTTTGGCACAGTTTTGGCACAGTTTGGCACAGTTTGGCACAGTTTGGCATAGTTTTGGCACTAATAGACACAGATTGGCACAGAAATTATTTCCACCGGGGAAGTTCAACAAATGCGATATACAATTCCGTAAATGTTTAGGGCTCAGCTATAGCAAATAGCTGGCGCCTATGATTCGTTATAAAAAGCTGATGCATACACAGCTATGGGTGCATTTTCCAACGACCTAAATACCGTCAATTTGCAAATGATTATGCACGCGAGTAGAGCGAAAAAAACTGCTCGGGCTGGCGTTGCGTATCGAGCGTACCGAGCAAAATTATCAATGTGTAATCGGCGGTGGCGACTGCAATATAAAATTCAAAACGCGTTGAAAAGCGTTCAATGTTAAAAAGCTGTTATCCTCTTCAAAAAGGAAAATCCAAAACACATTCGCACGCGCGGTTAATTTTTTAGCAATAGCTTCGAGCTATGATATATAATTCAGGCGTGTATAAGCAAGGAAAGAGAGGATAAGAAGTTATTTTACACAATTCGCACTTCGAAAATTTTAGTTTTATTTTTTGAAGTATTCTTATCAGCGCGTGCACAGCCTATTGTAGTCCACGCATATACGCTTTTACGTATATTACGAACTAACTAAAATTAATGTTTTTACTACGACGAACGTGGGGTTGGCGAGCGAAGCGAGCAGAGGGGGAGCCCCCATATATATTTTATATATATATACTAGTGGGGCTTCGCCCCCCTGCTCGCTTCGCTCGCCAACCCCCCATTTTAGTTTTTGTTTGATTTTTATTTTTCAACTGTTATTTTCGTTATCTGATGATTAAATTCTAGTTGGCCAAGAACAATCTTATTGTATTATATAAAATTTGTAGATCATAAAAAGGTCAAGAATTTAATGTTTGTCGAAATAGAGAAAATCGAAAGAAAAAAAGTAAAAGTACTGAATTAACGCCGAACTTCTACTGCTTATGGCATTTAAAATATATAGTTTTTTTTTCATTTTTTTGGAAATTGTTTTGAAATTAATTTTGATTCTTCCCACTTTCAATTATATGTTACAATTATACATAAATCTGGTCCACTACTTTTTCTTATAATAACCATTGCTGCGTTGTTGAATGACCTGTGGCCTCTAATATATGTTGATGATCGATCTTTTCGTTTTTACGTAGCATAATGTAGGAAGATCATATGTTTTCATTAATCGTTTAGTTTCTAAAAACTCAATTATAAAAAATACAAATTTGTTTACCTACCTGGGCAAGCTTTGGCAGTATTTACAGACAAGTTAATGTAAAGAAATAAGTCACAAATCATATAAAAAATTTGGATCGCGGACGTATTTTCTTGTTATCTCCATTCTATTTCTATACGATTTATCGATCTCTGCAGTTAAATATACTTCTTAAATCTTTACTTGTAACTGCTCATTCGCTTATGTAATTTATTTTTGTCAACATTTTTCGAAAACTTAAGTTTAATCTTTGCACCTAATAGTACATGAGTTACCAATTTACCAATAATATTAAGGGCCTCGAACAATCGCTATATATATATATCGTTGGCCTTATCGGGATACCACTTATTTTTTGTTAAGACTTTTGATATATAATTCACATTTATGATCTTATAAAGTTTTTACAATGCTAAGTATAACACGCAAAAGTGATATATATAGCAAAAGCAAAAGACAATGCTAAGTATGATAAAGCCATCAAAGTAGTCACAATACAAAAGCATAAAGTCAATGCTAAGTATACGCACTGCAAAAGTGGTTAACGAATACAAAAGCAAAATAAAAACCTTATAAGACATTATTCTACTTCAAACTAAGTCAAACTTTTTAGAGTCAAACTTTAACAAAAATATAAAAAAAACGCTCCTGTCTATTTACCTTAGAGTGGTGTGGAAAAAATAGAAAATAAAATTAAGTGGTTATATCTCTTATATAGTTATCTCTGACTGTTATATATATTTTGATACTGATGTGCCTATGAGCCTTGTTATGAGGGCTTGAAAAGTTTCTACAAAGGATGTAGGATCTTCCCGAGGCTAAAGACAGTTTTAGCCAAAATGATTGCTATGTGCTTCGAGGTCGTTCGGTGGTAGAGTCGGAGGAAAGTAAACCTTTATACATCAAATCGTAATATAGTGCTACGCTAATATAGCCTAATTATTTTTAGGAAAATCGAATTAATTAACGCGTCGCCGAAGTACACGACTAAAAATGTCGTTAAGATGATTCAACAAAGTGAATGTCATAACTTGATCCGATTTTATCCATGTACTATTACAATTGTGTTTGTTAGTAAATTTTATTTTGCTAATAAAAACTTTAAATAAAAAAATTGTACGGTAACCATTAATAAATTTTAGGAAAAGCCTGTAATAGAGGTGCGGGGGGTGCGGGGGGGCTGTGGGGGGGGCTTCGGGGGGCCTGCGGCGGGGGCTGCGGGGGGGGCTTTTCACATTATCAAATCACACTGAAAATGAAAAGAATTGTGCCTTTATTTTGCGGGGGGGCAGTGCGGGGGGGTGCGGGGGCTGCGGGGGGGGGGGGCTGGCGTGCGGGGGAGTATCTCAAACAACTATATAAATAGTGTAGATATTATACTTATATATATGCTGTGTGTGTGTGGTGTTGAGTGTTGAGGAGAGATCTCTTTCCCTCCCCGTGTTATATGATATACACATATATGCCACGCTTCGGGAGTATCTCCAAAACAACTATATAATATAGGTAGATATATATATTATATATATATGTGTGTGTGTGTGTGTGTGTGTGTGTGTGTTTAGACTACCTTATTTGCATTTTACTGTATTTATTTATCATTATTTGGCTATTTCTTAGTACTCTATCATTGATTATTGATAACAAGAAGACTAAGGCCTTAGCCAAATCAGAATTTTACAGGCACATTTGCACTGTAAAAAGGTATCTGCACGAATTTTGGTTGTCGTAGTCATTATCAAATTCTCAGATTTTCACATTATGCACGAAATTTCTATCATGCAAAACATAAAAACTGAAAGAGCATACCTTTTGTATAATTTCTTTGCCGGTAAGAGCTATTAATCCTAGCAAAGAAACTTACACCACAGTAGTGATTTAATTTTTGCTTCCTCCTGAAGAGGAAGCTTTGTAAAATATTCAGTTTTGCTAATACTTCGTGGAAACGCACTTGGAGGTGTTCGGAGAACGAATCATACGTTTTTAGAAAACGTCCGTGCGGATGGCTGTGTGTGTGTGTGTGTGTGTGTGTGTGTGTGTGTGTGTGTGTGTACGGGAGTAAAAAGTTTGAAATTGAGTTGAAATTTTAGGAAAAGATTGATCTTTTGATCACTTCGACTAGGTTCTTTTTGTAGCTTATGAAACCTTTTAGTTTAAAAGATATTAAGATTCAAATTCTTCAACTCTGACCCTGTATACTCTGTGTGACTGAACATTATTATTTTTGTTAAACCATATAATTTGATAATTAAAGCTTAGTATATTTTGAGATTCATGGTTTTATAAAATGTCCGTGAGATGGTTTTGTCTTGTGCGTGCTGGCGTGCGTGCATGCGTGCGTATACTTTATTATTCTGGAACTACGTGATCGATCGTAATAAGACTGGACGTGCATATATGTTTTCTGATTCTGAATTCGAGTAAATTTTCTTTTAAGATTTAGACTATTTTATGACCATTTCATGGCCATTTTTCGATTTTTGAAAAAATATTTTTGCTTTTTATTATGATATGATTTATACAATATATTCAACAATAGTGTACCTAAAAGACTGCTACCCACAAGGTTGGAATATTTTCCCCCTTCTCCGACGCCCGCGCTCTCTCGTCTTAAGAGAGCTCGGGGCTTCAGTCCCGAGCGGAGCTCCGGTGAGACCTCTCTCCCAGGAGTTTAGTTTACAAGCTATTAAATTATTTTTTTATTTTCATCTGATCATCACATAACGCACGTTCTCGCCGGTTTATGTATCCACATACATATATAATCAATTACTAATAAATGCTTCACAATTTCTGCAGGAAGAAGCATTACAAACATATTTTGCAACTAAAATTTTCAATTAAATTTCAATTTATTACCAGAAAAATAGTACAGAATGTTTCCCAGTAGGAAATACCCATACCTTGCAGAGGCAAACGTAGTTACCGTATGCAAGCTGGTGTTATAGAAATAAAATACAATATAGTATATTACATAAAATTAAATAAAAAAACTTACAAACTAAATAATGTAACTTCAATTACTGTTTGAAATGAAGTTATTTGTGCCAACATGCCATATCAATTATACTATAGACATATATCTGTGATAGAAAACGCAGTAATAAGTATTATACGAAAAACTTTTTTATATGACTAGCTAGTATTGCCACTTGAAGTCAATAACTAGAGCAGTTTAATTTTATCCAATTTTTAATTGAATTTAGACCAGATTTTTGTATGTCTATTATCTTTAACTTGTTTGCCTTATAGTTTTGTGTGCGAAAAATGTGTGAGATGCGATATCTCACGCAATTATCAATGGATCGGGCTGAAATTTTAGGAGAAGTCTCCTCTTGCACAAACGAAAAAACTTTTTTATCCTCTACGTCGTTTTGAAATGCGGACACAAATTGTTCGATTTTTTCGATTTTTACGCGTATTTTTGAATAAAAATTTTCTACTTACTCGATTATCTCTGAGAGACTTTAATCAATCGAGCTGAAAATTTGTGTGCAAACTCCCCTCATAACATTAAGGTGCCATATTAATTTTGGGCTTGATCCTGCACGTACACGCAGGATGCGGTCACCTCCAAAATTCGCTAAAAACGGTTTTTTGGCTGTAAATCAAATTCTAAGCATTCTAAAAAAAAAGTTAAATGGAAAAGTTGTAGATCTTTGAAAAATACAACCTTTTCCCATTAACATCAAATCATGAATATGCTTATAACTCGAGTTTACTGCCCAAAATCGATTTTTTACAGCTAAAAACCCAATTATTTGCCATAAAACTTTGCGGATTTACGTTTTACATAAAAAAGTTAGAATGCAAAAGTTGTAAACATTTTTAAAATACAACTTTTTACCGTAGAAAACATTTTTTTTAAACACTTTTTGACATACAACAACCCTAAAAGCGATCTTTTGATACATAAATTCAATAATAACTGCGGTGCAACATGCCTTTAACTTGTGGAAAAAATGTGTGAGATGCGGTATCTCAGCCTGCTCTGAGAACCCTGACACATCTCTCTAAACTTTGCTATTAAAATCAATTTTCTAAATTAATCCCTATTGCTAAATTAAATCTTGACTTATATAAGAAGAGAACCCTGACATATCTCTCTAAACTATGCTATTACAATCCATTTGGCGAGTCGACGTCTGGTCGTCATCGGACTGCTCCTTTTTCGGCGATGTTTCTGCTTCTTTGGAAGGGGTCTTTTTCCCTGAGGAGTTCTTTCCTGAACCAGACTTCGTGCGATTGGGAGAGTCGAGGCCTATAGACCTCTTCTTAAGGAACTTCTCAAAGTGCCTCTCCAATTCCGCCTCAGACATGGACGGCGTATTCGACTTCACCGAGGAGATGCTGATCTGCTTACTCTTGGGTTTTCTGACAGGCCTATATGCCGTTTCCGGTAGCACCGTTTGATCTACTGGAGGCGGTGGCCTCCATTGGCCATCTCATCGTCTTCCACTTCTTGGGCTCTGTCGAGGAGTTCTTGAGTATTCGTTAGATTCCCGTAATATTTCTTCATCCTCGTTTTGAGCTTCGGAAGCATGTTATCGATGACCAGATTAAATTGTTCTTGCTGGCTCCATGGATTTTCTAAGCGATTCAAGATCATGAAGAGGGAGACGATGTAGTCTATTACAGGCTCGTCAGCTCCTTGCGTGCGTAGATGAGCCTCGACTATCAGACTCCGCTTATTCCTTCTAGACTTGCTGTAATTATTGAGAGCTACCCTCTTGAAATCTTGGTACGTTTGCCACGAGGGCCTCAAGGCACGATACCAAAACAGCGCAGGTTTCTCTAGCATAGGGAACAAGGAGTCTAGGAGTTCATCGTCGGATATATCCTCTAATCGCTGATTGGCCTCGATTTGCGCTAAGAATTCTTCAATGCTGATGCCCTTGACGCCAGAGAATTTTAATTTTCACTCTCTAACTGTCCTCCCAAGATGCTTTGTTCTCGGACGGGAGTTGTCCAGAGTGTTCCCGGTGCTGCTTGGCGCAACTCTTGCAATTTGATTTGTCACTTGAGGACTCGGTTGCGAGAGCGAATTCATAGCTGTTTGAGGCCAAATCCCTCCGTCGCAGCTCGAGCATACGGGCTGATTGTGGACGGTCACGGCCGGCCAGCAGAGGTTAAGATGCTGTGGGGCGTCTGCACGCCAAGAACTCGGCACAGTAGCCGGCGTTCTTGTAAAAGCGCTCGGCTGACTAGCTTTAGTCGTGGAGTAGAATATCGGAGCTTGTACATTTAGATCTTTTTTCACGTTCGAATACAGATTATTATGCTGATTCGACATGTCGTAATAATTTAAGTCGAAGGTATCCTGGAATTGAATACTTTTTGTGCTGCGGTTAATTTTCTGACGTAGTGCGTCTTCCGTTGTTTGTTGTTGCGAGTATGATACTACCTTGTGCAGTTGTACTTGGAGGTCTCTATTTAAATTTTCTAATTTGGCGATTTTCTACGATAGATTCTGGATTTCTTCTGTTTTTCCTGCGATGTATCCATTTATTTCGGCTTCCTTTTTATGTAAGTCACCCATTGCTGTCCAGCCTCTTTCTAATTCTGCCGCCACTGATGCCGGGACAATCTCAACTTCTCCACTTGGCAGAACCGTGCGCATCATAGGTCTGTTCTACCTCTGGTTGATTGCTGGTATGTTTTGCATCGTTGCTGGTGTTGCTGTGACTTGCGCGCTTGGTGATCTGCTGAGATGTGCGCAAGTCGGTGGTGAGACTGTTGTAGACGTTACTACTACAGTAGCAACAAGCGGTGCTGCGAGGCTGTATGTGCTCGTCGTATAAAGCGACGGTTGTTGTGGTGCGTTAAAGTTTACCCTATTTTGAGAGTCAATTATTTCTTGTCTCGAGTCCACTGGCATTGTGAGTGACATATCCTCCAGTTTTTGATGATCGTGTGGCGAGCTGGACGGTAGCTTCACGTCAGCGTGCATGCTGTCCTCAAGCGCTTCTTCTGCCTCGATTACAAAGCGGGTGACTGCACAAAAGTCAAACACAATTGGTGTCGCCTTTCGATATCTTCCTCCGTATTACTATCTTGTACGAAGTCTTCGGCGGTATAGTTGCAATGTAATCTTCGTAGTAATCCGTTCACTCGCTTGAATAGAGTACCATTCGTTTGTAGTTCAAATTGATTTAACGCATCGTTGACTTCTACGCTCGACAAATTTTTAATCCAGCCTCTCAATCTAGCATTTACGCCTTCTTCTACTACACGCACTTGGTACACGATAATGTCCACGAGACGAAACCACGTGGCCGAGAGTTCGAGAGGAATCCCGATCCAGCCAGCTACGACGCACATTTCTGCTTGCTGTTGGATATTGTGTATTTCTCTTTTTTATCTTTTAGATTAACAAACTAACATTTTCAGTTATATTTGTTTCTCGCACCCGGGGATCTCCAAACCAGACTGATCCGGGGAGTCTATTCCTTTAACAAATTTAACAAATTTAACAAATTAACATTGCCATCGACAGACGCAAAAGAGACAGCTTTCGCTGTCCGGCTGGTGGTGATTATATCACGTCCCAGTCGATTGTCTATGGTCGCATACCCCGAATTATTCGAAATCTAATATTATCATTATAACCCCTCGTAAAGCTAACAACATAATAAAACAAGAATTACGAGGATTACGCATTTCATCATTTCAGTTTTTATGTATAACAATTTTCAGGTCATTCATCAAACGATTGTACGATTTTCACCGCGTGATATATTCTAGTGCTTTTCTTCCTCAATAATATTATTTATTTCTTTTTTATTAAATACGCTAATTCGTAAATCGTCAACTAGACTTATTTCACGCGTAATTAATCCGTTGAACGCCGGATCTCGCGCCTGGATACACGGTGATGGCAAATAAGTCATCTTTTACATAATTGATTTTTTTCAACGTAATTAATTAACTTCATATTAAAAAAAAATTGTAATAGACTTCGCCTCTTATAATATCAACAACAAATCTAATTGCTTAAATTCACAATCGACATTTTGTTTTTGCACAACATCAATTCATTTCGTTACATTCCATCCAATAACTCATTCTCATACAACTAATATTCGCCGTAAACGATATTTTTTCTTGCCTTATAATTAATCTTTCGAATAAATCCATGGTGATAAATAAAGTGAATAAAGGCTGCTAGCCACAACCATTTCATTAAATATAAATATGTGTACAATTTATTTGACCCGCTGCTCATCACCTACTCCAAATTATATCTGCACCACAAGTCTCTAATGATTGATCAATGATTATACAAGATTCTTTCAACATAAATTAAAATTGAACTCACAAATCTTATTTACTGTCGCGAAAATTATTTAGCTCAAACAAGATTCTCTCAACATTTTAAACTTTATACATTTTAATTAAGTTAATTGCAATAATTTGGTGGGAAGCTCGGTGGGGGGGGGGGGGGGCTTTGGATATTTTCAAAATCACATAAAAAACGAACAATTATCACGTTATTTGTGGCGGTGGGAGGGTGGGCGTGGGGGGGGGGAGTCTTGCCAAAATGACTACATAATATAGGAAGATACATATTTATATAAATATATTACGTATTCATTTTACAGGAATCAGTATTCTATTTAGTAAGCCTGAAAAAGAAGTGCCGAAATTGTTTGCTTTTATGTCCCCTCTTTCGACAGAAGTTTGGATGTATATGGCTACTGCATACTTAATCGTGTCCTTGATGTTATTTTTTCAAGCAAGGTACGAATAATTTAACAATTTATATTTTACTTAATTGGTTCAATTCATTCTTAAATTTTGTTTATATCTGTAAAATAACATACTGCTTATTGAAATATTGAGATTTTTGCGCCATAAAATGTGTGTAATAAAATTAAGGGGATCTTTCTGCAATTTTACCGACCTTGCGGCCGATAGTGCAGATAGTGCTTATGATCAAACCCATTTCTGCGATTTTACCGACCTTGCATCCGGTAGTGCAGATAGTGCTTATGATCACTTCTGGCGCCATCTGGCGTTAACCACTACAAAACTTTGCAATATCGAAACTAACACTGCGCGTTTTGCTGTACACGCAGGTTTGATATAATGAAAAATGCCTGTACCTAATGATCTGTATTTCGTGTATACCTCACGCGTGTTTCGACTACACGCATTTTTTACAATAAAATAACTGTGCATTTTGCATATACACTCGGCGGTAAGGTAATCTGTTAGAACGTTTTGAACCGAATGGCAACGTCGCCCAATTCTTGACGGGTTTTGACGGTTTTCGACGGTTCTGACGATTTTAGATTTGCAGAGGTTATATGGTCCGGTACCGTCAAAAACCACGCGACGTTGCATTTGGTTCAAAACGTTCTAACAGAATACCTTACCGCCGAGTGTACACGCGTGTTTCGAATACACGCTTTTTGATTACAGAAAAAAACTTATTGCTATGCTATGCACTACTTTTGAAATGTGCAATTTTTTTTCCCAGAAATTTGAAAAAAATGAGTTTATGTATAAACGATGCAGTGTATAAAGTTGAAACTTGGTATAGAAGCCCTTGTTATGTATTTCAACAAATTTATACACTTTAGTGACTTAAGCGTAACCATTTTCGCTTTTGGTGCAAGTGTTTTCGAACAAAGTAGATCATCTAATTGTAGTAAGTGCATTAAACTGCACAAATATAGTGAAATACATTACAAAGGCTTATATATCAAATTTCAAGTGTATACAATACGATGTGCATAGAGTAAATCATATGCATACTAATTACTAAAAACAACTTATCGATTACTTAAATATAAATCTCCGACAAAATATGAAAATTTATCGCCTTTTATCTCACTATTAAATGATTCTTCTATAATTAAGAGGAATTTGCTGGGTTTTTTTTTATACTCATGATGTTGCTCATTTCTTTGCACAAGATGATTCGGATTAGTTTTTAGATTAATTCTTCTTCGATCGTAAGAAATGTTTTTTTGCTAGTGTGCTGATTTTTTATTGAGAATATAGTACGTTTGACTGTATGTATAGTATAGAGCGCGCTAGAATAAGTGAGCGCGCTGACGAGTGTGTGAGGGGACACACACATGCAAGTATCCCCTCTCGCGGTATGCATGTAAGTCACATGACTACTAGCGGTGCCGAGACTATACGAGTCTCGCACATCGCTCTCTTGGTTCCGAGCCGTCGTATAGTACACATGGTGTACACGGCGTATATAAATACATAGTAGCTGTACATAGAAGTAGACGAATAAATCCACATTGTTATTAAACAGTAATCCTCTGCTTTACCTCATTTATCCAACATTTTTAACACTTGGCATTTTTAAAACTAATTTCACTACATTCATTAGCGTATATTGATAAAAATAGAGAAAACGATTTGACAATTTTTTTAAGGATTTCATAACTTTTTAGAAGAAAAATTATGATTATAATACCAAGATAGATTCGTTATAAAACCTACATCGAGGTTGGTGAGGATGAATACATAACTTATAGTTGCCAACATTTTACCTTGTAAAAGGTGTTTTTGAACTGATTTCATAACCTTTAAAAGAGTTTCATTAAATAAACTTATAAAGAAACGTTTATGACACAAACACTCTGGCAAGAGGCCTTAATATTGTCGCTGTTTACGGAGACTAGCATAACTCAAATTTTCTGCTCTTTTTTTAGTAAAGTCCTCTTTTGTATAAGGAAAACGGAAACATGTCAAGTTGCACTAGTCTTCGTTGGACATCTAAGTTATGCTAGTCTTGGTATTGGAAGCTGTGATAGTGTACAGCTAAATATTGATGTTGTATATCGGCCAAGCAGCGTAGTAGGCTAGGACTTCTAGGTGTTACGGGTATGCTAAGCTTAAATCTGGTCGCTTCGTTGACGTACCTACCACCTCCTCGTCCTCGAATTTGATGAGATGATTGCCATAGTCGATCGCGTTCCAACTCGAACTCGTTCTTGGGCTCTGATTGTTGATTGAAGCCTGGAGCATCTATATGGCGGTCGTTGTTGCGGTGCCTGTTATGTTTATGCGGCAAGCTCTACTGCACTGATAATATGTGGCCTTAATTCGAGCTAGATGAGTCGACCATGATTCAAGTGGCGCCACAGTCACTTTTATGTCAAGGTTGAAACAGCTGTAACGAAAAAAGGAAGATCTTGTCATTTATTTTCGGCTCCGAGGAATAACTAAATGTATAATGAGGTCTTGAAGTTAGAGTATCTGCTTGCCGGTGAGGAGTCTTTGGCATACGATTCGAACGAACAGCCACGGAGATCATCCTTAATACCAACGAGTCGTCAAGGATGAGTAAAGAGAGCTCGTGAGGTGTTAAAGACAAGCTTAGCTAATGACCACCGATCACTATCGATCTTGCTCTTGATGTCGCAGTCCAGAATGTTCTCATGGTGCAATTTGTCACTGTCCAGTGTCTAGTCAAAATGGTTGTTGAGGTTAGAATTACAGCCATCAATAGGATCTTGGTCAAACTCTAATAGTAGAGAGTAGGAATACTTCAAATCAAGCTTAGATTATCCATGGATTACGCACGCTGTCGACTTGCTCTCTATATGTCGCTAGAACGATTTCCCAGCGCCTAGTTTGCAGTCCATTGATGTGAGCCAGAGGTCCCGAGCACGCTGCTATGTTTACTCTCATACTCGTCGAGTTTGTGACTATCTATGATATAATTAAGTGCTTGAGTCGCTAGCGAGCGCCCAGCGCTTATACATACACAATATTACACATATATGGTGGGCTTGGACTTGTTGCGGGATGTTGTCGGTATGCTGAGCATGAGGGTGGACGGGCTCAGGTGCTGCCAATCTCCTGGGGAAGCGTTGGCTCCTCATTGACATTTACTTCCTCTTCGTGCTTAAACTCGATGAAATCGTTGCCGCAATCACGTCCCATCTCCCATTCTCGGGCACGTTGTCTAACGCGCCGTCCAGGAGTCGCTATATACAGCTGTCGTTTAAGCGCAGGCTTCTGATCCTCTTTAGGCTCCGTTTTGACTCAAAACAGCTGCGGAGAACTCCGCTGTACCGATGGCATGTGAGAGGTAGATAACCGAGTTCAAGTTAAGATTAAAGTCGCTGGAACGGAAGATTAAGAAAAATTAGACCTTGCAGTCTTCGACACATTTCGGAGGTCAAAGCGAATGAGGTTATGCAGAAAGATGATCGCGACATAGGCATTACAGCCAATAAGGTCGTCGCTGAGCTCAAGCGGCGAGAGCTAGATGAGATTGAAGCCGAGCTTGGAATGGCCGCCGAACGTGGTTTCGATCTCGTACTTGGTGTTGCAGGCCAGCATGATCTATAGAGGGATTGGTGCCATCTCAAGTCCATCGATGTGAGCCGACTGTCCCTAGATGATCCTCGATCCAGCACTGCTGTGTCCAACATTCACGATGGCGATCCACGCTAGTGCTTGAATCGTCCTGACGAACACTCGGCGATTATACACAAAAATCCTGACGGGTGATGTATAAGCGGTGATACAAGTATCTTCGTTGTATATTATATCGACTGCCGTTGATATCACTTCCGCAGCCTCGATACTTTGAAATGCACCAGAACGTGGATAATATCCAAAGAATTTTATAACAGGGTACCTACGCAGAGTGTGTAGGACGTAGGTGCGTAGAGCCTTTGATAGTCATATGGTCTGACTAACTCACAGATGCACTCCGTCTAAGACTCCGTGTGTTCGGCTTTCTATGCTGCAACACAGCGATCCGATTCTTCAGACTGTACTTCGATAAAGCAGCTGCAAGCAGCGCTCCGTCTGCTCTGTGCGCTTGGCGGACACCTCTCTCTCACTCAGCACTCTCTTGATCTTTTAGATATAATATGCAGCGCTCTATCTCCGTGCGCTCGGCTCTCAGCAGCGGATAGCTCTCTTGAGGTCTTTTATTTAATAATACAATGGCGTTCCGTATAGATGTAAATAAATAGTTACTTTGTATTGTATGTAAACAATTATATGACTTCCAACCTCCCATAACCAACAATCTCAGTATTGTTGCAACCGACTGAGCCTGAAAAAAAGAGAATCGGAGAGGCGAAAAATTAAAGAAAAATCACAAATTAATTTTCAATCTTAATTAATTTGCTGAAGGAGCAATTTTTTTCAGCAAAAACCTACGGTTATTAGAAAGCTCAAATTAAAATCTTTAAGATAGAATACTCATACATGAGCATCAATATCGGATGAAGCAATATAATAGAAATATTCGTAAAACGCGTATAGGTTATCTAGCAAATTCAAAGTATAATAGGGTCGCGGTGCTCCCGACGGCACAGTGTATAAAACTTATACTTGCCATCGGGGCGCTACCGCGCCTCTTGATGTACCACTTTTGAGATATGCAATTTTAGTCAAACAAATTCTTAAAAAATTGAGTTTATGTACAAGTGATGCATTGTTTCAACTTAAAACTTGGTATTCAACCCCCTGTTATATATTTTAACATATTTATACTGTTACGTGAAAAACCCGAGAGGTTTTTCCGTTGACTAAAATATTAATTTTTGCGAGAGAGTTTGCGCATCAATTCCCCTCTACAGGGAAATGCTTTTCAAAGTTGGTCTAACCTTTGAATTTCAGCTGACTAAACTCGAATTTTCTCTTTCTCTTTCTGTCATGTATTTTTAATAGTCAAAATTCTTACCTCGATTTTATCCTGTTCAGCAATCAGTAAATCTCCCTCAATGAAAATGGAAAAGTCTTGCTTCGGGCAAATTCTCTTATTGAACAACGACAACTGAATATACTCTTGTATTTATCTGGTCCAAATCTTTATTTAAATGAAATTATTAGCTTCCAAACAAGAAAGAATTAAACACTCGTATTTATCCGAACAATGGATTTACAATTTGAATCTGAATTTAAAATCTGAACTAAAATCTATTATAGAAATCTATAGGTCCGCCGGCTTCAATGCCCGATCACGGAGTGCAGAGTAGCTTGACTTGGGGACGCTCGGAAGTCTTCCGGACCTCCCACGCTGTCCCAAGCTTTACTTCCCCGCCGCTACGTCACAGCGTCGGCGCTTGTTGCACTCATTAGGCCTTACGGGGCCTGGCAACGGTCAAGCGCCGAAACTGCAATCGCAGCATCGCACGCGCGCAAGTAGCCGTCGGCGGGGAAGGTGTTTAGCTCAGCGAGATTCTTGGTCACTTGATATTTTAGTGGCCTTGAATACTCGCTATGCTTTTTATATGTGGAACTTTCTCGAAGCTATATTCGAAATAAAATCTCGAATAATAGCCACGGGAAAGTTGTCACATAACAATACAGTTTAGTGACTTAAGTGTAACCAGAAGATATAGTTCGTTCTAATTATACGCTTCTGGCGTAAGTGTTTTTGAACAAAGAATATCTTTTGGTTACACTTAAGTCACTAAACTGTATAAATATGTTAAAATACACAACACAGGCTTGCATATCAAGTTTCAAGTATATATGTTATATGAGGTTCATGATATACAATTTTTAACCACACAAATCTTGAAAAATTTATATAGATGTGCTAATTTTGGCCTGCAAAAGGCTTTGGAAGGAACAAGCAGCATCAGAAGCCGTATAAAAGAAGATGTACTAGTATAAGTAGCAAGTTGACCTTGGTCGAGGACCAGTAGTAGATCCTGAACTTATTCTATCGACGACTTCCAAGATGTGCTATCCTCGAGCCATAAGTTCCGACGAAAGAGAAATGAATGAGGAAGAACGAGTATTTCAAATGATTTGTATCATAGCGATGATGCAAGTTCATTTGGAAGCACTTGCTCGCATCCAACGTCGGAATATCGAGGATCGTGAGAAGATGTTCGAGGTCTTGTACGAAATTCAAGCGTACTACCTCGACATCCAGGAGGACTAATAATGCAAATCGGCCCTTTTCAGGGCCACCAATGAAATTTTAACGTAAGAAAAACTATTTACCCCCACCATCATCCATCGCAGAGTATAAATATCTGTGCGATCTCGAGTGAGAGTTCATTCTTTCCAGTCATGGTGAGACAACGAGTCATACGACCTTGCGACTCTCCAAGAACTCGACCTCGAGAAGACCAGGATCCAACGAGACGTCGACTTTTCACGTCATCTCTACGAGCAGCAGAAGAGGAGGATGAAACAGACGTTGTCAGGCCACATTCTCCAATACTAGCAGCTTCTTGGCTCGGAACGCCAAGAGTACAGTCACCGCCAATGCTACTGTCAAGCGATTCATCATCATCATCCCCGTCACCATCCACGAGCTCATACTCATCATCATAGTACAGTAGCCGTTGAAAAATCAAACAGCCCTTTTCAGGGCTACCAATATATATCATAACGTAAAACATCTATTTGTGTTTTCTTGGTTTTGAGACAGGACAGAAACAAGCGTGAAGGTGGTGTATCTCTTGTAAAACGGTGGTTTATTTCGCGTTAAAACGACAGCTAATCAGTATTATCACGATATGATAGAAATATGACCGAATTTATTACAAGGCGCCAGGTCATAAATACTTCCGTTCCCGGCTTTTTCAACTCTTTCTCCGAGGAGATTTGGCTGTGGGAAAATCGAGAGAAATGGTGCACACGGATTATCTCACTACTAATCACAGATATTTATTTAACAATAATATTATTAAGAATTACACGTCTGCTGATACTCGGCTGATACTCGGCTGAAATTCAGTTCCAATAACGCGCACTCACACAATACACCTTTATGGTGATTATTCTCCTACGACAAACAAATGATTTCGCGACTCGAAGAACAGCGTGACAATCAATCCGGCTTATCAATACGATACTCTTTCTACCTTAATTACAACTTCTCCTCTCCTCTAAGTCTCGTACCCAAGCGCTCTCTCCCCAATCTCGTACAAAGTGAACGAGTCGTTTCGTCAACTCGCGACACGACGTCTCGCATACATACTCACGCATGCGCAGTACATAATTTCCTAGTTTACATCGTTTTTACACATTCCTTGACAGAACATTATACCTTTGCGCATTACAGTTCAATCCGGCATTAATCATTCTCATGGCTTACAAATTCTGATTCCTTTCTATTACAATTTAGGCATACCATTAATCGAGCACAGACTCTTGCCATTCCACACACACAAACGCGCGCTCAGACTTGACGGTGTGCTGCAAACGCGGTACCGCGCGGCGCCGCTTCCCCCTCCCGGCAGTTCGCTCTCTCCTTCTGTATAGAGCATCGGTGAGACGGTAAACGTGTCGTGGTGAGGCTCGCGGCTGAGCCAAGCTGCGTAGTACTGCAAGGTTGGCTATGATCTCTCTCTCATCCTCCGTCGGCGGTAATCCGGCCCCTACCCGGCTCTCTCTATCTAAATGCAATACCACTAGTATAAGTATGGCCTTGTGGTGATGCAGTTCTGACAGAGAGTATCAAGAGCGAGAGAGAGAGAGAGAGAGAGAGAGAGAGAGAGAGAGAGATTTCTACCTCGACGGTCTCCCCGTCGCACCCTGTACATTTGAGATAGCTACAAAGTGACTATTTTGTGCTCGTCGCAGTCAGAGGTAAATCGAGAAACTGGGAATCCTGGAGTATCTGATGTGTAGCGTACCACAAGGCAAAATGTCACCAATTTTTGTTGCCGCTATTTATCGTCTATCGGGTGTCTATTTCACTAATAATTCAGAGCAGGCAAATAATTTGCACAGATACTCCGTGGGTTACAAGTATAGGCTGGTTATGGGCGATCTAAGCGCTAACATGTTATCAGCCTCGCAAAACGCGAAATTCGTTAGGGACCTGGCCTCCGAATTAAACTTAAAACTAGTGAATCATGGCGCGACTCACCATATCAGGAATTCCCACACATGGATCACTGTGATTTTTACTAACGCCGACAATGTAGTGCTGAAAGCAAAAAGTTCACCGGCGAATTTCTCCAACAACCATACCATCATTGACGTTGAGTATGTACTTTTAGACGGCAGAGCCCCCTGCTCTCAACAGCTTTACAAATAGGGACTTGAAATCAATAAAATCAGAAGAGCTCTTATCCCTTCTGGCTGCTTGTGATTGGTCGACGGTTAATTGTTCCGATAGTAGAGTTGACACTCGACTAAACACCTTAGTCAAAACATCATGACTGTTACTGACCAACTTGCTTCGCTTAAATAATTTAAACTAAGACAGGAAGGATATCCTTTATGGGTTGACGACAAACAGACATTTATACAACAGACAAGAAGCTTTACGACGATGACACAAACAAGCCCAACGAGACACTGGATAACGTGACGATCTATGGACGGAATATCAATCTCTTACCTCTGACGCTGAACAACGAACTGAACAAGCGCGAGAAGAGTTTATTCAAAATAGAGTTTTTGAGGCTCTAGAAAACAACAAAAATGTCTAAAACGAATTACGGAATCTTGGCCTCATTTCAAAGACTGAAGAGGACTTACATGGCTTTACTACGGATGAATTGAACACTCACTTTGCTGGAGTGTCCTAGCTGACTCTAAGCGCAAGGTTGATCTGGGCGATATCCTGGCCGGAACCAATGAAGATAGTTTCACCTTTTGTAAAGTCACTTTTGCAGACGTGGTTTTGGCGGTCACTCACATGTTATCTCACGCTAAGGGGGAGGATGGAATCCCTCAAAGCGTTGTAGCAAAATCTCTCCCAGCCCTAGGACATTTCCTGGTGACCTTATTTAATGCCTTTCTCTTCAGTGGGGGTCTTTCCCGTCGCCTGGAAGAACGCTCATTTGGCCCCCCTTAAGAAGAAACGCATTCCATCTGCTGTTTTGGACTTTCGTTTAATAGGCGTTTTGAGCTTTTCCTCCAAAGTTCTGGAGAAGATCGTGCATGAGCAGATCTCCGATTATTTAGCCTCAATGAACATTCTTGATCCTTTCCAGACCGGTTTTCGGCACAACCAATCGACGCAGACAGCACTGCTAAAACTGACAGAAGACATCAGGACAGGTATTGATAGTGACAAACAGAATTAACGACCTCTAAGAGGTGTTGGTCGGTTTTTAAGGGCCCAAGGGATTGCTGACTAATAGTATTTGCGCATTTGCTTTACGCGGACGACTTGCAAACCTACACTTAAGTGACAAGAGCTGATCTTCGTGAGGGTGTGGATCGCATGTCAGCGACAGAACGGGCTGTGTCGGATTGGGCTTTAGATACTGCTCTGCACCCTAATACCGGCAAAACGAAGGCTATCATTTTTGGATCAAAGCATAATATAAATCAATTACAGGGATTGAACTTGCCTGGTATCAAGGCGCAGATGGTTCTGTTTTTTCTATATGTCGATACCGTAATCAACCTTGTTGTGGTCGTGAATTCGAAATTAACGTGGAAGCCGCAGGTGGATGCAGTTAGCCAAAAAGTTAACAGAGCTCTTTATGGACTCAGATCATTTAGATTCTGTACTAACGAGGCGTTACGTAAGCAGCTAGCCAGCGTCGTCTTCCACCTAGATTATTGCTCTGTAGCATATCTTGACGTATCAGGGAAGCTCCAGACTAAACTGTAGAGGTTGCAAAATTTATGTGTGAGGTAAATTTGTAGTGTGAGGAGGTGTAAGTATATCTCTTCTTTCAGGAGGAAGCTGGGCTGGCTGGGCTGGCTGACGAGGTATATCTCTATTCCGGGAACGAGAACCGATAATGGCCTGAACTCGCTCAGGGCGCAGGGCGCCCGCTTGTGGAATTCGTTCCCGCAAGATACGGACACTGCCTTCACTCTCGAAGTTCAAAATAGCAATGTGAAATTTCCTCTTGCTGACGCTCTAGTGCATTATAATTTGGTATAGTTTAGTGTATGTACCTGCGTCTTGTATATTTGTACGTCAAATTTTAGGTTTTTTTTAGGTATGACAATTATTTGTCATACCTAAAAAAAACTAGACGTGTACTTATTTTTATATGTGTATGAAATTGTGATATCTGCTGACTGTGATCTGATGATCTAATGTCGTAGCTGGCTACAATAGCCAGCTATGACATAGTATTATGGCACTTATATGCTTTTTTCGCATTCGAAAATACATCGTATTCTGTTCTATCCTATCGAAATCTATGATATTGAAGTTTGATGTCTGTTCTTTCGCGAGGAGTCTGGTTGAATTATTTAAAAACAGACTGCAATGACAGTTTTTATTTAACAATCTTGTTTCGGCTTTTATCTTGAACTCTATGGCGTCAAAAGATCAGGTATATCCATATATAAAAATCAAGTTCATCTCAGCTAGAATGAATTTAACTTAATATATTGTTTTAACATGCCAATACAAATTAGGATGCAAAATTTCAGCCCTCAAAGTATGATAGTTTTTAAATGAAAAAGAACAAAATTCGTACTAATTCCAATTGTTTTACAATTTAGTTTTTATTCCCATTTGAAAAATATTATACCAAGAGGGCTCACCTAGGAAACCTCATGATCGGTGAATTCGAGCACATAAATAACAACACTTCTTAAACAGTATTCGCATTTGTTCACAAATCAGTACAGCGTTTTTGTGCATTAATAAACTGGCTAGTTCGTTCTAAACTAGGGATGTACTGCTCAAAAACTGCTGTACTGCTAAAGTATATAATGGTTCCTTATTATCAATTTTAAATTAAAATTAATATTTCAATTTTAAATTAATGAAGGTTTGCAGCAATCGATTGTAATATTTTAGAAATATACCTTCATTCTGATTCCGAGCGGTGAAATCAATCCTGAGGGTCAAACGGGAAAAGGTAGGTAATTTTATTTTCTTTTAAATGCGTTACAGCTAATTATATATAGAAGCCTGGGGCCCTGCTGTGCAAGCGGCGGGGAAGGAGGAGGGGGGGGGGNTGGTTTAAATAACTAAGGAACATCTGGCCTGGATGCAAGCACCATGTTGAAGAGCTCCTTCTTCGGATACAAAATAGGAAAAAGAACCTTGAAATCAAATCAATCATAAGTAGTGAGTTATCAACAGAATTACCCGAACCCGGTCAAGCTGAAAAGCCCTGTCCCGCCGCCAATTCTGATCGCGTAAAAGCCCCGGTGGTCAACGCTGGCACCATGGAGATTGGGAAGTGGGGGTGGGGGGGAGCAAAGTCACGAGGTTGTAAAACCGATTCACAGAGAAAGAAAGAAAGGGAAGGTAAAGCACGGCATATCATCATCAGGGACTCAAACTCCCAATCCGGCTATGCAAGGCAATCACTTGACGATCCTAAAGACTACAATTAGAAAATTAATCGATTAAAACGGGCCTCGCAAAGGCAATCAAAAAGCTAGAAAAGATAGAGGAAGAAAGAACGTCCCTCTTAAAGGTGCCAGAGCTTTGCTTAGGAAAAGAATCTCTTAGATCAAAAATGAGCAGTCGGGAGAGTTTTGCGAGCATTGTCAGTACCAGCAACATAGAAAGCAACTCGTCAACGAAAAAAATCGGAGAATACAGAAAGTCTCAGTGGAAAGTCATATAAGCGCGTACTGAAGAAGAGGAGTGCATAGGAAAGCTAGAGAAAAAAGTAGACGAACTTATCGAAGACTGCCAGTCTGAACCAAGGGATGTAGTTCGTATAGCAAAGCAGGCAGAACAACTTCAAGTTCTGTTAGAGTAACTAAGAGAAAAGCACAAAAAAGGAAATTTCGAAAATGAAAGCTATCAAGATGCTATTAAATACTACCGAGCGTCACACGAGAAAAAGCGAGGAGAGGTGCGCATTAGACTGGTCCTTATTTCACAAATTGCTTGGAACCCCGCTCCAGACTTGAGAATCGATGTGTTATTATTAAAAACTTGTCATTATTAACTCCTGTCAGCATAGTGATTTAACCGGCCACTTTTCAAAAAAACGTTTTACCCCGTTTTTTTAAGCATTTCTATAATTTTCCCGACTAAGTCGTCAGAATAGTTTTTATAATCTTTAAACACACTTATAATTTTGTTTTGAGTAAAACAAAACATTTTTGCGGAGATTTTAGAGCTAAATATATATTTATAATGAAAAATAGCTTTTAAAAACTCGAAAAAGTGTTAAAAAATTTGTTATTTTACGTTCTTAGAGGTTATTGGATGCTCTGATCACTATGTCAGGCTTCAAATACAATACTTTATTAGAAACTGGAGCTCAAGACCTTATTTTCGTTTTTATTTAAGTGTTTAGGTGCTCCCGAGTACCGAATATTGTCATTTGAGTGGGCACGACAGCAAGAATGAATTACGATAGTATTAACAAAACCCGCTGGAAGTCATTGGGCACTTGCTCCTCTATTCTGCTAGTGAAGATAAGTACCATGGGACAATCAACTCATTCTTTGATTTAAATATTCGCTACTATTCGATAACTAAAAGCGAGGCGTCGCCAGGGAGAGATCCACCAGACGTTAGAATAGCTCCTGGAAGAGAGTCTCCCGGAGATTTGCTCGGGACTGAAGCCCGAGCTCTCTTAATACGAGGAGCGCGGGCGTCGGGAAGGGGAATATTCACCTTGTGGAGTAGCAGTTTTTAGGTACATATTGTTGATATATTGTTAGAATCTATTATTATAATAAAGCCAAAATATTTTCAAGAAATCAAAAATGGCCATGAATTGTCATAATGTCTAAATCTTACAAAGAATTGGCTCGATTCAGGGAATCAGAAACATATTGCACGTCCATCTGTTACGATCGATCCGTAGTCCCGAATTATACAGTATCGTACGCAGCATGAGACGCACGCACGCAGCACCCCACACACACCACGGACAAACATCTGCACGCGAATGTTATAAACATGAAACTTCTCAAAATTACTAAGCTTTAATTATCAATCTTGGGTTTAACAAAATAATATTGTTCGTCCCAGAGCTATAACAGGGTAAGAGTTGAAGAATTTGATCTTAATATCTTTTAAACTTAAAAGTTTCATAAGCTACAAAAACCTAGCCGAGGAGTGATCAAATATAATCTTTCTAAATATTTAACTCGAATTTAACCTTTTACTCCCGTAATCGTTACGACATAAAAAAAACATTTTTTTTAGTTTTTGATTTTTATCTCAAACAAGTCGACTGAATTGCTTAAAATTTTATCAACTATTGATATCGTTGTTTTTATTGTCATGAATTTTCTTCAAAACATTAACTATTATATTTTTTTGAGTTATATATATTTATCGAAAAATTACCTTTTATATCATAAAAATGAACAGATCAGTCAATCTAGAAAATTCTGCAAGGAAAAATGCTAGAACAATTTAATGTTCTTTTAGCATACATCTTTGTCTGAATATATTGTATAAAATCATATCATTATAAAAAAGCAAATATTTTTATAGAATGGCTATAATATGGCCATAATGGTTCAGAATCATAAACACAAAATGAATGACCAAATTGCAGGATTAGAGAAAAATATATGAATGTCATTTTATTACGATTCCGTCGCATTGGTTTCAAATTCATGGCGGTATAGTACTACACACACACACACACCACCACACCACACAACAGAGCTCCGCAGGACTTTTTTAAGAAACGTATGATTCGTACTCCAAACACCTCCAAATGCGTTTCACGAAGAGTATTAAGCAAAATGAAATTTACTATTAGCAAACTCCTTCTAGAGGAGGAAGCAAAGACGAATTAAAGGTCTTGAGCTCAGTTTTGATAAAGTATATTATTTGAACCTGGCACTAGGTGATAGAGCATTCATAACCTCTAAGAACGCAAAAAAAGTGAGCCGTCACGGGACGCCTGGCCAGATGTGAAACATTGAATATGTATGGTATATGAAAGAAGTTTAGCTTCCTATGCACTCCTCTTCTTCAGTACGCGCTTATATGACTTTCGACTGAGATTTTCTGTATTCTCGATTTTTTCGTTGACGAGTTGTCTTTCTATGTTGCTGGTACTGACAATGCTCGCAAAACTCTCCCGGACTGCTCATTTTTTGATCTAAGAGATTCTTTTCCTAAAGCAAAGCTCTGGCACTTTAAGAGGGACGTTCTTTCTCCTCTATCTTTTCTAGCTTTTGATTGCCTTTGCGAGGCCCGTTTTAATCGATTTAATTTTTCTAATTTGTAGTTTTTAGGATCGTCGCATCGTTCCAATTATGCGTATACGTATACATACCACACACCACACAACACACAGCACAACAACGGCATCCGCCCCGACAGTTTTCTAAAAAGTTGATTTGTACTCCAAACCTCGAATGCTGTTTCAGAGTATTAGGCAAAACTGAAAATTTACTATTATCAAAGCTTCTCTAGAGGAGAAGCAAACGATAATTAAAGGTCTTTAGCTCCAGTTTCTGATAAATATATTATTTGAACCTGGCATAGATGATAGAGGCATCCATACTCTAAGAACGACAAAAAAGATGAGCGTCACGGGACGCTGGCAGATTGTGGAAACATTGAATGTATGGTTATTGAGAGAAGTTTGTATTAAATAAGTAATAAATAATTTTTTTGGTTTTTAACATAAAAATGATTTTATGAGGTATGTAATGGAATAGGATGTTGTATTGGAGGAAGTGTATTTAAAAATGAA
Organism: Pteromalus puparum; assembly: GCA_012977825.3. Lineage (NCBI taxonomy): Eukaryota > Metazoa > Arthropoda > Insecta > Hymenoptera > Pteromalidae > Pteromalus > Pteromalus puparum. The sequence goes on from CM053171.1 coordinate 22,859,792, forward strand.
AGTACACAGATTAATAATTTTGTTAGAAATATATTACAAATATTTACCTTCTGGCAATACTGTTAAATATTGTCAGATGTTATCATCAGTTATTTTGTAAATACAGCAGTCAATGTTTGTGATGGTATTACAGTGACGATTGGCCGATGATAATAAATATGCGACGAAAGTGTTAGACATAACATCATCAAGGTATGAATCATTATCATAATAAAGCCAAAATATTTTCAAGAAATCAAAATGGCCATGATTGTCAAAATGTCTAAACTTACGCAAATTCCGATTCAGGTGAATCAGAAACATATTGCACGTCCATCTTTACGATCGATCACGTAGTCCCGGAATTATAACAGTATATACAATATATTCAACAATAGTGTACCTAAAAGACTGCTACCCACAAGGTTGGAATATTTTCCCCCTTCTCCGACGCCCGCGCTCTCTCGTCTTAAGAGAGCTCGGGGCTTCAGTCCCGAGCAGATCTCCGGTGAGACCTCTCTTCCAGGAGCTATTCTAACGTCTGGTGGATCTCTCCCCTGGCTGACCCTCCTTTTAGTATCGAATAGTAGCGAATATTTAAATCAAAGAATGAGTTGATTGTCCCATGTAATTATCTTCCACTAGCAGAATAGGAGGAAGCTAAGTGCCAATGACTTGCCAGCGGTTTTGTTAATTACTATCGTAATTTCATTCTTGGATGTTCTTGCCCACTTCAAATGACAATATTTCGGTACTGGGAGCACCTAGACACTTAAATAAAAAACGAAAATAAAGATCTTGAGCTCCAGTTTCTAATAAAATATGTTATTTGAACCTAGCATAGTGATAGAGCATCCATAACCTCTAAGAACGTAAAAATAACAAATTTTTTAACACTTTTTCGAGTTTCTAGAAGCTATTTTTCATTAAAAACGTCTCTTATGTCCAAAACCTTTGCAAAAATATTTTTTTTTCACTTAAATCAAAATTATAAGTGTGTTTTAAGATTTTTAATTCTATTCTGACGACTTACGTCAGTAAAATTATGAAAAATGCTGAAAAAACGGAAAAAAACTGTTTTCTGAAAAGTGGCAGGGTTAAATCACTATGCCGACAGGATTTTTAGGTATTTTTCTAAGTTTTTAGTAATTACATATCAATTTCTAAGTTTTAAGTACTTTGGGAAATTAGGACCAGTCTAGTGCGCATGAACGGCTTCTTAAGGACACGGTCTTAGCTAGTGTCGGAAGCAAGAGGTCAAGGGGAAGCCCGATCGATAGCCCTGAAAAGAAAAGCGTGGAAACACAAGTCAGAAAGAGGCAACGACATGAGAAAACAGTAATGCAACGTAAGACTTTCACCCATAGAGTCCCTCACAATGCACCAGAGCTACTGGCAAAAGCCAACAAAAACAAACTTGCAGAAGGGGTACTAGTTAACGTGAGGTAAAACAAGACGTATGCGGAAGTCCTGAGGAAAATCCATAAGGAAGTAAACCCGGACACCACTGGAACAATGGTGCTGGGAGTCAAGCAAACAAGAAGTGAAGACGACCTCCTTAAACTAGGGAGAGGGTTCGACAAGATAGCGTTTACTGCGGAAGTAGAAAAAGTGGTGCTGCGCCCTGGACAGGTCAAGGTGGAAGATCGGATGTTCATCCTAGAAATAAGGGACATAGACTCGAAAGCTATGGAGCAAGGGGTGAGAGCAGCAATAGGAGGAGCCTAGAAAGCCGGACAATAGCAGGACCGTGACCCTACTAAAGCCTAACATGAGAAGCGTTAGAATGGCCACAATGTTACTCGGCGAGAGAGAGGCCGAGAAGCTACTAGAGATTGCGTGTAAGGGTAGTGCGGTGTACAAGTGCCTAGGCTTAGGACACTGGAAAAGTGAGTGCAATGGAGCAGATAGATTGAACCTCTGCTTTAAGTGTGAAGGAGTCAATCATCGCATGGCAAATAGATTCGAACTGTTTCCTCAAAAACAAAATGGACAAAAGAAAGACAGCTGTAAACATGTATCTGGTGCCAGCGGCTGCATTGTATTCAGGCACGCCTCAGACATGGCGAAGAAAAAAGAAAAAAGGGCTTAACAGATGACACTATCAGACAATGAGCCGGATGTAACAGCATCGAGAACATAGCAACAACAAGACCTAAGAATAAATTTCTAACACGTTTTTAAAGAAGTCAAAAATTGTACTATTACAAATTTTATTCTAAGAGGAAGCTGGTCGTTAATGCTATTGGCTCGCATACCATCTATCTACGGGAAATTTTAAAAGAAACTGAGAGGTACGATTGAGATTAAGTAGCAATACAAGAAGGTCGGTGGAAAGATAGCGCGATGATAGGATCCGGTAACTTCACCTTTACGTACGGTGGCAAACAGACATTCCTAGGTACCGGATTTCTGGTTAACAATAGAATCATACTTTTTTTTAAGCGGCATTTTGAACTTGAAAGTTCATCGCCTCATCTACGCAAGCCTTCCACGTATCTCTATTTTGTGCCAACTCCATCCATTTTGCTCCCTCCCGCCCGATTTCAGTTAAGTCCGTTTTTACGTTGTCCTCCCACCTGCGTCTAGGTCTACCTAGAGGTCGCGGTGTGCTTGACTTTCCTTTCATTATTCTGATTATATTCAGTGACGCGTATAAATTATGTAGCTCATCATTGTGCAGTTTACTCCACTCCCCGGTTTCTTCATCTTTCTTTGGCCCGTATATTTTCCGCAGAACCTTATTTTCGAACACCCTAAAACGGTTATTTTCCACTTTAGTAAGAGCCCAAGTTTCGCACCCGTACAGGATTACCGGCATTATTACAGTCCTATATATCCTTACTTTTACATTTCTAGACAACAGTTTTGATTTTAGTAATCTATTCACGGCGTAGAAGCAGGCATTACCCAAATGAAGTCTCTTGTTAATCTCGGCTTTAATTTCGTTTCGATCATTTATGGTTGTGCTTAAATATCTGAATTCGCTAACCTTTTCAAAAGTATAATTTCCGACTCTAAGATCATCCCCACCTTCGCAAATGCCCAATTTATCTATGATCATACATTTCGTATTCGATTCGCTCACCTCTAGCCCCGTGTTCTCAGCCGCATTTATGAGAATTTCCGCATTTCTCGCTACCGCTGCACCGTTATCCCCTAGTACGTCCAAGTCATCCGCATATCCCAGAATTTGTGTTTTTCTGTTAAGGGTTGCACCTAGCCTGCTAGTCTGCATTTTTCTAACAGCATATTCTAGCATTAAGTTAAAGAGTACCGTGGAAAGACCGTCACCTTGTTTCAGACCGTCGCGTATCATGAATGATTCGGACACGTTACCGCCTACTCAGACCTTTCCCGTGCTTTCGTTCAGACATATTTGAATTAATTTCACGAGTTTTTTTGGTACTCCGAGGAGCACAAGGATTTGATACATTTTGCTTCGTTTGATAGAGTCATACACTTTTTTAAGGTCTATAAATAGCTGGTGTATTGTTTCGCAATGTTCCCATTTTTTCTCAAATAACTGTCTTATAGTAAACATTTGATCGCTCGTCGACCTGTTACGCCGGAATTCACACTGATAGTCTCCTATTATATCTTCCGCGCAGGGCGTGAGTCTGGCCTTACGTTTGAAAATCGGTATAATGACAGATTCTTTCCAGTTTTCCGATATCGTTTCATTTTTCCCAATAGCACATACTAGTTCAAAAATTTTGAATGTAAGCGCGGTGCCCCCGTATTTAAGTAGTTCAGCTGATATAAAATCGTTTCCCGCGGCCTTATTGTTTTTTAGTTTTTTGATCGCGGCTTCTACTTTTTGATAGGTCGGTTCTTCCATATGGAGTTCAGCAGTGTGGATTTCGTCTTCCGTTTCCTCGCAGTTTTCATGTACGTTTAGTAACTTATCAAAATATCCTTTCCACAGCTTTAGCAGTTCATTTTCGCTTGTAACGAGATTCCCGCCCTCATCTTTCATTAATTTTGGTCTACTCTAGAAACCCTTGCTAATAGCGTTAATTCCTTTGTATATCTCGCGCGGGTTATGTTCTTTACTGTTAGTTTCTATTTTTCTAATCTCGTTCTTTTGATGCTCGCACTTTTTGTTTCTGTAAATCACACCCACTTGTTTTCTTATTTCATGGTACTCTTTTACGGCCCTATCGCTTCCATTGTGAACGCTGTCCACTTTAGCCTTTTTGCGCCTTTCAAACCAGAGTTCGCACTCTTCGTTAAACCAAGGTTTGCTCTTTGGCTTTTTCTTATTACCTAGCACTTTGTTCGCGCCCTCTTTTACCATTTTTTTAAAAAACCCTATAGACTGTTAAGGTCATCATCTACCTCCGCCGCATCTGTTTCCTCAAGCACCTGAAACCAGTTACTTATTTCAACTAGATACTGTATTTTCTCTACCCCCTTTTGTAGCTTTTCAATTTCAAAGGTTTTTACTTCGCTCGCTCGTTTACTTTTTGCTTGGATACTAATTTGGCTCTTAATTTGGCCACGACTAGAAAATGATCCGAATCACAATTCGCCCTCTTAGTACTTACGTCAAGTGCATTCGAATAGCGCCTCTTATCGATAAAAAAAATGATAGAGTTGATTTTGCGTGACTCCGTCCGGTGACGTCCACGTGTCTACCAGTATATCCTGGTGCTTAAAGCACAGAGTCTTTACTATAAGATCTATTAATTTAAACTCTCATACCGTTATCGTTGCTGGTTTCGTGCAGACTTTCCTTGGCATAGTAAGCCCTCTCTATTTAAATATTGAAAAAAATAATTTGCATAAGGTGTAGTTAGGTGCCACGTTCAATCAAGTTCAATATGTAATAGACTATAGTGCGCGACAGAATAAGTGAGCGCGCTAACAAGTGTGTGAGGCAAACGCTCAAATGTAAGTCTCCCATCCCATGGTATGTGAGTGGATATCATGTTACCGCAATAGCTGCCGAAACTAAGCTATGCTCTTGCGTCTCTCTTGCCTGTAACTTACTTTGGCTATTGCCATGTATCAATAAATTACTATTATTCACTTAACATTAACCTCAGTATTCTCAATTTATCCACGGATTTCAACATGGTAGCCGACCGTTGATTGTATATTTGTCTTTTCTTCTATACTTACTTTCGAGTAGTATAGAAACAATAATTTCAAGTGAGGTTGATAGCCACGTGGTGAGTAAAATTTACAAAGTAAAAAATCAAAGTGTTTGAATAACAAAAGAAAAAAAAATACGCTCAATGACGAAGACACATTCGTTGGGTTCTCAACAATAAAAAGATTTTTGAAAATTAATTAAGATCTAAGTGCGATGCAAGCAGATTAAAGTCGGCAAGTAAAACACGTGGTGAAATGCTATTACAGAGCACGTAGCAAATTTAGATGTTAAGCACATGTTCTTTTGGCCTAAGGAAAAAATGTATCCAGAACAAGATTTAGATGATAAAGAAGCTACTTGGAAAGAGAAAAAAAGAAATCCGATAAGAAAAATATTTTTGAAAGAAATTAAGAAGATTATTGTATTAAAGAACAAAGTATACACGAGTATCTATCAACAAGAAATCAAAATGGTTAAACAAGCAAAAATTGAAGATATTTTGATATCTATTTTTAATGGTGCAAATTATACAAGCTGGAAAATAAGATTAATGATCCTATTGGAATATAAAGAGTGTAAAGATCCAGCAGTCAGTACGTTAAGTAAGACTTATAAAAACAAAGAAGGCTGTTGTAATGAACAAAAGTTTGACAAGATGTATTTATTACTGTCTACAGCTCTGCAAATAATATGCAGAAGCAAAATTAAGAAAATCATAGTAATAAGTCTAGTAGTCGGCAATTGTGGGCGGATAACCCTGGTTTCTATAGACAATTAATCAACAACTTATTATATACATAGCTAGCAACGTTTCGTCCCTGGTGAGAACCGCTTCAAGCCTTTATTAAATAAAAATTAAAAACATATACATGTATAAAAATATTTTTACAAAAAATATGGATATCATAAACTTTGTAGTTATGAAACAATCACGAAAAATTATTGGTTATACCACAATAATTAAACAATAATATCACATAGGAGATGATAGCGTCTCTCTCGTCGTATGTATTCTCTGTCAGTAGCAAACAGTTGCCGACTACTAGACTTATTATTAGTAATATGGAAAGGATTATCAGTACTTATAAGTATAAATCAGTTGGAGATTTCTTTGTGGAATTCGAAAAAGTTACAAACGAGTTCAATGCGGCTGGTAAAAGATTAGGAGAAACCAAAAAATTGAGATATTTAATCAGAGCCTTGCCACAAAGCTACAGCTACATTGGAAATTTTATAGTTGTCATATTAGAAGATTAAAGATCAGTAGACTACGTTAAGTCTAAGATCAAGGAGAAAAAATTAACTCAACCAGAGTCTGATAATAAAAAGAAATGCCAGTACCATTGTGGTACAAACCAAGGGAAAATGTTATAATGTCCAATCCAGTCAAGGTCAACGAGGTTCCCAACAAGGTTTTAACAGAAGCTATAACAGAGGCTAGAACAGAGGCTTCAACAGAGGAAACTACCAAGGCCGTCAACGAGGTAGAGGACAAGGTCAACCCAGAAGTGAATCTTCAGGCGACCAACAGGGTGACTACACATCGGAAGCATAACTGACGCAGGTCTGCAGTTCAGAGGTAAATCAGGTAACTGCGTTAAATAATAGTAGCGAAAATTTAGGACAAATAAATTTGATTCTTGATAGTGGTTGTACTGATCACATTGTCAATAACGATAAATTCTTTATAAATTCTTTCCATTGAAGAAAAATCACAAGATGGTAAAAATTTGAAAGCTACTAAAATTGGAATTGTCAAATTACTTTTCCAAATGAAATGTGCAAACTGTATAGAAAGTAAAATGGCTAATATATTATTTGAAAATAATAAAAGGAAAACTACTGAAGTTTTGGAATTAATTCATACATATTTAAATGGTCCGCATAATACAATTGATTATGGTGGAGATAAATATTTCGTGACTTCTATTGATGATTATAGTAAATGTACTAGAATTTTTTGCATCAAAAATAAATCGGCAACTGTCAGTTGTTTGAAAAAATTTGTAGGATTAGTAGAGAATAGATTCAATGAAAAAGTGAAAAAGTTGCAATGTGATAACGGTAAAGAATATTTAAACCGTGAGACTTACTGAAGGAAAAAGATTCATTCTAAAAGATTAGTTCATAAGCGAAATATTGCGGGTTTAGATTTAGCTTGAAATATTTTATTTCGTTTAGAGTTTTCATCCTCTCCCGTAAAATTTTTCAGTCACTCTCCGGTTACGTAGCTTCCGGTCATTGAAGGCGCGAAAAGAAGACATAAAAAAAAAATGTACAACTTGGTAAATATTGATGGAATTTAGTCCAATCTTACTACCCAGTTGTTTTTGAGGTCGCTGAACACGAATACCGCGACGGCAACGGTCTCGGAGATACCTGGTGCCCAGGGTGGACAGTATGAAAGTCGTCTCCTAAGAGTTTTACTGAAACATAATTAGTTGAAACTTGTTAGTCGGGGGTTTTTGGGGCCGTTGAAAACATATATCGCAACGCCAACGGTCTCCGACGTACCTAGTGCCCTGGGTGGGTAGTATCAACGTCGTATCCACTAGTTTTATGGAAATTTGTAACATAATTAGTCGAAATTCGGGGGTTTTTGAGGTCGCTGAATACGAATATCGCGATAGCAACGGTTTCCTAGGTTTCTGGTGCCCGAAGTAGACTGTATTAACGTCGTCTCCTCGAGTTTTAAGGAAATTTGTAACATTACAAGTCGACACTTGGTACTCGGGGGTTTTTGGGGCCGCTGAACACGAATATCGCAACGGCGACAGTCTCCAAAGTACCTGGTGCCCAGGATAGACAGTATCAACATCGACTTCAGGAATCATCTTGAGTATTAAATATTTTTACTGTTGATACCGTATAATTTAATGCATGTATAGTCACTTTAAAAGTGATAAAATCTCCTATAAAAAATCTTTCTAAAAGTAATTGTTTTTCATATTTTTTAGCTATACGCATGCAGGTACATCATTTTATTGAATAAAATCTACATTTCCCTTAGCATCTCCAAAAACATATTCAATCATACACTTTTAATCCATGGTTCTGAAGTTATTTAAAAAATTGAAACCACATAATATTGAACGTACGACCCAAGCTTTGAATATTTTATAAATATATTATAAATGTATCTAATAATTTCTGAACCATGGATTAAACGTGTATTATTGAATATGTTTTTAGAGATGCTAAGGGAAATATAGATTTTATTCAATAAAATTATGTACCTGCGTGCCTATACCTAAAAAATATGAAAAACAATTACTTGACATCAGTTATGTTTGTTTTGTTGATTTCACTACTTTTGTAAAGAAAATTCGATAAAAAACCTATTTAAAAGGTAAATTATTGGCGAGTAAAAGTTTCTTTACAAAAGTCGTGATATCCCAAAAACAAACATAACTAATGTCAAGTAATTGTTTTTCATATTTTTCAGGTCTTTGAGTCCCTTAGATATTCTTCGGAAAAGCCCTTTATTTTATCGGGCCTGAGTTTTCGGCAGCGACTAATGCGCGTTACGTCAGTTGACAGCGACAAGTCGACAGAGTAGGAGGTCTTACGAGGGCTTTTTTTGTTAAGCTATCTCAATAAGGTTTTGATTCACGACCGACAAAGGTTTTGTAGTTCATTGTTGAAACCTCGATATAATCTTGTCCCATACAATAGTAGTCAATTTGCAATGTTGTTTGATATGTATGCACAATTTAAAGTGCTTATTGCAATCTTATATTATACCAGAGTGCTTTCATTTTTACTACCGTTCTCCGGTTTTTCGGTGCTCTAGTTCTCTGGAGTCACACGTTCTATAGTTCCTCATTTTATTATGTGATTCTTATGAGTTACGTAAAAGATCTTATTATTTCGGTTAAGCGTTATTCTATTGTTGTAATTCACGCATTTTTAGAAAATCACTACTTAATATCGTTATCGCTGTTGCATATAAGACCTGTTGAATACCATATGTATGTCTGTGTCACAGGCATCTCCACATGCAGTCGTTTTGCATTAAGGGGACAAGCCACTTTTAAACACTGAAAAATAAAATTCTTATAAATAATTACAAAAATAAATTATAATTGTTATATAATTTTTATACTAATATTAGGTTATATTACCTGTATTTTTACCATGGTAAATCCATATTAGCACCTACTTACCCATGGTGACTCTCCGTATACTGTTTTGAGCATTTGGCACTGTCCGTAGGATTCCATGTGACCACATGGTATGATTGGGCTAAAATTTTAGGAGCATGCTTTGTGTACTTAGACTTATGGTATGAATACAGGAATTTTTATTTGAATGCTTAGAAAATGTTTAACAATAAAAATACTTAATTTTTGGTCTTTTTTAACCTGTTTATGCCACATTTTTTTTCATGAAAGATTTTCTAAGCATTAAAATCAAAATCCCTGTATTCATACCAAAAGTATATGTGTACAAAGCATGCTCCTAAAATTTTAGCCCAATCAAACCATGTGGTCACATGGAATCCTACGGACAGTGCCAAAATGCTCAAAACAGTATACGGAGAGTCACCATGGGTAAGTAGGTGCAAATATGGATTCACCATGGTAAAAATACAGGTAATAGAACATAATATTAGTATAAAAATTATATAACAATAATAATTTATTTTTGTAATTATTTATAAGAATTTTATTTTTCAGGGTTTAAAAGTGTCTGGCCCCCTTAACTCGTTTCGTATCAAAGTAAAGCAATTCAATAATTTTGTCATTTTCATTCGCGTTTTAATAACATAATAATCAACTTTATCTTTTTTATCAGTTCGTATCAGTAAATTCCGACCTTTTGTACCCGATCTGACAAACATTTCATTAATTTACCAATACTGAATATAACTAAACATCGCATCCATTTATCACAGCACGTTTCGCTGAATAATAGTATTTCGTTCAATATTACATCGTACAGAAAAATCTTTTTATCTAAATTTGTAACAAATCGAAAAAATTTTAACAAAATGTATTATCAATATCTCAGAAACCATAAGGTTTTGAGAGTTGCGTAAAGAACTTAGCCAAGGCGCATAAAATATCTATTAATTATCATTTTCAATATCATCATCAATATCTCATTTTCTACATTTATAGATATGCTATCTTCCAAATCTCGGTCTTTTTCATCATCTTTTCTTTTTAGGCATATTAATTGTATATTTTCCTCAACTACTTGGACATGTCTAGCGTGAATAACTCTACCGTTGACTAAAACTTTATAACCATTTTCTACATAACCTACTACTTCACCTAATTGGGCTTTATCATCCCATTTGCTTTTTCGCAGTGGTGCTAGAACTCTTGCAAAGACTCGACTTAAATTTTGAAATTTCCTACGTTAGGTTTGTTACTAAAAAATATTTCATAAGGAGTCTTGTTCTCCGCTGTATTGGCCGTTGTTTTTTCAGATAAGCAAGAGTGTTCTGGCCAATATTGCTTGTGTATTTTTGCTTCTCGCATCAAACATCTCCTATGTCCATAGCTGACCTATTGTATCTTTCCGCTACTCCATTCAGTTCATGGACGTACGATGGACATGTTACTAGTTCTAGACTTTACAAAATTATAAATCTCTTGGTTTAAATATTCTTTACCGTTATCACATTGCAAATTTTTAACTTTTTTATTGAATTTATTCTCTACTAAATTCACGAATTATTTCAGACGTTCCGATTTTAGTAGCTTTCAAATTTTGATTATCTGGTAATTTTACTTCAATAGGTTCTTTCAAACATGTAAATTTATCAAAGAATTCATCGTTATTGACAATGTGATCAGTACAACCACTATCAAGAATCAAATTTATTTGTCCTAAATTTTCGCTACTATTATCTAACGCAGTTACCTGATTTACCTCTGAAGTGCAGACCTGTGTCAGCCATGCTTCCAATGTGTAGTCGCCCTGTTGGTCGCCTAAAGATTTGCTTCTGGGTTGACCTTTCCTCTACCTCGTTGACGGCTTCGGTAGTTTCCCCTGTTGAAGCCTCTGTTGAGCCCCCGTTAAAAGCTTGTTTGTGACCTCGTTGGCCTTGATTGGATTGAGCACCTCGTCCCCGGTTGCTCTGCTGCTGTGGTCTCGGGCATTGTCTTCTGTAGTGACCTGTTTCTCCACATGTATAGCATTTTTCTTTGGTTCGTACCGCAAGGTACTGACGTTGGTTTTATTATCAAACTCTGGCTGAGTCATATTTTTCTCCTTGATCTTTGACTTTACGTAGTTTACTGTTCTTTGATCATCTGAGATAACATCTATAAAATCTCCGATGTAGCAGTAGCTTGGTGGCAAGGCTCTGATTAAATATCTTAACTTTTTATTTTTGTCTAGTTTACCACCAGCCGTTTTGAACTCGTTTGTAACTTTTTCGAATTCTACAAAAAAATCCTTTACTGATTTATAGTTATTTGGTTTTTTTTTTTTTTTTT
>CM053171.1:22872182-22904145 GCA_012977825.3 Pteromalus puparum
TGCCGATCTAGGCCCGCTCACGTTGGCCATTAATCGACTAAGCTGCGCCACCCTAATCGCCGCCTTTTCGCATACTCTATCTATATGCGCCCCGTAGTTCAGCTTCGTATCTAGGGTTACCCCCAGGTACTTGGCTGTCGGCTTCGTCGTTATTGTTACGTCTCCGACGCGCATCGGTATGATGGTCGAGACACGCTTCCTAGTCAAGAGAACTATCTCCGTCTTTTCGAGTGCTAGCTGTAGTCCGTGGTCGGTCATCCATTTTAGCACCCGGGCCATTACCGCGTTCAATTTGCCCTGCGCGATCTCCACATTTCTAGCTATTATAACCGCCGCTACGTCGTCCGCGTACCCGACGAGTTTAACATCCTCCGGTACTTCTACTCTGAGTAACCCATCGTACAGAATGCCCCAGAAGTCCGGTCCCAAGATTGAACCCTGCGCCACCCCTGCCGTTATGGGCCTGCTCTTACGTCCCTCCACGGTTTCGTATTCGATCGTGCGCTCCCTCAGATAATCCTCTACGAGTCGCATGATGTACCAAGGCACCCCAAACGATCGCAGAGAATCCAAAATGTCGACCCATCTAGCCGAATTGAACGCGTTTTTCACGTCTAGTGTCACGAGCAAGACCAATGGCCTGGCCGCATGACACGCTTCATCCGTTTTCTTGACCGTGTCCGTTACTTCTCTGATCGCGCCGATTGTTGAGCGTCCCTTTCTGAAGCCGTATTGCTTGTCTGAAAGGTCTCCCGCCTCCCTGACGGCGCTTAATATTCGCGGTTTTATTAGCGATTCGCCTGTCTTTCCCATAGTGTCGAGCAGGCTCAACGGCCTGTACGATGGCTTCGCGCCCGCCTGACCTTTAGCTTTTTCAATTAAGACTAGCCTAGCCCTTTTCCACCGCGGACTGAACACGCCCTGCACCAGGCACTGATTGTACATTTCCAGGAGCAGCTCAGGCCGTTGTTTGGCAACGGCCTTAAGTATTTCCGCGGGAATGCCATCCAGTCCCGGAGCCTTACCGCTCTTCAGGGAAGAAGTTGCCGCGATAAGTTCGCCTTCGCTAAAAAGGGGTATCTCATCCGTCAGTTCGTCCGTCATTTCTAATTGAGGTCGGGTGGGATGGGTGGGAAACAGCTTGTCAATTATCTTCTCGATCGCCTCTGCCGCCATCGGTTCCATTCGCCCCATTTCTCCTATTTTTCGCGTGACGATCGCGTATCCCTCGCCGAACGGATCGTTCTCTACATCATCTAGGATCTTGTACCAGCAGCGGCGCTTACTTTCTTTGATTGCGTCCCGGAGTCTCTTCTTCGCCTCGTCGTACCCGCGAGCAAGTTCTTGAGCCGTTGGGCGGTTATGGGCCCTTTGAGCTCTTCTTCTGGCTCGAAGGCTTTGCTTTCTGAGCTCAGCGATTTCGCCCGTCCACCAGTAAACCGGACGTCTGAGGTGGCCGGTGGATATTCGGGGCATCGTTGCGTCGCACATCTCGGTGATTAGCCTAGTAGTGCGTTCTACTAGGATTTCGGCTTTCTCACGTCCGCCTAGTTCGTCCGGAAGCCCATTAGAAGGTAATTCTGCGCTTCGAATCACCTCCGTAAGCGCCTCCCGATTAAGACGTCGAGTGTTCCATCGTGGTTCCCGGCTGTTTCCGCTACTTCGCCTCTCCACGCGTTCTTCCTCGATATTAAAAAGAATGTACTGGTGGTCGCTAGCAGTAAATTCTTCCGTAACGTGCCAGCCCCTTATCTTGCGGATCGTACTTTCCCCAGCGAAAGTTACATCCGGTATCGACTCCCCGAAACCTGGTCTGCGGTAGGTAGCTGTATTTCCCTCGTTCGCAACTACCAGTCCTATCCTTGCTGCCATCTCAAGTATCGCCCTACCTCTCCTATTCGTCTGTGGCATGCCCCACTCTGTCGCTCGCGCGTTAAAGTCGCCCCCGACTACTAGGTCCCCAGGAACGTCTTTTATCGCGTCTTCTAGGGCCCCTAACCTTGTCGCGAAGTCGGCTGCAGTTAGGTTCGGTGACAGATACACGCTGAAGTAAGTGACGCGACCCACCCTCACCCGCACGTAATCGTCTCCGGTTACCGTATCCGCGATTCCCCGCCTGGGCACCCAAACAGCGGCAGTTTTTGCGCCGTTGGACACCCAGCCAGGTGCATCTCGGTCCATATACTGCTCACTTATGAGGAGGATATCCACACTCTCCTCTGCGATGAACTGCGGTAGGAGATCGTGAGCCAGCCTGCTCCTGTGCAGATTACCTTGCAGTATTCGCGCCATTATTTTTGGGTCCTAGCCGCGTTTAGGGCGTTGCGGAAGACCGCGCACGCTCCGGTTCCTGGAGCATGCGCCGTCCTATCGCAAGGCACCTTTGCTTCTGTACACAAGAAACACTTCATTTCTTGAGCCGGCACAGAGCATTGCTTGGCCTTGTGCCCAGCCGCACCACACTTCCAGCAGCTGGTGCTTCTGTCGGGACCCTTACATTGCGCTTTAACGTGACCGTACCCGAGGCACCGGTAGCATCGCGTGGCGCTCGCTCGAACCCGCACCCGGCAGTTGACCCACCCGATACGGATCTTGCCTATATTAAGCAGGGCTGTGGCCTTAGTCTGGTCCATTTCGACCACTGCCACCCTCTGCTCTCTCGAGTTTGGTTCGAAGAGGTGCACTTTGGTATCTTGTTCGTCGCACCCCGTGGCCACAGCGATGGCGCCGCAGACTTCCTCCTTTGTCGTAAGGCCGTCAATGTCCCTGATCTCCAGTGTAGTTCTGGTAATCTTGCCCCTAACTGTGCCTGCATGCCCTATTGCGGTTTGTATGGCCGTCTTGAGTGATTCCATTTTGTCTTCACTCTTACCCACGACAACCAAAACGCCACCGTCTTTCGTTTTGCTAAGATACTTAACCTCTGTATTTAATTCTTCTGGCTTAACCTTTGCCTTGATCTCTCTCAAGATATCGGCGTAAGTCTTACCCAATTCCGGTCTTATGAGGATTGCGTCTCCCCTCTGCCGCGAGGTCTTCCCTGCGCTTTTCCTCAGTTGTTGAGGCTGGCTTTGCTCCTGTCTGTTCTGTCCTTTCTTCTTTGCTCTTCTTCCTGCAGCTAGCTGCCAAGCCCCTTGTGTGTGTGTATCTGCAGCTTCCTCTTGCGTTTTGCTCGTAGTAGGTGCAGATCTGACCTCCTTCTTATCTTTTTTAGCGGGGGTACCGCCGCCACCGTCTGATGATGTCCGTCCCCTCTTCTTCGACTTGCGAGGCTTCGAGTGGTCTTCTCTAGGTTGTTGAGCTGACAACGTTTTCGCGCCATCCTCCATCTTGTCGAGCATCGTGAAAACTTCAATCATAATAGCTCCTATTACCGGTAGTCCCTCTTTGATTGTTGTATTCACGTTCTTCTGCTTATCCAGAGTTTTCATCATCTCTCCGTTCGTTCGTCTTATTTCCAGCAACTTTTCTCGGAGGCTGGCGTGTTCTTTTAGCCATAACCCTATCCCTGTCATATTTTCGTATTCAGCGGCACTCATCGCGCTGGCTATACTAGTGCTGCTGGTTGACTTGTGGATTGGGTATCCACCGTCTTGCGCTGTTGGCACCTTTAGGGTGTCAACTGTCAGGTTTCCCTGTACCTCTTTTCTTGGTTCGTTCATAGTATTCATTGACATCGATTTTCTTCGTTCCGGTATGTGTCCGACCACCCGGATCCCCCCGTCTATGGGGGCAGCTGACATGGCCCCAAAACATGACTGAAAGCGGTGCCAGACTGGGTACATCATACCAGAATATAGCGCGCGCTGTCGCACTAGCCCATCTCCGCTCTCTCGAACCTCCCACTCCGAACAAAAGTGATTGGCTCTCTGGAGAGTTTCTAACAGGCGTCACACGACATCACACACTCGCTCAAGCCGTTTGACTGGTACTAGCTAGGTAACCAGCCTCCCGTCTTGCCGTCAGCAGAAGCCAAAGATGGTTCAGGTCACTTCGGCGCGCAACTTCGGATCGCCTCCCCATCCAGGATCTCCCTTTGGCAGCTCACGGGTCGCACCGCACGGCAAACACGGCGGCCTGTTTGGTCCACGAAGCATATTTTATTTCTGCTTTACCCTCCAAGGTTACCTCGGCGAGCACTCCCCTATCCGCCACCCAGGGGACGCGCCGCATACGGGGTTACAGGCTCCCCGCGCGGTATTTGGTTTAATTTCCTAAATTTTACTCCTGTGTATTATTTGCAGGGCTGTAGACAGTGACAGATACGTCTTATCAAATTTTTTTATCATTTCAAAAGCCGTTGTGCATTCACCAACATACTCTAATTTTTTTTTCGAAATAAAACTTATTATTATTATTCTTGCTTTGAGATCAATCTTTTTCCATTTGACCTTGTCCTTTTTTTCATCTTCCGTCATTTCCCTGATTGCTGGATATTTATGTAGGTACCCCACCGATAGGTGGCGGCACGTCCGACCACAGAGAGAGAGAGAGGGAGAGAGCGGCTCACGCCGCGAGCGAGCGACTCGCTCAGTGCCGCTTCGACCACGATCCAGACCAGTCAGGCTGGAGAGACGGAGACAGAATAAAGCAATAGTCCAGGATAGGCAGAGTGTGTTCTTTCCTCCCCGCGCCTCATCCCGACAGTGGTGACCCGACGTGGACTCCTCGACAAGGCCAACGGACATCGAGGAGCAGCACACCGTCAATTCTCTCCGGCAGCGGCGTCTTTGTTCAGCATACTCGCTGACAAAGACAGGCGGCGATTGCGTCAGACAACGCGCATCGTTTCGCCACATCCCGTGTGCACGCTGGCACGCCGGTGCACACGCGAGATTTCAGTCGGACAACCCGACTACCTCGACACACGTTTTTCACGTGTCGAGAGCGGCAGGAGCAACAAGTTCCACGAACTCGCCGCCATTTTCGAACTTCACGCGCGCAGGCACGCCGGCGCGTGAAGTCTTGTCAACTCAACGGACAACGGATTGTGTGCGTGCTGGCACGCCGGCGCACACTTTTCCTCGCGACTACCCAACGTCGTGCAACGTGGAAGCCTTCGCCGAGGGATTTCTTTATGCGTGAAGCCACCGACACCGGCGCCTTTCATCATCAGCGCAGCGATTGTCGGCACTTCATCAAACGGATTTGCGTGAAGCCACCGACACCGGCGCCTTATCATCATCATCACTTCGGTCAACGGCGCTTCCTCGTCTAGTCAGCACTTCTCCTCGGCAGCGTCGACGAATTCTTCACGTCGTTTTGCGCGGCGATTCACGCGGGAATCGCCATTTTCGCTTTAAGGTAACAAAGAAGTGCGCGCGCGAATCTCGACCGTTAGGCCGCCATCTTGCTTCGGCGAGTCTTCGAATTCTAAGAACAGCTCACGCGAGCAACGACGATTCTACGAATCATCACGCACACATTGCGTTATCGAGATCGCGACTAAGTCTAAAAAAATTTTTTTTTTCTTTTCTTCTTTCTTTTCTTTTCTTTTCAATCGATTTTTTTTTCTCTCGCTCATTAACTTGCGAAATCCGAGGTGAAACGCGTTAGCAATCTCAGTAATTCTTTCGAATTTCTCTTTCATGCGTTTCACTCTCTTTTCTCGCTCGACGATCAGCGTTTGCACCCGTGTCAACGGCTACCACTCCCGGACGGCGCTCCTCGCAAGTGGTACCCCATAGACCTCCAGGGCAACGCATCGAGTCTCAGTCACAGCAGCCTCGACAACTAGCGGGCGTGCTGGGAATCGCGACAACTATCTCTCGTTGTTGTCGTCTCCCGGACTGAGCTCCTCGTGAGCGACACAACAGGGAAGTCTAGTGAAACTCACACGACCCTGCTCGTCTCCAATCAAGATCGACGAACAACTAAGGTAGAAAATCTTTTTCTTTTCTCTCACTATCCACTATCAACCTCTAGTTAGCTTAGTGCGCGAGTCGGACAGACATTGCCTTGCAGCCGTTTGTACATGCGAGTACACTGCAACCATTGTATAATAATTTTGTACGTCTGCTCCGAACTCAAGGTCAGGTTAGGCACTGCACCCCACGCACATGAGCAATCGTGAATTAGGCTTCACTCTCAGATCGGGCAAGCGAATCTTTCAACCTTCCCTTCCTATCCGTAACGCAAAAGACGTTAGGAAGCCGAAAATGACACTCACGCACTCCCCGACTAAATCGACAAACACAAGCGAAGTCGTCGTAACGACTCCCGTAACCTCAACGAGCCAAGGACAACAAAGTCCAACCGTCTCGCTCACGTCAGCAAATTCAGAGACATCCGTCAGCCACTCGGGGCCACCGATTGTCGCTAACACAGCGGAAGACTCACAGCTCTCACACCCGACCAACATGGCATCGGGCTTTAATCAGCCGTTCAACGGCACCGAGAACGTCTTCCAGTTCGGCGCAGGCCAGCTGTCTAGCACTGCAAACAGCGGCTTCAACTTGGGGACAAACAGCTGGCAACCTCAAGTCCCAACAACGGCGTCGACAAGCAACAGTTATTTCCTGGGAACGCCTCAAGAACAAAACCGTCCATTCCCGAATTCAGGAACACGGCGGAAAGACAATAGCCTGCTGAACAACCAGCAGTCACCAGCAGTCAACTACGCCACTGCGGACGACCTGGCACAGCTGACAGAACAGTTCAACGTGCAACTGGACCTCAAACTGAACGCGTTATTGGAACGCCTGGCTTCGGCCCAACAACAGCGAGAGTACGACTGCAAAAGGCCAACCGAACACACAGACGCACATCTATCACTAGCCACCAGCTCGGAAAACTCAGGAACCAGGTTACCCCTGCCGAATCTCTCGCAGGGAAACCCGCATCTTGACCAACAACACAACGCATCTGCCTTTGCAAGCACCAGGCATTTGCTTTTCTGGAACTTTTACAAACACAATCCGCAGGGCTGGTTTAGCCAACTAGAAGATTTATTCTTGGCACACAACGTCAACGAAGATGAGGCCAGATTCAACTTCGTCATGAGATATCTTACACAAGATATCCACGTTGACATTCAATACAAGCTCAACACCCTCACAAGAGGACAAAAATACGAACAAATCAAGAAAATCTTGACTGAGCGCTACGCTGAAACTCCTCAGCAACAACTGGATCGCCTATTCAAAGGCGTAGAAATCGGTTCTAGAAAACCTTCTGACCTTCTTGCCGAAATGCAAAGCTTGGCTCAGAACTCCATTCCAAGAGAAACCATCATCTCGGTTTGGAAATCACGACTGCCTCCACAGATCCAGATCATGATCTGGAACTACAAATCTGAGGACGAATTAGTCAGGAGCGCAGACATGGCTCACGAACTCGCCCAGCAGTCTAGTCATCTGAACGCTCTGCAATCGAGCAATCAGACTGCTACAGTTCCCAACGACAGGTTCGAGGAACTCTTAGCAGCTATCAAGTCTCAAAACAATAGCAAGCAGAACGGTCGCTCTAGAGCCAATCGATCGAACAGCAGGTCTCGAGCCAACTCAAAAAACAACCGAGATTCGACCCCAGCCAGATCAAAATCTAGGTCGCGCTTCTCAAACGACAAAAACCTTTGCTATTACCACCGCAAATATGGTACAGAGGCAAAGAACTGCCATCTGCCCTGCACCTGGAAGCGTGCTCCTAATCAGGACTACAAGGTAAAGAACCCCAAAAGTTCAGAGGACCAGGAAAACTAAATAATCCTGCTGTTGCGGAGACTAACAGCCGGTCACATTTAGCCGCACGTCTCCACGTCAGAGATTCACTCTCTAACCAAGTCTTCCTAATTGACACTGGGGCGGACATCTCAGTAATTCCAAAACCCAGCAACTGGAAAGGCAAGGCTACTGACTTCCAACTCTATGCTGTCAACGATACGACCATAGATGTCTTCGGCGTCAAACGTCTCGAATTAGACGTCGGCCTGCTGTACAAGCTTGCTTGGAATTTCACCATCGCAGATGTCCCGCACTCCATCATAGGAGCTGATCTCCTCAAACACTACGATCTACTACCAGACCTCAAGCTCAAGAAACTGGTAGATGGCAACCAATTCACGCACGCTCCTGCCTTTGTCAAGACAGTGCAGCCCGTGCAAATTTCTTTCGTGGCACCGAGCCACAAATACGCTCACATCGTCAACAAATACCCTCAAGTTTTTGGTCCTGATCAGTTCAGATCGACAAAAAAACGAGGAGTTTTTCATCACATTCTCACCAAGGGTCCACCAGTCTCACAGAGAGCTCGCCCTCTTTCACCTGCCAAGCTCAAGGCAGCCAAGAAAGAGTTCCGGAAATGGTGCGAGCTGGGCATCTGTCGCCCCTCAGACAGCTCATGGTCAAGCCCTTTACACATGGTGATGAAGAAAAACGGGGAATGGCGTCCTTGCGGCGATTACCGCAAACTCAACCTGGAGACGATCCCAGATCGTTACCCAATTCCACACATGCACGATTGCATGACCTTTTGCCACGGCAAAAAAATCTTCTCAGCGCTAGACTTACGCCAGGCCTACCACCAAATACCGGTAGCACCCGAAGACATCCCCAAAACGGCAATTATCACTCCCTTCGGACTCTACGAGTTTCCTGTGATGACGTTCGGATTTCGCAACGCTTCACAAACCTTCCAGCGCTACATCAACTCAGCGCTTGGAGATCTCGACTTTGTCTTCGTCTACTTAGACGACATCCTCATCGCCTCCACGGCGGAGGACGAACACCAGAAACACCTTGACACAGTTCTAAATCGCCTCAACGAGTACGAGCTGCAAGTCAATCTTGAGAAATGCAGTTTCGGCGTTACAGAACTAATCTTTCTGGGCCATCTTATTACTCCAGATGGTTTCAAACCCAGCCCAGAAAAAGTCAAGGCCATACAGGAATTCCCAAAGCCACAGACCATCGAGGAACTTCGAAGATTCCTCGGTCTCGTCAACAGTTACAGACGTTTGCTGGCGCACGCTGCAGACACGCAACGTCCTCTCAGCGAATTCCTAAAAGGAGCTAAGAAAAAGGACAAACGTCCAGTTTCGTGGACTTCAGAAGCCGAGGCGGCCTTCCAAAAGTGCAAGGACGACCTCGTGAACCTCACCTTTACCGCTTTTCCAAGCGAAAACGCAGAGCTACGTCTGATCACAGACGCATCAGACACAGCTATGGGAGCAGCCCTCGAGCAACGCTCAGGCAACTCTTGGCTTCCCCTCGCCTTCTTCTCCCAGAAGTTCTCCCCTGCGCAGACCAAATATGCTACCTACGACCGGGAGCTAACTGCCATCTACGAGGCAATTCGACACTTCCACCACTATCTCGAAGGTGTGGAGTTCAAGATTTACACAGATCATAAACCTCTGATCTATGCCTTACAGCAAAACAACGACAAAATGCCAGCTATTCGCTCGCGCAGATTGTCTTACATCGCCCAGTTCAATACAGAGATTCACTATCTCCCAGGGGAAGAGAATGACGTTGCAGACGCCTTGTCTCGAATCAACGCTTTCACTTCTCCTGCACTTTTCGACTGGAGCGACCCAGAACTCTTCGCTGACCAACAGGTCAGAAAAGTTCTAGCAAACATCAACGCATTCAAGCTTCCGACGCTGTTCGACGCGAAACAGCTGAGCGAAGAACAAGAGAAGGACGAGCAACTCAAGGAGATTCTCAACAATGCGGACCATCCGCTCAAGCTTCGCAAGCTTACTTGGGGCTCCGCTCACGCAGCGTTCTACTGCGACATCCATGAAGATGTAATCCGTCCTTATCTCCCTAAAAAACTGAGGAAGACAGTTTTCGACAACTTCCACTCACCATCGCATCCTGGAGTTAAAGTCACAGCTCGACTCATTCACCAACAGTACGTGTGGCCCAACATGAGTCGCGACATCGCCACTTGGTGCAAAACGTGCGTAGCTTGTCAACAATCCAAAGTGACAAAGCATAACAAGTTTTTGCCTAAGCATTTCATTACTCCAGATGCAAGATTCGATCACGTCCACTTGGACCTCGTAGGACCCTTTGCCTACAGCCACGGCTACACGCATCTCCTCACCATCATCGATCGCTATACGAGATGGCCGGAGGCAATTCCAATTGCTGACACCACTGCAGCAACTGTAGCTCGTGCATTCTACGACAACTGGATCTGCCGCTATGGCGCACCGACAACGATCACCACAGATCAAGGTGCTCAATTTGAGTCCAGATTATTTTCCGAACTCCTGTCAATCCTCGGAATTAACAGGATTCGCACCACATCATACCATCCTGCTTCCAACGGCATGGTGGAGCGCCTCCACCGAGACATCAAAACAGCTCTCATGTGCCACGGAAACAGTCAGGAATGGTTCCGACTACTTCCAACAGTCATGCTGGGACTGCGCACACGCATCCGTCTAGACACAGACGCCAGTCCAGCCGACTTAGTCTTTGGAAAATCAATGAGAATTCCCGGTGATTTCTCACCTCTCACCAATGAAGAACCAAACGTTCGCACATTCTACAACGAATTTCGCGACTTCATGCAGCAACTGAGACCAGTTCCAGTTAATCACAAGACGGCAACCAAGCCATTCCTACATCAGGACATGAAAACCTGCTCTCACGTTTGGTTACAAGAAAAACCAATAAAGCCCGCTTTGACTCGGCCTTACACCGGCCCTCACAAGGTCATATCTCGCAACATGGAGAACCAGACCTTGGTAATCGAAGTCAACGGCACACATAAAACAGTGTCTTTGCAACGCGTGAAACCTGCGTTCATTCTTCAAGAGGATCCTGACGGCACTAAGGAAAACACAACACCTGAACCGATCAAGATTCCTCAGCCAACGGAAGTCAACCGCGCTCAACCAGCACCCGGTACTTCCAAATCCACGCAGCTTCCAACAAATGACATTCAACCTGCACCACTTATCCCACCTACCGAAGATCCACCGGACCAACCGGTTCCTCAACCTCCAGCACCCAAACGCGTTAGATTTGCTCCGGATACCTCAAAAAGTAACAAGAATCAATCTAGTAAACAGGTTCCGTCCGCGCAACCAGCGCCCAAACGCACCAAGTTCGTTCCGAACATTCTTAAACGAAAAAAGAATGTTGACTCAGTTCAGTCACACAAACGCGCTCGTAAGAAACACAGCTCTTTTGCGGGGGGGTGCAGTACCTAATACTACCTCATACTCATCACACTACTCTGTAAATACCTTATAGAACCAAAAACCAACCAAAGCCTAGCCAAGCTAGCAAAATTTTTTTTTGTTCTTTGCGTTTAATCTAGTCTTTAACTTTAATATTGTATTACGTACTATCTTTGCACCATAGCTCTGTAGCTAGCAAATTATGGAGTCAGATGGAGCGAAACCATCAATACAAACATTGTATTACATTACGTTACACTACAAGAAAATACTTGTATAATCATCACACTGTGATTCTAGTTCTAGTACTGTTGTAATTCTAAGCGCAAACTTGTTATACGTTCAAACAACTAGTTTTAAGAAAATGTAAATTATTTTTGTAAATACTCTCCAGTCCCTGACAATTTTTTTTGTAAAACCACGCAAAATTTTGTAAACTCCTCTCTCTCGCAACTTTACTTAAGTTTCTCAATCAACAAAAATGCTTCTCATTTTTTCTTCCTCGGGGGGAGTACTGTAGGTACCCCACCGATAGGTGGCGGCACGTCCGACCACAGAGAGAGAGAGAGAGGGAGAGAGCGGCTCACGCCGCGAGCGAGCGACTCGCTCAGTGCCGCTTCGACCACGATCCAGAGCAGTCAGGCTGGAGAGACGGAGACAGAATAAAGCAATAGTCCAGGATAGGCAGAGTGTGTTCTTTCCTCCCCGCGCCTCATCCCGACATTTACACTCTTTGTATTCTAATAGGATTGTTAATTTCATTTTCCGGCTTGTATAATTTGCACCATCAAACACTGGTATTGAAATATTCTTATGTGATAACTTTCTTGTCGCTATTATTCGAGATTTATTTCGAATATAGCTTTGAGAAAGTCCCACATAGTAAAAGCATAGCGAGCATTCAAGGCCACAAAAGTATCAAGTGGCCAAGAATCTCGCTAAGCTAAACACCTTCCTCGCCAACGGCTACTTGCGCGCGTGTGATGCTGCGCTTGCAGTTTCGACGCTCGACCGTTGCCAGGCCCCGTAAGGCCTAATGAGTGCAACAAGCGTCGACGCTGTGACGTAGTGGCGGGGAAGTAAAGCTTGGGACAGCGTGGGAGGTCCGGAAGACTTCCGAGCGTCCCCAAGCCAAGCTCTCTCGCCACTAATTGCTGTCCACGATAAAACCAAGGTAAGATTTTTGATTGTTAACAATGTATTATCAAGAAAAATATCGAGTTTGATTCGCCGAACTAAAGGTTTGACCAGCTTCTAGAGGCACTTTCCTGTACAGGAAAGAGACGCACACACTCTCACGTATATATAAACATTAGTTGATGGGAAAACCCTTCAGGTTTTCACCTAACAAATATCTTCAATTTTAGCTTGCTTAGCCATGTCTGCTTCTTTAACTATTATTTTATCATATACTTGATTTTTAAAATTATAATTTCCATAATTGTTTTCAAAAATATTCTTTCAAAAGGATTTCTTATATTTTTCTTCTAAACAGCTTCTTCAACCTCTAAATCTTGTTCTGGGTCCACTTTTTCCTTAGTCCACAAGGACATGTGCCTAACCTCCAAACTTGCCACGTTAATAGCACTTCACCACGTGTCTTACTCGCCGTCTTCAATCTGCTTGCATCGCACTTTAATTTTAATTATTTAAAAAAAATGTTCTTATTGTTTGGTAGCTGACGACTTTATCTTCATCACTAAGCGTATATTTTTCTACTTTAATCCTTTCTGACTGGTTTCTTCAGTTGAAAATTTTCGACGGACGTTTCGATACAGAAATTCAAATTTCAATGATTTACAAGTATATGAATTTTTTCAAGAAATATTGTTCTTTAATTTCACTGTATAATTTTCAGTGTGTGATTCACCTTGTTAACAGTAATCATTAACTACTTTTCCACGAGGCTCTTCTTCTAACCTCACTTTTTAAATACTACTACACCTACCCGAAGGTATAGTAATAGGTTTTAACATACAAACCACGTTTAGTTACCATGTTGAGATCCATGGGTAGATAGAGAACACTTGGGTTGATGTTTGATGAGTAATATTAGTTTATTAATACACGGCAATAGCCATAGTCGGCAGTACGTCCATTCAGTTCGGAGTCTTACAGGCAAGAGAGAGAGAGAGAGAGAGAGAGAGAGAGAGAGAGAGAGAGAGAGAGAGAGAGTATTACAGTATAGCATAGTCTGACTCCACGAAGCCGAGTATACACTATAGTATGCGCTTAGAGTATATACGCAAGGTATGCGCACTATGCTCGTGTTCGCTCGAGTATGTCTCGTTGCACGAAATTGTCGTCAAGCAGAAAATTGCGCGACAAGTACCTTTTTATGTATTACGACTTGATAAATTCACATATTACAACAGCTTACTGCGACGCCCGCGTGTCTTATTTCGAGCATTAAGTGCGCACCTGCATTGCATCTACAATTTGATTTTCGTTGGCTAACTCTTTTGTTTCAAGAAACTTTGCACACACTAAACAATTTACTTTAAGGCAATCGTGCGGAATCAGTTAGCGATGAGTTAAATGTGACAATCCATTACACTGCTTAGTTAATCAAGGTGTTTTTCGCAAAAAGTCTGCGCTCCACATCCCACAATCACGCACCGACCGACCCACTCATCGCTCCGAATAAGTTAAACTTGAAACGGTCACGACTTTTCTCGGTCCTGTAGTTATGTAGATTTATGCAAAAAATATGTAATTTAATGGTTTTTCTAGAGAAAAGCAGTGAATGTTTACTAGTCTGTGTCGTCTTTCTGACAGCAGACTAAATAGAATGATTTTATTTAATACTTATATAATTTAGTCAGGTCCGGGATACGAGGTAGTGGAAATTAACACAATAATAAGACTATAATTTTAACAGCATAAATATATTCAAATAGAATTGAGAATATTGCCTTGATTATTGCATATATTCAATATCAAAAAATGAAATAAAACAGTAAATCCGCTTTTGATTTTTACAAACGAAAATAAAAACAGATACGCTTAATTTGCGTTATCTTGATGATTCGAAATTTAAAAAATGTTTGATAATTAAAGAAATTGGTGAACGTCTAAGACAGATACGTGTTAAATTGCGATATCGTGCTTGACTAGATAATGTTTATAAGTATAAGAATATTCGAAAATTTCTCGAAGTATTTTGAAAGGAACTGAAATTTTTCTAAGTCTAAGACTGATACGCTTAAATTGCGATATCTTTGCTTGACTAGAAAATTTTATAAGTCCTTCAAAAGTGAGAAAATATTCTAAGTCTTTTTACTACCAAGGCTTAATGATTGCTCTTGGTAGGACTAGTGCGCTGATAATTGCGCTGGAGCTAGTGACTGGCCATAGGCCGCGCAGGTCCTTAGAAAGGCTACGGAGAGAGCGGGACTCCAGCCGCCGAAAAAACGCTTACATACAAATATATACACACACATTCACACCTATATACAAAAACCATTCATACGAGTATACAGAGATGCGCGCGCTGCGCCGCCGCTACGTCATCTTCCCACTCTCACGCTGTGCACGCCGCACCGCTCGCTGCGCTACATGTATAGATATACGCGCTCGCTGCTGCCGCTGAGTATAGCTATATCGCGCTCGCTGCTGCCGCCGCTACTGCCTGATGGCGCTGCTGTTGTTGNTCGCGCTCGCTGCCACCGCTGCCGCGTGATGACTCCCGCTGTCGCTGCTACTGCCTGATGGCGCTGCTGTTGTTGTTTGCAGCTGGCTGATCAGCTGTGGCCTGTAGCGTCGGTGAGAAAAGTGGGAGAGTACGCTGATTTGCGTGCAATTTTTATAAAAAACAAGTCGCGAGACTTTAGTTTTTTATAGTTTTAAGTTGAAAACCCTGCGGAGCCGGTGTGGGGTGTTACAAACTTAAAGGCCAAACGATCAGCTGACCAAGGTGTTTGGCACTTCGCGACGCGAAGTCGGCTTCAACGAGTGCGCGATTGCCTGCCTGCCTACGTCTAGCAAAAAGCACACGCGGCGTAAGTATCTGTCTGCAAATTAATTTGCCCTTAAATAACTTATACTTATTTTTACTTCTTTTCACGTGCCATGTTGATCCCTAGTCCTAATTGTCGCGGTACTCCTTCCTATTGAATAACCTCAGATGAGAATCAGATGAGAATCAGATGTGATTTTGACATAATTTTCAGATGAAAGTCAAGTGAGTCTCATTTGATTCTCATCTGACCGAAGTCAAATGTTATTTTGTCTAATTTTGATTCAGATTTGTAAGGAATTTGGGAGGATTTGTAAGGTTGGTAAGAGACAAATCTAAATTAAAATTTGAAAAAATAACATTCTACTTCGATCAGATGATAATCAAATAAAAATCAGATGAGAATCAGATGAGAATCAGATGAGAATATGAGAATCAGGTGAGAATCAAATCAGAAAATGGAACTGCCACTTCAACGGCAAAGACTTATACGCATTTATAGACCGCGTAACCGAACTGAAAATATCCTACAAACTGTCGGATCAGGACATATTCGAAGGACTGCCCGAACTACTCAAAGACGAGCCACTGGAATGGATGAGGAACAACCGCAAAAGCTGGAAAACATAGGAAGAAGTGGAAAAGGACCTGAAGCTAGACTTCCTACCTCCCGACGAGGAAGACAATCTCGAGGAACAGATCCTCGAACGAAAACAAAAGAAGAACGAGAAAATACGCTCCTACGTCACCGCGCTCCAAACACTAGTACGACGCAAAGGCAACTACACCGATGAACAACAAGTCAACCGCACATACAAAAATATGCGACCAGAATATCACCTGTACTTCTCCAGAGACAACGTCAGTACAATCACAGAACTCCGGCGAAAAGTCGAACGTTTCGAGGCTCTCCAAGAAGAATGCTCCACCGTCGACAGGAGCACACCCTCTTATGTCAACGTAGCAGCCTCCGACAGACCCTATTCAAGGGAAGAATGCTGCTGGCGATGCAAACTACCGGGACACATCCGACGAGCATGCAAGATTCAGAGACGGCTATTCTGCTCCTACTGTGGCAAGGACGGGGTCTTCTCCACCAAGTGCCCCTGCAACAAACCGGAAAACAGGAAAAAGGAGGGATCCTCAGGGAGTGCGACCCCTCCTTCAAGCTAAAACACGGACGGAGGGTAACGGCCCTCATCGACTCAGGTACGGCATCTTCCTTCATTAACCAAGACATCGCAAGCCACTGCCATAGACAGAAGTGGCTTACGAACACGGAAAACCTGGCCGCAAGAATGGCGGATGCAAAGGAAATAAACATCGATGAAAGCATGGAGGGAATCATAGAAATCATGGGTCGAAAAAGCAACAACTCCTTTTTCATCCTGCCATCTATGCCCCACGAAATGATACTGGGCGTCGACATCCTAACAAAGATTCAATATACAGCCTCCATCATCGGCCAACTCAGAAGCGAAGGTTACTCCTAGCCAGTGTGACCACGTCGATCATGCTATATGGAGCCCCAATTTGGGCAGAGGCGATGCGGGTGAAGTCGTATGCACGAAAGTTAACTACCGTGTACAGGCTAAGTGCACTAAGAGTGGCGTCCGCTTACCGAACGGTATCGGACGATGCGGTCTGCATTGTAGCAGGCATACTGCCCATTGACCTTTTAGCACTGGAAAGGAAGGACGTATTCAAAGCTAGAAGAAGAACGAATGACAAAAGCCAGAATGAGATCTGGGATACTTCAAGAAAGAAGACAATGGCTGAATGGCAAACAAGATGGGAAGCTTGTGACAAGGGGCGATGGACTCATCGCCTTATACCAAAGATAGAAGACTGGATTGGAAGAAGGCATGGAAAGGTTAACTACTACCTCACGCAGTTTTTGACCGGGCATGGATGCTTCCGGGCATACCTACACGCGTTCGCGATACGAAAGTGAACGAGAAGTACTCGAGTGCTACCTCCAGACCAGAGTGACACCTGAGTCAATGATGACAGCTATGCTAACGTTGGAGGATGGTTCGTGCGCAGTAAACAATTAAGTAAGGACCATCCTCAAGAAAGTTAGAAATGACGAAGAAAAGAGAAGAGAAAGACAAGGCGAAACAGCCGAGTAAAATATGCTATATGAAAACCACTGAGCCGTAAATACGAAACGCTCCTTGGACTGATGCAGAGAAACGTAGGTCACAAAGTTGAGCTCTCACTCCCCTGCCCGATGCAGAGGAACGTAGGAGCTAAGGTCGAGTACCTTTAAGTGCTCCTTAGACCGATGCAGAGGAACGTAGGTAACTGAGTTGGAGCCCAGACTCCCTCACCCGATGCAGAGGAACGTAGGTGTCAGGGTTGAGTCTGTCCAGAGGATGACCGGACGATGCTGCAAGAAGTATACGACCGGACGATGCTGCAAGAAGCAGACAGCTGGAAGATGCAGAAAGAAGAAAACGAGTTTGATCCTGAACCCCTAATCACTTTGGTGGATGGGGGATGTATGGAAATGTCAATCCCAAAAGAAAAAGTCAACCAGGCTAGTTAACGGGCTCCACGGAAGTATTGTTTAACAATGGTGCCTGTGGGGTTTCGGTGTCGGAGGGCCACTTGTGCAGAGCGTGCTGAAAAAAAAAATAAAAAAAAACACACACACATCCGCACACACACACACACACACACATGATCATATGTGCTTGTATATATACAAGTGTATAAGTGTGGATAGATTTGGTTTTTCCTCTTGAAAAATAAATATTAGGGCAAGTTTTAGAAAAACCATAGTTTTAAACTTTTCAGATAGAATCGTCGAAGCAGCTCTAACGCTAATTCCCACCGTATACTAGATTCTGACCGACTTAACTAATTCCTACTTGGTCCAGGTAAGCTTACTTGACCAAATCACAAAACCTACCCCTTGCCTTTACTCCCTTAGTAAAGGCCTATCTCGTTGTATACTCTGGGCCCTTGATCCCAGCGGTACTGCCATTAGGCTATGCTTGTTGGTGAAGCATAAAAGCTTCTACCCGCTTTATTGAAAGCGCGCAAAAATTGATTTAGACTGTTGCATAATGTGTTATTTATTATTATTTATTATGTTTAGAGTTGCTCCAGGTGAATGGACTAATCCACATCCCTGTAATCCAAAACCAGACGAACTTGAAAATAATTTTACATTGATGAATTCTATGTGGTTAACAATGGGATCTCTTATGCAACAAGGAAGCGATATTTTGCCGAGGTTTGTATAAAATATATCATTGTTTATAAGGACAAAAATATAACCAATTAACAATTTAATAATATTGAGCATGAATCCATTTTCTATAGTTTTCTGGTTCCATCGTCGTCATACTTATGCTTCTCAAATTGTATGAACAGATTAGCCAGTATTGTAATTTATTTCTGATCTAAAGCTTCTGTACAGTTTCTTGACCTGTGCAAAGACGTCGTCTTAAGGGTAACCATTTTAGACCTGTCTCACCGATTATCAAAGCAATCAGTGCCCCTTTTCTGAAACCCATTGAGCCGATGAATACACAATAAGTTTGTAGCACGAAAAATTCAAATATAAATATCGTAACGTTGCAATTATTATCGGCTCATTTATCGCTGTGCAAATCGTCAGATTACTTTTAGTTTCTAAGCTTTACCTACTCCAGACTCTTACATCTACAGAGGGAGACACACGTTAGGTTAAAAGATGGCAATTGCTTGGTGTGGCAGATGATTTAAAAATTATTATACAATATGTTCTTTTCATGCTGTACAGAAATTCTTAGTATATTCTTAAACCCCTGGTTGGATTTGATTTAACTACAATATTTCCCACGGGTTAATTATTATTAGCGTTTGATAGTTACTTTGGTTCTCCGCGTTCAACGACAACGACGATCTATATCCTATATCTTATAAGTAACGGCGAAATCAGTCACGGAGACTTGAATTATGGCCGACAATAGACGACTTGATTCATGTTTCAAAACCTGACTTCTAACCTTTTAAGAAACAACTTTTACTCCGACGCGACTACTCTACTTCAAAAAACAAACGAATCAATTGTTTATTTGGTACTACTCCGCGATGCTTGTCTTCTCGGAGCTCGTGGGTACCTTGTGGCGTACCTCGAACGGGCGCACAGTGGGATTTTATAGGGTATTTTTGGACAAAAGTCTGCCGAAAACTCATTTCTTAACCAAATCCAATGAATTTTTTTTTAAATACTTGTGAAATACTGTACTTTAGCGTAAAGCTGCGAAAATTAGGAATTGGGCTGACATAACCTCAAAACAATTAGTTCAAAGTGGGCATTAATAATCACAGGAAAACAGCAAAAAAAAGTAATGCTTTCGCGACCAGAACAAGTTACCTATATATTTTTGGGGTTGCTGAATCCGAATCCGGGGTCTATTTGATCCCAGCATGTTAGAATCAAGGCCATTACAAGGTCAAATCGAAAAAAATCCGTCTAAGCGGACCAGAACATCACATCTACGGGTTTTTGGGGTCGCTGAATCCGAATACGGAGTCTATTTGATCCAAGCATATCAGGGTCTAGGTCATTGAAATAGTAAATTCGTGATTAATGGGTAATTAAGCCGTCCGAAATTAGGCAATGCGCTCACATAACCGCAAGTAATTAGCTAAATGTAGGTACCAATAATAGGCTGCTACGAAAAAAATATCAAAAAACTTATTGTTGTCTGTGTCTCAATTCCGGCATTTTTCTGCCGCTATCTGCAGTTTATTCTACTGTTTTCTTTAGTTGTCGTTAATTTTCTTTTTCGCTAGGTGATTATGAACTGATATAACTACATATAACTACTTATCTAAATGAACGATTTCCGTCATTTTACTAATTAAGTAAAATGCGACTACATATATAATAATATTAAAATTAGTCTCACATTTAAAAATAAAAACTAAGGTTTGTTTAGCTCTTAAACTCAAGCACTTTTTGAAAAACAAAGCCCATACTTTAAAATATATGCAAGAAAGTTGAACAAAAGCTAATGATTTCTAAATATATATGTATAAACTAAAATGGTGGAATGAGTGAGGGAAGGTTGGGTGAATAAATCAAACACACAAAACACAATGAATTTCGCGGGAGAAAAAGACGACTTGCCTCGGCGTAAAAACTCTCACGGAGCAGAGAGAAAAGCCGGGACAAGCCTATAGCTTTATTTTAGAACTTATGAAATTATACAAGGCAAAGCGACTCTAGGATAGGTCGCAGGACGCCTCGACGTCTCGGGGGATCCTATCCTGGACCACGGGCAGACCTTTTCAGCCCTGCCGCGTAGGTAGCGATCGCCGGGTGAAGATCGGCACGTCGAGGAAGCTCGAACGTGGCCGAAGTCCCAACACACGAAGAACACACACAAACAGCACGCCGCTCGCAAAATGCACACACACTACGCGACACACCAAATACAAAGGAGGAAGAGTCGATCGTCCTGAAAAGGACGTTAATAACGGCTCGATTCGCACGCAGGTTACAGTGAGTAATTCGCAAGACGCAGGTAAAGGTAGCGCAATGTCGACTGATAACTCGAGAGGAGCTGTCAGAACTGGCCGGCACGTGCTCGCGATCCCCCAAATCCGCGCGAAACAGAGACGCCCCTGGCGGCGCGCGCATGCGCTCGCCCGCTCTCGCCGCAGCGATCGACGCGCTACGGCGCGAAATTCAAATCTCCTTAAACGGTCCTACATAACCCGAACATTCCGCCCGCCTTCGTCCAACAGACGAATCAGACCCTAAAAAAGTCGAAAGCACCGCTTACTTGGCCTTCTCCTCTAATCTCAGAGGGCAAAGGCGAGCAACGTATCGTCGGAGAGAAGAAGTGGCTGTCTTGATGGTGACGACTCGCACTAGACCATCTGGGCCAGGATGCACCTCAGCGACCCTGCCCAATGGCCATTTCGATGGAGGGTACCGATCATCCTTCACCAGCACCAGCTGACCCACCGCAAAGTTCTCGCACGGATCTCTCCACTTCTCCCGCTCTTGCAAGTGGAGTAGATACTCCGTCGACCAACGCTTCCAAAAGTTGATTCGGATGCGCTGAAGCAGCTGAAACCGAGTCAACCTATTCTCTGGCAACTTTGGACAGTGCGCTTTTGGAAGTAACACGGAGACTCCTTCATTGAGAAAATGAGAGGGAGTGAGCGCCCTTAGATCGTTGACGTCATCACTTAACGCACCCAGAGGACGAGAATTGAGACAGGCTTCGATTTCAACCAAAACCGTGTTCGCCAACCACCCTCTTCAAGTGATGCTTCACCGACTTGACACCTGCTTCTCACAAACCGCCGTAATGGGGTGCACTCGGAGGGATGAACGTCCAGTTGGTTCCATCGTTGGCAAGAACAGCGCCGACGTCCTTGTAAAATTCGGAGGCACGCTGGAGCATACCTCTGAGTTCCTTATCAGCTCCTTGAAAATTTGTACCGTTGTCGCTGTACAAATTCGCACAAATGCCTCGTCTCCCTACATAGCGACGAAACGCGCAGATGAACGACGCTGAAGTCAAGTCACTAACGAGCTCTAAGTGGATAGCACGAGTAGCAAAGCAGACAAACAGAGCGATGTAACCCTTGAAAGCGCGATTCCCACGACCTTTCGCCATCCGGATTTGGAAGGGACCAGCATAATCAAGTCCGGAGTGAGAGAAGGCCCCACTACTCGTCACTCTATCGGCCAGGAGCTCACCCATAAGTTGTTGAGCAGAGTGAAGCTTAACCCGTTGACAGGGCACGCAGGCGCGAAGTGTCGATTTGACCAACCGATTCCTACCTAAAATCCACACCTGAGGCATTAGAATGCTCGATGTCAACGTGGGGCCACCGTGAAGACACTGATGGTGAGCGTGTCGTACGAACAACAAGGTAAGAGCAGAGTTTTGTGGCCAGATCGGGGGGGTGTTTTTGATCGAAAGAGAGACCGGAGTGAGCCAATCGACCTCCTACACGCAAAAGTCCATCCTCCTTGCCCAAGAACGGATTTAGATTGCTGAGCCGATTGCCCTTCGACAGTCTCTTTTCCGATCTCAACAGCTTGATTTCCTCAGCAAATGCATCTGCCTGTGCTAGGCGAAGGACTGCCACCCGAGCTGAGGACAGCTCAGCAATGGTCAGAAAAGAGGACGAAGAGCTCTCTGCTGGCGTTCTCCTGTTCAGAATTCGATCAAGAGCGCGTCTGCAGAGCGCCACGACACGAACAAGCCTAGTCAAAGACGAGAATCTAGTCAGAATCTCAGATTCCTCGGATCTTGGGCGAGCGTGATTAGCCTGAACCGGGTCAGCAGGCTGAGGCCACTCTGTTGGAGGCATGGATAGCCACGCCGGACCCTGCCACCGAAGAGCACTCTTAGCCAGCTCTCCCGGCTGAACTCCTCGCGTTGCCAAGTCAGCCGGATTCTCCTTAGTCGGAACGTGAGTCCACGTTGCCGACGGCAACTCAGTCTGAATCAACGAAACTCGATTGGCTACAAAGGTCTTCCAGTGGCATGGATGCTTGCGGAGCCACATAAGCACGATCTGACTGTCCGACCAGGCAAATATTGGTAACCCTTGCAGAAAATCTAACTTGGACACATGCTGGATGAGCTTGACAAGAAGCGCTGCGCCGCACAACTCCAGATTGGGGATGCTCATCGTTTTCCCTGGAGCCACCTTCGACTTAGCCGCTAATAAGGACACCCTGAAATGTCCGTTGCCCTCGTCGATTCGCAGATACACAACCGCAGCATACGCACGAGAGGAAGCATCTGAAAACCCATGTATCTGGTAAGAGCAATCAGCCGTACTACCTAACCAACGCTCAATCGACAAGGAAGGCAATGCGGATAGACCCTTGCAATACTCGTACCAGCGGTGCATCCCAGAAGCACCTCAGAATCCACATATCCTGCATCAGGATCTTTGCCATGACGATGACTGGAGCAAGCCAACCTAAGGGATCGAATAAGCGAGCAATGTTCGAGAGGACGGATCTCTTCGTATAGGCTGCAGACAAGCTCTCCACACTGGCGGCATTGAACTTGAAATAATCCTGCAATGGAACCCAGTGGACGCCTAAGGCCTTGACCGACTCGTCCTCGCCGATCTGCTTCTCCGAGACCTGACGCGCTGACTCTGGAAGCAGCTCCTGATGGTTTGCGGCCCATTTGTCCAGCTCGATTCCCGCTGAAGCTAGCAGCTTGGTAAGCTCGACCCTCTTCTGAATTGCCACCGAAAGATTATCAGCCCCTGCGAAAGTGTCGTCGACGTACGTCTCCGACTCCAAGCAACGAGCTCCGAGTGGAAAACGATGACCCTCGTCCTTAACGAACTGCAATAGAGTGCGAATTGCTAAATAAGGAGCACATGCCGTCCTGTCATAAGTGACAGTGGTCAGACGGAAATCGACCGGTTCAGATGCTGCGTCGGGCGACCAGACGATCCTCTGGTAATCCTGCTGTTCTGGATCCACCTGAATCTGTCAGTGAATGCGAAACGATACCTACGCCAATTTAGGAGAATCAAGGAGAGTTCATTCTGCAACGAAGGCCCTGCTAACAAGAAGGCACTGAGCAAATGCCCATCCTTCGTACGACGAGAAGCGTCGAACACAACTCTTAGCTTCCACGACGAGGGAAGGATTTGCACCACTGGATGATGGGGTAGGTACCAAGCGTCAGACTTAGGTATTTCCAAACGCGGCACGCGTATCATATGCCCTAACTTCACGTACATTTCCATGAATTCACGATACTTCTCAGCAAGCTTCGAATCACATGAAAAACAACGATGTAAATAGGAGAGAGCGCTAAGAGCTATTCCTCTAGACTCTGCAGCAACGGAAGGGAGATCGGATTTTAGAGGCAGATTCACCACAAACCGACCCTGTGCCTCCCTCCGGTGAGTGTCCGTGAAGATCTTCTCGCATCTCTCATCCTCCGGTTTCAGCTTGATGGTTGGCGCCGAGACCTCTTCGAAGTTCCAAAACTGCTGCAACAGCTTATCCAGATCCTCCTGAACAGCGCAATGGAGCGCCTGGACTTGAGGGTGAACCTCAGATTCCGCCGCCCGCCGTGACATCCCTGCATCCACTGGCCCAGAAACGATCCAACCAAGCACCGTATTCTGAGCTACGAGCTGCGACGATGCGGATCTTTTCACCCCAGAGCGGAGTAACTGACCGTAAAGATCAGCCCCTAAGATCATATCGATCTTTTTCGGCACTGCAAACTCCGGATCAGCAAGAAGGACATCTGGAAACTGCCCTCGTGCCAAATCCTCGCTAACCTCATAGGAAGAAAGAAGCGACGTGAGTTTGGGGAGAACCAACATCTCAGTTTCGACCTGGAAGTTCGGATCTACCGCTGATCGAAGAGTGAGTGGAGCAATCGAACGAGCAGTGCCAGCTGCACTAGCTCCCAGACCAGACAGCGGCACATGTGTACGTTGCTTAGGCAGTCCAAGTAACTGCACAATGGCCTCGGACACAAATGACGCTTCTGAGCCTTGATCTAAAAGCGCCCGCACATATGTGCCCTTGCTATTTGGACCTACTACCAACACACGCGCGGTAGCGAGCAGAATCTTCTTTGAGGACGTCATGGGAGCATGGGTCCTTGGGAGCGGTAGATGTTGGTCCCTGGCTGCTCCTGCTGGAATCGTGCAGAGAGGAATGATGCTTACATACCGAACAACGACCAGAAGAGGGACAAGAGTTTACTCGATGATACCCCAGGCAGTTAAAACAGAGTCGCAACCGGAGTACTTCCTTCTGGCGATCCTGGGGTTTTTTACCCTTGTACTGAGGGCATCGCATAAGAGCGTGTGATTCAGCACAGAGAGGACACTGCGAAGAGCTAGCGTGGAAAATCTTACGAAGCTGCACCGATTGAGACGAAGGAGCCGGCCGCTTCTTACCACGTCGCTCAGTAGCAAGCACACCCAGAGTTTGAGCTCTTGTTTCGAGGAACTCGACAAACTCATCGAATGTTGCTGGAGTGTACGTCTGCTCAGCTTTCTTCTGCCCTGTCGTCCGCTCCTTTTCTCTGAGAAAGGACTCCCACCGGCTGCGGGACTCTGAATCTAAGCGCTCAGACAAAAGAAAGACGAACCAAACATCCCAATGATCTACTGGCATCGTTAGTCCTCGCAAAGTACGAACGATACGACCAGCTTCATTCATGAAGGAGCGTAACTCATCAGCTGATTCCCTTTTTAGGGGAGGAAGCTCCATGAAAGCCCTCAAATACTTGGTATGATGAGCCTCGGATTGTGGTAACGATCCTCCAACGCCTTCCATGTGCTTGCATAGTTAGCGTTAGTGGTTGGCACATCTTTAATTAAATCGGCTGCACTGCCGGTCAAACACATTTTCAAATACTGGAGTCTAGTCGCGTCAGCAATCCGAGGCAACTCATGAACCATGATCCTGAAATTATCCCGAAAACTTGCCCAATCCTCATAATTCCCTGAAAACGAAGGAAGATTGATTTTGGGGAGTTTTGTGAGCCCTGTTTCCGTAGAATTTAGAATTCCGCCAGGGAGTGTGGATTGATCAGCGATCTCAAACTGCGACAGCAAGGTCAGAAACTCGTCAAGAACCTCCTCATACGCCTGTTCGAGGGTACCGAACTCATCCTCGGTGATGTAAGAATCCCTCTCATCGTCATCCCTAGCGACAATGTCAGCATGAACCCTTCGCGCCTCATCCCAAATTTGCTTCACAGCCTCGATGCTTGCCAGAAGTATATTTTTGTTGAGAAACGCCCGACGTTTAGCGAGCAACCGGCTATGCATGCCCCTAATTTCTGTCAAACGCCTTGTTTGTGACGCTGTTATCTTCTTAAGCGCTGTGGGAGCCATGGTAGACTGGCCTTCCTGCTAAATCAATTAGAAACGAAACGAGAAGGGATAAAAAAAAAACAAATTCGAACTGCGCTCGTACAGAAACCTGAAAATTAATTGTACTCGAGAAGAACAAACAAACACCCGGATGAATAGAGAAGTCAAAACAATGGCAGAATGCGCGGCACGAGTGTGATAATCGCCACTCAGTACCGAGAATCGACGTGTTTACGTCGCTAGCCTACGGTGCAACGCCGAAGCGCCGAGCTGAAAGACGAGACCCTAGCGCGCTCGCTAACAACGGCCGACTCCGCGAACCGCCGACCGACGCCACCGACTCGCTCGCTTACAAAAATTCGCCTTGGAAATTATTGATCTTTCAACCCAACAATCACTCACTCCTCACCCGGGGCACCATGAACAAAAGCTAATGATTTCTAAATATATATGTATAAACTAAAATGGTGGAATGAGTGAGGGAAGGTTGGGTGAATAAATCAAACACAAAACACAATGAATTTCGCGGGAAAAAAAGACGACTTGTAAAAACCCTCACGGAGCAGAGAGAAAAGCCGGGACAAGCCTATAGCTTTATTTTAGAACTTATGAAATTATACAAGGCAAAGTGACTCTAGGATAGACAAAACAAAAAAGAGAGGAAGAACGCAATTATGACTAAACGCAATCGCCGCGAGGTACCTTTTGCACGCTGGAGAGCTGTCCTACCTTTCGCGGGACGAGTCGTGGACGGCGCGACGTAAAGCCCTGGCCGCACGTGGGTGGGATGCACCTTCCTAGGTCGCAGGACGCCTCGACGTCTCGGGGGAACCTATACTGGACCATGGACAGACCTTTTCAGCCCTGCCGCGTAGGTAGCGATCGCCGGGTGGAGATCGGCACGTCGAGGAAGCTCGAACGTGGCCGAAGTCCCAACACACGAAGAACACACACAAATAGCACGCTGCTCGCTAAATGCACACACACTACGCGACACACCAAATACAAAGGAGGAAGAGTCGATCGTCCTGAAAAAGACGTTAATAACGACTCGATTTGCACGCAGGTTACAGTGAGTAATTCGCAAGACGCAGGTAAAGGTAGCGCAATGTCGACTGATAACTCGAGAGGAGCTGTCAGAACTGGCCGGCACGTGCTCGCGAGCCCCCAAATCCGCGCGAAACAGAGACGCCCTTGGCGGCGCGCGCATGCGCTCGCCCGCTCTCGCCGCAGCGATCGACGCGCTACGGCGCGAAATTTAAGGTAGTTCTTTTCAAACTCCAAATACTAGACATCATTATGAAAAAAATATATTTGGTTCTTAAAACTACAAGGAAAATTATCCAATTTTTCAAACCGCGGTTGCCGAACTCATTATTGAGAAAAAATTCGTTAAAGTTGGCCTCTTATACACGGAGGCATAGAGTATCGTACGGTTGCATGCACTATTGTTCAAACGTTAGTATATAAAAACACTAGATTCGGGAATGAAAAAGTAGTATATGAAAGTTAAAAATGTGTACTTTTTAATGGTTCAAACAAAATTAGGGGTAGCCGAACTAATTTTCGAGATATTTGATCTAGAAAGAGTAAAAGCATACGATTCCTAACCTATACGCGTGACTGCGTAGTTCAACGCCACGTTCAAACAATATTTATAGATCATTAAAACATTGTTATTTTAACGTGAATATTAAAAAAATGGCCTTAAAAGTTTATAAATACAATTATAAACATCATATAAACAATTTGACTAAAAATTTCGCGATTTCAATTCTGGGACGCTCAGTTGACTTCAGAGTCCGTGAATCCTACCTTCAATCTCCTTAAACGGTCCTACATAACCCGAATAAAAGTCAACAAGTGCAACTTTAGTTGAAATCAAGAAAACAAGTGCAACTTTAGTTAAAATCTATTAGTCGTTAAACTTCTCCTTCGCTTTTTCTAAAGCACGGTTGCAGCAAATAAATAGAAAGCTCACTGAAGTATTTATACTTATGTTTGTGCATCAAATATAACCAAGAATATATAAAAGAAACGAAACAAGCAATTTCATTTCAAGACTAGAAATTAGGAATTACTTATTTACGTTCATTACAAAGTAAATTAAAAAAAAATTATCTCCGTTTGTTCGTTGGAAACTGTTTAGTTTAATTATATTCCCGGAAATATTTTTGTAAGGGAAGTATTTAAGGTAAGGGTCTACCGATTTTTGTATCAAAAATCGATTTTTTTATTGCCTACATTTTGCTTCCTCCTCAAGAGGAACTTTCAGTTTTGCTAATACTTCGTGGAAACACATTTGGAGGTGTTTGGAGTACGAATCATACGTTTTTAGAAAATGTCCGTGCGGATGGCTGTGTGTGTGTGTGTGTGTGTGTGTGTACGTATACCGCCATAATTTTGGAACCATGCGACGGATCGTAATGAAATTTGACATGCATATATTTTTTCTAATTCTGAATTTAGGTCATTTTTTGTTTTATGATTCTGACCATTTTATGGCCATATTATAGCCATTTTTCTATTTTTGAAAAAATATTTTTGCTTTTTTATAATGATATGATTTATACAATATATTCAACAATAGTGTATCTAAAAGAACATAAATTTGTCTACTTTTTCCCGCAAGATTTTCTAGATTGACTGATCTGTTCATTTTTTATGATATAAAAGGTAATTTTTCGATAAACATATATAACTCAAAAAATAAATAGTTAAATGTTTTGAAAAAATTCATGACAATAAAAAACAACGATATCTACTAGTTGTAAAAATTTTAAGCAATTTTGGCGACTAGTTTTTGAGATAAAAATCAAAAACTAAAAAAAAATTTTTTTTTTATGTCGTACGATTACGGGAGTAAAAAGGTTTAAATTGAGTTGAAATTTTAGGAAAAGATTGATCTTTTGATCACTTCGGCTAGGTTCTTTTTGTAGCTTATGAAACCTTTTAGTTTAAAAGATATTAAGATTCAAATTCTTCAACTCTCACCCTGTATACTCTCTGTGACTGAACATTATTATTTTTGTTAAACCATATAATTTGATAATTAAAGCTTAGTATATTTTGAGAGATTTCATGGTTTTATAAAATGTTCGTGCAGATGGTTTTGTCTGTGTGCGTGCGTGCGTGCGTGCATGCGTACGTACGTATACTGTTATAATTCTGGAACTACGTGATCGATCGATCGATTGTCCCATGTAATTATCTTCCACTAGCAGAATAGGAGGAAGCTAAGTGCCAATGACTTGGCAGCGGTTTTATAATGCCCTAAAAGAATGTGTTATTTTTATTTTTAATAAAAGTGCTTTTCAATATTTAGTTCTTATTATTCAAAAGAGTTCATGCGTCAATCTTTTCAATTTATCTGGCTGAAATTTTAAGAAGATATTCTTTCAGATATTTTAAAAAGGATGCTTTTTTACGGTTATAGAATCTAAAAATGTATTATAAAAATCAAATTATTTAAAATTAACACAATTCGATTACTATTTATTAGCAATTATTAAGATTTTATTCTTTATATTTTTTAAAAGAATATTAAAAATTGATTACGACAATTAAAAAGTATTAGTCTGTTTGTTATAGGACATAATGCACACACAAATTTTTTTGAGCTGATTCAAGTACAAGGTTGTACTATTTGCATGGACTATTTGACAACATCATTGTTTTTGTTTAAATTTCATATTGCTTCCTTCCTATGGAAGGCTTGTAATAGTGATTTTTTGAGTTTGTGTAAAAACATGTAGAAAGTGTGTTTTGATGCATGTTTAGTCGAAAAATAGTGTTTTTAGAAAATGTCCGTATGGATATATGTTGCAAATGTGTTTGTGTTGGTTTGAAAATGGTGTGTTTGGTTGTGTCGTGTGTGTGATGTTTTTTGTGTTGTGTTTATGTGTGAAATGTTGTGTTTAAAGACAAATATGTGTGTGACTCTGTAGATGTTCGTCGACATCTGTATCTCAGCTTCTACTTAGTGGATTTTGATCCACCAACTCTCGTGTTCTTCGTTTTTACTATAGCATGATGGGAAAACAGTCCGTTTTACATTTTATAGGCGTGTTTTTTTTAATAGCGATTTTTTAATTTGTAGATTTCAGTTTTCTCCGATAAAGTTATTGAAAAAGTTAATAAAAGTAAATTGTTTCACATTCACATGAAAGAGAATAAAATTACCTATCTTTTTACCGCGGAGAATTTATATTATCTTTCGTCGTTCTTTTATTATACACCATAAAGTGAAATTTTTTTAAATCGTTATAACTCAAAAACTAAATAGTGAATCATTCTAAAAAAATACATGATTATTGAAGGTAATTAGAACTATGTACCACTTTAATTTTAAGTCAGTTTATCGAAGAAAAACATCATAAACTGAAAAAAGTCGTTTTTTATGGGAGACGATAACTGGAGTAAAAAGGCATTAATTAAGTTCAAATTTTGGATTTATTTAGTATTATATAGCATCTTGATCCCTATGTTTGGGTTGTTTACGAAACCAATTAGTTTCGAAGATATGAAGCTTCAAAATTTTTTTTCTCACCCTGTATACTATGAATCGTTATTTTTACGTGACGCGATAACTGGAGTAAAAAGGCAATAATCAATTTAAAATTTTCGATTTAGTTAGTATTATATAGCATCTTGATCCCTTTCTTTGGGTTGTTTACGATACCAGTTAGTTTCAAAGATATTGAGCTTCAAAATTTCGTTCCTCACCCTGTATATTTTGCATAATTGAAAACTGCATCGCTTATATCTCTAGCGTCCTCACAGTGGCGGGTGGGTTATATAAACAATAATAGTTAATTAAAATAATACTTAGAATAAGTATATTACGCACCTATAGGCCGGGAAAACAATGAATGTTTTAAATCACACGTGTAAACATTTAAGTGCAAATTCGCGGCCGAGTGGAAACTTCTCTGGGTCTGGAAGAGACAATTTGAAATTTGAAGGCACGCGTACCAAACCAACTTTTTTGGGTTCCTTAGGCCATCCAGAACACAAAATCCAGAAAACAAAAAACTTTGCGTTCTCATGATTTCGAAATACTTATTTTTTTGTCCGGCAGTTTAAATTCTCTAATGGGAAATTAACATGGGAAAGATAAACGGAAACGAGCCATTGCTCAATTGTGCGTACTCAACGTCTGGAGGCGCAATCAAAAAATGTGTATTAATATGATCAAAGTATCGGAAGAAAGCTTTAATTTGAGCCCCGCTAGGTTAAAAATAGTTGGCTAGATCAAAAGTTGTCTAGGCTTGAAAATAGCGAAAAATTATGAAAACTTCGATTTCCTACGAAAATTGGTGATTTTTCCCATTTTTTAAATCTGCATAACTTTTGATCTGAGCGGTCAATTTTAACCATCCGGCCCTCAAATTAAAGCTTTTCTCTTCTACTTTCGTTTTCCAAAATTTGAATTAACCTTTTACCGGTTTCATCAGCTATATATATGCTTATCAATTATGGCTGTTTTTTGACCTTTATCATTGCCTTGTTCAAATGCTTTTTTATAATGATATGATTTATACAATATATTCAACAATAGTGTATCTAAAAGAACATAAATTTGTCTACTTTTTCCCGCAAGATTTTCAAGATTGACTGATCTGTTCATTTTTTATGATATAAAAGGTAATTTTTCGATAAACATATATAACTCAAAAAATAAATAGTTAAATGTTTTGAAAAAATTCATGACAATAAAAAACAACGATATCTACTAGTTGTAAAAATTTTAAGCAATTTTGGCGACTAGTTTTTGAGATAAAAATCAAAAACTAAAAAAAATGGTTTTTTTATGTCGTACGATTACGGGAGTAAAAAGGTTTAAATTGAGTTGAAATTTTAGGAAAAGATTGATCTTTTGATCACTTCGGCTAGGTTCTTTTTGTAGCTTATGAAAAAGATATTTAAAAGATAAATAATCTTTAAAAGATATTAAGATTCAAATTCTTCAACTCTCACCCTGTATACTCTGTGTGACTGAACATTATTATTTTTGTTAA
>CM053171.1:22915316-22925738 GCA_012977825.3 Pteromalus puparum
AAAGCGACAGAGTCGGAGCTAGCCGTTATGTAAGTTTCTGAACGCTGCTGGTCAGCTCGATCAAATAGGGGGTTGCTATGACAACGCTCGAGCGTTCGCTCTCTCTCTCTCTCTCTCTCTCTCTCTCTCTCTCTCTCTCGCTCTCTCAGCAGTACCTGTTGCCCGATTGTAGTCAGTCGAGCTGTAGAATCAGAATAAGCTGAACACTCAGATGCAGAAGCTGAACACACTGCAGTGTCAGCTACTGGTATCGTTATCAGTTGGTGAACGACCGTTTAGTAATATTTTCACTCATTTTTCCTTGGTCTTTTCCCTTTGTCAATATATTTTGCTCTTTGAGCCCTTTATTATCTCAAACANAAGTTGTTTTCAATTTACACCTTCCTTAATCCAGAGTAAAGATCCACCGTCTACATAGTTCGTAGACGTTAAACATTTGGTAGCA
Source organism: Pteromalus puparum (assembly GCA_012977825.3). Lineage (NCBI taxonomy): Eukaryota > Metazoa > Arthropoda > Insecta > Hymenoptera > Pteromalidae > Pteromalus > Pteromalus puparum. Next base: position 22,915,762 of record CM053171.1, read on the forward strand.
GGGCGTGTGAAAGTGTTGGTGTTGATTGTCGTTGGTTTGAAAGTGAGTGTTCTAAACGGCTACAGCGACCGATTGCGACCTTGTAATTGTCGCAACGGTCAATTTTCGCTAGAGGTATTAGAATACACGAATTATTAGAGGTTGTTAGAAGTCTAGAAGTTAGAGGTTTAGAGGTCATCAGAAGAGACCAAGTTTTATCGTCGTCGCATCCAAGTGGCAAGCCGAGTACAGCGGAGGGACGCCTTTTGCTGTAAAGAGGCAACACCGGGACCAGCTTGTCGTCATCGGACTCCAGGGGACTCAGCCTTCGCCAGCAGTCTGGGCAGCGTTTGGAGCATCTCCTGGACCAGCAGTCATTTTCGTAAGCAACGGACGGAAAGGAGTTGGTAAATTGTTTATATTGTTGTTCTCTCTTCGCCCAGCTTCTGTTGTGGTTTGGTCTCTGTTGACGAATTGTCGATTACGTGAGTGCAGGCGTATCCATATATACGTACCTGCCTCAGTAAACTCGAAAACATTTTTCATTTTCAAAAGTTTAAAAGCCGTTACCGGCTTCTTGATTTTCCCTCGGAGCGCAGTAGCGTTCGAGGTGTTTGGCGCGAGGTGGGAGTAGCGTCTCTCCCCTCCGCTCTTCTCGGCCGCTCGGCAACAGCTTCGCGTGTATAGCGAAGTGGTAGCTATACGCGGCAGCGCTTCGTACAGTCGAATCTCTCACTTCTTCGTACGTGTATTTCGCACGCGCGCTGTTGCGCAACGACTTACGACATTTTCCTCTCGCTCGCTGATACCGTAGCGTTACCTTGGCGCGTACCGGCTCGCGCGCGCAAGTAGACGGCCATATTGGTTTGCTCTCTCTCCTACTCATACCTGCGGTGTTCAGCGTCGGTTTTTCGCGCGCTTTTCGCGCGTTTCTTCGGAGTCATCGCTCGTTCTTTCTCGGAGTGGTGTGGTATTGGAGTCGAGGTTTCGCGTTATACGCTGAAAATTTTTTTCTCCTTCCTGCTTCTTCACTTTAGTTTTATTCGTTGGCCTTTTGGCAGATTTATCTATTATGGCATCGGTCGCAGAGTTGGAAGCGTTGTCTGCGCAACGTCGTAAGGCCACATATATCGCCAATTTTATAATTAATACAAAAACGGCGGGTACTCTCCGGGATTCTCCGGGAAACAGTCAGAGTGGTAGTCCTTTAAGGAGCAATTTACATCTATGGTAAAAAATAAGATCATGGCTCCTGCACTCAAAATGCAATATTTGTTAGATTCGGTAGAGGGTGCGGCGGCGCACCGCTTGAAAGGTCTTGCGATTACTTGATCTAGCTTCGAGGTTGCCTGGAACAAGGTGGTTCGTCGGTACGATAATCGACAAAGAATGCATGCCTATATGGAGATGCTTATTGAATTGATACCGGCAAAGGAGGAATCTGCTAACGAATTGGTTAGATTGTTGGACGCTGCTGAGGTGGCATTGAAGGTTTTCAGCGAAGTAAAATGTCCAGTCGAACACGGGGACAGTTGGTTGGTGTATTTGGTGGAAAGGAAGATGGATGAGCAAACAGCTAAAAGCTGGCGCATCTCGCAGGAAACGGTCGATGGGTTTCCCACCCTTAGTAGTATGACTTCGTTTATAGAATCTCGCTCTCAGTCGTTGGAAAGTAAGCTGGATATTTGTCCAGACACCCCGACGTTAGATAATCATAAAAGTTCGAGGTCCAATCGCTCATTGAGGAAAGTATCCGTTTCCGCTAACGCAGCTGCCACGTCTTCAGGCAAGGCTGGCAGCGAGGGGTCGCTAAAGTGTGTCGAGCTGTAGAATCGGAGCTGAACACACTGCAGTGTCAGCTACTGATATCGTTCTCAGTTGGAGGACGACCGTTTAGACAGAATATTTTCACTCATTTTTCCTTATTCTACACAAGTGTAGTTACACTCTTTTATTAATAGATTTTGCTCCTTGCGAGCTTTTATTTGATTATAAATTGAGTTGTTTTCAATTTACACCTTCCTTAATCCAGAGTAAAGATCCGCCGTCTAAATAGTTCGTAGACATTAAACACAAACTACATTTTACAACAGAAATTGTTACCGCGCCAATTGATATGTACATGTATAGTCACCTTCTGAAGCCAATTTCACGGTCCTACCACATTTCGGACTGAAGAATAAATACGTGATTTCAGCATTTTTGGATTATGTACTCATATATTATAAAAATAAGCAGCTTTTTCACTAATATTTTTGTTGGAAAGCATAGTTTAGCCCAGAAAACAAGCTAATAAGCCAAAAAAAAGTACTAACACTAATAATGATAAGCATTTTTTTTTTATAATGAAAATTCTGAACACCAATATAGAAGTAAATATGTCACGGGCGCCGCGGCTTCGTCTGCTTCTCAAACTCGCCTTCGTGGCGCTACCACGTCGCTTGATGTGATGTTATTTTATGTCAATTTAAACCTATTAAATAAAAAAAAATTTGAAAAAGGCTTAAAAATTTACAAACGTAAAAGTTTGCATAAAAACACAGTTTATTTACCTTTAAATTTTTTTAAATCTGAAGAAAATCTTATTTGTTTTTTATCAGTGACGAAAAAGTAGAATGCATGTAGAGAATTTGAGAAATTATTTTCTATTATAATTTTTTGAGCACTTGATGTTTATAAAGATAATATATAATGGTGAATTTATAAGTTTTCGTAACGATGAATACAACTATATTTATATAAAATAAAATTATCTTTATTAGTTCGTTGGAAAATGTTTAGTTTAATTATTTTTCCAGAAAAATTTTTGTTTGAATATTTAACTTAAAAACAATATGTTCTGTTTCATCGAAAGTTTTGATAATTATAAATACAATATATATATATATATATATATATATGTGTGTGGTGTATTGTGTATTCGTGCGATTCAAGTATGACTTCAATAAAAAATTTAGATTCCAAACTATATTTTCTATATCTGAATGTTTCATCTTTCATTTTGAATAAAACAATGCGATTAGGACTTGCATTAGAGGAGAGCGGATACATACAATGTCTATGAAGAAAATAACGGCTTTTCGAAGTATAAATCTACATTAATCGAAACTTTGTCCGCTTCGAGATTTAATTAATACGTCATGGCAAACGCTAAGACTAAAGGAAATTGTTTTCTGTGTAAAATATCTGGCATTACGAAGACTAAATTTGCCGGTATTTAAGTAATTCTGAGGCATGAAACTTTTATTTCCGCTATTTTTCCCCAGTTCAATATTTCAGCCTTCAAGTGTTATAGTTGAATAATTTGGTAAACTTTAATCGTGCCAATTACACAAAAACCGTCTGTTAGACAGTACTTTTACTTCCAGTAACGAATTTATTTTATTTTTAATTTGGACAAATATTTAATCTTTTTTATAATCTATAAATTTTATATAGAATATAATTTTAAAAATAAAAATAAAACAGAAACTGCACATATGGGGGGTTGGCGAGCGGAGCGAGCAGGGGGGCGAAGCCCCACTAAGTATATATATAATAAAATAATAGAGATATACATATATACAGCACACAATTCACAAGGATTTGACACAGTTTATGTTCAAATATATTGTAAAGACGTTCAATGAAGGTCGTGTCGTACCATCAGCAGTAATGAATGGAATGGAATAGAATCAAAAATAATTCTGATGGAGGTACTACAGGCAAAGGTTATCAACAGCTTGAATTACTTTCACATGTCTTTAGCCAGTTCACCTAAAGCTTACGGATTACCCGACGTGGAGAAAGGTATTTTTCCACACCTATTTAATAGGTACGAAAAGAAGTCCTACGAAGGTCCACTACCACCTATTGATTCATACGCAGCAGCATCTATAAGTGTGAGAGAACCAGAAAATTTTTTTAAATGGTACACTGATCAGCAGAGAAGTAGATATACGTTTGATTTTTAATCGGAAATAGTGAAATACTGCAAACAAAATGTAAAAATTCTGAGATTGGCTTGTTTAACTTTTCGCAAGACGTTTATGGAATACAATTTTGATCTTTTTGTCGAGTGCGCAACCATAGCTTTATCTCGTACGAGAGTGTTTAGAAAGAAATTTTTGAAAAAAGATCAAATTGGTATTTTACCGCCATGTGGATGTAGGATGACTGACAATCAGTCTCAAATTGCTTTACAATGGCTTGTTTGAATGGAGCAGCAAGTTCTTTACCGTCACATCGAGCATGCAGGACGCGGCCAGGAGAAAAGACGTGTTATTGTACTTCAGTTTCATGGCTGTGCGATGGTACGTTGACCGTCTCAGGGCAGCCTTTTCTCACGGCAATAATAATTGCGGTTCGCAATTATTAACGCGAGTGTTTGTTTGTTTGTGCGAGCGGACATCGTGGAGGCATCATCGAAAGGAGAGAAGAGGAAGATTCAGCGAACAGCAGAGCGACGACGAGCAGCAGCTGATTCGAGGAATCATCGTCGAGGGAGAAGATTCCAGGAACGCGTGTCGCGGGCGCGAACTTGTAACGTTGCTGCGACAGCGACCCGTATCTTGTACGTGAGAGTGAGAGAGAGAATGATGTGTGTGCGCGGAGAACCAATGGGAGTGCGGGCGAGCGCGAGATTCGTGAGAGAGGGGCGCGAGCGCAGGAAATTGTCTGTTTTCAGCCTGAAAACAGACGCGAGGCGCTGTCAATCGTCGTCGCGGCCCAAGAAGACGCGCGGTGATTGGCTAAGCGGAGAGAGCGGGCCAGAGCGGTCGCGACGCGGCGCGGGACTCGTGAGACGTCGACGGGTGCGGACCTACGTTCGAGTGTGTAAGTTTGTGGGGTTTTCGCGGAGGGTCGTGTGTGGAGAGTGAGAGAGCGAGGAATAGCGCGAGGGAGTGATGAGAGCAGAGGCCACCCAGTACCAGTTCCAGAGAAAGAGGACGAGGGTGTTGGCAGCCAGAACGAGAGGACGCGAGGACGAGAGCTGAGACGAGGAAGGCAAGGAAGAAGACGCGGGTGAGACGGAAGCGAGAGGAGTCCGAGAAGAGAGCTGGAGCGAGAGGTTGGGCGAGGTTAGAGGTGAGGGATCGTGGAGAGAGAGCGAGAGAGAGAGAGAGAGAGAGAGAGAGAGTTGAAGCAAGAGGATTTGTAGAGATTACGCGTGTGTGTGTGTGAGAGAGAGAGAGAGAGAGAGAGAGAGAGAGCGAGTCGTCGCGAGAAATCGGCGAGAGAAAACGCGAACGAGAGCGGAGAAAAGCGAGAGAAAACGCGAACGAGAGCGGAGAAAAGCGAGAGAAAAACGCGAGACTCAGAGCGATCCTGAGAAGTCGGGGCCGCTTTGTGTTGCTGGGAGCGCGCGAGAGGGGAGGGAGATCGGACGTACACTAGGCGCGCGGCGACGAGAGCCTTCTCAAGCGCGGCAGCACAGGGCGCTGCTTTACCGACCTCGTCGAGTCGAGTCGAGCGAGCGAGAGAGATAGAGCGAAGCGAGAGTGTGTGAGTGCAGGAGAGATAGAACGTGGGTGCGGCGCATTGTTGCGCAGAGTAGAGAACGATTTTGTAAGCTGGGAGAGAGAGTAATAAAGAGAAAGATTAAGTGGTAACCGGTGTTGATCATTCCAATCGTCCTCGAGTATCCTGACTCGAGGAGATCTAGCGGGACCTCCTCCGAGATCGCAAGGAGATTCGGAAACGTTATAAAAATTACAGTTTCGCGGATTCGGGGCCGAGGAGACGACGGAGCAAGTTCGCTCCTCGGCTTTTTGGCGCGGTTGTCCTTGATGCTACACGGTAAACAGAGATATCGATTTGACAAGTGGTAAATCAATGGATGCGAGATACGAGAAGACATTGGTAATCAGTGATAGAGTAACTACAGCAAATCAACAACTTATTGAAAAATGGAATTGCTAAATCAATACTAAAATCTCACAAAATGGAGAACTGCGTCAATTCGTTGATGAAAATAAGAGAAATATAATGAGAAAAACGCTTGATCCACTAGATAGATTTTTGCGGTCATACTGGAAATACAGTCAAAGTGTTTGATTGTCAGGGGCAGGAGGAGATCAAGTATTATGTAAGCGGAGAAAGGACCCTCTGCTTGACGCTATTGAAAGATTGTTATTTTTCGCCTTATTTGCGTAAAGAAATTAATTAGAGTGAGTTGAATTTATTTCTATCCTCTTAAGTGAATATAAATATTGTGTGAATGACGTGATATATCGCAAAAAATAACAATAAGTGAGTTCGTGCTCAAGAAAAGATCTTAAAAATGAATAATCAAAATAATTAATAGACACTTGTGGCGCAGATATGATCAGGAATAGATAGGACGCAGGGGGTCAAATAAATTTTACAAGTATGTATGTTTGTATAATGTTTGTGGCTAGCAGCCTTTATTCACTTTATTTATGAAGCAAAAATCAATTGGAGAAATTATTACGAGTGAAAGATATCTATATCACATAACAATATCGGCGAAAATAAGTAGAATAATGATAGGAGCGTCCGTGGCTCGGTTGGCTAAGGCGCACGCCTTGGCCGGCCGAGACACGCTCGCTCAAGGGGCCGTGGGTTCGATTCCCGGTGAGGTCAGCTCGGATTTTTTCTGAGTTGTTTTCAGCGGGAAAAGTACCCAAGACTCCGGCTGTTTCGAGGTAGGTTTTTCCCCGGAATTTTCTTTCAGAGTAATTCCGGGTTTTCCCTGCCTCACAGGCGTAAGCCTGGGCGAATGCGAAACAGTGGTAGGGACAATAGGTAAAGGTAGGAATTAGGTAGCCAACCCGATGCATTAGGCAGAGAGCGCCGGCCTTACCGGCGTGGAGCTGTTCTAATACGGGGACCTTCTCGGGGGAAAGCTACACTGAGAGACGGACCCGATGCCCTCTCGGGGGCAGAGAGTGCTGGCATAACCAGCAAGGTGTGTGTCTGAAAATATGGTCCTCACCGGAGAAGTCTCTCAGAGTGGAAAAAATAATAGGGATACAGTGAGGTAAAAAATCGAGGTATAGGATTGGGCACTACTTCCACACAAAAAGGTGGTGGAAGGCTCCCGGCAGCTGGGCCTAATTGGCCGCGCCGGTAATGGAGACCAAAAAAAAAAAAAAAAAAGTAGAATAATGATAATAATGATGACAATCTTGATACAATCGAATACAAGTGAAAAACGAATCGATGAATTGAATTACAATATGTACCAATATAATTAACGAGTGAAAAAATGTTGACCTGGATATGTAATAATAAAATAAGTAAATATTGTAGTTAATAGATGAGATGTGGTTAGATGTGTGAAGAATGCAGTGAAAATGTATTGAAAAGAGAAACGCTGATAATGAATTTATATTGAGAAATGATTTACAAAGAAATGATATTGCTAGTTTAAAGTGGAAATATGATGATTTTAATGGTACAAAGAAATTAAGAATAATTGAAAGGAAACAACTTATTTGGCCTTAAGGGGGCACACCACCTTTAAACTCTGAAAAATAAACTTCTTATAAATAATAACAAAAATAAATTATAATTGTTATATAAATTTTATACTAATATTAGGTTATATTACCTGTATTTTTACCATGGTAAATCCATATTAGCACCTACTTACCCATGGTGACTCTCCGTATACTGTTTTGAGCATTTTGGCACTGTCCGTAGGATTCCATGTGATCACATGGTTTGATTGGGCTAAAATTTTAGGAGCATGCTTTGTACACTTATACTTTTGGTATGAATACAGGGATTTTGATTTTAATGCTTAGAAAATGTTTAACAATAAAAATACTTAATTTTTGGTCTTTTTTAACCTGTTTATGCCACATTTTTTTTCATAAAAGATGAGAACACTTGCCACGCACAACGCCTTGCTTCCGTGTATCCTACTTAAACCCGAAATGTCAAGACGCGACCGACCTTCCTCAGTCACACCTCGCGCACCGAAATGACTCTGTCCGTATAGCATCTGCTGCGCACGACGGATAACCGCTGTTATCCACGCTCGTACCAGAAGATGATGAACAGCCAGCTAGCTATCACGAATTCCTTTGTGCTTCGACCTAAACTTCACGCGGCACTGCGTGCAATAAGCGACCGCTGTCGCCCTCGCTTGCACCAGGCCGTCGGAGCCCGGCGACGATCACTTTCGTATAACCAAACTACGTCACGTGCAATTTTCCCTACAACTGACACGATTTTGCTGCCGCTGAACCCGCGAGCTTTACTACACCAAAACCTAACCTCTAGATAAACCTCCTGCGTCGTTATTTCAATAAACGATAGAGTGCTGTGCAATATATTTAGACAAACCGCTCATATCACACGATCTCAGGTACGCTACTCCAAGCTCAACTCCAGGCACATCGCACTGCCTCGGAAATCACCAAGATAGACCACGTGACTAGAAATAGGTAAATCTCCGATACGAGAAACAAAAATCTACGATTTCACACAAATTAAAACGCGCACAACACGAAACTCTCCGTACCGTAACCCGCTTGTGTCACGTCAACTCAAGTCTCCGCAACACGCCTGATCGCGAAGAGGATGTACGGAAGAAAACAACTACTGACCTTGATGTTTGAATTCGTAGAGAGACGCGTGTGTCCCAGACCAGAGGCAGAAAGCAAGAGACTATTAGCACGTGGGCCGCACCGGCAAAAACGAAGACCGCTCATTGGCTCTCTCGCGCCGTCACACAGTGGGATTTTTTGGTATATTCATGGAAAAAATTCTTGTTACAAGATAATTTTCAACTAATCATGACAATTTTTTTTAAATACTCGTTATCACTTATATTTTAAGCAGAAAGTGCGGAAATTTTGATCTTCTGAACCCCTTAATAATGACAAGTCATTGTACCCCTAATCGCGCATTTCACGTATTTGCACTTTGCGCATATTCTTGGAGAAAAAGCTCTAAAAGCCACAATTTTCAATAAATCGTGGCAATTTTTTTTTAAATACTCGTTATCACTTGTACTTCAAGCAGAAAGTACGAAAATTTTGATCTTCCAAACCCCTTAATAATGGCAAGTCATTGTACCCCTAATCGCGTATTTCACGTATTTACACTCTGCGCATATTGTTGGATAAAAATCTCTAGACTCTAAAATTCCATTCGAATAGTAGCAGTCTTTTTATTTAATAATTTATAAATATCTACTTTTTTCAGAATTTAATAATGGTTTTATAGTAGCAGCCTTTTTATTCAATAATTTATAAATATCTACTTTTTTTAGACTTTAATAATGGTTTTAAGGGATTTTTGATAAATTCTCAAAGGGTTAATTTTCTAAACTTCACTTAACGATATCTCCATGTTGCAAAATATACCAAACAAATTCAAATTGGATTTTGTCGAGCTTGAGTGTTTCTTTCACATGGTATACGATCGTATAATGATTAATTAATTTAAGATGTAATATAATCTCAAAGTTATCGAAGAATTTCGTCTTTGTCCTTTTTGCTTAAGATATTTCAAATTCTGAGACGATGAAACAATTATGAAGAGGGATTTCGATTCTCACTAAAAACTATCGTAAATGTTTTCACTGGTTCGTGGATTGTAGGGTTTGTAAATTTTTTTCGGTCTGTGTAAACATATATTCTTAATAATCTTATTACATTTTTATTAAGTAAGCTTTGTGGAACTTGTAGGTTCAATATTGCAGTTATTTCTGATAAGTAATCTCTATATTTTTGAATACAAGTTTATAATTTTGTACTGTCATCTAGTTGTACTGATAACTGACTTCCTATAATCTTTAGACTGTCTTTGATTGTTATTTCATATAAAAAAAATAACGTAAGATAAGCCAAGATTTCTGTAATACCCATTATTGACATAACTATTACATTTTTGCTTCCTCCTCAAGAGGAAGCTTTGTAATAGTAAAATTTTCAGTTTTGCTAATACTTCGTGGAATCGCATTTGGAGGTGTTTGGAGTACGAATCATACGTTTTTAGAAAATGTCCGTGCGGATGGCTGTGTGTGTGTGTGTGTGTGTGTG
>CM053171.1:22926324-22982770 GCA_012977825.3 Pteromalus puparum
GATTCAAAACTTCAACTCTCACCCTGTATACTCTGTGTGACTGAACATTTTTTTTTTTTGTTAAACCATATAATTTGATAATTAAAGCTTAGTATATTTTGAGAGTTTTCATGGTTTTATAAAATGTCCGTGCAGATGATTTTGTCTGTGTGTGTGTGTGTGTGTGTGTGTGCGTGCGTGCGTGCGTGCGTGCATGCGTGCGTACGTATACTGTTATAATTTTGGAACTACGTGATCGATAGTAATAAGATTGGACGTTCATATATGTTTTCTGATTCTGAATTCGAGTAAATTTTCATTTAAGATTTAGACTATTTTATGACCATTTCATGGCCATTTTTCGATTTTTGAAAAAATATTTTTGCTTTTTATTATGATATGATTTATACAATATATTCAACAATAGTGTACCTAAAAGACTGCTACCCACAAGGTTGGAATATTTTCCCGCTTCTCCGACGCCCGCGCTCTCTCGTCTTAAGAGAGCTCGGGGCTTCAGTCCCGAGCGGATCTCCGGTGAGACCACTCTCCCAGGAGCTATGGAATATAGAAAACTATTACGAGGGTCTAAAAGGCGACTGTGGGAGTACTGAAATGAGCTTTTAAATTTTAATAGGCGATTATGGGAGTATAGAAAGCAGCGTCAAGGGTCTGAAAGGCGGCTGTGGGTATGTAGAAATCTATTGCAATGGTCAAAAAGGCGACTGTGGGAATACAGAAAACGATTACGATGGTCTAAAATGCGACTGTGGGAGTGCTGAAATGAGCTTTAAAATTTTAAAAGGCGATCATGGGAGTATAGAAAACAGCGTCAAGGGTCTGAAAGGCGGCTGTGGGTATGTAGAAATCGTGAAAAATAATTTTTTTGTGAAAAAGTTATTTTTCACAAAAAAATGAAGCCACCCTCAATTTTGTAACTTGCGGTTGTTAACGTTATTAACGATTCCGCAATTACTGGTATTTTTTTATTACGATATATGTAAGTTATTTTAGGAGTTCACGGAGCTCTATCCTTTTGATATCCACCTTAACCCCCACTCCCCTGATACCCCTCCCCTATAAGTGACTTCCTAACCTATCCTTTTAGTATCGAATAGTAGCGAATATTTAAATCAAAAACTGAGTTGATTGTCCCATGTAATTATCTTCCACTAGCAGAATAGGAGGAAGCTAAGTGCCAATGACTTGGCAGCGGTTTTTTATATTGCGTAGTAAATTTGTATTTAATTAACTATAAATTATAAACATTTATTTAGCGCAATAAAAATAATTAAAAAATTTCATCTCTACGTAATCAATAACATAAAATATCAAAAGGAAAGAAATCTCCATAAATCATAATAAAATCTTTTTACATATATAAACATAATGTTCTCTATTGTCAATAAGCTGATAATAATAATAAGAAAAAAATAATATTGCGATATATTGTCAAACTAAATTGACGTGAGTAGCAACTATGCATATTTTTATGTAGTTTCAATTATTGCTGTTATAGGGAATAAATAATATTTATTCCCTAATTCAAGAACTTTAGAGCACATAAAAAATTAATTATTATTATAGAGTTCAATGTTTATAGTTATTCAATAATTCCAGTTTCGTAAAAGTTGCATTTTGAGTATAATATAAAAAAATAAAAGAAAAACAGTTTTGCGTTTAAAATATTTTATATTACTATTGAATTATTATGGATGTTCAACAATATGCGCAGAGTGTAAATACGTGAAATGCGCGATTAGGGGTACAATGACTTGCCATTATTAAGGGGTTCGGAAGATCAAAATTTCCGCACTTTCTGCTTAAAGTACAAGTGATAACAAGTATTAAAAAAAAAATTGCCACGATTTATTGAAAATTGTGGATTTTAGAGCTTTGTGTCCAAGAATATGCACAGAGTGCAAATTCGTGAAATGCGCGATTAGGGGTACAATGACATGCCATTATTAAGGGGTTCGGAAGATACAAATTTCCGCACTTTCTGCTTGAAGTACAAGTGATAACGATTATTTTGAAAAAAAAAATGCCACGATTGGTTGAAAATTCTCTTGTAACAAGAATTTTGTCCATGAATATACCAAAAAATCCCACTGTGCGTCGCTAACTCCGAATCCCCGCGCCTTCTACTAGGCCCATGTGAGAGCGCGCTTTTACACAAATTTAAACCCGGGCCTCATTCGCAAACATCAAGATGAACCAACAAATCAACAATAATCCTTAAATCTGATTTTTTTGTTTTTGTAACTCTTCTTTATTCTTCTTCCCGTACTTCGTATGGTTGGTCTCGTAGTCGTTTTCCAAGGTAACTCTGCTCTCCCATACTTCCGTTTCTGCGGAAATCTGGCAACGCAGTAACTTCCTCTTCCTCTTTCTCGCTCGCACCTTCAGTTGGCTCAGCGCTGCCCTCGTCTCGGGAGTCATGTAAAAAAACGCATACACGCTCATCAGATTCCAACCTACAGAATCACACCCCCTATAGCACCTTATATTTTGGCAACATTGCCTTAACATTGCATTGCAAGACTAGCTAGATTTGGTAATATTGCCAGTGCTTAGAACAACATTGCTGCAACCATTAGGCAATGTTGCCACGCACAAAATATACGCTGCTTTTTCATTGCATGGTTGGTTATCTCCCGCACAGGTCCCAATATTTTGGAAACATTGCCTGAAGATTGCATCCCCAGTTTTCGCAATATTGCACGGTATTTCATTAATATTGCTTCAACTATTCAAGAAATATTGCTACTTGATTGTACAATATTTAATCAATATTGCGATAACCTTAAATTATTTTCGCGTACGTAAGTCGTCGAGCACAGCAAGTTGCAGGTAATCGGTTTGATTTTCTCAACAGCTGATGCAGCTGATGATGCTGCTGCTGATGATGACGACGACGACGACGAATCCATGGTGACGATGTACATTACACGAGGTCTACTAGGCGAGAGCGTTTGTTCGACTGATGGCTGGCGACTGCTCCCCGACTTCTTTATAAAGCCTGAGCGACAAAGAGCGACAACGTTTTTTTGAGCGCGACACGAGTCACAGTCTGAGAAACGGATGTTATGGTGTTTACATTCTATAGAGAGAGTCTCGTAAAAATTAAAAAGGCACGTTTCATCTGATATCGATAGAGGCTGTATTGTTGAACGTGCCGAGACACGTACGCGTTTACGGTCACTTAATATGTTTGTATAAAATTCCTAGATAACGAGCTTAAATATCCGCTCTTAGATGTGCAGATCTGATTACAGAGACCACGTCCTGTGGAACTCGTGCGTGGGAATGCGTTGACTCGATGATGACGATGACGTTGGCGATGACGTAATGTTTTCTTTTTCACTCTTTTCATGAGACTCCGATAAAACTTAACGGCTAATACGTCGTTTTTGACATAATCTAATGAAAAAAGACGAAGATATTTTCGCAGAGATATCCCACTACACATATGATAGAGAAACATAATGCAGTGCTCGCCACATACTTGAGAGTCGATGCTTTGCACTTGTTTTGTGTTCCACTCGAAACGCGCACAGTTTCCATGGAGTCGATCGAGATGGAACGGTGATACGGGTGCAACTCCGTAGCTGTCAAAGTAAATTCCGTATCCATTTTTAGCGATGCAGATTGCAACCCAGTGTGATCCTGGCTGATCGGATGTGTCGAGATTCGTTACTATAACTGTCGGTGTGGATAATAATTTTGGAATATGGTTAGCCGCGTAAACTCCTACTGAATCGGCTTTCAATTCTCCGATAGCTATGATTATCTGTCGTGTATTCATGTTGACGGTGCATCTACGTAGTCTGGTTCGTCTTCGTTTTCCTCGTCATCGGTTTTTGTTTTATCGTCTTTCGTTTGAATTCCATCAACAACGTCGCGGCAACGAAATTTGGTAGTGTGGTATCGCTGTATCTGATGCTGATCGTGCTCTAGTAAAGACTGATACATTGTCTGACTATTTTCATCGTACGGCTCGGTTCGGTGATGTTCGGCAACGAGTGAGTGTATCCATCTTCTAATCTGATAGGCTCGACGCATTGCACGCAAAAAGCTGCTTTATCTTCGAATTTCTTGATGCCGTGGCTGATGCACACTAAGACGTTCGGAAATAGCACTGCGAGTTGGCGAAACGAGGGTGCGTTGTATTCTTCTATAATAATGATTCTTCGCGACAGTACTTTTTCCAAAAAATTGGCTTTTTCTTTTCCGCTCAGAGAGTGCAAACTTTATTTGTCTACTGCATGTCCGTGGGTAATTCGACAAAACTGCACGGTGCTCGAATAATCCAATGACCTATTATACGACTCTGAATAGATAAAATGGCCAATTCCTTGGGAATACATTTTTTATTTAAATCCCGAAAGCCTTGAATATCGATCACGTAGTCGGCCATGGTGAAGCACTTGTCTGCGTCTGTGTGGGTGTGTACACGTTCGGTAGCCGATTCGAGAGAGACTAACTGCTGACTATTGATGTGCTCGACTTATGAAGCGAATCAAGAGAGTTTTTTTGTAGACGCTGCGATCACGTGTGCGTGTGCATCAGGCGCTAAAATTCGTTACAATTTGACGGTTAGAATCGATTTCCAAAACGTTGTCGTACTCGGCGTAAACGATGCAATTGATCGCTGTAAGAAGAGCCGTCTCAAATCTCACTTCTATGCGTATGCTACCCGAGCGCACGAGATTCCAATGCGAAGCACAGTGTGCCGATAAGTCGGGTGTGAGATCGAAAGCCGTCAAAAAATTGTTTTTGTAATAGTTGTAGCGATTGATACCGAAACCTTCGTTGAGAAAATGCACGCCTGTGCCTGTCAGCGGTATCTGATAAGTGTCTATGTAAAGTTTATCGGCACCTGTGAAACGTGGCTGCAAAGGCTTGCTTGAAATTTGTACACCATCGACGTAAAGAGAAATATAATTTATAGAGAAGTTTTGAAAATTAAATGGATTCAACGCTCGGTTTCCATTGAATGCTTTGTTTTCCACAAAGCCCAAGATTATTCTTTTTGGCAGCTGACCGTGTATAACGTTGTCGATCGAATCGCCCAATATTCCCGAGTGAAGAGTAGGAACGATTTATTTATCTAGCGTATTTAATTGTTGACTGGCTTTACGTTAAGAGATAAAAATATTGGATTTATTAGTGAACAGTCGTTCACTAACAATTTTAAGTAGATATTGTTCGTAAGTGTAAAAGAGAATTAATTATTAAATACGCAATAAATATTAAATTGAATAGATTATTGAGTTTTTCTGAGACACAAGGTACTGAGTGGAATTACGGGATGAGGTGAATAACTGCAACACAATTCATATATTTATTTATGTAGAACTTATTTATCCAACTATATAGCAAAGAAAAAAGGATGTAGTAAACGTATACAACTAATTCGAAGAAAGTCAATCACAGCAATACATCAATATAACGATTCGTATTTATATTAACGAGTCTCCTCTCGCACAAAATAAAAAACTATTTTTTTTTATCACGATTCTCTACGTTGTTTTAAAACGCGGGCACAATTTGTTTGATTTTACATGTAATTACATGTAATTTTTAATAAAAATTTTGTTGTGATGCAATTATCTCTGAGAGAATTCAGTCAATCAGGCTAAAAATTTTTTTGGAAAATCCTCTCATGATAGTAAGGTGCGGGTCCTATTTTGAACTTGATCCTGTATATACGCAGAATGCGGTCACCTTCAAAAATCGCTAAAAACGATTTTTTAGCTGTAACTCGAATTCTAAGCATGCTACAAAAAAAAGTTAAACGGAAAGTTGTAGATCTTTGAAAAATACAACTTTTTTCTATTTACATAAAATCATGAAAATGCTTAGAACTCGAATTAACAGCCCAAAATCAATTTTTTACAGCTAAAAAAACAATTATTTGCCATAAAACTTTTCGGACTTACGTTTTACATAAAAATGTTAGATATAAAAGTTGTAAACAATTTTAAAATACAACTTTTTACCGTGGCAAAGATATTTTTTAACACTTTTTGACATACAACATTCCTAGAAGCGATTTTTTGATACATAAATTCAATAATAACTTACTGCAATATGCCCCATCTGTCCGAGTGCGAAAAATGTGTGAGATACGATATCTCAGTCTGCTCTGAGAAGCCTGACACGTCCCTCTAAACTATGCTATTATAATACATTTTCTAAATGAAACCCTATTACTAAATCAAATCTTGATAAAATCTTGAATCTTCTGTTAACTATCTTTAAAATCCTCTTGAAAATCCACTTGAGTCCTTCCATGTTAAATTGTTTTTATTTTTCACCTACAAGAAAAATAGAATTTCATTAATAAAACTAGAAAACAATGACTGTATAATTTAATTAACTGTTAAAGAAAAACCAGCCTCTAAAATACATGATTATAGATACGTATAGTAGAAGTATAGTAGTGCCATAGTCTTGAATGAAGTTACGTTTCAACTCCAAGATTTTGATAGCTCAGTTATCAACACCATCAGTATCCTTAGGTTGACTCCGGTAGACGCAGTAGACCATAATCCAACAAATGCAGAAGTTTTTATACACCTAGATATACAGAAAAATATTACAAAATCAAACTCATAAATAATTATTGAGAGATTCAGACCACTGATCTCTGCATAAAAATTTGAAACAAGGCAGCTTTTAAGTATAAATACCGTCAAACCACATGTCTCAGTCACATAATTCACATTTACAAACAGAAGATTATCATCATGAACACTGAATTTATCATAGGGGACAAAGCGTTTCAAGTTAAAACTTATTGAAGATACAATATAAATTCAACATACAGTTCAAGTTTATTCTAATATTTCCGAAATTACCTTGTCAGATAATATAAATCCATATCCAGATTCGTATTAAAATAGTTGAAGTATCCAAGAACGCCAACCAATACTCCAAGACAGCATCAATTCAGTTGCAAGATCGTCTCAAGGTGATCCAATCAGCTGGCAATTCCAAACAGGGCTGCCAGATAGCAGAAATAGAGCTCCAGGATTATTCGCAGGTGGTTGAGCCAGCTAGAAACGCCAACCAGCACTTGCAGAAAGTTCAAATGTAATTCTAAGGTTGTCTCCTGGTGATGACATCAGCCAGAGATGCCAAGCAACACGATCAGGTACCATAAATCCAGCTCCAGAGTCGTATTGAGGCTGTTGAAGTAGAGAGAGAGAGAGAGAGAGAGAGAGAGAGAGAGAGAGAGAGAGAGAGTACAACTCTAAAAAACAGATCACAAAATTAGTAAATCTTCATCCAAGCAGCATCTTGCAAGAAGAATGTATCAGCACATCAATAGAATGAGCAGGAGCAGCATTCGCAGGAGTACTCCAATACAAAAAACAAAGGATAACCTCCAAGCAAAAACTCAAGTTTCTTGTTGGAGCTACATGTCTTCCTATACTGCAGCACTCCTTCATGAACTGACAATCACACTGCTCACACATCACATCGTCCGTGCCATTCCGGGTGCATCACTTTTGAATACCTTTTGCACTGTCTTACAAAGTAACAACCGCGAGCTGCTGATCCGCGAGCGGGATCGCGGTGAGCAGATATTGTTTGTAAACACGTATAGGCACCATAGCAGCACTTCTGTTCTGATTTTAAAACTACATATAACATTGCTGCATCGCGTCGTCGTTTCCGTTTTTTCACTACGCACTCACTTATATCGCCGAAAAGTTAAACAGAGCAAAACATTGCGGTTAGCGGAGGCCGGGAGGCAGCTTCAAAACGTCAAAACACACACGGCAGACGGCTGCATGAGCATGTCGCCAACCGGTCGCCAGATCGATGCGCACAATGTATGCGCAATGGTCAAGCTCGCTGCCTCGCTTCGACAGAGCCAACGAACAACTGTTCGGCTTTGCTTAGCTGATAATAAAACTAATACTTTTTCTGTTCAAATTATGTAATAAACTATCTTTGCACAAAATTTACGACTTTAGGAACGGGATGAAATTCTGTTAGTTAAGCGTGACGTCACAGTCACAGCTTACATATAAATCAATGTATTTTCCACCAATAGGATAATTCCGAATTTGGACACCTTATGAAATTTCGCGTGTATAATTTGAATTCAAATACTATAAAAATACTATAAAAATTTTTTCTAATCTTACGGAATAAAAAAGGGTTTTTAAGTATTTCGTTGTAATAAGAGAATACATGTTAAAATTTGTATGAATGTCTATTCGAAAATCAACAATATTGAATATCATAAGTCCAAAACTAAAATATTTGTAAAAACTTTGAAGCTATGTATGGCCAACACATTGTTTAAATGTATACGAAAAAAATATCAATAATCAATATTTTTTCATAGGTTTTTTTTCTAATAATTAGATTAAGTAGTAAGGTTAGACAGCGAGCGCGAAGCGCGAGCGTCAGGGGGCATGACGAGCGCAAAGCGCGAGCGTCGGCCCTCGTGCCTTATGCGCAAAACGCGAAGAGCGAGCTTTTTGCGTGCCTTGTATCGCTTCGCGATGCAAGGCGGCTATATAGCGGCCACAGGCTGCGTTGTGGCGCGCTAGTAAGAAATTGAATATATGATTATTATAATGATGTGATGAATGTTAATTGGGAAATAATCAGATATCTAGAAAGGAAAGGGGAACCGAAATGAATTATCTATTGCAAAAAATATTAATATTAGAATTTGGTTTACATTAGATATTGATAAAAAAATAATTATTTGTATTGGATGAACACTACTGGTTTTTGTGACCTCTTGATTTCTCCTGCTCGCGACACAAGTTCAGAGGTCACCTCTGAACAAGGCTTTTAAACAAGGCTTATGGAGAAAGCAAGAGTTTGTACTAAGTAAGAAAAATAATATATTGATTGTATGAAATGAAAACTAAAGAAAGTCAAATTATCGAGTTGTATTTCGTTATGCAGAACAGTGAATAAATCACATAAAAGGAACAATTATTCGATGTGGCTTTGTGCTTGCACGTGTTAATGTCACAAAGGGTTAGTTGTGAATTATTAGTAGTTATTCGAGTTTCGCGACCATGGGAAAACCGACTGAGCTGGCCCAGTCGGATAGCATGTAAGCATGTGAAATCCTTTCGAGAACCAGGCGGATTTCCCCGGATCAGTCATGAGGATATCCCCGGGTGCAGGAATCAGTACAATATAAAAGAAATATAAAAGCTGAATATACTATAAAACTGCAGATACAACGAAGAGTCTCTGAAACTGCGACGTTGTAATGGAAAGCTTCATTCCTCTCGTTCACTGGAAAAATGGCGTTGCTAAAGTGTAAAGAAGAAAGCTGTGGTCTGGTAGGTCATCAAGAGTATACTGCCTCGTGCGAGTACTCGTGCCGCTCGCGAAGCCGTGGGAACGCGCAGCTAGAAAGAGATAGCGCAATGCGTAGAAACGCAATTCCATTTACATGCGAATTCAGCGCGTCGGTGGAAAACGCGCACGCGCTGCCAAAGACTAACTTATCCTCTCCCGCGGCATCAGACCCGCGAGCGAGAGAAAGATAGATCGAATGCAGGGACGTATGAAGTCCGGCCGGGGCCCCTGACTAAACGCAACCCCGTGGCGAAGAAATTTCTGAAAGTGAAAAATCAAATGAGTGCAAGCAGAGAACACTTAAGTTTATAGACAACGGTGAGACATCGGAAGTCGTGAAAATTGAAAAGAAAGATTCCGAACACGAAGGAACGTTCGAGAACATAGAAGAAGTTGAAGAAAATTCCGAAGTTAAAGAAAAATTTGAGTTTCAAGTAGACGAAATGGAGAAGAGAGAATTTGCTATACCAGTATTCGACGGAGAGGATTACAGCATGTGTAAAACAAGAATAACGATGTTTCTAAAATTAAAAAAGTGTCATGAAGTAATAGACAAAGAAAAGCCCTCAACAGAGACAGGCACAACATGGGATGATAATGATCTAAAAGCGATAAACATTATTTATTGTGCGATTTCAAATAAACAATTGGAGTTTGTTTGTGAAGAAACAACAGCCTGTGGTGTAATGTCCCACGTTTATACACAGGAAATAAGTATATGTATAACGCCTGTGCGATGGCATTCATGCACACGCACAGACGACGTCTACCGAAACCGACTGCGACATTACGAAACCGATCGCCGAAAATCGGAGCAGTGATTGACCTGCGAGTCAGCACTGCTCGCGCGCGGTTAATTACAACACCTGCATGCGTGTATCCTCGTAGTGGCAGATGCTGATTGGTCGCGTAGTGCCTTCTCAATAAAATCATGTCAATTGCGTGTATCGACACCGAGGCTTTATAAGCTCCGGGATCGATCCACGCAGTGCCTTTTCACGTATACTCTTCCTACCGACAACTGGACCTGGTGATTGAATACGAGTGCTGTATTCCTGCTCGCATCGCTTATTGAGTGCCTAGAACCCACTCAAACTCTGTGGGTAGAATATAGTATAACTCTTCGTTGCTAGACGTGAGTTGAACGTAGTACAGTAATATGATGCCAAGTGGCATCTCCAGCGAAAGCAAGTGAAGTAACCTTCATCTGTGCAGTAGGCCAATCTTACTCATTATTGCCACGAGTAATCGTGTAGATTAAGAACAAATAGCACCTGCCACGAACGAGTGATTAGAGCCATTTCTAGTGCGCAGAGCAACAATAATTGTAAGTCCACAATTGTATAATTATTAGATTAAACTATCAAACATCTTGTATTAAATTGTGTAACATCAGCTAAGTTCCGGGTTGTCTCCAATAAAGAAACTATAACAATTAATCAGATTCTATAATAATAATAATTATTATTATAAGCGTATCCTTAAAACAACATAAACAACTAAGAATAAAGGAACAAAGTAAGCTTGCCAGCATCATCAAGACCGAAGGTAAGAGCGAGCAATTCACTTGCCGGACATTCCATCGTCCGAGCATCTGCAGCGTGATATACTGTTGTCCGTGATTCAATTCATCGCGACTGCGGACACACCAACAGCGTCCGCCCGAAAGAACCGGTCCGCGCAAGAATATAAAGTGGACAGACTACTGCCCGCGCACGAGCGTCCACGTAGCAGACCCATCGCCGCGATAGTCACGTGCCACTTGTCCACGTAGATTGTAGATTCAACACCTCTAGTAACAATAAGGCTCACGAGCCTATGCTAGTTTCCGCGAATAAAATAATTATTTGTACGACTCGCGCAGCCCGTATTCATACTAAATACGGTCTTTACAATGACATAATGAAGAAGCTAGACAGTATGTACTTGAAAGAATCTACAGAACTGCAGACTGTTTGTAGAAACAAGTTGGAAAAACTAAGATTAGAAAAATACAGTGACACTGCTACATTTTTCAGTGATTTTGAAAAATCAGTAAACGAATTAAAAAGTGCAGGTGCAAAGATAACTGAAAAAGAAAAATTAAATTATATGCTTAACACGTTGCCAGAATCGTATAGTTACATTGGTGATCTGATTGATACATTGAAAGAAGAAGATCAAACGGCGGATTATGTGAATAATAAACTCAAAATTGCCGAGATGAAACACGGAAATGAAGATTCCGAAAGAAAATCAAACGTTTTTGCCACTAACAAAGAAAGATGCTACAAATGTGGAAAAACCGGTCACGAGGAAGAAGAAGCAACTACGGCAGAGGGCGCGGCAACTTCCGTCAGCAACAGCAAGGCGCCAGTAGGAGTCAACCGAGTGGGTCCGACGTCAGCGCCTGGATAGCAACAGCGCATGCGGCTCGAAATAAAAAGACTATAGGTAATAGTTGCTAGATAGTGGTTGTTCAGACCACATTGTAAATGATGATAGTTATTTCGAAAATTGCTTTGTTTTAAAGAAACAGATTAAAATCTATTTAGTAGATAGTAGTGAGTTAGAAGCAACTAAAATCGGGAATGTTGTAAGTTATTTCAGAGCATTTGGGAAAGAAAACAAAGTAGAAATGAAAAATGTTTTATACGTAAAAGAAATGAACACAAATTTAATTAGCTACGCGAAATTGACAGATACGAATACGATTATTTCTAAAGGAAATATATCTAAAATAATTGATGAAAAAGAGAGATTAATAGCAGTAGCGTATAAAGAAAATCGTACATATAAAATTACGAGTAGATTGGAAATTGAACAAAAAATTGTAAACACGTAAAAAAGAAAAGTGGCACAGAATGCTAGGGCATGCGAATTTTGGCTATTAAAATTTTTTAAGTAGAAAACAATTGGTGACAGGTATTCCAACTGAGTTTGAATCGGAAATATTAAAATGCAAAATTTGCATAGAGAATAAAATGCATAATTTACCGTTTAAAAATAACAGAACAAGAGCGAAAGATATCTTAGAGGTTATACACACTGATGTTTGTGGTAGCTTCAAGACCCCGGGTCCAAACGGTGAAAAATATTTTGTTTCATTTATCGACGATTACAGCAAAATAGCCAAAATTTACTGCATTAAAACAAAGGATGAAGTATATGATTGTATGATAAAGTATGTAAATGAAGTAGAAAACTTAACAGGAAAAAGAGTAAAAACAATACGATGCGATAATGGTACAGAATACCTAAACAATCGATTTGTTAAATTCGCAAAAGAAAAAGGTATTTATATAAATAATTGTCCAGCATACGTACATGAGTTGAATGGTACTGCTGAAAGATTTAATAGAACTATTATGGATATGGCGCGATGTTTATTAGATGAGGCACAAGTAGATAAAAAATATTGGCCAGAAATAAATTATTTCTGTTCATGCAGCACTAATAGTGCTGCAACATATTTGAAAAATCGTACTTTAGCCAACACGATTGCAACGAAAACTCCATATGAGATATTTTTTAGAAAAAGACCAAATGTTGAAAATCTAAAGTTATACGGTAGTAAAGTCTTTGTTAGAAAACCAAAGCAAGAAAGATCATCCAAATGGGATAGAAAAGCTGAAATGGGAATTTTACTAGGTTACAGTGAAGTAGGTTATAGAGTTTTGTTAAACGGTAAAGTAACAGTTCATAGACATGTTGATGTTGTAGAATCATATGAAAAATGTATTGGTCTTGATTATGACGACGAAAATATTTCTTCCCGTACTCCGACTCTCGAGTCGAGTAAGAGAAGCGAACAAGAGTTCGAAAGCGAAATCGATGATGATGTATTTGATAGCGCAGATGAAAATGAAAATGTAACCGAAAAAGATCAAACAAATGTAAAGAATATCGATAAAAATAGTTTGAAACCAAATACTCCACGTCGATCAACACGTGTGAAAAAGAGTCCGATAAGATATCCGGAAAATAGTACTAATAGAGTATCCGTATATTATTGTAGAGTAGATACACCTTGTACATTTGAGGAGGCGATGAATAGCGATGATTGCGATAGTTGGAAACATGCTATGGATAAAGAAATGAATAGCTTGTATGAAAATGAAACATGGAAATTAGTTGAGAAACAAAAAGGAAAAGAAGTACTAGACGTAAAATGGGTTTACACAAAAAAGGCTGATGATATATTTAAAGCTAGGTTAGTAGTAAGAGGTTTTCAACAAACGAATGGTACTGATGACATATACGCTCCAGTAGCAAAAACGCAAATATTTAAAATTTTGCTTTCTTATTGTTGTCAATTCGGATTAATTATAGAACAGATGGACGCTGTTACAGCATTCTTAAATAGTAAAGTAAGCTCAGAGGTATATGTCAATCAACCAAAAGGTTACAATGATGGAACAAACAAAGTTTGTAAATTGTTTAAAGCGCTGTATGGACTACGAGAAAGTCCAAGAAAATGGTACGAATGCTTTGATGAATACTTAGCGAAATTAAAATTTAAAAGAAGCAATGCTGATAATTGTTTGTATACTTATGGAAAAGGAGATGATGTTGTATACCTTTTGTTATATGTAGATGATTTATTGATATGTTGTAAAAGCATGAAAAAAATTAAAAGTCTGAAGAAAGTGCTAATGAATAAATTTAAAATGAAAGACCTAGGAGAAATAAAAGATTATTTAAGGATAAATATAGAATATGATTATAACGATTGTAAAATGAAACTAAGCCAAACTAAATACATAGAGTCACTAGCATGTAAATATCAAATAGAAAATAGTAAATTATATAGCACTCCTATGGAGACAAACTTGAAACTTGAGAAGTCTGAAAATTGCGAGTCAAATATTAAAAATAGAAACTTATAGGTGCTTCATTGTATATAAGTTCGAATACGAGACCAGAAATAAGTTTTAGTGTAAATTACTTAAGTAGGTATCAGAATTGTTATGACCAGACTCATTGGAAATATGCTTTAAGAGTACTAAGATATTTGTATTTAACTAAAGACTTATGTTTAAATTATAAAAGGAAAGAAAATTGTAATAATATAATTGAATGCTTCGTGGATGCAGATTGGGCTGGTGATTATTGATAGAAAATCTACGACAGGTTATGTTATAAGAATGTTCGAAAAGGTAATTGACTGGAAGTCAAGAAAACAAAAATGTGTAACTAAATCGTGGACATACGCAGAATATGTAGCCCTATCGGAATCTGTAAGCGAACTAGAATACATCAGGGAGTTGGTAAAGATATTCGAAATAAATATTGCAGAACCGATTAAAATTTATGAAGACAATTCAGGTGCAATAAACATTGCAAATAACGGTAATTTTACGAAAAATTCTAAGCATATTGAGATTCATTATCATACTGTACATCAAAGCGTGAAAGATAAATTGATTAAAGTTTGTAAAATTGATGCTGATGAAAATGTTGCGGACATTTTTACAAAAGCTCTCTGTAGAGAAAAATTTGAAAAATTCAGAAAGTTGTTAAATGTAAAAATATAATGTACAGTACAAATGTAAGGAGGCGTATTGAGAATATAGTACATTTGACTGTATGTATAGTATAGAGCGCGCTAGAATGAGTGAGCGTGCTAACAAGTGTGTGAGGGGACGCACACACGCAAGTATGCCCTCTCGCGTATTAGTGTGAGTCACATGACTACTTGCGGTGCCGAGACTATACGAGTCTCGCACATCGCTCTCTTGGTTCCGAGCCGTCGTACAGTACGCATGGTGTACACGGCGTTATATAGATAGTAGCTGTAGAAGAAACGATTAATAAATCTACATAATATTAAAATTCTTTAATTTTGATAATTTTGACTTTTGTAAACATCCCTACCTTATGTAGATATATCTTGTGAAAATAATTTTTTTTTTTTAATTATTGTAATCTTTGTATATCAACACATAGATTCATCACAAAAATGAAATTTTTAAATGATTAGTTTTTATAAACATTAACGGTAAATATAAGCTTAAAAATCGTACGTACGTACGTACGTACAAACATGAATAACTTTTAATTGATGTGGAAAAATGCAATTCTTTTTTGATACACTAATCGTACAAGATTATATGTATAAAAATGCCAAATAGAAATTATCAGATGTGGTCCAGATTTCAGAATGCTGGGGATAATCATGATAAGAAATATGAAAGGGATATGATATATATATGTATACAACAATAATTTAGTAAATAAGTTGATATTTCTGGTTTTTATAAGATATATACATATAGTGCACTTATTCGTAGACGATGTCTTGTTATCCTGGGAGTCGTCCTGACACCTGGACATCGCCCCTATAGCACCCGATAATTTGGCAACATTGCCTCAACATTGCATTGCAAGACTGGCTAGATTCGGCAATATTGTAAAACAACATTGCTGCAACCATTAGGCAATGTTGTCACGCACCAAAATGTCCGCTTTTTCATTGCAAGGCTGGTTATCTCCCACAGAGATCCCAATATTTTGGGAACATTGCCTGAAGATTGCCCTACCAGATTGTGCAATATTGCATGAAGCCTTATTAATATTCCTGCAACTATTTAGGGAACATTGCTACTAGATTGTGTAATATTTAACTAATATGGCGCTAACCTTAAAATATTTTCGCATCATTATAACAATTTTTATACATACCTAAATCAAAATCTATCATTATACCAATGTATTGGTGCTAAATGTCTGAATTTTCATATATATATTTGTTAAACTATGTAGATTTAAGTTGTCATGTCAGATTTTACATAAGTCTTAGTTGGATTATCACCCGAGTCCTATTATGAACCTGTTTTGTATTTTTGGGGAGTGATATTTCTTAATGAAATTGATACAAAGAATTTATTAACCCAGGAGAGTTATAATTTTGATTTTTACTATATTTTTACACGAAGAAAATTGTCATTACTTTGTCTAAATATTCACGTATGGGTCTTTAGAAAAAAATTAAAAGTGCATCACTTAGGTCATATTCAACTTTAAATATTGTTTTATTATTGCAAAAGAAATGTACATGCAAGAAATTAGATATTTATCTATATTGGTATTCAAAAGCCAGCCAAAACCAAGTTTGCGTAACCAGAGATTTCAACTCCAAATCTTATGAATGAATATTTTTATAAATGTATAGACTAAAGTGACAAAGTAATGGCAAGTTTCGTCAAGTAAAAATATATTAAAAACTGGAATTATAACTCTCGTGGGTTAATAGATCCTTTGTATCAATTTGTCTAATAAATATCACTCGCCAAATGCAAAAAAAGTTCATAATAAAACTCGGGTGACAATCCAACTGAGACTTATGTAAAATCTGACATGACAACTTAAATCTACATAATTCAACGAATAATAATGTATGTTTATAATAATAATTACTTTAAATCATATTAATCTTAATAATCAAATGAAAGTTATGTTAAAATCAGTTTTCAGAATTTATCATATAAGCTTATTTTAAACAGAAACAAGCTGATTAACAACTTATTTTGAACTTCTGAACTTATCGTTACTAAGCTAACTGATACGTAAGCTTATTTTTCTACCATGGTTGTACTGATTAACTGTGTTGTGCAAATACAATTATTGTGTAAATAATGTCATTTATATACTTAAATTCGCCATTGATGAGGTTTTCTGTGTGACTTGCACAAATCTTATTAGTATACTAGCGATATACTGTTCTCATTCAAATCTCTCATACTAAATTCTATAATATTGAAGTTTGACATTTGTTGTTTTGCGTAAAAATTTGTTAAATTATTTAAAAACAAACTATTATAACAGTTTTTACTTAACAGCCTTGATTCGACATTTATCATACAAATTATTATATAAGTTTACAAAAAATAAAAAATAAATTATTATGACATTTAATTTAATTATATAATTTAAAAAATATTATCGAATGATGATCTTTATTATTCTTATGAAACATATTTATGCAACCAAATATAATCTATAAATCTTCCATAATATATTTTACAACAAAATATGTTAATCGCGAGCGAAGCGAGCGTTTTTTGCTAGTACTTAATTAATTATTAATCCTCTCTGTGTTAAACCTCTTTTTCCAACAATATTTGAACGCCTGCTTAAAATTCGAGCCGTTGTTTGCAACGTCGTCCAAGATGTTGATTCCTGCGCGCACAGCCTCCTTTCCCACAGCTTTGGCACCGGACGCAATGTACGGGAGAATTTAGCGAAATAAACCTCCGAGCCATGCACCAACACCTCTACCGCGCTGATACGATAAACCGGAAAAAAACGTGTCTCACTCCTCCGCATCCTACTTGCTCGTCGTAGTAGAGTATATAGTGACTCATCGTGTCATAGTTGTGCTCTCTCTCAATATCGATTACGTTTAAAATGAAGCGTAACCGTCAACGTTCCATATTCGAATGATATTCGCACTCCGTGCTGATCCCTTATATCTATGACAATCGAGCGAAAACTATGATGTAAAAGCGGAATGTAATGAGCAGGTGCAAAATGTCTCACGATATTGCTGCCGAATTTGTACTTTGCANAGTGCCGAAAATAGTACTTAGCACTATCTACGGATACTATGCGCAGTAGGCTAGCTTGAGTGTCACCTACAGTATGCGGTTCGCATATATCCGTGTACACGTAGAGCTGATCTGGTATAACTCGAGATAGCGATGCCGGTCTGCTGCCTAATGCGACAACGCTGCCCATGGATGATGTGCCAAAAGTGCCGTTTTTACGACGTGTCTCAGAATCTTCGAAGCCAAAAATACGAAAAATTTTTTCGTTGAACGTTATAAAGTGTTGCTCCACGCAGCCACATTTACGCTGTAGCACGTAATAGCCCTTTTGAAAGGGTGCATCTTCGAGACGAAGATGATCGTGAAATGCTTTCGATTTATTTATTTCACTGGCTAGTTGTTNCGCTGGATAGTTGTTCGATATTATTGTAAATTCCGTGTGAAAAAAATGCATTTCCTGCTCAGCATTTTTCGACTGTTTGAACGTGTAAAAGGCGTCAGATTCTTGAATGTGCGTGACAGTGCTCGGTACGTGAATTTCAACGAGCGCAACGGACCAATTTCCGTTGAGTCCGACCTCGCGCGAAAGCTGTGTTGTAAAGCAGCTCGTAGCGTTGTCGCTGTAGTACATCATGCTGCTGTTGCTAGGCAAAACTAGGTAAAAATCGTTAGCGTCCATTTTTAAATTTTGTGTACTTCTGACGCTTTGATCCACGAGTTAAATTTGTCCGGATAGCCAGCCCACTTGACGAGCAGCTGCTTTCTCGAGCCATGACCCTTTGTACGAATTACAAGCTCTATTTTGAATTGTTGAGCAGCGTCCGACATACGTTGCGTGCCAACGTGTGCGAGTTTCTCCAGGTAGAAAAAACCATCAACTCTTCGCCGTTCAAATCTTCCGGAATAAATGTCGGTAAATTCAGTCTATTGGAAATACGTTTAATCTTGAAAACTTCTTCGCTAAAGTTTTTCTCGTATCCCTTCTCGAAAGTATTTTTCGTGCGACTAATGCGTACGTAAGATCCGGGCTTGTATTTATTCATTACACCTGACGCCATCTTTTCGCGATATTTGTAAGTAGTTTGCAGCCGTGCTCTTTTTTCTAAATTTTCTCGCGCTTTCGCAGCGTTGTAGATGTTTACGTCGCATGGCCGCATATTTGTACTGCTGTGACGCGTATGATTGTAAGCATCGATGATTTTCAGTAGATAGGCTATAGGCATACCAAAACGTAGGCATACTAAAACACCCCCTCTCCTCTCAAAGTGTTTTGGTACCGATGGGAGAGTGTGAAGGATTCTCCCTCTCTGCCGCAACCCCCTCTCAGAGTGTTTTAGTAGCCGATGAAAGAGTGGGATGGTTCTCCCCACTGTCCCATATGTTTTGGAATGCCTATAGCGTTCTCTACTATTGGGCCCGATGAGAGAGTGGGATAGTTTTCCCCCACTCTCACCGACGTTTTTCCAAACTGGACTCTCTGTCTCTTTCTAATATATAGCGTTCTCTCTCTAGAGCGAGCGGGGCCCTGAGCGCGCTACTCGGCTAGAGAGCATAGAGGTATTACTAGAGGGGAAGAGAGTCCCTTCCTCCCACTCTTGCTTTCTTAGAGAGAGCGCACAGTATATTAGAAAGAGAGCGAGAGCTACGAGACGTGAGGGGAGCGCATCGGCAAGCCAAAGCGACCAGATCGCAGAGGGAGAGAGAGATAACGCTCTCTTTCTAATATGCTGCGCGCTCTTTCTAAAAAGGCAACAGTGGGGGGAAAGGGACTCTCGGTCCTCTGGACTCTCTGTCTCATTCTAATATATAGCGTTCTCTCTCTAGAGCGAGCATCACCGCCGCTTATAGGCCAGCATACGGCTCCTTCCCTCTATAGTAGTAAGAAAGCAAGAGTGGGGGAAATGGACACTCGGTCCTCTGCTTGCAGTCGTGCGCGCAGGTATATTCGTCTGCGGAACTGTGTGCAGCCGTGCACGCATCAGACCTTCGCACAGGTATATACGTCTGCGGAACTCCCTGCAGCCGTGCGCGCAGGTATACATGTATATGCTGTACTGCTTGCGTGCAGTAGACCTTCTTAAGATATATAAAAATCTATTGTATAGCGATGCATGCTCTATCGTTGAGAAATTATCTGTTGATGATTGGGTTTCATCACATTAAAATCCGTAAATGTGTTTGCGGACATAAATGATACGTGAAATGTATTTTTCTTTCGAGCTGTTTGTGTGCGTCATAGTCATTATCAGATACGATAATTTACTTTGGGGAAAACTTATATTCTCACTTAAAAATCTTCGAAGATTAAAAAGGTTTGCTTGTACACATTTATGCTGCGCGCTCTCTCTAAAAAGGCAAGAGTGGGGAGAAAGGGACTCTCGGTCCTTTGGACTCTATGTCTCATTCTAATATATAGCGTTCTCTCTCTAGAGCGAGCATCACCACCGCTTACGGGCCAGCATACGGCTCCTTCCCTCTATAGTAGTATTACCTCTATGCTCTTTCTAATATGCTGCGCGCTCTCTCTAAGAAGGCAAGAGTGGGGAAAAGGGACTCTCTGTCTCATTCTAATATATAGCGTTCTTTCTCTAGAGCGAGCATTAACAAGTATAAAAAAAGTATCAACTAGTATAAAAAAAGTATGAAAAAGAATGATAGGGGTGGCAGATTTTGAAAAAAACTGAGAAAAGGACAGCCCCCTTTTTCGTCGAACAGCGTCTCATCTTTATAAGAAACAGATGGAAAGCGTAAAAAGTATATGAATGCTCCGCATTATGCATTTACTATGCGTATGCAGATTGGAGGGTGTAGAAGAACCAGCTTAGATGTACAAAATGTAGCATTGTTAAATGATGAATGTTCTTTCTAGCTAGAAAGAGATAATCTTTTGAGCTGTTTGCTTTCTTACACGGATTAGAAATCAATCCTTATCGACGTGTAAGGCATCCTCGAACTGTGGGCGTGTGCAGGTTGGCGCGCACGCCGACGACCCCCTGCTCAGGTGGTCTACAATGCAGCATTGTATAATGATCAATGTCCCATTAGATTTTTGAATAAGCGTTACACCTCTCATACGAATGTTGCATATTTCTTTTGAATGATGAATGCTTTTTTTCTAGCTAGAAAGAGATAATCTTTTGAGCTGTTTGCTATCTTATACACTTATTTCACGGATGGCAGGAGGCAATTGTTTTTTTTCTCTGCGGAAAATCTGAAGATGTACACGAACCGTTGTATTCTTTTAATAATTGGGGAGGGAAATTTTGAAGGATGTGGTAGAAGGAGGAACTCAAGGGAGGAAGAATTTCACCAACCATAGGACTTTTAAGAAAATTGTGGAAAGAGGAACTAACCAATCAGAGAATCTTTCTAGGAGAGTTGTCATTTTTTGTAAAAAAAAAACGTATTTTTCGAACTGTAGAACATAAAAAATCATCTTTAATTTGCATCGTTACAAAACTTTTGCCTTCAGAAAGCAAAAAAGTATGAAAAAAGTATTAAGAAAAGTATGGAAAAAAGTAACAAAAAGTATGAAAAAGCATAAAAAAAGTATCAAAAAAAGTATCAAAAAGTATCAAAAAAGTATCAAAAATATTAAAAAAGTATGAAAAAGTATCGAATATGTATAAAAAAAGTATTAAAAAGTATAAAAAAAGTATCAAAAAGTATCATAAAGTATCAAAAAGTATCAAAAAGTATCAAAAGTATTAAAGAAAGTATCAAAAAGTATCAAAAGTATCAAAGAAAGTATCAAAGAAAGTATCAAAAAGTATTAAAAAACCGCTGCCAAGTCATTGGCACTTAGCTTCCTCCTATTCTGCTAGTGGAAGATAATTACATGGGAAAACCAACTCATTCTTTGATTTAAATATTCGCTACCATTCGATACTAAAAGGATATGTTTGCTCGAATTCAAAATCATAAAACATATATGCACGTCCAATCTTATTACGATCGATCACGTAGTTCCAGAATTATAATAGTATACGTACGCACGCATGCACGCACGCACGCACGCACGCACGCACGCACGCACACACACACACACACACACAACACAGCACACCAACACAACACAGACAAAACCATCTGCCCGGACATTTTAATAAAACATGAAACTCTCAAAATATACTAAGCTTTAATTATCAAATTATATGGTTTAACAAAACTAATAATGTTCAGTCACACAGAGATACAGGGTGGAGTTGAAGATTATATATATTCTTAATTACTATAAACTAAGAGGTTTAATAAGCTACAAAAAGAACCTAGTCGAAGTGATCAAAAGATCAATCCTTTCTGCTAAAATTTCAACTGCAATTTAAACGCTTTTTACTCCGCCGTAATCGTACGACATAAAAAAACATTTTTTTAGATTTTTGATTTTTATCTCAAAATACAGTCGCCCGAATTGCTTAAAATTTTTACAATTAGTAGATATCGTTGTTTTTTATTGTCATCGAATTTTTTCAAAACATTGACTATTATTTTTTGAGTTATATATGTTTAGCGAAAAATTACCTTTTATATCATAAAAAATGAACAGATCGGTCAATCTAGAAAATCTTGCGGGAAAAGTAGACAATTTATGTTTATTTTAGATACACTATTGTTGAATAATTAATATAAACCATATCATTATAAAAAAAAAAACATTTTTTTCAAAATAAGAAAAAATGGCTATAATATGGCCATAAAAATGGTCAGAATCATAAAACAAAAATGACCTCAATCAGAATTAGAAAAAATATATGCATGTCAAATTTTATTACGATTCCGTCGGCATGGTTCCAAAAATGTATGGCGGTATACGTACAATCCCACACCACACACACACACACAACACCATGCCATCCGCACGCGACATTTTCTAAAAACGTAATGATTCGTACTCCACACCTCCAAATGCGTTTCCACGAAGTATTAGCAAAACTGAAAATTTTAATATCACAAAGCTCCCCTTGAGGAGGAAGCAAAAGTATGAAAAAGCAATAATAGGGTACTGGGGATCCATCATTGGACCATGATAGGATCAGAACAAAGAAAAAAAGAAGGGATATATCTTACAAAAAATATTTATTTGTCAAACTTGTTACATAATATACATGAATAAATGCAGTATTAAAACTTAATTTACAATTGTTTCTTATTTATTTGCTATCCTCCCTCTCATGAGTTTGACATTATGTAAAGCGGCAAGGTGTCTTGTAGCTTGCATTATGATTTGTGCAATATTGTGACGCACTTCGAAATATATTTTTTGACGGATAGCCATACTGTTCAATGTTGTGAACAGGAAAATTCAATCGTTGAAAGCCATTTCTGTTTTAATGCAACCGATGACAAAAATTTTTGTTGCATCGCGTAAAGCGTCACGAAGCAGTTTCCATTTGTGAGTAGTCATGTCTCATCGTTTTCCAGGTTCATTCCAATGATGATTATGTTTAAGCCAGTTGTTTTCCCTTTGCATTTCTTCAGAGAGTTTTTTCCATGGGAAGGGATTTTTGAATATAAGAACAACAGGCTCACTATTATCGTTGAGAGGAATGATTGCAGTTTCCTTTAGAATATAATCTTCTCTCGTTTACTTGAAACCAGTCATGTCTACTGCGTACTCCATTTTTCGCTGCAGCCTAGACGAGTTTCTTGACATCCCCACTGATGGGATTGTACTGAACGATACGATCGTGTAAGATCATGCAGTAGGCTGAAGTGTTGGCAGGAAAATCTTTTTTAGCCTCAAACTCTAGACGTACATCGACAGGAGCGCTCTTGAGAGATTCGTTTTGTCGTGAACAGTCAATAACTATGAGCGGTTCATTCTTGATGAACATAGGCTTTGTCAGCATCGGCTGTGGATCTCTACCATAGTATGATTTTTGAAAATTAGCATACATATCATAGAGAATCGCATACTGATTGTTATATATGTCGAGATTCATATTGTTGTATGGATAATATTGTGAATTTAAGAAAAGTTTCACATTACTTATCTCACAATGATCAAATCTACTGGCATTTGCAGTTCTTACAGCTTTTCTCTTTGTTTGTAGCCCGAGAATTACAAAACGAGGTTTCTCCAGTTGATTTGAAGTTTTCACTGTCCAGACGTGTTTATTCGTGCTTGGGAGAAGAGGATATTCAAATATCTCCCAAGAACGAAAACACACAGAGATCGGATTATCTTTACCAATGAAATTCAATAGCTGAATTTTTTGTTTATCAGATGCAATGACATATGGCATTAACCATTCTATTTTCGTTATTTTTACTTCACAATCTTCATAAGTAGTTGCACCAGCTGTCGTAGTTCCTTCCTGGATTATTGCGTTCAAGTCGCTTCTCGATCTTGTAAGAATGAGCTCATGCTTCATGTTAACTATAATTTTTTTATAGTCTTCTGCAAAGCCCATGATCATACTCAGCGGAATCGCAACGTCAAAGTTTCCCTTTTCATCGACAAACGATTTGTCGTCCTCTTCATTGCCAAGCCAGCCTGCATTTTCTAGCATGTTATTCTGATTCGAATTAAATGAAGTCCATCCTTTCATGATAGTGCTCAAACCTACATTTTTACTTTTATCTATCTCCACAGCATTAATTTTATAACGAATTTCATCAAACAGATGACAAATGCCATTGTTCGCGAATTTAGTTTTAGCTGGTGCTGTTGATCCACTTTTGAGTTTCAATTTTCCACATACATGGATAGAACTACGTGATGGCAAGGGACATAGATCTTGATGTTGGATAGAAATACGAATCTCATCACTATTATTAAAGCTTAATGATGAGTATGGTTGATGGGCGTGTACCTCGTAATGAGCTATAGACTCATCGAATACGACACCTGATTGAATGCTTAGAGTTTCGTCCATTTTTCTGGAAGCAGCAAAGAATTATACACGTGAATTTTTTTCACGAACTTTGAGTCCTAGGCTTTTCAGAAACTGAATGCTCTTCCGTGTTAACGGTTTGAGTTTCTTCGGTCGACTGATGACTCGTTGACATGGTGGCTGACTTATATATGTTCCAGAATTGTAAACGATGCCCATTATACTGATTTGATGTGAAGTCTTATAGTGATTTCCTCTCCTCGAAAATTCACCAAATTTCCATCCTGATCTACAATTCGAATTTGTAGATGATCTATGCACTTGACACTGAGTGGTAGATATATCACATGAGACGGAACTTCTAAGATTTTGTATCCTGGAGGCACTCTGGGAAAGAACTCATGGATTGTATGAACTTTTTTATTATTGATATAAGCACCTGCAGTAATATTGCACTCAACTCTGAGTGCATTGATTCTCAATATTTTTACAGGTAAATCAGAGCTGTGTTGTATGTTCTCTTTGAGAATGCGAGGAGCAAAGCCAAGGAGACTGCCTATTGAATCGTGAGGTCTGAGATCTATCAGATGACTGCAGAGAATTTCACTTCTGAGAGTATTGTTGTTAGCTTTCAAAGAAAATTCAATTCCTTTGGATTTCAAAGTTTCTTGTAAAAATGTATTGATAGCATCAATCTCATAACTGCCAGTAGGGATTGCAATAATATCTTTTTTGCTCAAATGAAGTTTATTATTTGATAGGTCGACATTGGGAATAGAGTTAAATGTTAAAAGTTCAACTAATCCCGAGACGAAATTCTTATGCTGTGGTAGTTCAATCGAAGGAAAATATTGTGCTTCTAAGACAGATGAGTTTCCTGAGAGACTCAGAGTGAAACTATCTTCCATGACTGATCGAATAATAATGAATCCATTTGTCTGCGAGCACCTCTTTTATAGTTTTCCAGCTAAGAAGTAGAGACAAAGATGGCCACATATGAATGAGTCAAAATTTTGATATCTTTTGTAATTGTATTTCACTTCTTTCACGTTAAAATACATCATGAGATCCTTGGGAGGTTTGAGATCACCAAAACTATCAAAATAAATCACTTCACCTTGCTTGCTATAACAAACCCAGTGAGTACCTCTATTTTGATAGTCATCCAGGTTAACCACTGTCGATTCATTATACCATGGACCATTGGGAGGCAGATTATTTCTCATGAAAACACCTCGGAAATCTGAGAGTTTCATCATATGAGCATATTTTTTTAGATCGTAGTCAGTCAGTGGACGATTCGGCAAAGTTAAATCGAAGTTCTTTTTTTCTATTCACTTGATTGCCACGACCGATATGAGTAGGTGACATAAATAATCCCATTCCAGTTTTATAGGGCTTAAGATGGAGTCCTTTGCCTAAAGCAATAGCTTCCATGGTCTTATTATGCCTCTTACTCTCTTCATGATTTTTCTGCGCGGCTTTAGCATCATTAACAGCTTTAGCTATTCCAGCAGCACCTCCTGCTAGAGCACCAGTTGCACTGAGTCCTGCAAATAGTGGAATGAGAAAAGGAAGAACTCCTCCAATTTTCGATGGAAGCGGTAGAACTCGAGGAATGATAACTTTTTTCTTTCCTCCTGCACTCTTAACAGTTTGACGTGCACCCTTCAAGGCTGATTGAATAACCTTGCGAGAAGATTTACTTGCAGTCATTGATTTTTTAGCCGCAGTCACTAACTTATTAAATTTCAGTCCCATTCCTGTTTTTCCTTTTAATTTCATAGCACTGTTAACCGCCAAAGCAAATGCTTTTTCAGCAAGACTAGCATCTTTGGCTCTGACACGTTGCGAAGCTTTATCAGCAAGCTTCTTGTCAGCTGCTCTACGATCTCCGTTTTTATCAGAGTATGCTATGTCATGTTCTTTACACGCCTGATCGAGCTGATTAATTCCAGGATCTCCTCTTTTCATTCGCTTTTTCGATTTGGTTCCGGGACCGCAGTATCGATATCCGGGAAGATGCATTTCAAAGGGTAAGTTATTGATAACTTTATCAAGCAGTCCATTGCCTTTCGGCCCTTTCTGAGATTTGTGAATGATCATCTCTCTTCGAGTGTTGATTTACAACTGACGATCAA
The DNA here is from genome assembly GCA_012977825.3 of Pteromalus puparum. Classification (NCBI taxonomy): domain Eukaryota; kingdom Metazoa; phylum Arthropoda; class Insecta; order Hymenoptera; family Pteromalidae; genus Pteromalus; species Pteromalus puparum. The sequence continues at coordinate 22,953,160 of CM053171.1, forward strand.
GGTATAAAACAAGCGTTTATATTTCAAGAGCTCAATGTTGAATCTGACTCTGTTACGTGAACATGGATTTTACTGAGCAGAATGTCAAACTCCCCGTCGGGAACTTCGATTTTGGAAAAGAGAAGAGAAAGAAGCGACATGGTGAATTACTGCCAGATAGTATACGAGCAGTATTCTGCGGACCATCAAATTGTGGAAAAACAAATAGTTTATTGGCTTTAATTACACATCCCAATGGTCTTAGGTTCGAAAATTTGTACGTATACTCAAAATCCTTGAATCAGCCAAAGTATCAATTTCTCAAGAATGTCTTGGAGCCGATTGAAGGAGTATCATATCTTCCGTTCAGTGAGCATGAATCCGTAGTATCTCCAGATGAAGCACTTCCAAATTCAATTATGATATTTGATGATGTCGCTTGTGAGAAGCAGGATAACGTCCGAGCATTTTTCTGCATGGGGAGACATAAAAGTGTAGACAGTTTCTATCTATGTCAATCATATGCCCATATAGGAAAACATCTCATTAGAGATAATGTTAATTTACTAGTGATTTATCGTCAAGATGATGTGAATCTTAAGCATATCTATGAGGATCATGTGAACACCGATTTAACTTTCAATGAATTTCGAAATCTTTGCTCAGAGTGTTGGAAGAATGATAAGTATGGATTCATTGTCATTGACAAAGATAGAGCGATGAATGAGGGTCGATACAGAAAAGGATTTGACTGTTTTGCAATAAAAAAGGAATTATGAGTGTAAAACTTACAGTACAGTTGTAGACATCATCTCGACAGCATGTCAGACTTCAAGGAAGAGAAGAATATTCTCAGCGAGCTCTTGCGAGCTCGTGAGGCTATTAAAAGAAAATACACTCTATTAAAACATGAAAAAGATAATTTTGAAAAAGTCATCGGTGATACTCTGAAACCAGTCATCACACCACTCGAGAAACTTGTTGACATGAAAAGTGAAAGCCTACAGCAGCAGCATCCATCTAATCACATTTTGGATACACACAAGAGTAAAAAAATGAGAAAACGAATAAGAATTGACAGATCAAGTATGCTAAACGATCTAAATAATAATAATAATAATTCAAGTTTATTCAACGATGATGATGATGATGATGATGATGATTTTGAGTCAATGACTGGCACAATAATCAATTCTTCATTTAAATCTATGAGTGGAAAAAAAAATGAATCATCGGAAGACTTCTTGTCATTGCTGGATAAAAGCCGCAAAACAATTGATAATATATATGGAGTGCGGAAAGTTGATGGAGTGTATATGATAGGTGATTCAGAAATTGAATTTGATGATAAATATGTCATAGTCAGAGGTGAAAGTTATCCTAAGAGTAGTGGACTAATGGAATTGCTATTTAAAAAATATCCGGATGAACTTCTTTTGAGTTCATCAGATCGTGAAAATTATCGCAAGATCCTGGAAGCAACAAATGCTCATCGGAAAAAATACAGCAAAAATGAATCCTTGCGAGGTTCGAGGAGTAATAAATTTAAGAATGTCTTGGCACCAATGTTCCGTAGCACTCCAAATAAAAACAACATCAGCAGCAGTGGCAGAGGACTTATACCTAAATATAAAATAGCTAAGAAAAATTCTTCTATAGATCTCGTCTACTGGGATGATCCAAACGAGCTTATCGATCGACTCAGATTATTGATTGCCGAACGATCTGCTGGAAATAACAATCACGTCAATGAAATCCAATCAATTATTGAGGAATTACGTGAAGCTGGGCATATATATTAATCCACAACTCTCTTATTTGGATCAGTAGCATCATGAGTCTCGATGTGTTTGGAAGAAAACTTGAGGGCTCGCAAGTGAGTCGCGGTCCTCCAGGCATTGGTTTCAATTTGACATCAGACGGTGATTTTGATTTAGAAAATAAGCGGCTTTGCAATCTAGGAGCCCCGCGTGATCCAAACGATGCAATCACCGTGCATTCACTGAAAGTTATCCTACAAACTGAAATAAATTATATAGCTTCTAAACTTGCTGGAATAAGTAAAGTTATAGATGAATATAAGCAGGAAGTTGAAAAACATCAAGTGGAAGTGGCTGAAAAACTGAAATATCTCTATAGAACAACTCAACGTAATTCCGCTGGTGTTAATTATATCATTGAAGAATTGAATAGACAATTAAAAGATCGTATAGAAGAATTTCCAGAGGATTATCATCCGCTATAGACGATAAAGATGGAACGTCAAAGAGTAGCTGAAGAGCTGCATAAGCCAGCACGTCGTCGGTACAAGAGAAGAAAATATGTCATACGTGGTATAGATGAGACTTGGCAAGCTGATCTTGTTGAAATGATACCTTACTCTGATGAGAACAAAGGTTTGCATTACTTACTCACTGTCATAGATATATTTTCAAAGTATGCATGGGCCGTCCCTGTCAAGTCGAAGAGTGGTAATGATGTTACTGCAGCTATGAAGTCGATATTGAAACAAGGACGAGTACCGAAGAATCTACAAACTGACCAAGGAAAAGAATTTTACAATTCAAGTTTTCAGAAACTCATGAAGAAGCATAAGATAAACTTATACTCTTCACATAGTAATCTTCATGCTAGTATATGCGAGCGTTTTAATAGAACATTAAAAAATGCAATGTGGTTAGAGTTTAGCAAACAAGGAAGCTATAAATGGTTGGATATTCTACCTGACTTGGTCGAAGCTTACAATTCGAGAAAACATCGTACAATAGGGATTGAGCCTATAAACGTTACGCAAGCAAATGAGAAAGAGATCAAGAGACGATTTCCAATTGAAATGCCACCAGCGAAAAAACCGAAATTTAAAGTAGGAGATAAAGTACGAATAAGTAAAATAAAAAATATTTTTGAAAAGGGTTACACACCGAACTGGTCTACTGAAATTTTCACGATAACGCGAGTTGTAAAAACAAATCCGTTAACTTACCGCCTCAAAGATTATTATGATAAACCCGTCTCTGGCGGCTTTTATGAAACGGAAATTCATAAAACTATGTATCCTGAAATTTATCTAGTGGAAAAAGTTTTAAAGAAAAGTGGTAAACGCATATATGTTAAATGGTTAGGATTTAGTGATGAGCACAATAGTTGGATAGATGAAAATGAGATTGTATGATTTATTATCTAGGATACAAATACATAAATAAGAAAACAATTGTAAATTAAGTTTAATACTGCATTTATTCATGTATATTATGTACAAGTTTGGACAAATAAATAGTTTGTTTTTTGAAAACTAATCAATCTTTGTATTTCATCATCATTTTAGCAAGTACTGAACTTAAAAGAAGTTCCACCCTGATATGCTATGAATAAACTGAGTTTATTTGCTGCATTAGAAAGATTATTGAATAGTTCTTGATCTTTCAAGATTGCAGAAGAGATCTTCTCCGGCAGAAATATTTGAAGGCTGTCATCGAATTCGGCCACGACCTTCGTGCCGAATCTCGTCTTCACCTCCTTGAGTGCAGTCACTATGTACGGGTGATCTTTTTCTAGGTCCGTGGCTTTCTTCTTAGGCAAGAACTCGCGCTCAGTAATCTTGTTGAGTGCAGATAGATCCATTCTGAAAAAAAGTGAAAATAAGAATTTTTATGTTAGAGAAAAATATTTTGTAAGAGAGAAAATTTATCTTTGAGAGAATGAACTTACTTATAAAGTTAGTTGATTCTTGATTTCTTTGCAGAAGATTGGTAGTTTTCAAGCTTGACTGTGCTCTTCATCGTGGTGCGTCGGTTCATATAGCCCATTCCCCACCACAATTTCTGTCCCCTTCCATTGCCTCTCGTAGAATATCCCTTCTTGTTTTTCTTTGTTCCGATCCTATCATGTCCAATGATGGATCCCAGTCCCCTATCATTCTTTTTCATACTTTTTTTATACTTGTTGATACTTTTTTTATACTTGTTAATGCTCGCTCTAGAGAAAAAACGCTATATATTAGAATGAGACAGAGAGTCCCTTTCCCCCACTCTTGCCTTCTTAGAGAGAGCGCGCAGCATATTAGAAAGAGCATAGAGGTAATACTACTATAGAGGGAAGGAGCCGTAGGCTCGCTCTAGAGAGAACGCAATATATTAGAATGAGACAGAGAGTCCAGAGGACCGAGAGTCCCTTTCTCCCACTCTGGCTTTCTTAGAGAAAGCGTGCAGCATATTTGAAAGAGAGCGAGAGCTACGGGCATAGAGGTATTACTACTATAGAGGGAAGGAGCCGTATGCTGGCCCTTCCCTCTATAGCCAGAGAGGGGGAAACTATCCCACTCTCTCATCGGGCCCAATAGTAGAGAACGCTATAGGCATTCCAAAAGAGTGGGATAGGCATTCGAAAAATCCCTCTTTTGGAAAAAACGTGGGTGAGAGTGGGAAAACTATCCCACTCTCTCATCGGGCCCAATAGTAGAGAACGCTATAGGCATTCCAAAACATATGGGACAGTGGGGAGAACCATCCCACTCTTTCATCGGCTACTAAAACACTCTGAGAGGGGGTTGCGGCAGAGAGGGAGAATCCTTCACACTCTCCCATCGGTACCAAAACACTTTGAGAGGAGAGGGGGTATTTTAGTATGCCTATGTTTTGTTATGCCTATAGCCTATCTACTATTTTCTGCACCACGTCGATGTAGCGTTGCGTATTATTGTGAGAAAAGTATCGCCACATTCGTTCGCGTATAGTACGGTTCAATTTCTCGACTACAGCCGCTTTGATATCGGGATTTCGCACTGTACGGAATTCGATATCATGTTTCTTTTTAAATTCTTGAAACGACGAGCCTACAAACTCTTAACCCTTATCGGATTGCAAGAGTATCGGGACGCGTCCCTCACTGCGTTCGAGTATTCGGCCAAAGGCTGCGGTAACGTTGGCGGTTGTCTTATCGCGTAGTGGCTCTATCCAGGCCTGTTTACTCAGCACATCCACTACTATCAACAGGTAGCAGTAGCCATTGTTGTGTTCTTTAATCGTGGGTTATTGAAGTAGATCGCACTCCCATACGTCGTCAATGTTGGTCACGTTGTAGCTTAAACGCGGAAATTTACGCTTAACAGGTCTGTGCAGCGTATAGGCATCTTGGTTGCTAAGCCACTCGTATATACGTTCCTTTTCCCGCTTGTCAGCCGCACTAANTCGCTGAGCCGAGATTGCGTGCACCTGCGTAACCTGCCTCGTGCGAGACATCGTATTACTGCTTCTCGTACGACATGTCGTCAAAAGTTGTCAAGACTTAGCCACTTGTTCTTTGCTTGTCTTCTCGTCAAAGCAGGTGATGCGGCAGCCGCTGATTTGCTTTCAGCGTCGTTAATTTCCATCAACGCGTCAATGCTCTCTTTACTAGGTAGTCGACGTTTAGCTGTATTACTCGGATATGTCAAATTTTGACCGATTTTTAATATTTCTGGGTTTTCAATCAGGTTGATCGGTGTGTCGACCGTCTTGATGAATTTGGCGAAAGGAAAACGTCCTACAGGCACTTCCGACGGTTCCACTGGTTTTTTCTTGCGTGCGACAACGTCGCTAATCAGCTCTATAATGTTGGAATCTTGTATGGGCTTGCCATCTATACTGACCCTGCCTGTGCTATCCCACTTGAGTCGATCGCCGGCAACTGTTTTCCAGTGTTTTAGCAGAAGGCGTGCTTTTTGAGCGTAACTTTTCGGCACACTGTCGAGTATAATTTCTTCAGTCATAGGCGCCGACGTAGCCTCTATTTCGTCGATATCATGCTCGTAATCGTGCTCGGCGGCGATACGTTCAGAATCTTTGAAAAACAGATATCGACGCAGTATTTGTAAATAGTTTTGACATTTTTCACGCTCGTCAGTAAACTTATTCGAATGTAGAATCGCGTGCATCTCAGAATCGAGTCTAGATAGATTGTCGCCGCATGTTTGAACCGAGTTTTCACATGAATCGTTCACTGTTGTGGCTGCTGGTTGAACGTTTTGCATACGCGAGAACATATCTTCGGGCACGATAATCATTTTTCTCGCGCGATCCATTTTGTAGTCGTCACGACTAGTCTGCTGCTGCTGCTGCTCACTTGTTGTTAAAAAGCTGCGAGACGAGTGCGCCGATGATAGGTGCAAGTAGAATCGGTAAAAAAGCACCACCGTGCTGTAGCAGTACTCGTTTGTTTTTCTGCCAGTCGTGGGTTTTCTTATTATTGCAATTTGTCAATTTTCTCAACACGTTTTTGTGTTTTTTAAGTCGACGTTTATGCGCGTCTTTGATTTTGACTACACCTTGCAAGATGTTCAAAGCGCACTCGCAAATGCAACGTACGAGTCTCTTGTCGGCTGTGCGTAAAAGTGCCGTACGCTGTTGACCGTCCGTGTGACAAAGAGCGTTCAGTACGGCGACTCGTTTTCTAATGAAATGCTTACCCACTGGTATGCAATATCCAGCTCATTTCGATGTCGTTGGCGCCATAGCTTCTCACCTACTATCTAGTCGCAGACTCATGCATACGCTTTTCGTCTTTATTAGCGAAATTTAGCGTATTTCGGCACGTACGCGTACTGAATTTTGTCGCTCGGAAATATACACGTGCGAACTCTATACTCATCCAGTGCTGCTTGAGTCAGATCGAGAAAAAGGTGTATGCCTCCTGCAGGAACTTTGAATCTTCCGGATAGATTTGTCGTGCGAGGTGCTGAATCTGAGCTCTATCGCGTGGGTTTTTAAATATCACCAGATACTTTGAATTTAAACTTATGTCACGCTGCGATTTTCCCTGGTGAAAAATATTCTGCGTCACTAAAAAAACCGATAAATTCAAATGATGAGACGAGCGCGAAAACAAATTGAGAACTACATCGTTCGATGATTCACGCATCAGATCGTCGAGAATTAGTAATTTTTTCTTCTCCGTATCCTCAGAATAATCGCTTCGCTGCGGTAGTCCTTTTCGAAACTCGATAGGTACAGCAGAGCTTCCGCCAACTTTGAATTCGCTACGGTAGGCCTCTTGCCACTCGGTATAGTAGAGCAGAACCCTTTCAAAGCGAGCGTCGCACATCTGCGGCAGATGCTCGAGAAATTTTTTCAGGAACCAGCTTTTACCAGCTCCTGTGGGTCCTGCTATGCATGCCGTGAATGGATCCTTCCAACGCGTATCCATATTTTCAACTGAATAATTTTCTCTCCATCACGCGCTTTTTTATTAAAAAACTACAACCGCGGGCGGCGGCGGGCGCGCGCGCGCGGACTGATACGCGTATACTCACGCGGGACCGCGTATACGCGTATACTCACGCGGGACCGCGTATACGCGTATATTTGCGGCACGAGGATCAGCGTATACACACACGGACTTCGTATACGCTTATATGCGTGGCACGAGCATCAGCATATACCCGTGGCCGAGCGCGTGCGAGCCACCCGTACGCGCATACGCGCGGCTCGAGTATAAGCGTAGTCGACCGCCCGGGGGAGGGGTCTGATATTCATAAAACGTATGAAAAAAAAAATAGCATGTACCGATGCACAGATTATTTTTGAAAAGATAAAAATTGAAAATTACTTAGTCAGACAATAATGTAAACAAGTAATTTGAACATAAATTATTTAACAACAAAGTATTAATCGTGAAAAAAACAAAAATTGATTTATTATTAGAGCACTAAAATAGTAAAATGAGAGGACAAAGGAGAAGGATACGGTGCATTAAGAAAATAAGTACAGTAAAATATGACATTATTTTTTCTTTATTAAAATTAATAATAAATTTATTTGTACAAAACTTATAAATATATAACGCACGCGCACACACACACACACATACATACGCACACATTATTCTTAATTTTTATACCCAAACGGAAGCGATATTGTCGGTGATAGGTAACGACGCTTTTTTAAAACTACGCTACGGGTTTTAGATTCCCGACGTGTCACAACAGCGTGATCGGGCATTCTTCTAATCAAATCAAAATTTAACCTAATATTACTGTCATCTCCATTCTCACGATAACGCTCATCAAAATATTCAATATCATTCATACGCTTAATACTATCAAAATGGATACTTATAGAATTAGAATAATTTAATCGTATACCCATAACTTTACATTGTTCTACGACCTGACCTGTAGCTGGCACCACAGCTCGGTTACCATAGAATTTTGGTCCACCCGTCTTCTATTTCGCTGCTGGAGATGCGAAAGAGAACCCTGTCCGTGTATTCTGGACATGGATTCACCAAGATCACCTTCACCTCCACCATCACCAGACGACGAAGCAGCCACGCCAACATCGCGTCCTGGAGCCTACGGCTTTCACAGGATGCCAACGCCGCCAAAAGAGCTGGTGCCCGGCCTACTTCGAGGTGGGTCAATACGCTAACTTCGTCAGCAGCAAGCAATCCGCGTGTGTACGTGTATCGACTGTTTGTGATTGAGTGTTTTTTATTTAATACAGTTTATTGCGTATCGTTAGTTTGTAAGGTGTAAATATTTCTCGATGAATGCGCGCACGCATACACACACACACGCGCGCGCGCGCATGCGCTCACACACACACACACACACTTCATTTTTTTACTTTGTTGAATAAATATTAAACTGAGTGAAAAGAAAATCTCTTTCTTCTGCGTACAAAAATCCCCACTCCCATCAATAATCCCCAAAGCTGAAATTTAGAGTAAGCTTTGTGGCACCGTGAAGTAGGGCCATATATGCGTACACTCATTTCGTTATGATTCATTCTTCGCGCAACTGGCAATGAAGCAACTCGACAATGGGTCAGGAGCAAAGCAAGCAGCAGCAGCAGCAGAATAAAGGTTCTACGTGGAAGGAGAGACAGCCTCTCATGAAGACAAAGCAACCAATGCCACAGAACAACTAGTCATCATTCTCCACCAATACTTTCTCATTTCCAGAGAAAAGCGGCTACAACAATCTGTCTAAAAAAAATGGCTGTCTTGGGGACAGCCGATAGAAGTGAATACTGAAATAGGTGTGTTGTAGATTTTTATTTTGTTTGTTTAATAGGTGAAATAATAAAAATATGTTTATCGTTATTCGTACATAATTTATTTACAACTTTACTTATCTATGGTAGAATCACAGGTATCTTCATTTTTTAATTCAATTAAAGAAACAATTGGTTTGTGGTAACTAAAGTATGATATAAATGTTTTAGAATCTATTTTATATAAAAATCTTGAAAATCCCAAGACAGCCATTTTTTTTTCATATTGAAAAACAATGGGCCCTTTTCAGGGCCACCATATAAATATAAACGTAGAACACTCTATTTACAGCACGGGCAGGATCAGAGTCACCGCTAGGGCAATAAAAGCTCAACAGGTATACGAACGACAGGTAGACGACTGCTTTAGGACGAGAGAAAGAGAAAGGCTGCTCGGTGGGAGAAGAATCGCGTCATCGAAAGCGAGTTCGGGCCCGTATAGAGTAAAAGGGGGGAACCTCGGCTCGAAAAGACTTTAGAGGTACGGTATGGCGTAGAAGAGAGAGAGAGAGAGAGAGAGAGAGAGAGAGATTTAGATTTAGATTTTTAGATTTTAAATATTTTATTTATGTACATTATGTTGTACAAAATTATTAATGCTAGTAGTAAGTTCTATAGCTGTTCGTTAATGCTAGGGCGGTGAATGAGTGTGAAAAGTAATGAAGGCGAGATGGGTGACGAATGCTATTTGGTGATCTATGTACTCTCTTGTGCGAGGAAGTAGCGCTTAGCTTGCGTTTTGAACTGAGTGATGGATCTATTGTCACGAAGATGGGATGGTAAGGAGTTCCAGAGGTATGAGGCACTGATATGGAATGAGTTCCTCAGTGTCTCCGTGCCGAAGGGGGGGATATCCAGGGCAGTCACCTCACCCCTCACAGGACGGAGTGCGACGTGGAAGTCAAAGAAGGCCAAGATGTACGATGGTGTGGCAGTGTTGAAAAGTTTTCTGAGAAAACAGGCCGCAAAGTACTTCCTACGCCCGGCGGTGGTGAGCCATTGCAATTCACGTCTGTAGGGGGTGATGTGCTCGTCCCTCCTTACACCAAAGATGTAACGTATTCCTGTGTTCACCAGTCTCTGTAGTTTAGTGTCAAGTTCTTGAGTAAGGTCACAGTATACTAGAGAACAGTAGTCTATGATGGGGAACAGCAGTGCTTGCACGAGATGTTTGCGCAGCTCTTGGTTGAGAGAGAGAGAGAGAGAGAGAGAGAGAGAGAGAGAGAGCGGCACGCGCGCTAAGAGCTCCGGGCTGATATAGCGTAAAGCGGTGGGGGAAGCTGCCGCCAGAAAAAAACGCGTCATCGAAAGCGAGTTTGGGCCGGTATGGTGTAGAAGGAGAGAGAGAAAGAGAGAGAGAGAAAGAGGCTCGGGGCTGGTATAGCTTAAAGTGGTGGGGAGCTGCGGGGCTTGTATAGACCAGATACGTGACCTATATAGTTTATTTAAAAAATATCTGGTGATATAAATTATGCCACTTGTACCATTGCTCCCATATATATATATATATATATATATATGTGTGTGTGTGTGTGTGTGTGTGTGTATATAGGTCAACTTGGCAGGCGCCAAAATTTAATTATTTAAATAATAATTTAATTAAACAATTGAAAGTAGGTCATGCCCCCTAACTATGACACACTTTTTTATCGGTTGTTTATACAGTAGCGGTCATAAATCATGTAAATTGGCTAATTAGCCTATTAGCCTAAATAGCTACTGTTTATATAAACAAGTGCTACTGTTTACATAAACACCGGCTACTGTGGGGCCAGCCGTCTGGCCACGCCCCCTGTCTCTCCATACCAGCCCATATACTACTGGCAATGTTCCCAAAATATTGGGACATGTTTGGGAGATAACCAACCTTGCAATGAAAAAGCGGACATTCTAGTGCGTGTCAACGTTGCCTAATGGTTGCAGCAATGTTGTTTTTAGCACTAGCAATATTGCCAAATCTAGCTAGTCTTGCAATGCAATGTTGAGGCAATGTTTCCAAAATATCGGGTGCTATAGGGGACTGTTCAGCCTTGGGACGCTCCGCTGCTACCTCAGTCCAGGACAAGAACGGCTTGGATTATTGCAATTTTTCGCAATGTTACAAGATATAAGAGACCAATGTGGGCAATCTATACCATTTAGTGACCGCAACACTTCATTACAAGAAAGTAGATGACTAGATAAATCGCTATGAAGATTACTTCAACTGCCAAGTTGGCAATGGGTACTACCAGCACAGTGCTGGTGGTGGTGGTGGTGGTGAAAGACGGGGTCCCTAAACTGTAGAAGTTGGTCATATTTACATCGGGTTTCCCTATCAAAGAGGTCACGGTACTTTCGGCTCCTTTCTAGCTGGCATATTTCGCCACGTTCTTTCACTCATCAGTCGAGAGGCCAAAGCTGTAAGTAAAGAGGCTGTACGTACGGGGTTTAATATTATATCCGACGCCGCAACACACAATACACCAGTTAAGCAGTCCTTCCGCGATCGTGTGAGAGAATCTGGCGAGATTCTCAAGAGAAAAGCTGAGGAGAAACTGGACAAGTTGATATAGGGGTCAGGATATAGGCTCAGTTGCAATTGCTCGATGGACCTGTCATAGTGTGAAAGAAAAGAAAAACAGGTGTCGCTAAAAGGAAAAAAACAAGTCGAAGAGTGGTGGTGTTGTGAAGAATCATCGTGGGTTTCGTCAATAACAAAGCGTTCAATGGTGATCAATCCCTTCAATTTTAAACATTTTAATATAAACTTTCGATGTTTTTACGTTGATGGGATGCAAGTACTCTCGAAGCCATTGCAACCAGACTTTACAACAAGAAATCTATATGTGAATGCATATCACATGCTAAGCGTTATATTAGGAGTACGTTTTAGCAATGCACTAACAGAAACTGTCAATTGCATTCTGTACGCAGAGTATGATAATATTTTGAAAATTGATGCTTCATGTCAAGTGATCATCGATTTTAGCAGTTAAAAACAGTTTACTTCTTACAGATGACGCTACTTTCTACTACTGCCTGATATAAACGCCGTGCAAGTGCCTCCCAAAGTCAGTCCCTCTCTCTCTCTCTCTCTCTCTCTCTCTCTCTCTCTCTCTCTCTCTCTCTCTCTCTCTCTTTCTCTTATTTTTTTGCAATCTAACGCTAGCATATATGGGTGGAACCCAATCGTGGATGTGATCATTGATATTCAATTATTTAAGGGTGCCAAACATCAGAATGTACCAAAAGAGATTGCCGTAGTGGCTGTTGATGGAATCTTTAGTAGTCATTGGATACTGACACCAGCGATAGCGCTTGATCATCTGAGTGAAGATATATGGAATGAGAATGATTGGTTGATCCGTAATGATAAATGGCTATTGTTGCGCAAAATAATACCTCGTAAATTTTTAACCTCGAGTACGATTAAAAATGTCCGTCTTTCAATAAATTATTGTCCGTTGTTTACTGTATGCATCACGCTGTCAAAACTTGTCATCGTAATTATCGAAGTGCTTTAAATAACGTTTGGCTGTCTGTGCGTGATTCTAAGAAAAAAAAACTGCTGCCAATTCATTAGCACGTAGCTTCCTGCAACTAAATTGATAGTTCTAACAAATAAAATATTGTTTGAATATACAATATCTCAATGCTATTTTATATATTTTTAATCTTACTTATATTCCTATAGAAGCAATTTTCTTAATAAAAGACTCTAAGAATTAGAAAGAACTGACAAAAATTTGTCAAATATACTGAACTGACAGAATCGATCGTTTAGTTATAAAGATATATAAATTAAAAAAAAACACACATGAAACGGAAAAAGATTATGATAATTAGAAAGATCAGATCCAAATCTTCTAAATAGTGAAGTTACAGAATCTATTGTTTAGTTTTGAAGATATATATAAACAGAAAAAGGACCAAATCACTTTGTAACAAAATATTTGGTTGCATATCGAGACTTTTCGCTATTTTTAGATTTAGACAACTTTTAATCCAAGTAACTATTTTTAACCCACCAGGGCTAACATTAAAGATATTATCTCATAATTTGATCCTATGAATACGTATTTTTTGTTTGCACTCCCAGACATTGAGTTCAAGTACTAGTACATGTCGTTGCAATGGCTAGTTTTCGTTAATATTGCTCTCGTAAATTTCTTATAAAATTATTTAAATTGCCCAGAGAGCATTGTGCTGAGCCCGATTTCATAGGATCATCCCTTCTTCAGTGTTCTATATATGCTATAGAATAAGAAAAGAATGGCCGCGGGAATGTAACACCTATCTTTTTTTAACTCTATATACGTTCTAAAAAATATTGTTCATTCCGTAGGCTAAAAGAGCCCACTTCACTTTCTTGGTACACAACATGTTATTACTAATTCAAATCTTCATTTTTGAGGGAAGAGTACTCACTGGGGCCGCACGTCTAAATCAACAAATGGTCCTGCGATCCTGGTCAAGTATTGCACTCTTATTTGGTATTTAAAAACCGCTGCCAATTCATTGGCACGTACGTCGCTTCCTCCAACTTAATTTATCGTTGCAATAAATAAAATATTGTTTTGATATATAGTAGTATGTTTTTAAATGAATTTTCTGTATGTAAACTCAGATAAATACGTAGCCTAATCATTAAGTTTCGTTGAGTTTAACAAAAATAGTAATTTTCAGTTACACAGTGTATACAGGGTGAGAGACAAAAAATTTAAATCTTAATATCTTTTAAAATAAACGGTTTCATAATTCGTAAGCTGCAAAAAAAAACTTAGCCAAAGTAAGCAAAAGATCTATATTTTCCCGGAATTTCAACTTAAATAAAGCCTTTTAACAGTACGACATAGAAAATCCGATTTTTTTAGTTTTCGATTTTTAGCTCAAAAACTAGTCAGAAAAAAGGCTTTAAATTTTTTACAGTAAGTAGATATTATTGTTGTCTATTATCATGATTTTTTTCAGAACGTTTGACCATTTAGTTTTAAAGATATAAACTTTTTTTTAAAAAACACCTTTTTTATCATAAAAATTGAACGAAACAGTCAATCTGGAAAATCTTGCGGGAAAAAGTAGCGAATTATATGCTCTTTTAGATACACTATTGTTAAATATATTGTATAAATCATATCATTAGAAAAAAGCAATTCAATTTTTTCACAAATCGAAAAATGGCTATAATATGGCCATAAAATGGTCAGAATAATAAAAACCGCTGCCAATTCATTGGCACGTAGCTTCCTCCAACGAAATTTATTGTTCCAAAAAATAAAATATTGTTTTAAAATACAGTTTGTGAATGCTATTTAAATATTTTCAAGTTTCATTATTTTGCTGTAGAAGCACTAGACACCCCTATAAGAGGAAGCCTAGTGATATATATATATATATATATATATATATATATATGTACATATCAGTATGACATAAATTCATAGGGAGGGACTTTAAAACGTGCAACCACACCCTTAGAAGAAGGAGCCAAATTTTTGAAAAAATCGGTTTTTACATTTCAGCTCTTTATTTGAGAACTGCTCAACAAAATCGTTTAAAATTTTAACAGCGGATAGCTTTGTTTATGATGAATTACCACATAAAATTTTGAGGCATTTGACTACATTGTTTGAAAGATATAAGAAATTAAAAAATTTTCAAAAAAAATTCAAACCTTGATATCTTGAGAACCATAGGGGTTTAAAAGCTGCGCAATGAACTTAACCAAGACACATAAAATATCTACCTTTTCCCAAAATCTCAAGTGCAATTAGGCTTTTTTTATGCCAGTAATCGAGGCACAAAACAAACTCATTTTTTTTCTCGATTTATTACTGAAAAAATAAGTAGTCAAATCACTTGAAATTTTAATGAAATATAGTTTGACATGTGACATGATTTTTTTTCGTGAGGTTATGATGTTTAGTATCAGAGATATGAATTTTAAAAAAAAAATCACGTTTTTTATTTTATCTGCCGAACGGAGCGGTCGGTCCCGAGGACCAAACGGGGAAAAGTAGGTAATTTTATTATTTTTAAAATGTATTTTAGCTGAATTGTTTGATAAAAATCAAAAATCGCCATAAAAAAAAAATAATTAAAAAAATTAAAAAAAAAATGTTTTTCCCGAATTCAGAATCCAAAAATAGATATGCATGTTAAATTTGATTAATATTGAAGAAGTAGTTCCAGAAATATGACGGTATACATCCACACACACACATCCACACACACACACACACATCCATACAGACATTTCCTAAAATCACGTAATTCGAACTTCTAACGGATCCCCCCGTCTATGGGGGCAGCTGATATGGCCCCAACACATGACTGAAAGCGGTGCCAGACTGGGTACATCATACCAGAATATAGCGCGCTGTCGCACTAGCCCATCTCCGCTCTCTCGAACCTCCCACTCCGAACAAAAGTGATTGGCTCTCTGGAGAGTTTCTAACAGGCGTCACACGACATCACACACTCGCTCAAGCCGTTTGACTGGTGCTAGCTAGGTAACCAGCCTCCCGTCTTACCGTCAGCAGAAGCCAAAGATGATTCAGGTCACTTCGGCGCGCAACCTCGGATCGCCTCCCCATCCAGGATCTCCCTTTGGCAGCTCACGGGTCGCACCGCACGGCAAACACGGCGGCCTGTTTGGTCCACGAAGCATATTTTATTTCTGCTTTACCCTCCAAGGTTACCTTGGCGAGCACTCCCCTATCCGCCACCCAGGGGACGCGCCGCATACGGGGTTACAAGCTCCCCGCGCGGTCTATAAAGTTTTAGCGAAACCGAAAATTTTACTATTACAAAGCTTCCTCTAAGAGGAAGCAAAAAAAAAATGTTCCCGAATTCAGAATCAGAAAACATATATGCATGTCAAATTTTATTACGATCGGTTGCGTGGTTCTAGAAGCATGACGGTATACATACATACACACACAGCCATCCGCACGGACATTTTCTAAAAACGCATGATTCGAACTTCAAATACCTCCAAATGCGTTTCTACGAAGTTTTAGCGAAACTGTAAATGTTACTATTACAAAGCTTCCTCTAGGAGTAAGCAAATGAGAAAGATACCTGAATTTTAAGCCATTTTTATAACTTTTTAATGAAATTTTTCAAAAAAACTGTTTTAAAATGGGGTTACTTGCTGAAGTCTCTTGCGCATTAGGTTTTAACTAAGGCCAAAAAATTAATGGTAAATGTTTATGTTAATCTAAAATGAACAAAGCTCAATACACCAAGTTTACAAAAAAGCTTTCGTATTTTTGACATGATTTTTTATCCAGAAATTCCAGCTGTGTTTATCTTTGCTGAAATGCGGAGTATGTAATTATTCTGTATTTAATTTCTGGTGAATAAATATCTAAATATCTAAATATGCAACACGTGATTAGAGTCGTAGATTATTCCCGCGGGTAAGTTCACTGCCCAAGCAATACATAATGTACTATTATTATCATTATTATTTTCTTTATTTCGTGCCAAAAAAGTACTCACATCCAAGTACTAAGTCTTGCGAAAATGTAAAATGCATTAATAAAAAGTTACTGATTCAGCGGTGTTAATTTTAAATATTTTCGGAAGATTTTTGACATACAATTAAGATGTATTACTCGAGAACATAACTTTTAATATACTTTTACTTCTTTGTCATATTAAATGTTATGTTATTCTTGGCAAATTATGAAAAGTTTCTTTTATTTCATATTTAGAGCATCTATAAGTTGAAGGGTCAATTTTTACAAAAATAAATAATGCACCCTTACAAAAATAATGTGCTGAGATCTGTGCATAGATATCTGCAGAGTTTTTACGATCTCCTCACAGATCTCTGCACAAAATTTGGACCGTCTTCTTTTAATTTCCAGAACATTCTTAAGAGCAAAAAAATATTATAATAAGTGCTTATGAAGGTGTTACCACCCGGATGATAACAAAAAGACTCTGGTTGTGAACTCAAAAATTTATATTTTTCAAGATATTAAAATGTTTTGTTCAAATAAAATTTAAAAAAATTAAAAATTCTGGAGTTCACAACCAAAGTTTTGTAGTTATTATTCAGATAGTTTATATAGGCACTCATTACATTTTCTTTTTTGCTTTTAAGAATGTTCTGAAAATTAAAAGGAGATGGTCTAAGTTTTATGCAGGGATCTGTGCGAAGATCTGAGATTATCGCACTATGTTTAAAATTTGTTATAAAAAATACGAATGCTTAAGTTTTCATAGAAAAGTTGCTTATACAGTAGATGTAAGATATACGAAAAGCTTTTCTGATGTTATTTTTCTCCAACCTAGGACACCTTCAATACGAATGGTTGCAGGAATGTGGTGGTTTTTTGTTTTAATTATGGTATCTAGTTATACTGCAAATCTTGCTGCTTTTTTAACAGCAGTGAAAATGGAAGATTCTATAAATGATGTTGAAGACTTAGCAAAACAAACAAAAATATCGTATGGTGCTCTTAAAGATGGATCAACTTATTCATTTTTTAAGGTATTTATAAAGTTACGTTAAGAAAATATTTATATATTGTATTTACTTATTTATTTATTAACTAGTTCAAAATTACAAATTGACATTTGCGAATTTCTATAGAGGTAATACAATTACCTGCACATAGGCCTTGTTTACTTATAACTATCTTATAGCTTACTTAACTTAAGGACTTTGTCAAGTTATTTTGCAGTTTGCATATTTCTTACTCATCACGTATATAATACACTAGCTAAATCCAACAAGCGCTTTGCACGTTTAATTTTCTAAGGTTGGAAGTTCAAAATCGTAACTATATTCAGACCCGATATTTGTTTATCAACCAATCAAATTGCTTTATTAACGGCTTCAAAACATCCCTTTTTGAAATAGATTGTAACGAGGTGTTTATTTTCCCGTTAATGTACTTATGACAATCATTTTACTTGTGCATGACCGTATTTATTATTAGGCGCCAGGTCATGCCATAACTTTCCAGCTTTTAAGATTCTCTTACCCGAGGAGGTTCGACTACGAAAGTTCTAGGGAAAATGGGATTTTAGGTGATTACAATATTTTCACAAATAAGTATGATTTTATCCGGCAACACTACTTCCTTTTCTCAATCACGAATCTTTCTCGGCGGGACGACAAAAAAAACCGCTGCCAATTCATTGGATCGTAGCTTCCTCCAACTAATTTTATAGTTCCAATAAATAAAATATTGTTTCAATATATAGTAGTATGTTAATGCTTTTTTAAAATGATTTCAAATGAATTTTCTATATATAAACTTAGAAAAAGACGTAGCTTTATCATTAAGTTCCGTAAGGTTTAACAAAAACAGTAATTTTCAGTTATACAGTGTATACAGGGTGAGAAACAAAAAATTTGAATCTTAATATCTTTTAAACTCGTCAGTTTCATAAGCTGCAAAAAAACCGCTGCCAATTCTTTGGCACGTAGCTTCCTTCAACCTTATGTATCGCTTTAATATCTCAATTGTTTTTATTTCATATATAATTCTATAAAGTTTTTATGAAACAAAAAACTGAAAAAAACTAGCCGATAATCATGATGTTTTAACGAAAAGTTCAAAATTTAGTTTCCGAGATATAATGATAAGGATATAGTTCGCGGAACGTATCTAAAATCACCAGTGATCGAAAAATCGCCATGAATATACGCACATGCGTAACTGAAAATCTTATTTTTAACGAATTAATAAAACAAAAACAGCAAAAAACGAGTCTAAGTATAGATTAAAATCCATTAATGGAAACTGAGATCGAAGCGATACAGTTTTCAGTTATATAGAGTATACAGGGTAAGAAAACAAAATTTTGAAGCTTAATATCTTTAAAACTAACTGGTATCATAAACAACCCAAAGAAAGAGATAAAGGTGCTATATAATGCTAACTAAATCCAAAATTTTAAATTGATTATTGCCTTTTTACTCCAGTTATCGCATCACGTAGAAAAAACGACTCATAGTATACAGGGTGAAAAAACAAAAGTTTGAAGCTCAATATCTTTGAAACTAACTGGTTTTATAAAAATCCCAAAGAAAGGGATCATTGTGCTATATAATGCTAACTAAATCCAAAATTTGAACTTGATTATTGCCTTTTTACTCCAGTTATCGCGTCACGTAGAAAAACGATTTTTTTCAGTTTTTGATGTTTTTCTCAGGATCTGCCCCATGAAATGACTTAAAATTTAAGTGGTATATAGTTCTAATTACCTTCAATAATCATATATTTTTTTAGAATGATTCGCTATTTAGTTTTTGAGTTATAACGATTTAAAAAAATTGCACTGTATGGTGTATAATAAAAGAACGACGAACGATAATATAAATTTTTCACGGTAAAAACATAGGCAATTTTATTCTCTTTCAGGTACATATTAAGCAATTTACTTTTATTAACTTTTCCGATAACTTTGTTGGCAAAAACTGAAATCTCAAAACTAAAAAATCACTTTAAAAAAAAACGCGTATATAAATTGTAAAAACGGACTTTCGTCCCACTATCTTCTAGCAAAAACAAAGAAAATGAGACTTGGTGGGTTAAAATCCGGCAAGTAGAAGCTTAGAAATAGGCGTATACATACGCACACACACACACACACACACACACACACACACACACACACACACACACACACACACACACACACACATCCGTACGGACATTTTCTAAAAAACACCATTTTTCGACTAAAAATTCATCAAAACACACTTCCTACATGTTTTTACACAAACTCTATTACAAGGCTTCCTTAGGAAGGAAGCAAAACTTAGTCAACGTAAACAAAAGATCTATATTTTGCCAAAATTTCAACTAAATTAAAGCTTTTTTACTCCCGTAATCGTACGACATCAAAAATCCGATTTTTTAGTTTTCTATTATCATGATTTTTTTCAGAACGTTTGAATATTTAAGATTAAAGATATAAACTTTTGAAAAAAAAACACCTTTTTCATCATAAAAATTGAACGGAACGGTCAATCTCGAAAATCTTGCGGGAAAAAGTAGGAAATTTTATGCTCTTTTAGATACACTATTGTTGAATATATTGTATAAATTGTATTGTTAGAAATAAAGCGCCAACCACCGATGCTAGCACCTCCAATTCGCATCCCCAACCACGTGACGCGCTGTGGACTTCGGCGGTGCTGCGCGCTCTCCGCTTCACTCCTTGTCGAACTCTTGAGTCGACAAGACGCTCTTCAAGCGAACCACGTGTTTCTATTCACGTTCTAATAATCCGTTCAATGAAGCCACGTTTATAGTTCTCTTAAAACTGTGTGACTCTTCTTTATTATTCCTTATTCACTAGACGCCGTATGTATACCTGCATTAAAACAACAAGTTATGGATCCAGCACGCTTCCACGCGTACAAGTGATAAGTGAAAAGTTAAAGTTCCTGAAAACTCACTCGCTTAACACGCCCACGACCCGAGTAAAGGAGGTATTTTGAAGGACGTCCGAATCGAGAAAAGGTCCTCTCTCACGATGTCTGGCAACAGATTCAGGTGGCAAAGGAAAGGTGACACCAGTAAGTAAGAAGTTAAAATAATACGTGAAGTGTGGTATAAAAGTGAGCTTCTCTTTGGTAGATCTCGAAAAACAAAATACTGGATGAGTACCAGATACGAACAGTGCCCGGATGAATACCTCTACGAAGGCAACATCTGGGTTTTCGCAGGCTCAGAAGACAGGTTCAAAATAGGTAACAAATCTGATAACATGAATTTATTTTTACACGTTATACCACATTAATCGTCAGTGTAAAACTGACACAAGTAAAGTTAAATACGAAGTCTGTGTGGATCTGTGAGAGGTTTATATGTCTTATGATTGACTGGGTACGTGCGCACGTACAAACGCTTAGCCAGCGTTACGTAAAGAGAAAAACATGACTCTCACACACAGATCCACCATACCTGTCCCTTGTGTCTTGTGGGTCTCGGACTGCAAGAGCTGTGCTTAGAGCACATATCTTGCAGAAAGAGACTAGGCCGGTTGGGGAGCCTTTACAGGTGCCTCAGCTGACTTCAAGTTAGCCCGGAGCTTGTGCACAAGGAATCAGGAATCTTGCACAGGCAACCTCTCAACTACAGACTGACTAATGATTATGTGTTGTTTACAGACAAGAACATCTTCACGCTGGAGGAAACGGGACATCTCCTAAACACTCTACATGCTGCAAACGGCAATGTGATAGGGTTGAGAGGACCCATAATGCACGCTGACGAAAGAGAAGGGACAGGCACCACAACACGTATAAGAAACGCCCACGAAAGTCCAAGGATGGACTCTCTGCTAGAGCTGTTCAAGGAAAATACTAAAGCTCAGCTGAGCTTAACAGAAAAGCTCGCGGAGACAAACAAGACTCTGTCGATTCTGACGACTACGATTCGAGGAGAAATGAGCGGGCTCACTCAGTCAGTAGACAAGTTACTGATCAGGGAGCATCAAGAGTTCAACCAATCCCGAGAAAACCGTGAAATGAATGAAATTGATGACGACTGGTTTCGAGGACGAAACCCGTTTGAACGCGAGGCACCAAAATCTGCACCCGCAGATTCATCCAAGCCAAAGAATACAGCAACGACCCTCGGCTTAGGAAAGCCCAAGATATTGAGCAATGTTAAGATTCCTGGATCACGCATTCTGATAAACAAAAATCTCAACCAGGAAGTCATGGATGCTGAAAATTCAAAGATTCCAGGAACAGAGAAAGTAACAAACAAGCAAAAATTTCTTTGGAGCTTCTTCCACGCTTCTGCCTGACAACTACGGCCAGGACGAAGAGGATTGGGGTGCAGAGAACCAAAGCTGGAACCTGCACGGAACCAAAACCAGGCGTACCGTCTCACCTTACAAGGATGGCGTAAGGAAAACCACGGAAGATTAGGTAGAGGTTATGAGTATATCGAAACCTATGTAAGTAATCCAAGATCTAATATTACCCGTGGAGAATTAGCACGGTTGAAATTGAACAAGCCACTAAACTCAAGTAGAATGCTCAGAGATTCTAACTCTAACGATACGACAATGAAACAACTAAACATAACGCGAACATACAAGCTCAAAGAAAATTCGCAATATGCCCCGTTTGAAGACTTGTTGTTTTCAGAACTAAAGTCGCGAAAACTGTTTTATGTATTTGAAAAAGAAAACCATGTTTTTCTGCCATCGGAAGAACTTGATCATGATAAAAATATTATGAAAGAAATAATTTTGAATAGAGTCGATGAAAAGTATCATTTATACACTATGAATATTAAATACCCAGTAGAATTACTGGAAACGATCAAAGAGATGAAGCGAAATGAATATAAACTTAACGCTTACACTGCTCAAAAACGCCTCTTTACTGTCAGATACAATAAAGAAAAAGAATCAGCTTTTGATTTCTGCTTGAGATTCAAAAAACTGGTTAGGGACTATGAAAGATACCCGACACAGAAAAGAAAAGCTTACTATTCAACACAGTACGTGACAGTTTTCCCGAAATAGTTACGGCAATGCATGTTGCAGTACACAGTACGGGAAAGAAATACAACTACAACCAAAGATTTGATTTTTCAGGTTGATACGTCAAGCAAGAGAGGATTTGAAAATTCAGTCCATGTGGCAGAGTCCAGAAAGATGTCAAGGGAAAGGTCGTTTGAACGACGCTCCGCAAGTAAAGAAAAGACGCAGACCAGAAAAAGGTGTGAACGATGAGGTGATGCAAATCACGCCAAAGCTGACTACAAACACAAGGAGGCTAAATCTTTCAATTGCAACAAATTTGGACACATCGCAGCCAAGTGCTCGGAACCGAACAAGAAGCAGTACGCTTCCAGGAAAAGAAAAGCCGAAAGAGATAGGAGCGAGTCTCCTAGAAGGAAGTACCGAAGGGACCAAGACAAGTCCCCACGCGAACGAGACAGGTCTTCATCCGGCACGCCAAAACGTTCGCAGTTCCGCTCACCAACGCCCAAATATTCCAAGGTACCGGAGATCAAAATATAGTAAGCATGTATGTAAATTCGGAGGAAAATGATAAAACCTTCGAAAGGTTCATTGTAGATTCAGGTGCGACCGAACACTTAACAAATTCCAAATTAATAATGACACAATTAAAAGAAAAGATTAATCAAGTGATAGGTTGTGCGAATAAAGATAGCAGAGCAAATATCAAAGCGACTAATCGGGGTAAAATTAATGTCTAATGGTAAAACCAAGAACTTAGATAAAATCATGTATGCAGAAAGTCTTAGTAAAAACTTCCTGTCACTTAAAATATTCACAGATCAGGGATTGTATGTGTCTCTAGACAATGAAAAGATAAATGTATTTGAACCACTAACTAAAGAAAAAATTCTAGAAGGGTACTTTGAAAACCCATTTTGGATAATCGAACTAAAATTGAAAGTAGATAAAAGTCCAGAAACACACATAGATGCATTGATGATATTAAGAAATAACAAAAAGATCGTCGGGAAACATGTAACTTTGAGTGACGCCAAGAAACGTAAAGCTAGAATAAACGTACATAATTTATTTATTTATTTATTTCTTCATCACCAGAAGAAATTTGCAAGGTATGTAATCATACCTGAAATCTGCAGAGGTAAATGCAATTACCTGTTCGCAGTCTGGTTACAACGAAATAAAAAACTACAAAAAACTTAAAATTAGGACTTAAAGCTATGAAAGATATATCTTTCTTTATTATCTTTAACAGAATCATTGCATGTATTGCATACAACAATAAAATAAAATATCTGTTAACAATTGGATCTTATCCAGTCTTTAACGACTCTCTTTTGAGAGTATTTATTCAAGTTTAATACTTTTAGTTTATTTGGAAGCGCATTATAAATGTTTATTGCTTCATATAGCTATTCTTACTGCTAATTCGCTTATTTGTTTTTGGTATAATAATACTTTTATTCCTAGTAACACTATCCGATGCTAGGTATTTCTCTTTAAGATCATCGTAGTGTTATGTCCTAAACTTATGATAGTTGTCACCGGACAGTAACTCTAAGGGTTGTAAATCTTTATAAGCACGGACGAAGACGAAGCTCGATACACAAAGCTTAGCGCCGTCGGTACCTGTCTACTTTCGCGATTCCTTTCTGGAAATGGCCTCCAGTAGACGCCGAGAAACTATTCTGGTCTTAACGGGGAGAGCATGGCAATTGCTGAGCGAGGGATAGAGAGTATGAAAAGGGGTGATCCGTTAATATAAGCATTAAGTGCAATGCAGAATAATAACAGTGCGCTAATTATTGTGAAGAGATATGCGAGAGAGAGAAAGAGAGAGAGAGAGCCCTATACTGTATTTTTAGATTGTAATTAAATGGACTTACCTTTGGTGAATGTAACTGTCGTCAACTAGATGAAGATCGGGCTTTCTTCCTTCCTTCAGATCGGAGTTGTTATACGAATATGTGTATGAATATTTTAGAACGTAGCTAGTTCTCTTTTTGCTATTAATCCTGTGGAATTCGCTTATAGTGGAATCGGGTGGATGGAGTGATGACTTTTTTTTAATAACACTGAACACTCGATTTTCTTAAAGCGGTGCAATTTATTCAAATACTAAAATAGAAATTTTATCACGCACTATGACTCGTAATTTCTAACGATGAAAATATACTTTCTACTTTATATAAAAAAAGAAATGAACGGTGTAACAGAAATTTCAGAGGCTGAGAGGCGACGGTTCCGAGCAACTGTTCGAACTAGACTGAGCTCCGTTCCTTGCGGGTGATGTGGCTCGAGTAACTAATTTTAATATTGTTCGCTTTCTGTGTCTGTGCCCTTTCATAGTGTCAATCTCTTCGCACTGAGTATACCTATAGCTGTGCTCTCTTTTCCAATCGTCACTATATACGCACGCCGTGTCCCGCGCGTTGAGTATAACTATAATAGCTAATATTTTATAGTTTTAATATTACAAGCAGACAAATCCCCAAAAGCGATGTGCTTTCGAGTTCGTCGCAGAACTTGGCAGCGCATTTCAGGTTTATGATTATAGGTCTCGTGGAGACGCAGCATTTTTATGATACGCTGACCACTTGCAACAAATCTCTATTATGATTTTGAGAAAACAATAGGGTTATTTTATATATTAGAATTGATATGCGTATGTATATCTATATATTTTTTCATCCTTTGCGCCGCCATATTGATCACGTGAGCTCTCAATCTTTTAAACGTATCATTATATGATTTTGAGAAAACAATAGGGTTATTTTATATATTAGAATTTATATATATATATATATATATATATATTCATCCTTCGCGCCGCCATATAAAACAATATTACTTGCATAACAAATAGTGTAGTAAAAATCGTAACTCTTGTACTTACTTTTGTGTAAGATTTAACCTTAGCTTTATTTTAAAAACGGTTTTAAAAATCATGTCTGTCCCCTAATTAAGTCCGCCCGCGCTTCCACTGCGTTGTCGCATACCTGGATATTGGCGTCTCTCTTTCGATCAGCTGTTTGGACTGCGTCTCCGAGGGATTGCAATACCCTTATAGTGGAGGACAGTCGGCAGTCTATAAGCCTTCGAGACGCGGCATAAATCTAAATATTTTTTTCTTTCAATACTCGTGTATTCCTTTCCATTGCATCCCTTTTTTATTAAACTCAATTATATATTTTCCAATAACCTTTAATTTCTATGTTTCACATCTGCCAGGCGTCCCGTGACGGCTCACCCTTTTTTTCTCATGAACAATCTTCAGCACTACGGCGGAACACACTTTACACTCGAAAATGGCTTACAACTTGCTACTTCAACATTTTTCTTGAAAATTAACTCTCTCACACGTTATTTGTTATTGTTTAGTCTTTGTATATTATAATTATATTATAATTACGTGCTTGAGTTGCTAGCGAGAGCTCGGCGTTTATTCAGACACATAATTCTTGTCTAGCGGTACGCCAGCAGTGACGGTAGTACATATGCACATAACGCTGGCAGGCAGCAGTATCAGTAGTAGGTTTGGACTCGTTGCGAGTCGACCTAGGTATGCTGAGCTTGACGGCTCAAACTTGATGGGATCGTTGTCGAGAACATGACTGAGGACTATAGAAGATAACAGGCTTTACATACCTTTGTCCTACATACCTGCGTAGTACGTACCTGGAGTCTTCGATAGCCAGATGGCTCTGACTAACTTACGAATGCACTCTGTCTGCTCTGCGTGCTCAGCTCCCTACTGCAACGCAGTGATATCCGATTGACCTGTTCGTCAGACTGTATGTACTTCAGGTATAAAGCATGCTCAGCAGCGCTCCATCTGCCCTGCCCTACTCTCATTCTTTCTCTCTCTCTCTCGCTCTCTCTCTCTCTCTCTTCCTCTCTCTCTCTCTTTCTCTCTCTCTCTCTCTCTCTCTCGCTCTCTCTCTCTCTCTCTCTTTCTCTCTCTAAATCTTTTAGGTATAATATAAAGCATCCAGCGCTCTGTGTCCGCGCTTGGCTCTCTGCAGCATCGACGAAGCGGATAACTCTCTTGAGGACTTTTATTTAAGGGAACGAATACACCTTAAAATGTCAAGAAATAAAAAGTGGAATTTTTTATTTATAATAATGTTACAGTGTTTAAAAAAATGTTTAAACAATAGTAAAACATTGTAAAAAACCAACAACAATGTCTGTTGTTATCCAAGGTGGGTGCTTGCTAACACATAGAGACTACATGAATATATATTGACTCTATTTTAAATATTTTATGCACTATAGAAATCAAAAATTAAAAATTCGAATCAAGTATCGATATTCAAAAATCAGAATCTTACAATTAATCGCATTTATTCTGAAACCAGAGGTCGGGGATAGAGGTTTCAGAAATAATCTCAATAAATACACCTGTGATTATTTTTATGCTGAGTAATGGAGAGATATTTATTGAAAACACTTAATGTACTGGTATCTATTTGTCCGCAGTCGATCTACAACAGAGGCAGACTTGTCTT
Organism: Pteromalus puparum; assembly: GCA_012977825.3. Taxonomy (NCBI): domain Eukaryota; kingdom Metazoa; phylum Arthropoda; class Insecta; order Hymenoptera; family Pteromalidae; genus Pteromalus; species Pteromalus puparum. The sequence continues at coordinate 22,980,140 of CM053171.1, forward strand.
ACGAATTCGTGTAGACGAGATGCTAGCAAAAACTAGAAATAATAATAATATCGATATCGACGCGTCGCGCCGTTGTACTGATCAAATGTTGAAGCGTAAATATAAGTTGATGGTCAATGCCGATTAATAATTACGCCGCTAAACTATGAAGAATTTAACTGTATGATAATAAGATAATACGCAAAATATTTATTTGAATGATAATAATCTTCAATAGTACGATAGTAGATGCGCGTGGCCCATGTTTCAATTGTACTTACTTGAACGACGCGCAATTACGGCGTGCTCCACGTGTATGCTAAATGGTCCTGGTATATGTGGTTCACCCCTCCTTACCACTTTGTACAGTAGCAGGACACTGTTCACGCCAGTGGTCAAGAGGTGACAATGTCACTCTTGGTGAACTACCCCAGGGTAGAGCATACTGGCCAAGAGGAGTATGAACTCCTTCTCGATAACTTGCTTTTGTAAGACTCCGAGAGCCAGAATAGTGGAGATGAACCTTGACTTACGTAGGTGATTCGCTGCAAGCGCTGCTGGTGTCCACACAGACACACGCTTGATACCCTTGGACCTCAAAGGCTGCTCTGCTTTCAGTGTGTTATTCCTCAAGGTCGTCGTCGCTTGTCGAGGCGTCTCTCACCCACTGATGACGAATGTGTGCGGAGATGGTAATCGCCCTGTGGATTCGCGAGAAACCGTGCGCAATATAGCTGCAGCGCGATGTAGCGTTCGCGAAAATAATTCTGATATCAGTGATATTTTAATGCTCTCGGCGTGCGAGCACGTGTTTTTCGCCCTGCGACTAGCGTGCTACGCCATAGCGCGGGGACACGTAGTGCGGCTAAAATTTTAGGAGAATGCTCTGTACACTTGTACTTTTGGTATGAATAAAAAAATTTTGATTTGAATGCTTAGAAAATCTTTTATGAAAAAAAATGTGGCATAAAAAGGTTAAAAAAGGCCAAAAATTCAGTATTTTCATTGTTAAACATTTTTTAAGCATTTAACCTTTAACTCCTAATTCCTGATGCGACTGTTTGCATTCGTATAATTATTCCGCTTTGAAAATCGAACCAACGCCCCACTGAGAGGACGCGCTGGTAGCAGAACAGGTCAGAAGCGAATAAATACGAGGTAAGTGATATACATATCAACAGGCGACATGTCTCCATACATATTCTCTTTCTTTCTTTCATAATCCATTGCACAAATAGTCGATCTCATCTTACAAAAGTCTAAAATGATATTAGTCCGTGGTTCTGACTTAACGATCGAATTGATGTCCTATTTTACTGACAGTTAAGGGAAAGTTAGTTCGTCTCAGAGTTCAGGGTGTTGATTCAGACTAAAATGCATAACGATTTATTGCGTGTCCAAAGTAATTCACCGGCGGCTACTGGAGGTGTTCTCGAATAGATCGCGAAGGTAGCCAGGCACCGACGGCGCTAAGACTTTGTGTATCGAAGCTTTTTCATCGCCCGTGCTTATAAAGCTTAATCAACCCGTAGAGTTACTGTCCGGTAACAACTATCATAAGTTTAGGACATAACACATATTAGTAACTACTTACCCATAGTGACTCTCCGTATACTGTTTTGAGTATTTTGGCACTGTCCGTAGGATTCCATGTGACCACATGGTTTGATTGGGCTAAAATTTTAGGAGCATGCTTTGTACACTTATACTTTTAACATGAATGAAGGGATTTTGATTTGAATGCTTAGAAAATGTTTAACAATGAAAATACTGAATTTTTGGCCTTTTTTAACCTATTTATGCCACATTTTCTTTCATGAAAAATTATGGAAAAATATGGAATCCTACGGACAGTGCCAAAATGCTCAAAACAGTATACGGAGAGTCACTATGGGTAAGTAGGTGCTAATATGGATTTACCATGGTAAAAGTACAGGTAATATAACCTAATATAAGTATAAAAAATTATATAACAATTATAATTTATTTTTGTAAATATTTAGAAGAATTTCATTTTTCAGGGTTTAAAAGTCCCCTTTAAATCTTGTACTACATTAAAGTGCTTCCATTTTTCTTCGGTTCTTTGATTCTTTAGTCCTCAGAAGTCACGCATCCTATATTTCTTAATTCTATTAAAATCAGAGTGACCTCTTTGTAATTCTTGATTTATTTAAAACTATTTTACAGTGCGTGCAGTTGTGTAACAATCTTGTTTTATTTTATTGTGATTGTAATTGTAATTTATTGCCAGACAAAATAGTACAGAAATTTTCAGTGGGAATATCCATACAATGCAGAGGTAAACTGTTAGAAAAATGAGGTAAGGCAGAGGATTAATATTTAATAATAATGTGGATTTATTGTTCTCCTTCTATGTACAGCTATGCGTCGCACACACCTTGTGTATTCGGCGACGGCTCGTTCCCAAGAGAGCGATGTGCGAGACTCGTTTAGTCTCGACACCGTAAGTAGTCATGTGACTCACACTCATACGCGAGAGGGGATACTTGCATGTGTGCGTTCCCTCACACACTCGTTAACGCGCTCACTCATTCTAGCACGAACTATACTGTACATACAGTCAAATGTACTATATTCTCAATACGCCTCCATACATTTGTACTGTACATTATATTTTTACATTTAACAACT
>CM053171.1:22985609-23083603 GCA_012977825.3 Pteromalus puparum
CTTCTATGTACAGCTATGCGTCGCACACACCTTGTGTATTCGGCGACGGCTCGTTCCCAAGAGAGCGATGTGCGAGACTCGTTTAGTCTCGACACCGCAAGTAGTCATGTGACTCACACTCATACGCGAGAGGGGATACTTGCATGTGTGCGTTCCCTCACACACTCGTTAACGCGCTCACTCATTCTAGCACGAACTATACTGTACATACAGTCAAATGTACTATATTCTCAATATAAACGCAGTTACCTGTATGCAGCTGGAGGTACATAAATAGAGAACATTATAGTACAATACATAAAATATAAAAAAAATAATATAGAAATATAAATATATAAAAAAATCTTACAAACTAAATAATGTAACTTCAATTACTATTAGTAAATGAAGTTTTGTGGCAACAAGTTTTCAGTTTAACTATAAAAGTTATCACTGATAAAGACGCAGTAACAAGAATAATATACAAAGAACTTGTTTTCTGCTCACTAGCTAGTTTTCCGCAAAGTCAAAAACTTGAGCAGTTTAATTTTATCCAATTTTTAATTGAATTTAATTCAGATTTTTATGTCTATTACCTTTAAATTGTTTGGCAGCGCATTATAAGTCAGGATAGCTTAGGTATAACTATTTTTATCACTGATCCCTTTTTTGTTCTTCGGTATGATTAAACTCTTATTTCTGGTAATACTCGTAGAGTCTAGAAATTGCGTTTTGAGATCTTCGTAGTGGTATTTTAGAGCTTCGAAGGTAAAGAGTTGCTCTAGGTTAAAAGGATTTTCTTCGACAATAAAACTATTCTTATTTATTAACTTTACTTTCTTTTGTAAGTTTTGTAGTAAATCTAGATTACTCTTATATGCTCCTCCCCACGCTAAGTTGCCATAGCTAATCATACTATGAAGAAACGCATAATATATCATTCTTATAGTTTCTATATGTTAATAAGCTTGTAGAAAATATATACCAAATATTTTGTTTTTCAATTATATATATTATGTGTTTGTCCCATTTCAGATTAAAATCAAATATAATTCCTAAATATTTGTAATTTTCCACTCTAGTTATCAATCTATCCTGAATTTTTATTTCTATTTGAGTCGGTACACTATTGCAATAACTACCGTAGGTCATGCATACTGTCTTATCTACATTCAGCGATAGTTTATTAACAGCAAGGCAATTATCGATCACAATTAAATAATTGTTTATGTTATATTGCGCCTCTGCCCAGGCCTCTGCCCATTATATTATATTAAAGTGGTTCCATTTTTTTCCAGTACTTCGGTACTCCGGTTCATTAGTTCTCCGGTTTTCCAATTTTCCGGAGTCACACATTCAATATTTCTCAATTTTACACAAATATCAGAAAAATACAAAAATTAATTTAAACTCCGAAGCATTTTGAAATCATTTTAATTATCCTCCGTGAGAAGAGACCAAGCAATAGACCGCCCTATTGAAAATTTTTTGCAAGATCTGAGATAAGATCTTACATAAGATCTGGTACAAGATCTTATCCAAGATCTTATATAATATCGCATTCAAGATCTTATATAATATCGCATTCAAGATCTTATACACGATCTTATCATCGATTTTCAACCACGAAATTAAGTAATATCTTTCATAAGATCACCGACAAGATTTTATGATCATGATAAGGAAAATTATCTTTATGAAACATTCATTTAAGATCGTTCGCAAGATCGTGTACAAGTTCTTATATAAGATATTATGTAAGATCTTTCACAAGTTCATAAATAATATCTTGTATAAATTCTCATATAAGAACTAATGTTTCATGAAAAAAAAATGTTTGTTGATAATTCCCTCAAGATCCTACATAAGATCTCGCATAAGATCTTGAGTAAATAATCAATGAAAAGGTTTCACTTCAAGTGTTACACAAGATCTTATATGGAAACTTATATGAGTTATTATGTAATACATAAAGAAAAACGTCTTTATTAATAATTAACTTCAGATCTTCTGTATGGTTTTATGTAAAATCTTGAGTAAATTAAGATTAAAAGAGTATTGAGTGAAGGATAAGTTCTTACATAAGAATTTATTTAAGATTTGATGTAAGAACTTGTAAGATATCTCACATAATATCCTATGTAAGAACTTGCACGCGATCTTGAGTAAGATCATAAATGAATATTTGATGAAAATAATTTTACTTATGATGAACATAAAATCTTGTATAAAATCTAAGGTAAATTATTACGTAGTTTCATGGATGAAAATCGATAGTAGGATCTTGTGTATGATCTTGAACAAGATCTGATACAGAATCTTATGTAAGATCGTTCGTAAGATCCTATCCCAGATCTTGAAAACAAAATTTAATAGGGTGCTGCCCGGCCTATTTATGCAAAATTTTATGCATGCGGCGAATTCGTATTGATATGCATCAGGAAAATACTTAAGCTAGGTTCTCTGAATCTCCAAGTACTAAATATCATTATGAAAAAACCGCTGCAAATTTTTTGGCGCGTAGCTTCTATCAACATCATATATTGCTTAATATCAGAATTGTTTTTACTTCATATATAATTCTATCAAGTTTTTTTTTGTTTGATAAATAAAATTTTTTCGAATCAATTACATATATATGGGTAGTTCTCTGTCAAATCGTGCGCGACAAAGAAAAATGTTTCCCCAAACTTGGGGGATATGTTCTACAGGTCACTACGATGGCAGCTGCAAATTTTCAGATCGATTCGATGAATTCTCTTCCAGTTATAAGGGTTCAAAGTTGGTTATTTAAGCATTGTTTGCATTTTTTGCCTATTTTCAATGATATATAGCTCTTAAACAACGCATCTTTCACTAACAACAAAAAACACACTGAACGTTTTTTTTGTTAAATTTTCTAAACTTTTCAATAAAAGTTCCCTTATAGCCCTATATATATGCTATAACTGACTTGTCTGCAATTTAAACCTTAGAATGTGAAAATCTAAAATTCGATCCAGACTCCGACTACTTTTGTACGGTGAAAAGATACCTTTCCGTAGTACAAAAGTACCTGCACAAGAGCCAGAATAGCAGAGGCCTTTATTTTTTGTTTTCATGGGACACATAATAGTGAAAAACCCTCTGAAATGATTCAAATGACTATTAATAGCTGTGACAAAGGATGTATTCATACAGATCATTCTTTAAAATATCATATCTATTGAGAATATAGTACATTTGACTGTATGTATAGTATAGTTCGCGCTAGAATGAGTGAGCGCGTTAACGAGTGTGTGAGGGAGCGCACACATGCAGGTATCCCCTCTCGCGTATGAGTGTGAGTCACATGACTACTTGCGGTGTCCAGACTAGACGAGTCTCGCACATCGCTCTCTTGGTTCCGAGCCGTCGCTGAGCGCACATGGTGTGCACGGCGTCAAGCATAGCTGTATACGTAGAAGACCAATAAATCAATTATTAATCCTCTCTGTATTAAACCTCTTTTTCTAACAATATCGGTAGGTTATGTTAATAAAAAAGAATCTTATATCATTTTTTACAGCTATTATTATTATTATTTTTTTAAGTGGTATTTCGAACTCGAAAGTTCATCGCCTCATCTACGCAAGCTCTCCACGTGTCTCTATTTTGTGCCAATCCAATCCATTTCGCAGCCTCCCGCCCGATTTCAATTAAGTCCGTTTTTACGTTGTCCTCCCACCTGCTTCTAGGTCTACCTAGAGGTCGCGGTGTACTCGGCTTTCTTTTCATTAAACGCGCTGCCGTGCGATCATCTCCCATTCTTGCCACGTGCCCTGCCCATCTTAGTCTCCGTGCTTTAATTATTCTGTTTATATTCGGTGACGCGTATAAATTTGGAAGCTCGTCATTATGCAGTTTCCTCCACTCCCCGGTTTCCTCATCTTTCTTTGGCCCGTATATTTTTCGCAGAACCTTATTTTCGAACACCCTAAAACGGTTTTCTTCCGCTTTAGTAAGCGCCCAACTTTCGCACCCATATAAGATTATCGGCAATATTATAGTCCTATATATCCTTACTTTAACATTTCTAGACAGCAGTTTTGATTTTAGTAATCTATTCACGGCGTAGAAGCAGGCATTACCCGAATGAAGTCTCTTGTTAATCTCGGCTTTAATTTCATTTTGATCATTTATAGTTGTGCCTAAATATCTGAATTCGCTAACCTTTTCGAAAGTAAAATTTATGACTCTAAGATCACCCTCTCCTTCGCAGATGCCTAGTTTATCCATAATCATGTATTTTGTTTTCGATTCGCTCACTTCTAGACCCGTGTACTCAGCCGCATTTATGAGAATTTCCGCGTTTCTCGCCACCGTTGCACCGTTATCCCCCAGTATGTCCAGGTCATCCGCATATCCTAGAATTTGTGTTTTACCGTTAAGTGTTGCACCTAACCCGCTAGTCCGCATTTTTCTAACAACATACTCTAGCGTTAAGTTAAAGAGTACCGTGGAAAGACCGTCACCCTGTTTCAGACCGTCGCGAATCATGAATGATTCGGATACATTACCGTCTACTCGAACCTTTCCCGTGCTTCCGTTCAGATACATTTGAATTAATTTCACGAGTTTTTTGTGTACTCCGAGGAGCACAAGGATTCGATACATTTTGCTTCGTTTGATAGAGTCGTGCGCTTTTTTAAGCTCTATAAATAGCTGGTGTATTGTTTCGCAATGTTCCCATTTTTTCTCAAATAACTGTCTTATAGTAAACATTTGATCGCTCGTCGACCTGTTACGCCGGAACCCACACTGATAATCTCCTATTATATATTCCGCGAAGGGCGTGAGTCTGGCCTATACTACGTTTGATAAAACTTTGTAGCATGTATCTAAAAATGAGATTCCCCGGTAGTTATTACCGTCTGTCTTATCCCCCTTTTTAAAAATCTGTATGATGATGGATTCGTTCCAGTTTTCCGGTATCGTTTCATTTTTCCAAATAGCACATATAAGTTCGAAAATTTTGAATGTAAGCGTGGTGCCCCCATATTTAAGTAGTTCAGCTGGTATAAAATCGTTTTCCGCGGCCTTACTTTTTTTTAGTTTTTTGATCGCGGCTTCTACTTCTTTATAGGTCGGTTCTTCCATATGGAGTTCAGCAGTATGGATTTCGTCTCCCGCTTCCTCGCAGTTTTCATGTACGTTTAGTCATTTATCAAAATAGCCCTTCCACAGCTTTAGCAGTTCACTTTCGCTTGTAACGAGATTTCCGCCCTCGTATTTCATTAATTGTGATCTACTCTGGAAACCCTTCCTAATAGCGTCAATTCCTTTGTACATCCCGCGCGGGATATTTTTCTTATTGTTAGTTTCTATTATTCTAATCTAGTTCTTTTAATACTCGCGCTTTTTGTTTCTGTAAATCGCACCCACTTGCTTTTTTATTTTATGGTATTCTTTAACGGTCCTATCGCATTCATTGTGTACGCTGTAATGTCCCACGTTTATACACATGAAATAAGTATATGTATAACGCCTGTGCGATGGCATTCATGCACACGCACAGACGACGTCTACCAAAACCGACTGCGACATTACGAAACCGATCGCCGAAAATCGGAGCAGTGATTGACCTGCGAGTCAGCACTGCTCGCGCGCGGTTAATTACAACACCTGCATGTGTGTATCTTCGTAGTGGCAGATACTGATTGGTCGCGTAGTGCCTTCCCAATAAAATCATGTCAATTGCGTGCATCGACACCGAGGCTTTATAAGCTCCGGGATCGATCCACGCAGAGCCTTTTCACGTATACTCTTCCTACCGACAACTGGACCTGGTGATTGAGTACGAGTGCTGTATTCCTGCTCGCATTGCTTACTGAGTGCTTAGAACCCACTCAAACTCTGTGGGTAGAATATAGTATAACTCTTCGTTGCTAGACGTGAGTTGAACGTAGTACAGTAATAGGGAAGGACCGCCTAGCGGCATCTCCGACGAAAGCAAGTGAAGTAACCTTCATCTGTGCAGTAGGCCAACCTTACTCTTTATTGCCACGAGTAATAGTGTAGATTAAGAACAAAGAGCACCTGCCACGAACGAGTGATTAGAGCCATTTCTAGTGCGCAGAGCAACCATAATTGTAAGTCCTCAATTGTATAATTATTAGATTAAACATCGACCTAAATAGTACTAAATCTACCTAAGTTACGAACGATTAAACTATCAAACATCATGTATTAAATTGTGTAACATCAGCTGAGTTCTGGGTTGTCTCCAATAAAGAAACTATAACAATTAATCAGATTCTATAATAATAATTATTATTATTATAAGAGTATCCTTAAAACAACCTAAACGCCTAAGAATAAAGGAACAAAGTAAGCTTGCCAGCATCATCAAGACCGAAGGTAAGAGCGAGCAATTTACTTGCGGACATTCCATCGTCCGAGCATCTGCAGCGTGACATACTATTGTCCGCGATTCACTTCACCGCGACTGCGGACACACCAACAGCGTCCGCCTGAAAGAACCGGTCCGCGTAAGCATAGAGAGCGGACAGACTACTGTCCGCACACGAGCGTCCGCGTAGCAGTCCCACCGCCGCGATAGTCACGTGCCACTTGTCCACGTAAATTGTAGATTCAAACACCTCTAGTAACAATAAGGCTCACGAGCCTACGCTAGTTTCCGCGAATAAAATAATTATTTGTACGACTCGAGCAGCCCGTATTCATACCAAATACGGTTTTTACAACGCTGTCTAATTAAGCCTTTTTGCGCTTTTCAAACCGGAATTCGCACTCTTCGACAAACCATGGTTTGCTATTTGGCTTTTTCTTTTTACCTAGCACTTTATTCGCTGCCTCTTTTATCGTTTTCTCGATATCCCCCCATAGACTGTTCGGATCATCATCCACCTCCGTCTATCCCGTTTCGTAGCTTTGCAATATCAAAGATTTCTACTTTACTCGTTCGTTTACTATTTTGCCCGGCTACTAATTTGGCCCTTACTTTGGCTACTACTAGAAAATGATCCGAGTCGCAATCCGCCCCCCTATAGGTTCTTACGTCAAGTACGTTCGTGTGGCGCCTCTTATCGATAAGAAAGTGATCGATTTGAATTTGCGTAGCTCCGTCCGGCGATGTCCGCGTTGCTTTGTGTATATCCTTGTGCTTAAAGCACGTAGTCTTTACTATAAGATCTTTTGCTAACATCCCGCTATCTTCCCACCTATTTTCTTGTATTGCTACTAAATCTAAATTGTACCCGTCATCTTCTTTTACGATTTCCTGGAACCCACCCGCTCGGTATCAACTGCGTACATTCCACGTTCCCACCTTTAACTCTCTTTTGGTTTTGGTATGATTTTTTTTTTTTTTTTTTTGAGCCATGATAGTAAGTTAAATCCGCGCGTTTTGGATCCTGTTCCGTTCACAGGTGATTCAACCGTTCTAGAGGTGATAACCCTCATACCTCTCTAGAACTAAGTATGAGAGCTTTCCGACTTTGATGAGGACAGAGTCAACTCATCGTCGGACACATTACGGACTCATTCTCGTATTCTAACGCCCCCTTGCAAGGCAGCGCGCCTTTGCTGGCTTCATTGCCGTGTAAGACCAGGTGGCGAATCATTCTACACATAGACTTTGGGGGGAGTTGTCATCGCTCCCGCATCCTCCACGACAGCAGGATTTTTGTAATGTGTGCTTTAAAGAGGTAGATTATAGACATAATTAGGTAGAAAGATAGAGCAAAATATGAAATATTGTTGAGTGTTCGTTGTTGTGGTGCTTGCGTAGTGTTTCTAGATGAATGCGTTCACCAGTGTGGGCTGATAAGCAGCCCGCGGCTGCTTATTCGATTTAATCGCAGCTAGCCTCTTTTTCAGGGGCCGTTCCTCTATCCGCAACCTGAGGACGCGCTGTGTAGTGGTGATAGGTACCCACCCGTCCGCTCTGGACAACTGCGTCTTAAAACCCGCTTAGGGTACCGGCGTTGCAACAGTCACAGCTATTATTAGTCATTTAAATCATTTCAGAGGGTTTTTCACTACTTTGTGTCCTATGAAAACAAAAAACAAAGGCCTCTGCCATTGTGGCTCTTGTACAGGTAATTTTGTACTATGGAAAGGTATCTGTTCACCGTACAAAAGTAGTCGGAGTCCGGATCGAATTTTAGATTTTCACATTCTAAGGTTTAAATTGCAGACACATCATTTATGGGCTATGAGGGAACTTTTATTAAAAAGTTGAGAAAATTTTACAAAAAAAAAAATAAAACATTCAGTTAGTGAAAGATGCGTTGTTTAAGAGCTATAAATCATTGAAAATAGGCAAAAAATGCTTAAATAAGCAACTTTGAACCCTTATAACTGGAAGAGAATTGATCGAATCGATCTGAAAATTTACAGCTGCCATCGTAATGACCTGTAGAACATATCCCCCAAGTTTGGGCAAACATTTTTTTTTGTCGCGCACGATTTGTCAGAGCACCACCTACACACACACACACATATATATATATATAATAATACATATATATATATATATATGTGTGTGTGTGTGTGTGTGTGTGTGTGTGTGTGTGTGTGTGTGTGTGTGTGTCTGTGTGTGTGTGTGTGTATTCGCAAGCTATGCGAAAGAAAGATAGGTAAAGAGAAAGAGAGAGAGAGAGATTTATATATATATATATATATACTAGTGAGGCTTCGCCCCCCTGCTCGCTCCGCTCGCCAACCCCCCATTTCAGTTTCTGTTTTTTTTTTATTTTAAAATTATATTCTACATAAAATTTATAGATTATAAAAAAAAGATTAAATATTTGTCCAAATTAAGATAATAAAAAGAAAATTCGATACTGGAAGTAAAAGTACTGTTTAACATCTACTGTTAATGGCATTTTAAAAAGTTGTTTATTTAGAGCTTCAGAAATTTATCATTTCAATTTATATATAATTTAAAATTAATTTAATTCTTCTGGTCGTATCTATTGCCTCTAAATCTTTTTGCCAGACAAAATTATTGACTTCACACAATTTACTATACTGTGTAAACAAAGATTCATCGAAGAAAAATATAATTTATTTACATAAATTTAAAAAGATTCGTTTATTATTAAACTATTTTTTAGTTATGTTTTTTTTATTTGTTGCTGAAAATGAATAATATGAGGCAAAAACGTATTACAGTTTTGATACTGCAACCTATCAAGGTGTTGATAAATCTGACGATAATGTTTACATAAATTTACTTAACCCACACGCCATTGTGAGGACGCTAAAGATATAAGCGATGCAGTTTTCAATTATGCAAAGTATACAGTGTGAGAAACAAAATTTTGAAGCTAAATATCTTTGAAACTAACTGGTTTCGTAAACAACCCAAACATAGGGATCGAAGTGCGATATAATTGAAAAATCTCAGATGAGAATCCGATGAGAATCAGATATTATTTTGGCGTGATTTTTAGATGAGAGTCAAGTGAGTCTCATTTGATTCTTACCCGATTCTCATATTCTCATCTGATTCTCATCTGATTTTTATTTGATTCTCATCTGATCGAAGTCGAATGTTATTTTTTCAAATTTTAATTTAGATTTGTTTCTTACCAACATTACAAATCCTCACAAATTCCTTACAAATCTAAATCAAAATTTGACAAAATAACATTTTACTTTGGTCAGATGAGAATCAAATAAGAATCAGATGCGAATCATATGAGAATCAGATGAGAATATGAGAATCAGGTGAGAATCAAATGAGACTCACTTGACTCTCATCTGAAAATCATGTCAAAATCACATCTAATTCTCATCTGATTCTCATCTGAGGTTTTTCAATAGGGTATAATGCTAACTAAATCCAAATTTTAAACTGATTCATGCCTTTTTACTCCAGTTACCGCGTCACGTAGAAAAACGCCTTTTGCTTCCTCCTAGAGGAAGCTTTGTAATAGTAAAATTTTCAGTTTCGCTAAAACTTCATAGATGTTAGAAGTTCGAATTACGTGTTTTTAGGAAATGTCCATATGGATGTGTGTGTGTGTGTGTGTGTGTGTGTGTGTGTGTGTGTGCATACCGTGATATTTCTGAAACTACTCCGTCAATATCAATCAAATTTGACATGCATATCTATTTTTGGGATTCTGAATTCGGGAAAAACATTTATTTTTTAATTTTTTCAATTACTTTCTTTTTTATGGCCATTTTTTGATTTTCGAAAAACATTATTTTCGTTTTTTTAATCATTCCATTGTTACAAACAATTCAGCTAAATGCATTTGAAAGATAATGAAATTACCTACTTTTCCCCGTTTGGTCCTCGGGATTGTCCGCTCCGTTCGGCAGATAAAATGAAAAAGGTGATTTTTTTTTTAAATTCATATCTCTGAAACTACACATGATAACCTCACGATAAAAACATGTTGATGGGTTACTGTCAAACTATATTCCATTAAAATTTCAAGTGATTTGACTACTTATTTTTTCAGTAATAAATCGAAAACTGAAAAAAATGAGTTTTTTTGAGTCTCGATTACGGGCGTAAAAAGGCCTTATTGCACTTGAAATTTTGGGAAAAGGTAGATATTTTATATTATATTTGCGGAGGAAGTGGTCCTCAGCATGAAGTTATCCCTCGGTAGCAATTTACGAGGCTGGTAATGTTTCGAAAGAAAAACAACTTAACTCATTTTTTCTTTCGACGTTTCGGCGAACAATGTGGCCCTCATCAGGAAAACTGAGAAGAGATTTGGTTTATTATTAGCAAATTTTAAGAGTACAAAATTATTTCGAATGTGAGACATATGAAGTGCTTACAAGAACTATAGGACTCGACAGGCTCGCTGATGGAAAGTTCGAGGCTGCGTTTCCCCGCCGGGCGCCGGCGGCGGCGGGGGGAGAGCGTGTGGTCGTTGTGTCTCTCTCCGCTACTCGAGGCGAATTCGCAAGAGTTGAATATCTGCACGGCTTTTATACTCTGCGCGGAACGGCGAGAGTTGCGATCGGTTTGTTGACATTTCGCTGGTAACGTGAGCGTCACTGCTCATATGTGCCTACAGCTAACAGTAATGGAAGGATCGAGAAGCTCGCTTCTCTGTGATTTTCGGAGATCATCGGAGAGCGGTGTGTCTGTCCGATGCGATTCTACATTATTCGAGATGTTTTTACAGGTAGCGCAATCGGAGAGCGGAGAGCGAGTGAACGAGTGTGCGTTGAACATCTTTTTTCTATTATGATATCGGAGGTGTATGAGTCATGTGTGTTGTTGTTTTTATTTGATGTATTAGGTGTGTGTACACAGAACTTAGGTGCTGTGTATCTTCTTTTTTATTCACACCGTTTTCTTGTAAATCTTGTAAATGTATGTGTATTATTTCGGATATTAATCTTTTATTTAAATTTGTTTCTTTGTCTTTGATTTTATAATTATCAAAATTGAAAGTGTGGTTATTATTTTGCACATGATCGCAGCCTCGAACTTTCCATCAGCGAGCCTGTCGAGTCCTATAGTTCTTGTAAGCACTTCATATGTCACACATTCGAAATAATGTTGTACTCTGCAACATTTATTTTTCTAAGCGTATTTCAATTTAGAATAATATTTCCGTTGAGCTGTGTGATTTCTTTAATTAATATACAAATAAATTGAGACTAATAATTTTATCATAATTTATGAGTAAGAAAAGAGTCTAAGAATACATACGCAAGAATTAGTAGAAATTAAATTTAAATAGTTTTGTTTCGAGACACAAGGGTACTGAGTGGGAATGCCGGTTAAGGTAAATAATTGCGACACAGTTGTTTATATTTATGCAAGTAGAATTCGATGAAAATTTCTTATTTATTATCCAATCATATGGCGAAGAAAAGTGGAATGAAAAGCACGAGGAATTAATTCAATAAAATCGAGTGGAATATTACATCGACAGAATACATCATATATATATAGAGTAAATTCGAAGTATGTGAGAATTTGGTACAACAATATTCGAGAGAATGAATTGTTTGCTTGATCGTTGATACCTAGACGTAGAAATATAAATATGGTTAGTATAATGATGAAGATGACTATTAGTTGTTAAAAAATCTGCTGTATAAAAAAAAGGATGGGAATCAGGATAAATTATCTATTGGAATACACTGTCGTGATATGATTTTAATTTAGATAATATGAAAAGAAATAATTATTTATACTCAAAGATTCTACAAATGTATAACATCTCGATTACTCCTGCTCATGACACAGGTTCAGAGGTCACCTCTGAACAAGGCTTTCAAACAAGCCTTATAGAGAAAGCGAGAGTTTTATTAGGTAAAAGAAAATACTATGTTTATTATGCACAACTGATACTAATGAATTTCAATACTTATGTTAAATTTCACTGTAGAGTAAAGGGACCCCCTCACAGATCACTGGCTTGTTGCGCCGAGGGGGCCCGAGTTCAGGAGTTTTCGAACGCTATCTCCTGTTCCGCTAAAAGTGATCCTATCGAAAGCGCTAAAGGGTACCAAAGGGTGTGCTCGTTCGTTCTCCAGGGAGCGTCGAGCGGTCGTTTCTGCGTCACACAGCAGCTAACACACCCAGAGGCCAAATCTCGCACCAAAAGACGAAATACAGGGCCGTGTTAAGGATGGAGAGGCACAAGCCTCTCCATAAAAGCAAACTTCTGTGATCCCTTATGGTTCGTCCTGGGCCCGTGGTTAGTAGGGAAACCGAAAGCGACGGGCCCCGGGGGGGGGGGGTGCATGAGACGAGACAGATCCAAGCTCTCCTCTGTCATTCGAAAGCGATTAGGATCTATCCGAAGGCCGAGGTCGTTGACTGGTGCTTAATGATAGCCAATTGGTGAGGGCAGTCGGGGTACTGGCCGGGTCCCGCTTCGGCGGCTTTGCTGGTGCGCGACCTGACTGCTTGCATAAATCGCGCTTTTGGTACCTAAGGGCCACTTCGAACGAAGCCCTAGTGGGAGCCAAGGCATGTGTAGGAGACAGAGGGAGGGCAAAACCTCTCTAACGGGTCGGCTGGAAGCGGCAATGGAAAGCTGCGGAACGTCGATTCCTAGCGTATGGACACCCACCACGTTTTTCGAATAGGAATACATATGGGAAGGAGTTCGCTTCACGGCATTCACCGAACCGATGACTAGTATGACGGACGAACTAGTACACAGGGCCGGGAAGCCAAGCCCCACAGCGCGAATATCGAACGCTTCCGTTCGCGCTGTGTTCCCCGGATTAGGGTTGGACTCTGTGTGGCAGTGGTAGCAGACTTCACGGTGGAATGTGTTAACCGGAGCTACTTTTTCGAATGCGAAGTAGAAGACGTGGGGTAGCTAGAAATACCCGCGAACTCTCACCAAGGGTTACGACTTTAGTGACGAGTCCGTAGTGGCTTGTAAGTGGGGCGCCCTCGGGTGCCTCCAACCTTGATGAGTTTTGGTACTCGAATAGAGGCCGCCGGCTGAGGTTAAACAGTCACCCAATGTGAATGAGAGAGTTATCTCACTGTCGGTTCAGGTGAAACTGAATGGGTTGGCTAACTCGCTGATCGTTCATGTGACGGCAGTAAATACCGACGGGGCACGCACACTGTCGTTAGCGGTAAGAGGTTAGTACCCTCATCAATAACATGTAGAGTAAAGGGAAAGAATTCACATAAAGTAACATTGACTTGATGTAGCTTTGTGCTTGAACGTATTAGTTGCGCAAAGAGTTAATTATGAGTTGTTGGTAATAAGAGAGTTTCGCAAATGCGACCATGAGAGAACCTACTGAGCTAGCCCAGTAGGATAGCGCATAGCTATCTTTTTATGACCCGTCGGTGGCGAGTTAGTTATTATTTGCATGAAATCTTCCCAATGATAGGGCTGATTTCCCCGGATCAGTCACGCGGAGATCCCCGGGTGCGGAAAATTAGTAAAATTAGAATAAAAATAACGATGAATATACTATAAAATAATTCTGCAGAACGGCGATGAAACCCTGAACTTCACCGCTGCACGAAAAGGCCTCCTTCCTCTCGAACTCTGGCACGTGGAAAATGGCGTGGCTGGATTGTTCAGAGAAAGATGTGGTCTTGTAGTTTGTTGGGAGTATACTGCCTCGTGCATGTACTCATGCCGCTCACGAGGCCGGAGAGACGCGCAGCTAGAAAGGGATAGCGCGATGCGTACAAACGCAATTCCATTTACATGCGAATTCAGCGCGTCGGTGGCAAACGCGCACGCGCTGCCAAAGACTAACCTATCCTCTCCCGCGGCATCAGACCCGCGAGCGAGAGAGAGAGAGAGATAGGTCGAATGCAGGGACGTATGAAGTCCCGTCGGGGCCCCTGACTCCACGCAACCTCGTAGTCAGCTGCGCCGGATCCCCTATCATTATCCAGCTCCTGGATATGTACGTTGCATACCTTTCAAGNCTCTTAAAATTTGCTAATAATAAACCGAATCTCTTCTCAGTTTTCCTGATGAGGGCGACATTGTTCGCTGAAACGTCGAAAGAAAAAATGAGTTAAGTTGTTGTTCTTTCGAAACATTACCTGCCTCGGAGAGACCGATAGCAACCGTCAACCCTTCCTAGATATTTTATATGTTTTGGCTAAGTTCATTGCGCAGCTTTGAAACCTTTATGGTTCTTAAGATATCAAGGTTTCAATTTTTTTTTGAAAATTTTTTGATTCCTTATATCTTTAAAACAATGTAGTCAAATGCTTCAAAATTTTATTTGGTGATTCACCATAAACTAAGATATCTGCTGTTAAAATTTCAAACGATTTCGTTGAGCGGTTCTTAAGTAAAGAGCTGAAATGTAAAAACCGAGTTTTTAAAAAAATGTGGCTTCCTCTTATAGGGTTGTCGTTGCACGTCGTAAAGTTCCTCCCTACGAATTTATGTCATACTGATAATATTAAAATAGCATTCACATACTGTATTTTAAAATAATAATTTTATTTATTGGAACAATAAATTTCGTTGGAGGAAGCTACGTGCCAATGAATTGGCAGCGGTTTTTTAGTTGTTGGTATATTTCTCACGATCTGCACCATGAAATGACTTAAAATTTGAGTGAAGTATAGTCCTAATAACTTTCAATAATCATGATTTTTTTAGGAAGATTCAAAATTTAGTTTTCGAGTTAAAACAATTTCAAAAATTTGCCCTTTATAGTATGTAATAAAAAAATGTCGAACGAAAATATAAATTTCTATTCTCTTTCAGGTACATTCTAAGCAATTTACTTTCATCAACCTTTCCAATAACTTTATCAGAAAAAACCGAAATCTCAAAACTAAAAATTCGATATAAAAAAAAATGGGTTCAGAAAATGTAAAAACGGACTGTTATCCCGCCGAGTATTCGTAAAAACAAAGAAAATGAGACTTGGTGAATTGAAATCTACTAAGCAGAAGCTGAGCTAGAGTCGATACGAACGAACACACACACACGCACACGCACGCACACGCACACACACACACACGCACGCACACGCACACACACACATACACATGCACACACACACACACACATCCATACGGACATTTTCTGAAAACACTATTTTTCGACTTAAAATGCCTCAAAACATATTTCCTACATGTTCCTGTTTCCTACACAAATTCCAAAAATTACTATTACAAGGCTTCCTTAGGAAGAAAGCAAAATATATTTGGTTCTTAAAACTACAAGGAAAATTATCAAGTTTTTTTCAACCCCGGTTACCGAACTAACTTTTGAGAAAAAATACTCAAAGTTGCCTTGCCTTACACACTGTATATATGGGGTAATCGGGTAGCGCACAGTTATATGCACTATAATGAGGGACACAAGAATAGGGGTAGTCGAATTAAGGAGGTTCTAACCCTATTACACTAGTCAAAATCGGTGCATTCATTTATTTTTAAATATTCACTGTTAAAGAAGCTGTAACCGTAAACCTACAACAAATAACGATTTTTCGAGTTAATTTAACAATCATATTTGTCCTGATTAAGAATAAAAATTTTCCCGTAGAAACTGATTTGACTAATTTTTTGAGGTTAAATGTCCGTTTTCGGCATTCTGTAATTTTTTTTTATTAGTTAGAGGTATCCAATGATATTTTTTAAGGGCTCTAATTATTTATCAGATATTTTTCTTATAGTACAATTTTTTTCAACAAAAACTTGGTGTTAAATCTTTAGCAATACATAAATGAATACGACCAAATTGCGATTTCCCATAAGAGCCCGTGTTAGACAGCAAAAAATAAAAACATTGATTTCTCGACTTGTAGGTACCCTAGCTTTCTGAAAATTTATGTAGATAATTTTGAGGCATATGCGAACCTGTATACGAAATTTCAGAATTATCTTGGCGTTATTTCTATTTAGTATAGAACCTCCTTGATCAAAAAAATATTTGCTGTAGAACCAACAAAAATATGAGACTCTTACCTCTTCCGTCTTGATCGTAAACGTGGCTACGTCGTATCTTCGTATTCGCTACAAGACTAATTATCCTTGGTATGCCGAAGCTAGATTAAAAAAAAACTTCATATGAAAATAAAAATTGTATGTAATTAATGCATTTTCAAGACATATTCATACCTTAAGGCATTGTGTGCAAGCAGAATAATTGGGCGTTTGAAACTCTTTAGGTAAGTCAAAAAATTAGTACAAGCAATTTTACCTGGAAACGCTTCTATTTTTTTATTTTTATAATACAAATCATCAGCTTCTAGTTGCAAACCTGTTATTTTAGATGTCTTTTTAGATATATTTTCGGATGGAATAATGTAAGCGTTAAATGAATTCTCGTCAGTACAAGTGGCAATCTATAAGTCAAACGGAACGATATTATACTCTATACGTACACATACATGTATATTATTATATCTGCTCACCTCGCAGATTTTGTCGTTTTTTGATAAGCCTATAGTTTCTAAATCAAAAACAACTACCTCAAATTTATTTAATGATTTAACCGCACAATCGTCGATTTCAGGAATTAGTTAAGGTAAAACTGCAGACACATAATCTAAAGAAGCGCCACTTTCATGTGCCACACCTTCTTTGCGAGAATCAATAGCATTTTTAGTTTTATTTTTAATTGCGATCGTCACTTTTTCTTATAAATCGTTTTATTTACAGTTTTTAGGTTTCTCTCTTAGCATCCTTCCTTCTTCTCAATTTTTCAGATAGGAGGGCTAGCTTTATTTTTAATTATTCTCGAACCTTTGACAAGTAATTGCAACTTATATTTTTCTGTCAGATAGCTGCACTTACACGAAAATTCAAAGAATCGGAAGCACTATAATGTATTGATTTAGGGCATTTACTAGCTATCATATGATTTACAGATTCTTTGCCATGCGTTGATCCGCGATTTGCAATTTTTTTAGCATTATCGGCGTAACGAGAAAAATTTTAGTTAAAGAGACTCGCAAGTCTGTATCTTATAATGATTTTCCGTTTCGCAAATTATTGTGTACATAAGTTTCTTCAGGTTTATTTTGCTTCCTCCTAGACGAAACTTTGTTAGTAAAATTATCGACTCTCTCAAAAACAGGTTAGAAATATGTTAGAAACATGTTTTGAGATGTTTGAAGTTTGAATTACGTTTTTTTAGAAAATGTCCGTATGGATGTGTGTGTGTGTGTGTGTGTCCCCGTATGGATGTGTGTATGTGTGTGTGTGTGTGTGCGCGCGCGTGTGTGTGTGTGTGTGTGTATGTATACCGCAATATTATTGAATCTAGGCTATGAATCTCTACAAAATTTAGCGTGTACATCTTTTTTAGATTCTGCTAGTTAGCTAAACTTCATTTTATGGCCGTTTATCGAATTTTGCAAAATTATTTTAAGCATTTTTCGTATAAACTTATTGTTACAAACAATACAGCTATAATGCATTTAAAAGATAATAAAATTACCATCCGTTCCTTGCTTAGCCCTCGAGATCGACTGCACTGTTCGGTAGCAAAGGTGGAAAAGGTGATTTCTTCGAAATGAGGCATATCTATATCTCCGAAATAAAATATTAGAACCTAGCAAAAAAAAAAAAAAACGGAGAGATGCCAGTGGGACACCCGGTTGAAACAAGTTTCTTTTATGCTATGTATTAAATAAGAAGCACAATCAAATAAATTAACAGCGTTAGAATAAAATAAACGAAATAATGAAAAAAAAAAAAAAAATGAAAATTCAGCCCTATACTTGGATACTTAAATATTTGCAATTGTGATAATATAAAAAACTTAACCTAAAAAACTAAAGCGGATGAGCATTGTAAACACCATTACGAATTATAGATTTGTAATTTTGATTAATTTTTAACAAAAATAAATTTAAATGGATAATAATTTGAAAGTTGGCTTTAAAGTCCCATAAGAGCAAATTTTTTCACGATTGTCGAACTTCACCGAAAACACGTTTTCGGCCTGAAAACAGACTCGCGGAGCTGTCGATCGTCGTCGCGGGCCGTGAAGACGTGCGCTGATTGGCGGAGCGGAGAGAGCGGGCCAGAGCGGTCGAGACGCGGCGCGGGACTCGTGAGAGAGCCTCGAGCCTTCGACGGGTGCGGACGTACGTGGAGTGTGTGGTGTTTTGGGGGTTTTCACGGCGTGTCGTGCGTGAGTGAGAGAGCAAGGACTAGCGAGAAGTGTGTGACGAGAGCAGCGGCCACCAAGCACCAGCTCCAGAGGAAGAGGACGAGGGTGTTGGTGGCCAGAACGAGAGGACGCGAGGACGAGAGCTGAGGCGAGGAAGGCGAGGAAGAAGACGCGGGTGAGACGGAAGCGAGAGGAGTCCGAAGGCGAGAGCTGAGCGAGAGGTTTCGGCGAAAGTGAGTGAGGATCGTGGAGAGAGAGAGGGAGAGAGAGAGAGAGAGAGAGAGAGAGAGAGAGAGAGAGAGAGAGAGAGAAAGAGAAGTGAAAGCGAGAGAATTTCTAGGGATTTCGCGTGTGTGTGTGTGAGAGAGAGAGATTGCGAGTCGTCGCGAGAAAACGCGAACGAGAGCGGAGAAAAGCGAGAGAAAAACTTGAGACTCAGAGCGATTCTGAGAAGTCGGACGTGCACGAAGCAAGTGGCGACGAGAGCTTTCTGTAGCGCGGCAGCATCGGGCGCTGCTTTACCGACCTCGTCGAGTCGAGTCGAGCGGGCGAGAGAGATAGAGCGAAGCGAGAGTGTGTGAGGCGGGAGAGGTAGATTGTGTTGTTGGAGAGTTGAGCTGCGGCGTATTATAGCGCGGAAACGAGAGAGAGAAAATTTGTAATTGGAGAGAGAGAGAGAGAGAGAGAGAGAGAGAGAGAGAGAGAGAGAGAGGAGAGAGAGGGAGAGAGAGAGAGAGCAATAAAGAGGGAAGAGAGTTAAGAGAAAATCTGTGTTTTTGATTCCAATCATCTTCGAGTATCCCGACTCGAGGAGATTTAGCGGAACCCCCTCCGGGAATCGCAAAGAGATATCGGAAACAATTATAAATTATAGTGTCGCGGATTCGAGGCCGGGGAGTCGACAGAGCAAATTCACCCCCCGGGTTTTTGCCACGTCACAATTCCCTACTCTACTTAATATTGGGACACAGCAATATTTGGCAATACGTTTTTATTCAATCGCAATCATGCTTTTAGTCGATCGCAGCACTACGGCACAAGACGTAACATCCCCCCAACAAGCTAGTTGCCTATTGGTACAATAGCAACTTAATTAGATAACAGCTCCACAAACAATTTGAATTATTCAGCATCATTTTCTTTTACCTCCATAAATTCTGAAATATTCTAACTAAATCTTGAAGCTGTTGTCTTTAATCGTATTATTATTATTGTCTGATTTATTGTAAACGTATGAATACTCTAGAATTTTATTTACATTATTATTATTAAATCTACTATTATAGCACAGTGTGACCTAAGCCCGCACTTAGGTCACGCCTATCCGTGACCTAAATAGTCCTTTTTTCACCGTGCTTATCACACTCGCTACACTCGTGCGCTAACCTCACCGTGCAAAACGGGACTGCTTATGACACGGATAGGCGTGACAGCGGGCTTAGGTAGGCTGTGCTATAAAATTCTATACGATACTCGTGACCTAAGTGACAATTCTGCACGGCGTAATTAGGACTGTGCAAAAAAGTGCTACTTAGGTCACTTGTATCGCAATGTACTATTCTTAGTCGTTACATTTAACCTAAATAAAACATAATTTTCATTTGTTTTAAATTATAAATGAAGTTTAAATTATACACTAATTTATTACCTACGAGCCTATCAATATAAATATGTCAAACATTATTATAAATATCATGTGAATATATTTCGCTGGTTTCCAGTGATTTCAATTTTTTCGGCTGCCATGAAATTTTGGGTGACGGTTTCGAAGTCTTGATGATGTTATTACTTTTTCTTGGTGCAGGCATCAGATTTATCCAGTTATCGCCAATTTTAAAATATTGAGGTACGATAGCGTTACAGTTTATCTGTGTACCTTTCTTTAACAGTACATGGGTTTTTGGCGTGAGAAACATTGTTTTGTTTTCTGATGAGACTGTCAGTCAAGTATAGCAATAGTCAGTATGCTAAATTTTTACTTCTACTGGCGTACACTTAAGGATGGGGACTACTCGAGATTTTATTTTTTGATATCTCATATTAAATCGTGCATAAAATGTAACATCATAAACTTTATAAAAAAAACTAAGAAAATTAGCCCGGGTGGAGCTTCCAAGACCCTTTGGAAGCTAACAAAAACGAATTTAAAGTTTGAAAAAGCTTAAAAATTGATCATTTTCAAAACAGTCCTGGCGATGAAACTTTCAATCACGGTACTTACCATTGAAGGTATCATTTCTAATGTATGTAACAAAGAGATTTGTGTTGTAAAATTATTTAAGTCAATTTAAAAAAAAAGTTACACTATTTAAATCATACTCGTCTAAAAATATCCATTTTTAATGTCACTTTTTACACTTTTATTTTGATCAAATTTCAAAAACTCATCCATTAGTAAAACCACTACACAAATCTGTTAGTTGTATATTGAAGAATAGTTATGCAAAATTTTAAGTCGATTCGATGCATGGTTCATCGCCAGGAACACTTTAAATTATAGATTTGTTAGTTTTCCGATGCGAAAATCAAGGATTTTTTAAATAAATTTTTCTCGATCAAAAATATTATATTCATAGATTTAAACTTCATAACATATATAACTTATCAAACTGTAATTTTATAACGTTATGCCATTTACAATAAAGTGCTTAACATCAAATTAATTAAATTCAACTATTAATCCAAAAATTGTCGATTTTCGAGTAGTCCCCATCCTTAATTATGTGTATAGCCTCACCTGCTAGTCTAGCAATATACCTAGGTTTTTGCATTATATTATAGGCAAATTCATTAGGTGAAATGGATGCGAGCGATAGGGAATTCTGAATCACTCTTCTTTCTAATTCACATTCTTCTTTTAGCATATTTAAAAATAAATTTTTAAACTGGCCCCTAAAATATTTTTCTACGTATACAAATTTTGAGCTTACATATGTAAAAAGATCAAAATTAACTATCGGATTTGTTAAGCATATCTTCTTGAAATAATAATTGATTATCTATTTCTTTGCAAATGAATAATTTCGGATGTTCTGTTTTATATAGAATTCTACCGCAAATATTTATCTTTTCTCTACTAGTTAACGCGAACGATATTTCATTAGTACTTATTGTATAAATTATCTCGTCATTTTGTGAGATTATTTATGTTAATACTCCTTCATATAATATATCATACTTATTTTTAAAACAACTGTCAGTATTTATGACTGACCAAAATGTATGGCTAGCTTGTATATCGATACAATGCTGCTCCGAGAATTTACATACTGTCCTGAGACGCCCCGGGACAAGAGAGCAACGAGCATTTGACTTACTATACGATTTAGTCAAGTGTTTCCGACTTCCATCGCATTCAGTATCTGTGTGATGCACACACGAAGTATGCCTGGGGATGTCAGCCCCTCCTTTTGTAATAGACTATGAGAATGATATAGAATATATTGTAAATTTGATATTCCTTGTAAAATCATTATCTTTCCTCTCCTTACTCAGGGTATCCTCTAGTAAAACAGGCCAGCAGTATCCTGTAATAGGCTAGGAGAGCCCTCTAATTGGTATACCAAACAAAGGCACCTTCGCCATTTACCTGGCTGCACGACTTCCAGAAAATCAAATGTGTGGACTCTAGGGGAATATCGCCTCCCCGTTGACTGTCCCGTGGTCACATTACGCAGCACCCTTATCTCGGCTACATTGCTCTCGTAGTCAGGTAAGGGCAGGGAAATCCCGAAGCAACGCAACCTACTACACGTTAATAACGGATCTAAACCGACTTTCAATGCATTCGTCCCAAGTTAGCATTACTCGTGTCCGATACTCTCACATGGCCTCGCGGTTTTAATCAAGAAGCTGTTTGGCACGTTTCAGTCCCTGAACTTAACCTTGTTTTATCATTATCTAAGCTTATATCTGTATGTTCCTCTAAAAGTGTAATTTGTATAAGTCCCCGTACTAAAACATCACTCCATGAACCAAAACTATCTGAATATGCTGCACCTCTGCATCTCTTTTCTTTAATACTTCCTGCCAAATCAATTCCTATTGATTTGGTTGAGTTTACTTTCAAATTAGCTATAGAGTGAAAATTGTCATGTTTGAATATTCTTGTTTCATAGATTGATTTGCAATTTTTATAGCTTATATCATAAATATATTCTTGTACGCCTTGTTCTACCGCACCTATATGACTAAACATTCCGCAATAATATACCGTACGCTTAATTTCTATTTTACATTGTATTACTACTAATTTTCTAAATTCTGCCAATTGTGGTAGTTGCATGGTGACGTTGGTCGCGTTTACATCTTCTTGATGGAAATCTATTGAGAATATAGTACATTTGACTGTATGTACAGTATAGTTCGTGCTAAAATGAGTGAGCGCGTTAACGAGTGTGTGAGGGAACGCACACATGCAAGTATCCCCTCTCGCGTATGAGTGTGAGTCACATGACTACTTGCGGTGTCGAGACTAAACGAGTCTCGCACATCGCTCTCTTGGGAACGAGCCGTCGCCGAATACACAAGGTGTGTGCGACGCATAGCTGTACATAGAAGGAGAACAATAAATCCACATTGTTATAAACATTAATCCTCTGCTTTACCTCATTTATCTAACAAAATCGCACTCCTCCAAATCCAGTAGAGAGTACGCGGTGATAATTGGATGCGGATTCGGATGACTCCAACTGAATCCTACTATCGCTTGACTTGTTTTAAAAATTGCAAAACTTAGAATAATTTCAGGAACCATTGTGTCCCAATTTCATAGAAAGAAAAATATTTTAGATATATGTATGGCAACAGCTCAATTTATTTACATGAACTGTTTTTGGTTTCCCATTGTAATTTATAGTTACGTTACTATTTTCATTTACTTTTATTATTTCATATGGTCCCAGGTTATGATTTTTTTCTAATTTACCTGGTTTTGGTTCTTTGATTGGCCATACTTTATCGCCAATTTTTAGTTCTATTGGATTTACGTACCGATTATAATATTCTTTTGATTTCATTTTTGAATTGATCAAACTTTCTCTAGCAATCACTGTAATTTCTTGTAATTTCACTACTAAATTTTCCAAACAACCATTAAAAGTAGGCAATTGTTCGTTTTTCTTTAATGTTTCGCTACATGCAAGTCTGGCTGGATAACCAAAAACTAGTTTATGCGGTGTAAATTTATGATTAGTGTGCACACTGGTATTATAATTTAATTGAGAATATTCAAGTAATTCGTCCTACTCTATTTTCTTTGAAGAAAAGTTCTTTAAATATTCGCATAGTGGATGATGTGCTCCTTCTAACGAGCCGTTACACTGAGGTAAAATTGCCGTGGTTTCTACTTCTGCTTCCTCCTAGAGGAAGCTTTGTAATAGTAAAATTTTTAGTTTCGCTAAAACTTCATAGAAACATGTTTTTAGATGTTAGAAGTTCGAATTACGTGTTTTTAGGAAATGTCCGTATGGATGTGTGTGTGTGTGTGTGTGTGTGTGTGTGTGTGTGTACTGTGATATATCTAAACTACTCCGTCAATATCAATCAAATTTGACATGCATATCTATTTTTGGATTCTGAATTTGGGAAAAACATTTATTTTTTTATTTTTTTCAATTACTTTTTTTTATGGCCATTTTTTGATTTTCGAAAAATATTATTTTCGTTTTTTTTAATCATTTCATTGTTACAAACAATTCAGCTAAAATGCATTTGGAAGATAATAAAATTACCTACTTTTCCCCGTTTGGCCCTCGGGATTGAAAAGTATAAGTGTACAAAGCATGCTCCTAAAATTTTAGCCCAATCAAATCATGTGGTCACATGGAATCCTACGGACAGTGCCAAAATGCTCAAAACAATATATGGAGAGTCACCATGGGTAAGTAGGTGCTAATATGGATTTACCATGGTAAAGATACAGGTAATATAACCTAATATTAGTATAAAAATTATATAACAATTATAATTTATTTTTGTAATTATTTATAAGAAGTTTATTTTTCAGAGTTTAAAAGTGGTGTGCCCCCTTAATTGATCTTGTATTGGGAATTTAAAATAAGGTTTCGCGGGCTCATGAGTATCAAAGACGGCGGCGCCCTACCTACACGTTACATATGAAGTGTATGGAGTAGGTTAGAAAAATATCGAAATAAGAAGTTTAAGCGCGAGAAAAATGGTATCAGAGCTCTATAGATATTGTAGGCAATCACGCTAATGCCGTAGATGATTTTCTGTGCTGTGACAAAATTCTGTAAGTGTGTTTCGTCTGGTTTCGTACAATTTAGAGTTCGCCCGTCACGGTATAATGTGTGTAGTATATTTATATATACCTTATATACCCCACATAGCATGAAAGCTTTTGAAAGCTTTCAGGAAGCTTCCTTGAAAGTGTAGGAACCTTACAAGAATATTCCATGGAATCTTCCTGGATGCTGAGAATGTCAGCATCTATTAATATTACTCAAAATCTTTTTGGAAGGTTTTCTGAAAGGTTCTAGAAATATTAATGAAATCTTTTGGAAGATTCCAATAATCTTCCAATATCTTTCAGTATTAATAGAAAAATTTAGGTAACCTTCTATGAAGGTTTAAGAAAAAATTTGTCGTATCAGATGCATCAAAATTAATTTTTCTATTTATTTAATTCATTTTAAACTTATTATTAATACTTAATATTATTCAGTTTTATTAATTTATTATTCATATTGTATTATTCTATAACAAAGAAATGAAATGAAATTTTTCACCGGCGATGGGAATCGAACCTGGATCATCAGCGTGGTAGTCAAACATGCTATCCGTTTACCTAAACAAAATTGTTATGTTTAAAAGTTCAGATATGATATATTAGCTACTTCAACGCGTAAACTAAAACTAATAATAAATAAACATTAATCAAAAAATAATACTAATGTATGATGATATATAAAGTAGCCGAAATTCTAATTATTGCTTGAATTAACTTTCATGAAATGCGAACGGGAATCTTTGTGAAAAGGTTCAAGAAATATTGTACGAAATCTTTCCTGAAAGGTTACTAGATGCTTTTGAAAGATTCACTATCACGTTCAGAGTTGAACATTTTGTTAATTTTATATAAAGCTTACAGAAAGATTGCCTTGACTTTTCCTGGAACCTTCCATGTAATATTATGGATATCTATTAGAAATGCTAACGGAAATCTTTCTGGAGAGGTTTAAGAAATATTGTACGGAATCTTTCCTGAATGGTTACTGGAAGCTTTTGGTAGATTAACTGCCACGTTTAGAGTCGAACATTTTTTTAATCTTATATGAAGCTTACAGAGAGGTTGCGGTGATTCTTCCTGAAACCTTCGATATTGTATTACCGTTAGCTATTAGAAATGCTAACAAAAACCTTTCGAGGAAGGTTCACGAAATATTGCACGGAATCTTTCAAAGAAAGCTTTTTAAAAGCTTCTTTTAAGATTCTATGTCATGTTTCAAAAAATGATAAATGGAATCTATCGTTGTTATCTTCTGTTAATCTTGCAGGAAGATTTTGAAGTAAGACTTCTAAGTAAGATTCCAGAAAGATTTTTTTTAATTTTAAAGTTCTTACAGGAAG
Organism: Pteromalus puparum; assembly: GCA_012977825.3. Lineage (NCBI taxonomy): Eukaryota > Metazoa > Arthropoda > Insecta > Hymenoptera > Pteromalidae > Pteromalus > Pteromalus puparum. The sequence goes on from CM053171.1 coordinate 23,011,733, forward strand.
CTTCTGTGGGAATCTTTCTTGAAACTTTCGTTGGCAAGCTTTCGTGCTATTTGGGACAGATATACTACACGTGTTTGCAGTACGATTTACACACACTGAATAAAAGGGAGCCAATGTTTTGGACGATATGTAATGTTTTGCGAATAAAACAATTAATGCGGATGATAAAAAGCCCTCAGACACCTTTATTTTTAACTAAATTGATAGAAAGTGACACATTCCATGTTAAAAGAATGCAAAGTCTAGGTAGGACGACGCCATATTTTTTACTTCTCTCAGCAGACGCTAGTGTTGCAGGCTTATTTCAAACTCCCAATAGATAGAATATATTTATTGTTATTTTTAGTTATATTTACCAGTCCAACTATGTCCATAGAAATTTTAACAAATGTTTTTAATGGCGTATCAGTGATAATCATAGGTTGTTTAGTTTTTATTCTTTTCAGCTTATTTCTTCGACATTTTTCGCATCTTTGTATCCTTTTATGAATGTCTACTTTTAAATTTTCCCAATAATATTTATCCTTAATTCTATTTTACGTTCTATTAACGTCAACAAATTATAACCTTAATATTAGACCGGCGATGGATCCGTGGTAAACCACCTGCCTCCCGGTCAAGGGGTCGTGGGTTCGAGCTCCCATCAGCGCGATCAGTTTTTTCAGATCCGATGGAAATCTTACTCACGACACCGGGTTTGAGAAAGGCATAGGTGTGATGAGCCTACCCTGGAAATTTTCGAACGCTAAAATTCATCTAGGAACACAACTTTCGAGTTCGAAAAAGCCACCCATTTATTTTTTTTAATTTTATAACCTTAATATTTGTTTCGTTGAAAATATCTTTTAGGATTTCTTCGATTTCATCCCAACTAATATTTGTTATTTTTATATCTTTTAATATACTAAATATTGCATACTTTTTTTGCAAACATATAGTCCTTAATAATTTAAATAAATTAATCAGATTTGTTTTAACCGTTATTACTGATTCCGCTGTATTTAAATATAATAAAAAAATTTTGTTATTTTCCTTGTTTATTATCTCAATTTCATTACTATGTAACGGTTCGACTTTCCCCGTGTGTTGAGTAGTCGGCCGGACGCCAGGATTTGGTTAGGGGAAAGGTTAATTGAAGAGACTTGTTTATGCAATTAATAACAATAAAGATATATTCTAATAATTAAGTTAACAAGGTGATAATTCAAATATGAGTCTCCATTTATAACAGAAATCGAAATCGCGGTGGTTTAGAATATTTCGACTTCACAATCGGGTTAGCTTAATCTATAGCGGTCTACGGTACATTAACACGACGTTACCGGAGTTACGTAGTTTCGGTGCGGTTATCGGCTTTACGGACGCGGTATCGGAGTTTCGGACGGTGAAACGGGTTCGGGTTAACGACGGGTTTTCGGAGGTTAGGTTTCCCTCGAGTCCATGGAGTCGTGAGCGCACGGCCCTACGGATCGAGGTCGCTCGTCTCGTTCTTCCCCTGGTCCTGTGTGCTCACAGTGACCAGGCGAATCCCGAGCGGTCGGCGGGTGGTCGGTTTTGTACAGGCAGGAGTTGGCCGGTGTTTCACCAGGACGTGTGCGCACGACCTGGGGAATCGTCGGCGGGGCTTTAGTTATTTTCTCAGCCCCGTGTGCTCACGGTGGCCGGGAAAACAACCAGTCCCTTGGGACGGATGTTCAGGAGCAGGTGGCAACGTCGAGTATCGGCTACGTGTGCTCACGTAAACGAGACTCGGCGCTGTTCGGCTACTCCTGGTTGTCTCGTGTGCGCACGACGGCAACTCGGAGTTTCGGGTTCGCTAACAGTGTCGTCACGTGTGCTCACGAGCCGACGTTGTTGGCGTCGGTCTAGTTCTAGCTGTTCCTCTTGGTAACGTGTGCGCACGATGCCGCTAGGAGTTAAGCTCGACTAGAACTGCCTCGCTATGCCGCGCGGCCCGCCTTATATAGGTGTGTTCGCGGCGCGCCGCTCGCGCCGCCTGGCGCGTCGCCGCTGAGTTACTAGTAGAATCTCGCGCTCGTGCGGACTGGCCTTTCGGTTGGTGCGCGCGCGCGCTCACCTCGCTTCGTGCGGACTCGCCTTTGTTCGCTGCGCGCGCGCGCTCGCTGGCGTCAGCTGATTTACTCGGCGCCGTGTTTGTTGATCTCGTGTGCGAGACTTATGTCTCGTCACAACTATCTATACTTTTATCCCTATAAATATTTTTATTTTTTAATAAATTCGCTGTATTTTCATCTAGTGATTCGCCATTATTATTAATTAATTGTATTACATTATCTTTTCGGAATTGAATTGCGTTTTTAGAGTATACTACATTTTTCTATATGCTCTCTTGCTTCTCGATGTCACCAGCAATTCTATTCTTTGTGAACCTTTAATTTTTTTTCGTTTAGGATTTTTTATCTTCAATTTTTTCTTACTGATTTTCGTATTTTGTTCATTTACGATTTTAATTTTATCTTCTTTGGTCAATTGTCGGCAAATTTTAATCTCTTCATACTTTTTCTCCGCTTTAGTTATAACACATATTCCTTCTGCCACTGGATTTCGTGACAAGGCATCTGCATTTGTATTTTACTTTCCAACCTTATATATGATTTCATATTTATAGTCTCGTAATTTCAAACTCTATCTTTTTACTCTACTTGTGACAAAGGACGCCAGATTCCTTTTTACTAACATAAACAACCACTGTGATATTTTTATGATGGATACGTCCTTTGTCTACAGCTATTATTAGTTATTTGAATCATTTCTGAGGGTTTCTCACTACTAGTGTCCCATAAAAACAAAAAACAAAGGCCTCTGCCATTCTGGCTCTTATACAGGTACTTTTGCACTATAAAAAGGTATCTTTTCACCGTACGAAAGTAGTCGGAGTCCGGATCAAACCCTTCGACTATCACATTTTAAGGTTTAAAATGCAGATAAGGTAGCCTAAACATGTATATATGACTTTAAAAGTAAATTTATTGAAAAATTTAGATAATTTAACAAAAAAAAGTATCAGGGTAGTTTTAGTTAAAAATGCATCCATTATGAGCTATAAATCATTGAAAATAGGCAAAAAATGCAAAAATCGCTTAAAACACCAACTTTGACCAGCTATAACTTGAAGCCAAGTGAAGGGATCGCGCTGAAAATTTTTTTGGGAGCCACGGGCATCCTATAGAACATATATATAAAGTTTGAACCAAAAAAAATTTTTTCATCTTCGATTTGACAGAGAACCACCCATATATATATATATATATATATATATATATAAGTGTGTATAATACTCAGACCACGCGTGCATGTTGACATAACCTCTCATTTCAAATATGATATTTCTGAAACCTTGCGAATCAGATATTTTTGGAAGTCGAATATATAATATACTTTTTTATTATGCATGATTACGTGTATACGTAAATTAAAAATCTAAAAGCAATTAACATTTTTCATATTTAAAATATCTATTGCAGTGTATTTTTTCCAACCGTTGGTAAACCGTTGGTTAACTTTTTATTTAGAAAGTTTTTCCAATCGTTGGGTAACCGTTGGTTAATACTTTTCGTAACCGTTGGCAAAAAAAATTGCCGAACAATTAGTTGACAAGCTATTTTGGTTGGGTTATTTTCTACCAGGGTATCTGCTGATTTTAACTATACCAAAATGGCTTATCATCCGTTACGTCACAAATTTATTACAATAGATATAACTTTTGAAGGTTTTTATGGCATACATAATCGCCAAAGCCTCTTTCTCATACGTCACATCCTTCATTTCAGCTGGTTGCAATACTTTAGATGCATAAGCTATAGGTCTGTCTTTGTCTATTTCGCCTTGAGAAATGACACATCCTAGAGCATATTGACTTGCGTCGCTTGTTATTATAAATGGTTTGTCAAATTGCGGGTATTGTAAGACTGGTGCAGAACATAACATCCTTACCAGTTTATCAAAAGCTTCTTGTTGTTTGCGACGGGGTGACCGTCGAAGTATTATTCTCTCTCTCTCTCTCTCTCTCTCTCTCTCTCTCTCTCTCTCTCTCTTCTGCTACTCTCTACCAAGGCTGCACCACTCTCTGAGTTTGTATTAATATTTGCGGAATTTATTGTAGAGAGAGAGAGGCAAGAGAGTACCAGCCGGATGATGTCGGTGTTTAGTATTTGTATTCGTTAATTTATTGAGAGATGTCGATGGAAAGAGGGCGTGATTATTAATGTAATTATAACGCTTGTGTAAAGAATCTTCTATTGGGAAATCGACAATAATCGTGTGAAGTGTGTAAGTTTATAGTGCGCATGCGCGAGAAACTATGCGAGGCGACGCGACACGAGTCGAGGAGTAGACTCGTTCACTTGTGTTCCAGAGAGAGACCAGCTAGCACCCTCTGGTTTTTGTTCTATTAGAGAGAGAATTCGTTAGTTGTTTTTCGCGCGAATTTACAGGGAACGAGACAACGCAGAACGAGAGGAAGGAAGTCGCAGCCGTGAACCTAAAGGTATAAGTGAGTCTGTAAGAATACGGAAACCCTGGTCGCCGTGAAACATCGTAAAAGTCGGAACGTTCTATCACTGGAGTTGCTGCCTCGTGGCATTTTTCCGTTAAGCAGTTGTTTTGTTATTTGGAGTTTGTTGAGTCGTGTGAGTGTTGAGTAATATTTACAGGCGGTATTACCCCTATAGCACCTGATATTTTGGCAATATTGCCTCCACATTCCATTGCAAGACTAACTAGATTCAGCAATATTGCCAGAGCTTAGAATAACATTGCTGCAACCATTAAGCAGTGTTGCCACGCACCAAAAGGTCCCAATATTTTGGGAACATTGCCTGAAGATTGAGTTGTCGCAATATTGCACAAATCCTCATTAATATTGTGCAAATATTTTGGGAACATTGCTACTAGATTGTACAATATTTAAATTATATTGCGATAACTTTAAATTATTTCCGTATTAGTATAACAATTTTTATAATGATGCGAAAATAATGTAAGGTTATCGCAATATTAATTAAATATTGTACAATCTAGTAGCAATGTTCCTTGAATAGTTGAAGCAACATTAATAAGGTTCCGTGCAATATTGCAAAATCTGGTAATGGAATCTTTAAGCAATGTTCCCAAAATATTGGGACCTATGTGGGAGATAACCAACTTCGCAATGAAAAAGCGGACATTTTGGTGCGTGGCAATTATATTGCCTTATGGTTGCAGCAATGTTGTTCTAAGCTCTGGCAATATTGCCGAATCTAGCTAGTCTTGCAATGCACTGTTGAGGCAATGTTGCCAAAATATCGGGTGCTATAGGGGTAGTAAATTATTGTTGCGAAACAAGTTTTTATATAATCTTTTCAGTTGGAATTACAGTCGGAATTGCAGTCGAAATTATTTCATTAAAATTTGTGAAGTGTTACCAAAGTGAGTGATTTATATTTATTTTCCCCATTTTCCTCGACCGAATCTCCTCCGAGTGCGAGAGCCTAGATTAGCCGGACACGCGAGTGTAGCAGAGCAGTTTAGCATAGGTGTATTCACGACCTGGCGCCTTATACAAATTTCGGTCGGAGTCTGAGTATTAACGAATGTGACCGCGAGTAGCCTAATAACAATAAAATATTCACATCGTTACATGTTCTTCTTTCCAAATTAACGGTCTATCTGTTTTGTAATAATACTGTTAATGGTTTTGTAATATCCGCAAGATTTTTTATGAATCTTCTATAATAATTAGCAAATCCTGAAAATTGGCTAACTCCTTTTACATTATTAGGTATAGGAAAATGTTTGACAGCCTCTATTTTCTTCTCATCCGGCCTTATCCCAGCTTCGCTAATTATATACCCTAAAAAACAAACTTCTGTTTTACCAAATTCACATTTTTCTGGTTCTAATTTTAATCTTGCCGCTATTAATGCTTCTGCTATTAAATTAAATCTTTCATCCAATTCTTCCGTTGCATCTCCAAAAATAATAATGCCGTCAATATAATTGTAGCGTATTTTATTAATGTATTCGGCTAGGACTGTATTTTTCACTCGCTGAAATGTCCTAGCAGAGTTCTTGAGACCAAATGGTAAAACAAGAAATTCAAATATTCCCGACAGCTGTACACTGAACGTTGTTTTTTCTATATCTGAAGGTCTCATTTTTACTAGATGAAACACTCATTTTAAGTCTAAAACATCGAAATATTTTTTGCTTTCAATTAGATCTAAAATTTTGTTAATATTTGGAAGTAAATAAGGGTCCGCTATAGTAACCTCATTTAGTGATTTTGTAACACCCCACACCGCTCCGCAGAGTTATCAATAAAAAAACACTACAAAAAATTAAAGTCTCGCGACTTGTTTTTTAGAAAAAGCACGCAAAAATAAGCGTACTCTCCCACTCTTGCAAGAGATACGGGCCACAGCTGAGCAGCCAGCCAACAACAACAGCAGCGCCATCAGGCAATAGCGGCGGCAGCGGGACCTACGACGCAGCAGCAGCAGCAGCAAACACGATATAGATATACACAGCGGCAGCAGCGAGCACGTATATCTATATATACAGCGTAGCGAGCGGTGCGGCGTGCACAGTGTGAGAGTGGGAGCTACGACGCAGCAGCGGCGCGGCGCGCGCAGCTCCGTACGCTTGTGTGAATGGGTTTTGTACATAGGTGTGAATGTGAGTGTGATATTTTTATGTAAGCGTTTTTTCGGCGGTGCGATCCCCGCTCTCTCCGCAGCCTTTATAAGGACCCGCGCGGCCTAGAGCCAGTCACTAGCTCCAGCGCAATTATCAGCGCACTATCCTATCCAAAGCAACCATAAAGCTTGGATAAAAAAGACCTAGCGTCCAGCGCAATTATCACGCACCTAGTCCTACCAAGAGCAACCATAAGCCTTGGTAAGTAAAAAGACTTAGCTCCAGCGCAACTTAAGCGAGGACTTAGTCCTACAAGAGCAACTATTACGCCTTGGTAGATAAACTTAGAATATTTCTCACTTTTGAAGGACTTATTACAATTTTCTAGTCAAGGCAAAGATATCGCAAGTTAAGCGTATCAGTCTTGGACTTAAAAAATTTCAGTTCCTTTCAAAAGACTTAGAGAAATTTTCGAATATTCTTATATTTGTTAAATTATCTAGTCAGGCAAGATAACGCAATTAACGCGTATCTGCTTTAGACTCTAATAGAAAATTCGTTTATTACCACACACTTGTAACTTTCGAAATAAACAGATAACGCAAAGTTTAAGGCGTATCTACGTAAACTATCCTATGTCAAAATAAGACTTCGATCACCGATATATATATAGATATAACTATATTAAGTTATATATTATATAACGTGATGTAAAAATCAAAAAGAGAGATATTTATTTAATTTTGTGATAGAAAATATATGCAACATTACACGCAATATTTTCGCATTGAATATCTTATTGAATATATTTATTTTTGTTAAAATGAACTAAAGTTTATTATTGTGATGAATACACTCCACTACCTCGTATCCCGGACCTGTAATATATTTATTATTATATTTATTTAATTTATTAATGATATTTAAAATCATAATAAAATCACTTTATTTGGCCTGCCGTCACAATTACGACGCAGAGCAGTAAATGTGCACGACTTTTAGAAATAAAAATCAATAACTTTTATTTCAATAGAAGCGCCCAGGACCAAGAAAAGTCGTGACCGTTTCAATTTCTTGTGAGTTTTGCTTTTCTTGCAATTCTACATTAATGTTGTATAGAAAATTTCCTATATTCTTATTATCGGTCTCCAAAAATTCTCTAAAATTTCCTGCCTTGCTTTCATCTTTATTATATGCATTTATTATTTTTGCCTGAGTATTATTACTCTCTTCATATACTTCAGTTATTGTATTCAAGACCGTTTTCACGTCCTCGTAAAAAATATTTTCCGTCACTATTTCATTTTTTTCAACTCTTTTGTATCGTCAAGCTTTTCTGCCTCTCTTTCCATGCTCTTAGTTATTCTGCTTGGATTATTACCTTGCTGAGTTATATATATATATATATATATATATATTTTTTTTTTAAATTCATTTTCAGCTTTACTTTTGCTACACCTATTTTCATTGAGATCTTCATATATATAACGTTTATCAATGCTTTGCTTTAAAATTTTATTGAGAAATTTCTTTTGATCGTTATTTACTGCTACTCTCATATTTTGATCTTAGTTATGTATTTGCTCCATATAGGTGTATATCTTCTTAATAGGTCCATTTTGAAGTTTAAATTTTATGTCATTTATCTCTAAATATCCTTCATCTAAACGTAATTTGCTTTCTCTGAGTAATTTAATTCCTAAAATGCCATCATACGGAATGTCGAATTCCTCTGGTGCGACATGAAAATCAAACTATTTATATTTTATTTGTAGTTTAACTATTCCTAAAGTTTTTATCTGCTTGCTTGTTATTCCTGTCAACAATATTTTTTTATCTTGCAATTCCGCCTTCGGAGAAATTTGACCTGATTTAATTATATTTATTTGTGCACCACTATCAACGAGTAAGCTACATGATTTTACTGTATATGGATTTGCGATCTCAGTATATTCTAATCGATCATCTAACTTTATGTGATTTACTTCAAGTTTTTCGATATCTGTAATATTCACTTCGTTCTCGCATTTCTCCGACTTCCCTGTGTTTAAAACATTTTTTTCATATGTATCTCTTGTTTTTATTAAATTTGCTGTGTCAGTATTTGTTTCGAGTGCATGAGCCATATTACTCGTTGTCCACTCGCTCCGAGAAGGCTTTACTCATTTCCCACGCGATTAATTAGCTGGTTCTGCAATTTAAAGCATTTCTCCGTCATATGGTTCGTATTTTTGCAATAGTTACAAGATTTATTTGCCCTTGATTCTAATGCCTTGATTTCCTGACAATCTTCTACTGTGTGTCCATCTTCTTTACGACAACTGTAATTGTTTCGCCCTTGAGTCATATTCTATAGATTCTTTAATTTTCTGCACTCTTGTATTAGATTCCTTCTCATTTTACAATACTCGCAACTATTTGCTTTCGATTAGGATTATTTGTATTTTTGTTCTGATTATAAAAATTGTTGCTTTTTCTATAGCTTTTATTATAGTTGTTATATAATTTTGATTTTTATACGAGGTACGTGTTAGATTCGTAGCTTGTTGCTGAGCCATCAATTTGGGGCAGTATTTTCCAGAATGACCTTTTTCGTTACAAATCTGGCATTGGATATCCTGTTGACATGTTTTCACTCTATTCTGTACTACTAATATTTTAGCTTCTTCACACTGTTCAGGTTCATGATCATTTTTATTGCGAATTGCACACATTAAAAATTTTCTATCCATTAATATTGGACTGTATATCAATACATGTCCCCGATAGTTACATCTTTTGCATGTTACATTTGAGCAATCTTTTATTGTATGAGTAGTGCCATTGCAGAATTTACACATTTTACTTTCTTTGCATTTCCAACACAGCTGGTACTCTATTATAAATGAACATTAAGTTACATTATGCCCCATAACTTGGCAATATTGGCAATGATTGCCTTTAATTCTATTCATTTTGCAGGCATCAATCGAATGCCCGTAATTATTGCAGAATTTGCAAATTAATTCATTCCTTTTTGCTTCCTTCCTAAGGAAGCCTTGTAATAGTAATTTTGCTTCCTTCCTAAGGAAGCCTTGTAATAGTAATTTTGCTTCCTTCCTAAGGAAGCCTTGTAATAGTAATTTTGCTTCCTTCCTAAGGAAGCCTTGTAATAGTAATTTTGCTTCCTTCCTAAGGAAGCCTTGTAATAGTAATTTTGCTTCCTTCCTAAGGAAGCCTTGTAATAGTAATTTTGCTTCCTTCCTAAGGAAGCCTTGTAATAGTAATTTTGCTTCCTTCCTAAGGAAGCCTTGTAATAGTAATTTTGCTTCCTTCCTAAGGAAGCCTTGTAATAGTAATTTTGCTTCCTTCCTAAGGAAGCCTTGTAATAGTAATTTTGCTTCCTTCCTAAGGAAGCCTTGTAATAGTAATTTTGCTTCCTTCCTAAGGAAGCCTTGTAATAGTAATTTTGCTTCCTTCCTAAGGAAGCCTTGTAATAGTAATTTTGCTTCCTTCCTAAGGAAGCCTTGTAATAGTAATTTTGCTTCCTTCCTAAGGAAGCCTTGTAATAGTAATTTTTTGAGTTTGTGTAAAAACATGTAGGAAGTGTGTTTTGAATATTTTTAGTCGAAAAATAGTGTTTTTAGAAAATGTCCGTATGGATGTGTGTGTGTGTGTGTGTGTGTGTGTGTGCGCGCGCGCGTGTGTGTGTGTGCGCGTGTGTGTGTGTGTGAGTGTGTTCGTTCGTCGACATCTGTATCTCAGCTTCTACTCAGTAGATTTTAATCCATCAACTCTCATTTTCTTTGTTTTTACTAGTACATAGTGGGAAAAAATCTATTTTTACATTTTGTTGACGCGTTTTTTTATAGTGATTTTTTAGTTTTGAGATTTCAGTTTTTTCTAATAAAGTCATTGAAACAGTTAATAAAAGTAAATTGCTTAATATGTACATGAACGAGAATAAAATTACCTATCTTTTTACCGCGGATAATTTATATTATCTTTTGTCGTTCTTTTACTATACACCATAAAGTGCCATTTTTTGAAACAGTTATAAATCGAAAACTAAATGTCGACCCTTTTTAAAAAAATATATGATTATTGAAGGTAATTAGAACTATATACCACTTTAATTTTAAGTCATTTTATGGGGCCGATCCGGAGAGAAACATCAACAACTGAAAAAAGTCGTTTTTGTATGGGACGCGATAACTGGAGTAAAAAGGCAATAATTAAGTTGAAATTTTGGATTTAGTTAGCATTATATAGTATCTTGATCCATATCTTTGGGGCTATTTATGAAACCAATCGATTACAAAGATATTAAGCTTCAAAATTTTTTTTCTCACCCTGTATCCTATGAGTCGTTCTTTCTACGTGACGCGATTACTGGAGTAAAAAGGCAATAATTAATTTAAAATTTTGGATTTAGTTAGCATTATATAGCACCTTGATCCCTTTCTTTGGATTTTTTAAAATACCAGTTAGTTTCAATGATATAAGGCTTCAAAATTTCGTTTTCTCACCCTGTATACTTTATATGTAGACGGGAATAATAATACTAGTGATTTTAGCAATAATAATAATAGTAATATTTTATGTAGTAAAACCGGGAGCGGTATTAATTTTAGTTTAGATAAGGAAAAAGATGGTGATAATAATGCAGCTAGTGTTAGTGAAACTGGCGCTAGCGAGCCTGCTTCTGAGTTTAGAACGCAGAAACGTCGACGTCGAACACGGGGCCCCCGTTCTGCGGTCGCTCAGGATCGGATGGGGTGGGTAAGCATATGGATGTAGTGCAGTCTGGCGAGTCTTCGGCAAATATAATAATTTCGAATGTCTGTAACGGGACAGACGCTCAACATCACCAAGTACTGCACGCCATACTCGCCACGATTGACACATCTATTACTAAGGATGACATCGTATCGATACGTCCGCTTAGGTCAGAGCTTGTAACTAAACGCGGCCCATCGAAGCCTGGTTTGGGCATCGCTGATCTCCGTGGGTGGTAAGCCTCTCTCGCCGCGACACGGTGGGAAATATTACGCGTGCGAAGGGCAGACTTGCTGCGTTCAGCGCAAAAGATATCAACGTAACTCTTCTGGATGAGGAAACACGTAATTGCTTAATACTAAGTAAAATTTTTATAAATGAACTGTTAACTAAAGATAATTTTGTACGTTTCCATAATCTCAAGCAAATTGCGCGTGGCTTAGATTTCAAATATATATGGCATAGAGGCGGGCGATTCCTTATCAAGAAGAGAGACGGTGGTGAAACTCATGAGTTCACCTCGGCTGCATCCTATAGCGCTAAAATTGATGGTGACAATGGCAATAGTTGCAATAATAATAACATCAGCGCTGGGGATGCTACCACCTCAGACGCAACTAATAATTCTGTCAAAAATAGGAAACAATCAGAGCTGAAGTTAAAACCACCTTGACAAAATTGGCTAGGCCGGGGGAACACGAGAGAGGTAGGTGGGGAGACATTAAGAGCGGGCTTCCTGAATGCAACCTCGCTATACGCGCACATGGGGATGTTTAGGCAGTATCTCGAGACTGCTCGTTCCACCTACCACCTCTTTGGCGTGGCTGAGACGCGTTTCGGGCATGAGGTTGATGACGTGTTCGCGCGGGTGGCCGGTTTTTCGATCTTGCGGCAGGATAGAAACAAGCGAGGATGTGGTATAGCCCTGTGCATTCGCAATAGCCACAAAGCGACGATCCTGTGCTCGTCACAGTCAGAGGCAGAGGGGAAGCCGGGAATCCCGGATTATCTGATGTGTAGAGTTCAACAGGGCAAAAGGCCACCAATCTTTGTTGCCGTAATTTATCGTCCAGCAGGTGTTTCATTCACTGATAATTCAGAACTGGCGAACGACTTACGCAGATACTCCGTGGGTTATGATTACAGGCTAGTTATTGGCGATTTGAACGCGAATATGTTATCAGCCTCGCATGACGCGGAATTCGTTAGAGACCTTGCCTGCGAATTGAATTTGAAACTAGTAGATCACGGCGCGACTCACCACGTCAGGGATTCCCACACATGGATTGACGTGATCATGACTGACGACGACAGCATAGTGCTGAATGCGGGTAATTCACTGGCGACTTTTCCAAGCAGCCATAACATTATTGACGTTGGGATTCACTTTCAAACAGCAGAGTCCCCTGCTCTCAACAACTTTACATACAGGGACTTTAAATCCATAAAGTCAGAAGAGCTCTTATCCCTCTTGGCTGCTTGTGACTGGTCATCGGTGAGCTGTTGCGATAGCGAAGTTGACACTCGGCCAGAACATCTTAGCCAAAACATCATGACTGTCATTGACCAACTTGCTCCGCTCGAACAATTCAAACCGAGGCAAAAAGGACACCTTCCATGGGTCAACGCTGAACTGAGACATCTATACAGCCGACAAGAAGCCTTACGAAGACGACATAAACAAGCCCAACGAGGCACTAGACGACGTGACGACCTATGGACGGAATATCAATCTCTCGCTGCTGAGGCAGAGCAACGAACTAATCAAGCGCGAGAAGAATTTATTCAGAATCGAGTCTTTGACGCGCTGGGAAACAATAAAAACGTCTGGAATGAATTACGGAGTCTTGACCTTATTTCAAAGGCCAAAGAGAATTAACATGGCTTCACCACGGATGAATTAAACACGCATTTCGCTGGGGTATCCATATCTGATGCCGAGCGCGAGGTTGATATGAGTGGCATCCTGGCTGAGGCTAATGAGGATGGTTTTACCTTTCGTGAAGTCACCGTTGCGGGCGTGGTCATGGCGGTCGCTCACTTTTCATCTCAAGCGAAAGGGGCGGATGGGATACCTTAGAATGTCATAGCGAAATCCCTCCCAGTACTAGGGCATCACCTGGTGCCTGGAAAAACGCTCATTTGGTGCCCCTTAAAAAGAAACCAATTCCATCTGCTGTTTCGGAATTCCGTCCAATAGCCCTTTTGAGCTTTCTCTCCAAGGTTCTGAAAAAGATCATGCATGAACAGATCTCCGAATATCTAGCCTCAAAGAACATGCTTGATCCTTTCCAGACCGGTTTTCGGCAAAACCGCTCGACGCAGAGAGCACTGCTAAAACTGACAGAGGACATCAAGACTGGTATTGCCAGTGACAAACAGTTACTCACCATCTTACTACTGTTTGACTTTAGTAAGGCATTTAACTCAATCTCCCCCTCGAGATTACTGCGTAAGCTAATCAGGATGGGCTTTTCCAGATCAGTGGTCCTGTGGGTCATGTCTTACTTGCCAGGACGTAACCAAAGAGTGGTTACTAAATTAAACGGAGAATCATCTTGGCAAACAACCAACCTGGGAGTCCCACAGGGCTCGATCTTGGGGCCCTTACTGTTTAGTATTTACATTAACGATCTCCAGGAGGTATTGGCCGGCTTTCGAGGGCCCAAGGGATTGCTGACCAATAGTGTTGCGCATTTGCTATACGCAGTAGACCTGCAAACCTGCACCCAGGTTACAAGAGCTGATCTTCGTGAGGGTGTAGATTGTGCTTCACACAATGCTCTGCACCTCAATACTGGCAAAACGAAGGCTATTATTTTTGGATCAGAGTATAATATAAATCAACTACAGGGGTTGAACTTGCCTGGTATCGAGGTGCAGATGGGTGTGTTCGTCCCATTTGTCGATACTGTAACTAACCTCGGAGTGGTCATGGATTCGAAGTTAACGTAGAAACCGCAGGTGGATGCAGTTAGCCGAAAGGTTAACAGAGCTCTTTATGGGCTCAGATCATTTAGATCCTGTACCAACGAGGCATTACGTAAACAGCTGGCCAGCGATCTCGTCGTCTCCCACCTAGATCATTGCTCTGTAGTGTATCTGGACGTGGCAGGGGAGCTCCAGACTAAACTGCAGAGACTACAGAATTCATGTGTGAGGTATATTTATGTTGTAAGGAGGTGCGAGCATATTTCTCCCTTCAGGAAGAAGCTGGGCTGGCTGGATACTAAAGAGCGTAGAACGTACTTTGCGGCGATGTTAATGTATAAGGCGTTCTGCATAGGGCAACCGCCGTACCTCGCAGCCCTCTTTGAGAAAAATAAATGTAGAACCTCGGGTAGGTTGTCTAGGGATATATTCGTTCTGGTAACGAGAACTGATACTGGCCTGAACTCATTCAGGCCGCAGGGCGCCCGCTTGTGAAATTCGCTCCCGCAAGGCATGCGGACACTGCCTTCGCTTTCAAAGTTCAAAATAGCAATTCGAAATTTCCCCTTGCCGGCGCCCTAGTGCAATATAGTGCAATATAGTTTGTTATAGTTTAGTGTATGCACCTACGTCGTGTCTATTTGTACCTGTCGTATTTGAAATCTAGTCTGCGTTACTATCTATTGACGTGATAGAATAGTTTAATTATGTGTCATACATAAAAACTTGACATGTACTTGTTGGAAATATCCGTATTTCAAAACTAAATCTTGAGTGCATTTATAGCTAAGAAGGGTCTAGTTATGCGTTTATGTTTTTATGAATCACGTCGCTACGGCACGACGTGCTGCGACACGTTGTAGCGGGCCGCGGACTTCTCGGTGGGCCTTGCCATCTGGAGTCCTTCTGCGAGTTATATAGTAGGGCCATTGTTTTAGGGATTTTCCCTTTCCCTTCTGCACTCTCGATATGCGCTAGCTACAGTTAGTCTCCGACAGAACGTCATAGAGTTCAGATGTGCTTGCTCCTTCTATGCGTCTCAGAATAAACGTAGATTTTATAAAGAGAAGATATTCTGTGTTGTAATTGTTTCCCATTTCCAATAGGTTATGGGCCCAGATAACGCGATTAAAGAGTTAAATAATTTCACTGTGTAAAAATGTGTTTAATCGTTTGCTTCGATTACTAAATATCTCCACTTGTAAAATGCATTATAATACAGACTGCATTTAAAATAAAAAGTTTGTGATAATGTTATAAGTGATTGTAAAACAAGTGATAATACTGAAGTGAGTTGAAATCGCATAGATTGTCGAAAAGGAAAATAATTCAGAGTTTAAATATTGAAAAGGCCAGTAAAGTAAAGTAAACGTAAAGTTTTATTTAAAACTGTGGATTTCTGAATCTTGGTTGAACGTGCATTTAAGTAAAATAAGATTACATTTAAACTGAGAGGAAATCAGTAGTGCATAATGTGTGATGTGAAAAAGACTGGCATTTTTAAATGCAACGATTTTCGAGAATAAAGCTACAGAAAATATAGCACTAAAATGATCCGTGATCTAAAATTATAATGATAGTTTCCAACAAAATTTAAAAACTTGGAAATTCAGAGAAGAAGGAATAATTTTAGCTATAAAAATGAATGTAAAAAAAAATAAGTGCAACTTGTTGAATAAATAAAAGCTAAAAGAAGAATGTTTAATCATCTTAGTATGAACATAAGAATGAAATATAATAAAGTTGCTCAGATTCAACATTAATGGATAATTATTCATCTATGAAAGGATACACATTATAAAAGATATGAAAAATTAATTTTGCTTACTTGTAAATAGTGAAAATTTAAATTATCGATTTAACAAAGATAATTTGTTTCAGAGATTTGTTTAGTTACAATGGCATGAAATTTTGTGACAAAGAATATTGAAAAATCTGTGACGCGCCAGAAAAGAAAAAGTGAAAAGGAAAGAATTTCTGTAAGTATCGGCAACATATGTTAGTCACAAGGGCTGCAGTTACAAGGTTCCATTGTTCTAGTCAGGCATAAATATGAAGGGTCCGAACGGAAAAATCAAGACACGAAAACTGAAGCCTCCATAAAAGAGAGAGAGAGAGAGAGAAAGAAAGGTATAGATGGTAGAAAATATTTAAGTGGCAAACTAATTTATTAGTTAAACTGTTGAGATTATTATTTAAAATAACTCTGGAAGATTTTGTGGCATAGTTTTAAATTTAAAGTCACTTTGATAAAGTTATTTTATAATGACGTTAGTTAGTTAAAGAATGAATTGCATAAAAGTCTTATCATCTCTTAATCTATTTCAAATTGTTGGAAATATCCGTATTTCAAAACTAAATCTTGAGTGCATTTATAGCTAAGAAGGGTCTAGTTATGCGTTTATGTTTTTATGAATATAAGCTCGGGTAGCGGCGCTACGGCATGACGTGCTGCGACACGTTGTAGCGGGCCGCGGACTTCTCGGTGGGCCTTGCCATCTGGAGTCCTTCTGCGAGTTATATAGTAGGGCCATTGTTTTAGGGATTTTCCCTTTCCCTTCTGCACTCTCGATATGCGCTAGCTACAGTTAGTCTCCGACAGAACGTCATAGAGTTCAGATGTGCTCCTTCTATGCGTCTCAGAATAAACGTTGATTTTATAACGAGAAGATATTCTGTGTTGTAATTGTTTCCCATTTCCAATAGTACTTATATGTATATATGTATGAAACTGTGATATATAATGACGAACTTGTGATAACAGCTGTAATTATAACCAGCTATGACGTTGTGTGACAATTGTAACTTTTTCGATTCCTTGAAAATAAATGACAATTCTATTCTATTCTATTCTATTCAATATAACTGAAAACTGCATCGTTTTGATCTCAGCTTCTATTTAATGGATTTTTTATCACACAAGCACGATTTTCGTATTTTTCCGACCTCTTAAGCGGGACTGAAGTCAGTTTTCAAGACCGGCGGGCAAAACAAAATTTAGAGAGTAATACAAATCGAAAAGTGCAACTTTTTGAAACCGTTATAACTTGAAAACTAAATGTCGAACCTTTCTAAAAAAATATATGATTATTGAATGTAATTAGAACTATATACCACTTTAATTTTAAATCATTTAATGGGGCAGATCTGGAGATAAAGTAAAAACAAGTAAAAACAATTCTGAAATTAAACAATACATAATGTTGAAGGAAGCTACGTGCCAAAGAATTGGCAGTGTGTGTGTGTGTGTGTGTGTGTGTGTGTGTGTGTGTTCGTTCGTCAACATCTGTATCTCAGCTTCTACTCAGTGGATTTTAAACCACCAACTCTCATTTTCTTTGTTTTTACTATAGCATAATGGGGAAACAGCCCGTTTTACATTTTGTAGGCTTGTTTTTCTTTTATAGCGATTTTTGAGCATTGAGATTTCAGTTTTTTCCAATAAATTTATTGAAAAAGTTAATAAAAGTAAATTGCTTAATATGCACATGAAAGAGAATAAAATTACCTATCTTTTTACCGCGGAGAATTTATATTATCGTTCGTCATTCTTTTATTATACACCATACAGTGCAATTTTTTAAAATCGTTATAACTCAAAGACTAAATAGCGAATCATTCTAAATAATATATGATTATGGAAGGTAATTAGAACTGTGGCGTACGTATTTTCCGCAGCTGCGGGGCCTTAGAGTTTTCGCCAAGCGGACCCTCGCTTTATTGCCTCACCGCAATAAAGCGATCCGCCACGTGCGCGCTCGATAATCCCCTAGACGAAGCAGTCCCCGGAATTTCGGCAGCCGAGCGGTCCGTCGTTTATATTGCCGCTGCAATTAAACGATCGGCCGCGCGCGACCGATAATCTCCTGGACGATGCAGTCCTCGGATTTTCCACCGCCGAGCGGTCCGTCGTTTACAGCGCTTGCCGCAATAAAACGATCGGCCGCGCGCGATCGATAATCCTCGGTACTTTCGGAAAAAGCACGCGCGCCACCGATCTTCTAAATTACCCCAGCTATCCCTTCTCTGCGGACCTTGGGGGTGGGACCAACGTCCCGTTTCCGAGGTCTCGAGGGAAGCGTCGCTGGGGGCATCAAACACTCTCGCTCGAACCAGAGACTGACAAGGACCTAGGCCCTCCTGCCTATCCTGCAGTCTGCGTTCCGCCGAGCAAGACAAAGTTCAAGTTTCAAATAAATACGTAGTCGAATTAAGGACACGTTGTGTTTCGTTATTTTTACCTCACCCACACCTACGACTACAAATTGGTGACCCCGACGTGATCTGAGGGTAAAATAGTGAAGTCATCTCGACGTGTTTCGTGTTCGCGCGTTGTTGTGAAGTGCTTTTAAAATGGCTGGAGGCGATAATCCCGCGCCCGTGGTAAACGTACACGCGGTACGTAACTTCCGAGCGCCACCTTTCTTGGAACACAAGATAAAGGTATGGTTCACGCTCCTGGAGGCGCAGTTTGTCACTGCGGGAATAACAGACGACAACATTAAATATTGCAACACCATCTCGAGCCTGACGGAGAGGGCCATTAACCAGTTAGAGGATGTCCTGACTGAGCCACCTGCCACGGATAAGTACAGCGATTTGAAAGAAAAGACGATCGAGCGGTTCACCGAGTCAGACGGTGCGCGAGTGCGGAAACTTCTGGAGGGAGAACAGATAGGTGACCGCAAGCCTTCCGAGTTCTTCCGTGCCTTGAAGGCTCACGCTACCTCCAACACGTCGGAGGAGTTCATCCTCGAGTTGTGGAGGACGCGCCTGCCTACACAGTTGCAGACGGTCATGGCGGCGTCCAGTGAGACCGCCATCGACAAGATCCTGAAACTGGCAGACACCGTGCATGAAGTGACTCCCGGCAAGCAGGTTAGCGCCGTCAACGATTTTTCGGGACTTTTTGAGCAGATGCAAAAGTTGACCATGCATGTGAACGCACTAGCCAAAGAGCGCAGTCGTTCACGCACACGAGGATCATCTCGCTTTCACAGCCGCGCTGCAACGCCTGCACAGAATCGCAGTGAATCGACGAGTGACCGGCTATGTTTCTACCACCGTCGCTTCAAGGAACGTGCAACGAAGTGCCGCAGTCCGTGCACTTGGTCGGGAAACGAATCGCGCCGTCAGTGAATGCGGCAAGCACCGACGGACTTGCGAACCGCCGCATCCACGTACAAGACTCCCGCTCAAGAAAATCGTTTCTGATTGATACCGGCGCCGACCTGTGTGTGTATCCTCGGTCATGGCTTACGGGCAAGTGGGAAAAGTGCGCGTACGAATTGTTCGCTGTCAATGGCTCGCCAATCGCTACCTACGGATGCGTGCCATTGAATCTGAACCTCGGTCTCCGTCGTGATTTTAAGTGGCCATTCGTCGTCGCCGACGTGAGTTCTGCGATAATCGGGATAGACTTTCTGTCACATCACGGTCTATTGATCGACCCTAAAAACAGGTCATTAATAGACAGCTCGACCGGTTTGTCGTCGCGCGGTTTACCAACCGGAGATGAAGTACCAGCGGTCAAGACAGTGAGCGGTGATTCTCCGTACCACAGGTTACTTGAGAAGTACCCCGATTTGACGCGTCCGCCTGTTTATCGTAAAAACGCGATCAAACACAAGGTGCAGCACCATATCAAGACGACGCCGGGGCCTCCAGTCCACGCCAAGTGTCGCCGATTGTCGCCTGTACGTCGAAAAAGAGCCAAGGACCACTTCGACATGCTGAGGGAGCTTGGAATCCTGAGGCCAGGCAAAGGTTCTTGGGCAACACCGCTGCACATGGCAGCCAAGAAGGACGGTACCCCGCGACCGTGCGGCGACTATCGAGGTCTCAACGCCCGCACGATCCCCGACAGGTACACTCCACCGCACATCGAGGATTTCGCGCACTATCTGTACGGAAAAAAGGTATTTTCCAAAATCGATCTGGTGCGTGCGTTCCACCAGATACCGATCGCGCCCGAAGACATCGAAAAAGCGGCAATAATTACGCCTTTCGGTCTCTTCGAGCCAGTTATGATGATGTTTGGCTTACGCAATGCGGCGCAAACTTGTCAGCGTTTCGTCGACGAAATTGTACGCGGACTCGACTTTGTCTACGCGTATATCGACGACTTTTTGATCGCGTCTGAAAACGAAACCGAGCATGTGGAGCATTTGAAAATCTTGTTCGATCGATTCTCGAAATATGGTGTCGTTATTAACCCAGCGAAATGTGTATTTGGCGTAAGCGAAATAACATTTCTCGGGTACACGGTTAACGCCAGCGGAATCTCTCCTATGCAGGAGCGCGTCGAAGCGATTTCGGAATTTCCACTGCCGGACACGATTAAAGCCTTGCGTCGTTATCTCGGCATGTTTAACTTCTACCGTAGATTTATACCGCACGCGGCGAAAATTTTGCACCCTTTGAACGCGTTATTACAAGGAGCGAAAAAGGGTAACGCGCCCGT
The DNA here is from genome assembly GCA_012977825.3 of Pteromalus puparum. Taxonomy (NCBI): domain Eukaryota; kingdom Metazoa; phylum Arthropoda; class Insecta; order Hymenoptera; family Pteromalidae; genus Pteromalus; species Pteromalus puparum. The sequence continues at coordinate 23,032,521 of CM053171.1, forward strand.
CACATGGACGGACGCAGCTCGTGACGCGTTCGCCGAGTCGAAAACCGCTCTCGCGAATGCAGCGTTACTCGCGCACCCAGCACCCGGTGCGCCGATCAGCATCGTTGTCGACGCTTCGGATTATGCCATTGGCGGTGCATTGCAGCAACGCGTAGATAATGCGTGGCAACCTCTAGCCTTTTACACAAAAGCACTGACCGAAACTGAACGTAAATTCAGCGCGTACGACCGCGAGCTTTACGCTATCTACAGTTCCGTCAAACGTTTTCGGTATATGCTAGAAGGTAGACAGTTTATTATTTTTACGGACCATAAACCAATTACTTTTGCTTTCAATCAAAACTTGGATAAGTGTTCTCCGCGTCAATTCAGACATTTAGATTACATTTCTCAATTCACGACTGACATTAGACACATTAAAGGCTCCGAAAATTACGTAGCCGACGCATTATCTCGCGTCGAAGCAATCGCGTCATCAATTGACCACGACACGCTACTGTCTGCTCAAAAAGCTGACACCGAACTGCGCGAGGTGCTGGATGATAAAGACTCAGTACTCAAGCTGAAAAAAGTGTATTTTCCGGACCAAAACGCGCACTTATATTGCGATACAACGAGCGACGCCGTACGACCATTCGTCCCAAAAGCTTTACGTCGCGCTGTATTCAATTCGTTGCATAGTTTATCTCATCCTGGAATGCGTGCTACCCAGCAGCTTATAACTTCGCGTTTCGTGTGGCCGTCAATCAACAAAGATTGTAAAGAATGGACGCGGGCGTGTACTTCGTGCCAGCGATGCAAGGTTACTCGACACGTCTCCGCGCCTCTTCAGCAATTCGAAAAAACATCGAACCGTTTCGAGCACATTCATATAGATTTAATTGCCATGAGCCATTGTCAAGGTTTTAGATACTGCTTGACGTGCATCGATCGCTTTTCTCGCTGGCCCGAAGTCATTCCGCTAGCCGATATAGAAGCTGCGACGGTTGCAAAAGCTTTACTTTCGACTTGGATCTCTCGATTCGGTGTTCCTGCTCGAATTACGACCGATCAAGGACGCCAATTCGAATCCGCGCTTTTCGCTGAATTGTGTAGGTTGTTGGGTACGAAACGCATTCGTACGACAAGCTACCATCCTCAAGCCAACGGTCTAGTGGAAAGATTTCACAGGCAAGTCAAAGCCGCAATTAAATGCCACGATGGTAGCGATTGGGTATCAATTTTACCAATCGTCTTACTCGGCATTCGCACGGCGTTTAAAGAAGACCTCGGTGCAACGACAGCCGAACTCGTCTACGGCACAGGTTTGCGTTTGCCTGCGGAATTTTTCCTTACGAGCGAACAAAATCCAACATCGAGTTTTGTAAAAGACCTGCGAAAATGTGTTAACGATGTTAAACCGTCGCGCGAACACCGCCACGGCGAGAAAAAAGTCTTTGTATTCAAAGAATTAGCGAATTCACCGTATGTTTTTCTACGTCACGACGCCGTGCGCGGCCCGTCCGATCCACCGTACGATGGACCATATAAGGTCATCGAGCGCAGCGACAAGTCTTTTGTTATCGAGATAAACGATAAAAAAGTTCGCGTGTCAATTGATCGACTTAAGCCTGCATTTATGTTGTCCGACGACGTCGAAAAACTCGCCGAAGAAAACCGCGGCAACGACGACGATAGTGACCAAGAGGTCACAATCACCATCGAACCGAAAAATGTTGCGCCCCCGGTCAACGCTGCTCCTGCGTCTGCGCCTGTTTCGGCGCCAGTAAATGTACAGCAGCCACGACCGGAAAATCCGACTACGCGATCTGGCCGTCGCGTGCGTTTCCCAGATCGTTACCAAGCGGGTTTCAAATAGAATAAGTTTTTTATAATATAACATAATAGCGTAGACATATAAGATAGATTACTCTGTAAGCGTAGCGTTATCACTGGTAAGGGGGTGATGTGGCGTACGTATTTTCCGCATCTGCGGGGCCTTAGAGTTTTCGCCGCGCGCTCGATAATCCCCTAGACGAAGCAGTCCCCGGAATTTCGGCAGCCGAGCGGTCCGTCGTTTATATTGCCGCTGCAATTAAACGATCGGCCGCGCGCGACCGATAATCTCCTGGACGATGCAGTCCTCGGATTTTCCACCGCCGAGCGGTCCGTCGTTTACAGCGCTTGCCGCAATAAAACGATCGGCCGCGCACGATCGATAATCCTCGGTACTTTCGGAAAAAGCACGCGCGCCACCGATCTCCTAAATTACCCCAGCTATCCCTTCTCTGCGGACCTTGGGGGTGGGACCAACGTCCCGTTTCCGAGGTCTCGAGGGAAGCGTCGCTGGGGGCATCAAACACTCTCGCTCGAACCAGAGACTGACGAGGACCTAGGCCCTCCTGCCTNCGCGCGCCACCGATCTTCTAAATTACCCCAGCTATCCCTTCTCTGCGGACCTTGGGGGTGGGACCAACGTCCCGTTTCCGAGGTCTCGAGGGAAGCGTCGCTGGGGGCATCAAACACTCTCGCTCGAACCAGAGACTGACAAGGACCTAGGCCCTCCTGCCTCTCCTGCAGTCTGCGTTCCGCCGAGCAAGACAAACTTTAAGTTTTGAATAAATACGTAGTCGAATCAAGGACACGTTGAGTTTCGTTATTTTTACCTCACCCACACCTACGACTACAGAACTATATACCACTTTAATTTTAAGAAAGTTCATCGGAGAAAAACATCAAAAACTGAAAAAAGTCGTTTTTCTATGGGACGCGATAACTGGAGTAAAAAGGCATTAATCAAGTTAAAATTTTGGATTTAGTTAGCATTATATAGCACTTCAATCCCTATGTTTGAATTGTTTACGAAACCAGTTAGTTTCGAAGATATGAGAGAGGAAGAGAGAGAGAGAGAGAGAGAGAGAGAGAGAGAGAGAGAGAGAGAGAGAGAGAGAGAGATTTTAGATCTAGATTTAAATAATTTTTATTATTGTACATTATGTTGTACATTTACATAATAATAGTTATATGTGACTAGATTAAGAAAAAGTAATAGTTGTGTAAGGGTGTATGTGAGAAAGTGAGTGATGAGATGTAGTGAGATGAGGTGAAAGTGTGTGTATGAGATGAGAAGTTTGCGTCATGTTTGAGTGTTTTCTAATTTAAAGAAATGAGTTTTAGCCGCCTGTTTGAAGTGTGAAATGGATGATATGTTACGCAGATCAGATGGAAGGCTATTCCAAAGATAGGACGCGCTGATGAAAAATGAGTTCTTGAGCGCCTCCGTCTTAAAGGGCGGAATGTCCAGGGGGGTCACCTCCCCCCTCACAGGCCTGAGCACGACGTGGAAATCAAATCATAGGCTAACAAGTAAGATGGTATTGAGGTGTTGAAAAGTTTTCTAAGGAAACATGCCATAAAGTACCTCCTACGTCCGGCGGTGGTAAGCCATTGCAACTCACGCCTATAAGGGGAGATGCGCTCGTCCCTCCTTACACCGTAGACGTAACGGATCCCCGTGTTGACAAGCCTCTGGAGCTTCAGGTCGAGCTCTTGCGTCAGGTCACTGTAAGCCAGTGCACAGTAGTCAATGATTGGAAACAGGAGTGCCTGCACCAAATGTTGGTGCAATCTGAGATTAGTGCTCTTCCGGAAAAAGTAGAGCCGATACATTAAAGAGTGAGCACGTTTACAAATTTGTGTAACGTGCTCTTTCCACGAGAGTTTGGAATCGAGCACCAACCCCAGATCGCGCACAGATGATTCGTAGTCGACCCGGGCTCCCCCTATAGTTATATAGGTGTTAGCAGTAGATGGAAGAGCATTGATATAGTAAGGGGAGCCCAGGACGATCGCCTTTGTCTTACCGACATTCAGCTTAAGACTATTTAGTGCTGCCCAGCCCGCTATCCTCTCGGCGTTAGCGCTCATCCTGACAGAACATGAATCGAGCTCCTCGAGGGGGCATTGACAGTAGATTTGCAGATCATCCGCGTAGATTAGATGGGATACATCTGAATCGAGGCAGAAGCCTATGTCATTGACGTACAACGCGAACAACAGGGGGCCCAATACTGACCCCTGTGGGACACCGGTGTTTAGTGGTAAGAATGTTGACAGATCGCTGTTGTCGCCAATGACGGCCTGCTCTCTTCCAGAAAGGTAAGATGCAAGCCAGCGGATAAACTGCTTGGAGAAGCCGAAAGAAGATAGCTTTCCGAGTAGCTTGACGTGACACACAGTGTCAAACGCCTTGCTAAAATCAAAAAGAAGTAGCAGCGTGACTTTCTTCCCGTCCATTCCAAGCCTGACATCGTCAGTTAGCTTAATCAAGCCAGACTGCGTGCTGTGGCCGGTGCGAAAGCCAGTTTGGAAGTTGTCAAGGTAAAGCCTTGTTTCGAGATATTCAGAGATTTGCTTGTGCACCAGCCACTCCAGCGCCTTGGACAGGAAACAGAGAAGAGAGATCGGACGGTAGTCAGTTACAGCTGTTGGAGAATTGACTTTATTTAGTGCTCTTACGAGTGATGATTTCCAGGCCGAGGGAAAGCGTGCCTCGCTCAGAGACAGGTTGAAGATTTTACAGAGTAAGGGGGCGAGGATTGGCAGTGCTTTATGAATTACAACCTGTGGGATGCCGTCACTTCCTCTAGCCTGGGTATTAAAGTGTGATACTGCAGCCGACACGTCCGATTCTGTGATTTCCCTGAAGATAAAGTGTTCAGGGAGGTCCAGGCTCTCCAGGGTTCGCAGATACTCCTTAACAGATGGAGCTTGAGGGTCATTAGAGATGGAGCTAAAGTATTCGTTGAGAGCACCTGGAGAGAACCGTGCTGGTGTAGGAGTTTTAGAAGTAGTAATACCGAGATTTCCAAGCTCTCTCCAGATCTCTGCAACGTCGGTCAAGGAGGACAGGTGTGAGAGAGAAATTAAAGTAAAGATTATTAACACTCCAAACAACGTCAAGGGTATAAAAGGCGGCTGTGGGTATGTAGAAAACGATTGCGAGAGTCAAAAAGGCGACTGTGGGAATACAGAGAACGATTACGAAGGTCTAAAAAGCGACTGTGAGAGTACTAAACAGAGCTTTAAAATGTTAAAAAGTGATTATAGGAGTATAAAAAATAACTTCACGGGTCTAGAATGCGGCTGTGGGTATGTAGAAAACGATTGCGAGGGTCAAAAAGGTGACTGTGGGAATACAGAAAACGATTACGCGGTACTAAAAGGCAACTGCGGGAGTACTGAAATGAGCTTTAAAATGTTAAAAAGTTATTATAGGAGTATAAAAAATAACTTCACGGGTGTAAAAGGCGGCTGTGGGTATGTAGAAAACGATGGCGAGGGTCAAAAACATGACTGTGGGAATACAGAAAACGATTACGAGGTACTAAAAGGCGACTGTGGGTATGTATAGAATGATTACAAGGGTCAAAAAGACCACTGTGGGAATATAGAAAACGATTACGATGGTCTAAAATGCGACTGTGGGAGTGCTGAAATGAGCTTTAAAATTTTAAAAGGCGATTATGGGAGTATAGAAAACAACGTCAAGGGTCTGAAAGGCGGCTGTGGGTATGTAGAACACGATTACGAGGTACTAAAAGGCGACTGTGGGAATACAGAAAACGATTACCAGGTACTAAAAGGGGACTGTGGGTATGTACAGAATGATTACAAAGGTCAAAAAGACGACTGTGGGAATATTGAAAACGCAACTCCCGGGCTTCACCTCCGGTGATCTCATGGGAGATTTTGCAGTAGGGAGGTATGTAAGATAAAATATGGGTGGGGTGTCAAAGTAAGTGGTGGAAAGTTTACTAATGCATTAAATAGGCAGAGTGAGAGGTTTAGAAAGAGAAGGCGACTGTGGGAGTACTGAAATGAGCTTTAAAATGTTAAAAGGTGATTATGGGAGTATAGAAAACAAAAGCAAAAAGGCTACTGTGGAAATATAGAAAACATTCACAAATGTCAGTAAGGCTATTAAAGGCTTATAAAAATACTATTATTGAGTCCCAAAGGCGACTGTGGGAATACAGAAAACGATTACGTGGTACTAAAAGGCAACTGTGGGTTTGTACAGAATGATTACGAGGGTCAAAAAGGAGACTGTGGGAATATATAAAACGATTACGAGGGTCTAAAAGGCGACTGTGGGAGTACTGAAATGAGCTTCAAAACGTCAGCTGATTATCAGGTGATTTCAGGTTAATATTTTCATTAAAGCTGATGGTTATAAATATGCGTTTATAAGATATAAAATGTTAATGATAATCAGCTGATAATCATTAAAAATTTATAACCTTTATTATATTTATTATAAGTTGTTTCAAATAAGTAAAATTTATAAATTTCATATAATGAGGGCCAGTACTGGTGTTACCATCAGGATAATAACACGGCTGTGAGCACCAAAATTTTTGTCTTTCATTCATTTAATTTAAATAAAAAATGTTTTAAATGTTAAAAAATAAAAATGTTGGTGCTTACAGCCAGAGTTTTCGTGTTATCATCCCGATGGTAACACCAGTATTGGCCCTTATTATGTGAAATTTATAAATTTTACTTATTTTAAACAACTTATAATAAATATAATAAAGGTTACAAATTTTGGATGATGCGCGCAAAAAATTTTCCAAGCGCATTAATCCTTGGACATCAAACATCACTGCGATGTGCATGCTCTCAGCAGCATGCACATCGCAGATTTTCCTTACTTTTTCTTTAGTACATTTGTGATGCTAATATAATTAATAATGACTATACATTGTCATTGACGTGCGTCAAATAACGAATAATCCACGGCTAGTTGATGCACAAAAATGCATGCACCAAAATGCATTATACCTCCCACTCATGGAAAAGTAGTAAGTTCAACTCGTGTGGCGTTAGCAGAATATACTATTATATTTAAAACAATAACAAGAAACGGAATAGGAGGAAGCTAAGTGCCAAGGACTTGGCAGCGGTTTTTTTATAAAGAGTTGCCATTTTATCAATTGATGGATAAATCTGTCGCACACCTTTGATGAAATCTTAAAGATTATTAATTTTTGCATTTAACATATACGTATATATTTAACATTTACTATATACGTCACCTTTTAGTCCCATTTTTAGTATGAGAATTAAATTTGATTGATCGGTCTCCGATAACATGTTTTGGACATAACAGCAACTGCTGTGGCGCTTGTTGTTGTTGTTGTGGTTGTTGATTGGTTACCCCACTAACTATGTTGTTATCTAATATTCTGTTTAAATTACAATTGAAGTCAAATTTACTCTGTGAATTATTTAAGTTGCTGATTAGGCTTGGTTCTTTGTTAAAGCCTTCGATTTCTATTAACGATATGTTCTGTTTCAAACTATTATCTAATCTCCATCCAATCTTATGCTTTTCCAATCGTTGTCAACAGTGTTACTGGTGCTACTGTTGCTACTTTTTGTTCTTTTTTAGATATTTCGATTGATTCCTATTTATTAGGCGTAGTTGGTATATTATTGGTTAAATAGGCTTTGTTAAGTCTTAAAATCTCCTTTTTATTGCCCCCGTAGAATTCTGTTTATTCTTCTGCTCCAAATTTGTTTCGCGGTCTATTTCTTGGTTATTATTTTATTTAATTTTTCAGTGTTGGTTACTGATTCTTTTTCTCTTGCTTGTACAGTTGTATTGTTTTCTGGTGGTGATCTAGTTATTTTTGTTCTCTTCGAAAATGGCATTTGATCATTAGGAATTATTATTTGATTCTGTAATGGCAAATTATTCCGAACAACGCTTCTTGTTAATTTTGGTTCTCGTGGATTTTTCTGATTGTCACTCATTTGGTGCTCTCATTTTAGTTATATTTTTATTTATTATAAAATTTTATTCAGCCTGAATTTTAGGTTTTAAAATCGCGTCTAAATAACTCAAATGTAATTCTGCTGTTTTCTACTTCTGCTATAATCCGCGACCTACTTTTTGTGTTTTTGCAAACTCCACAAGTCTCGGTCAGTTCATTCACAGCGGCTATACGCGTGATACAGTAATTTGACTCGCCTCTGCTATACGAGTGTTATTTGAACGGTTTTAGGTTTTGAATTGATTGTTCATGATTCTACAATCTAAAATCTATTTATTTTTTGCTTCCTCCTTGAGGAAGCTTTGTAATAGTAAAATTTTCAATTTTGCTAAAACTTCGTGGATACGCATTTGGAGGTGTTTGGAGTACGAATCATACGTTTTTAGAAAATGTCCGTGCGGATGTGTGTGTGTATGTGTGTGTGTGCGTGTGTGTATGTGTGTGTGTGTGTGTGTGTGTGTGTGTGTGTGTGTTTGTGTGTGTGTGTTTGTGTGTATGTGTACCGTGATATTTCTGGAACTATTCCGTCAATATCAATCAAATTTTACATGCATATCATATCTATTTTTGGATTCTGAATTCGAGAAAAACAGTTATTTTTAATTTCTTTAATTACTTTTTTTTATGGCAATTTTTTGATTTTTGTAAAACACTATTTTGCATTTTTGTTTTAATCATCCCATTGTTACAAACAATTTAGCTAAAATGAATTTAAAAGAAATTAAAATTACCTACTTTTCCCAGTTTCGTCCTCGGGATCGACTCGGCTCCGTTCGGCAGATAAAATGAAAAAGGTGATTTTTTTTAAATTCGTATCTCCGAAACGTAACATTATATCCTCACGAAAAAAAATCATGTTAATGGATCATGTGTTAAACTATATTACATCAAAATTTTAAGTGATTTGACTACTTATTTTTTCAGTAATAAATCGAAAACTGAAAAAAATTAGTTTTTTGTGCCTGGATTATGGGCGTTAAAAGGCCTTATTACACTTTAGATTTTGGAAAAAGGTGGATATTTAATGCATTTTGCTGAGATGGTTGAAGATGGCCGTAACTCATATGGTTCTTAAGATATCAAGGTTTGAATTTTTTATGAAAATCTTTTGATTTCTTATATTTCTAAAACAATATAGTCAAATGCTTCAGAATTTTATTTAGTGATTCACTATAAACAAAGCTATCTGCTGTCAAAATTTTAAACGATTTTGTCGAGCAGTTCTCAAGTAAAGAGCTGAAATGTAAAAACCAATTTTTTTAAGAGTCAGGTTGATCTGTTCCTCCAAGAACTAGCAGAAAAAAAAATGGCTGTCTTGGGGACAGCCGATAGAAGTGAATACTGAAATAGGTGTGTTGTAGATTTTTATTTTGTTATTTTTAATAGGTGAAATAATAAAAATATGTTTATCGTTATTCAGAGGGCACGCCTTAACCGTCCGAAACACGTCCGCTCTAGGGGTCGTGGGTTCGATTCCCGGTGAAGTCACTCGGATTTTTTTTTTTTGAGTTATTTTCAACGGGAAAAGTACCCAAGACACCGGCTGTTTCGAGGCAGGTTTTTCCCCGGAATTTTCCTTCAGTGTAATTCCGGGTTTTCCCTGCCTCACAGGCGTTAAGCCTGGGCGAATGCGAAACAGTGGTAGGGATCATAGACAAGGCAGGAATTAAAGGTAGCCAACCCGATGCACTAGGCAGGGAGCGCCGGCCTTACCGACGTGGAGCTGGTCTAATACACGGGACCTTCTCCGGGGAAAGCTACACTGAGAGACGGACCCGATGCCCTCTCGGGAGCAGAGAGTGCTGGCTTAACCAGCAAGGTGTGCGTCTGAAAATATGGTCCTCACCGGAGAAGTCTGTGAGGGTGGAAAAAATAATAGGAACAGATACATTGAGGTAAAAAGTGGTGGATAAATTAGGATTGGGCACTACTTCCACACAGAGGTGGTGGAAGGTCCCCGCCAGCTAGGCCTAAAAGGCTGCGGCGGTAACAGGAGATAAAAAAAAAATGTTTATCGTTATTCGTACATTATTTTATTTCTTACATACTTTATTTACAACTTTACTTATCTATGGTAAAATCACAGGTATCTTCATTTTTTAATTCAATTAAAGAAACAATCAGTTTGTGGTAACTAAAGTATGATATAAATGTTTTAGAATCTATTTTATATAAAAATCTTGAAAATACTGCATCTAATGTTGTGCCATACTAAGTAGTTGATTGTTGAGCATCATTATTCATTTCTAATTGAAATTTATTTTTGAGGAATGCAATTAATGGTTGTGCACTTTCATCTGCAAAGTTAACATTAAAATCTCCTGCCAAAATCAGTGGCATTTCATGGTCATTTGTATCGAGTTCCCGTGCTCCTACTTCAGTGTATGCAAGTAGTGATCTATGGATAAATTTAATTATGTCTGTAATACTTTGATTGGGTGAAATGTAAATCGCAGCCATGATGCATATTTGACCGTCTTCTAAAACGCAGTGAGCACAACATATTTCAGTTATTTCTGATTCCTGAACATCTAAGTTTATAGGTCTTCTAATTTGCAATGCTATATGTTTAGTGACGATATTGGTAGTGTCTTGTTTATTTTGAAAACGCCGAGCGCGTTGTGTATAGAGAACGCCGAGAGCGCTGAGGGGCCCGAAAGCCAGCGGAAAGATACGGAAGGAGAGAGCGGTGAAGGAAGAGGTGCGCGTGCGTGTTGCGCGGCGACGAGAGCGCGGTGGAGGGGAGCGAGAGAGAGAGAGAGAGAGAGAGAGAGAGAGAGAGAGAGAGAGAGTGAGAAGGAGAACGCGGCGAAGGGAGAGGTGCGCGTATAGTCCGTACGTCTTGTGCGGCGAAGAGAGCGCGGTGGAGGGGGGAGAGAGTTCTTCCCCTGTGGTCGTTCGCTTATTTCCCCTCCTAGCGTTCGCGTGACGGTCGGTTTTTTCTCGATTCACTCCCCGGCAAAAATGTGTACCTAACGAGCCTATAGAAGTATTCACTTCAAAAAGATGATAAGATAAAAATCCATCATAATCTAATTTCTGCACGATGTTGCTCCTGCAACAGCTTGAGTTAGACAACGCAAAATACTTTGATTCACTTTTTTTTAAAATTATTATTTTCATTGCCACACATTTTTCCATAGCAACTCGTGCGCTACTGGTCAATATTCATTTTATGTTATTGTCATTAAAACTCACGACCTCGTGAGATAGCGAGTTTGAGAGTTTTGGTTTTATATTCATTTCTGGCTTATGCTCACCTTCTTATGATTTCTACATATATATATCTTCACAATTAAACGATCGATTCTGCAACTTCGATATTTTAGAGATTTTGATCGGATCCTTCTGATTATTATATATTTTTTGCTATAAGAAAATTGCTTTCACAGCAAAATAATAAAACTTGAAAATATTTAAAATAGCATTAACATACTGTATTTTAAAACAATATTTTATTTATTGGATCAATAAATTTCGAAGCTACGTGTCAATGAATTGGCAGCGGTTTTTTTATTTAATTCAGTCATAGCAAAATGAGATAATTCATCAAATTTGTTACTGATTTCTATTTAGAACTCCGATCGTTCTACTTGGATATTTATTATTTTAGGCTGCTTAACTTCTTGCGACTATTTTCTTGTTTAATTGTCTTAAGTCTTCAATTAATTTAGATTTTTCGCTTAATAATTTTTGTGAAAATATTTTTCTACCGCCTCTTTTGGGATTGTTCTTTTTCACTGTATTTATTACACTAGTATTATCCTTGATTGAATGAAATACGTGCTTTTATAACGATAAATAAATCACTATTTACACGACAGATTGAAAAATGCACGAGATTAATTGCTATACATATATTGCGAATAATTTGAATTGACCTGGTTTTTAAACTGACATGCACGGCAGATTTGAAGCGCGGCGTTTGATCACCTTGCTGACGCTGTGACGTAAGGCGAGCACCCTCGCCGATGAGCGCAAGTAGGTCACTCGCCACGGATTTTCTGTGGACTCGCGATTTTATATTACTGTTCTGCTGATTGCTTTTGCACATTTTATATTTAATTTATCCACGTTCATTTACATATAATTTCGTAAATCATCGACTATATTTTAAGACTACAAGGTTATCGTGCTTTTATGTGCTCTTTTTTTGGGAAAAGAGTAATCGCTATTTAAGTAAATCAAAGGATGAGTCGCTTTTCAGCGAGCTTTAGGATCGAGAAGATCTATTTAGCAGATTTAGGGAAAAGTTGCTACTAAGTAAACTTAAGGAAATAGTTACACACGCACAGCACAAAACTTGATATATATGAGTTTAAAACGCCGTCACGTTTTTTTTTTTACAAACGTCTAGCGTTCGATTCGTACTGGAATTGATGTGAAGTCACGATTTTAGGTCTATTCTTATTTAAATAGTGAACTTACTTCATGACGCCTGTCATGTGCAGGATTGGGACCAAATAGGGATCGATGAAGAACCCTTGTAATTTGTGGATTTTTGCTGTTTATTCAACCCGAAATCGTGGCTTAAGCCTAGTAGCTCTTTGATCGCGCGGAGTATACGGAGTATACTCATTAACTTCGCTGATCTACTTATTGTTAGGACTCATCAATTTTGAGTTTTCAGCTTCGCAATGACAATGCTGATATTGCTTAACTGCAATACGTCGCAGGAAGTAACAGTGGAACGGAAATAGCTGTCCACAGCAATATTGCTCAAAAATCTTAGCTAGGTTGTATAATCTTTAACAATATTATTGAATTCAGCGAATCTGTGAACGCAACATCCAAGCCATATTGCTAAAAGATTAGGGTCTATATGGGGCTTCGCGTGCGGCTTCTGTCGCCTTGGATTATGTTTTGTAGGGCGCGTGTGCCAATGTGTGTGGCTGCGTGCACGTGTCGCTTTCGAAGTGTGCATGTGCATTGTTACAAGTGGACATATCAACGTCCGATATTTTGTTAAACCAATAATTAAATAAATCTAAAGTTTATTAACTATTAATCAACAAACAGTTCTCCATAATCGACCTTGCCAATATATTTTAATTAAAAAAACCTTTCTAAAAGGTAAAATATTGGCAAGTAAAAGTTTCTTTACAAAACTAGTGAAATCCCCAAAACAAACATAACTGATGTCAAGTAATTGTTTTTCATATTTTTTAGTTATACGCACGCAGGTAATTATTTTATGAAATAAAATATTTTTTACTTCAATTCTTAGTTGATACAATAGTTTAGATTCATAAGTAAAATTTTAAATTACTCATATTCCTTGGCATTTCCAAAGGCATATTCAATCATATACTTTTAATCCATAGTTCGAAAGTTATTAGAAAAATTTAAAAATTTATAAAATCTTGAGTCGTATATTCCGATATTATATGGTTTAATAATTTAAATAGCTTCTGGACTATGGATTAAAAGTATATGATTGAATATGCTTTTGGAAATGCCAAGGAAGATGAATAATTTAAAATTTTACTTATGAATCTAAACTATTGTATAAACTAAGAATTGAAGTAAAAAATATTTTATTTCATAAAATATTTACCTGCGTGAGTATAACTAAAAATATGAAAAACAATTACTTGACATCAGTTATGTTTGTTTTGGGGATTTCACTACTTTTGTAAAGAAACTTTTACTCGTGAATATTTTACCTTTTAGAAAGGTTTTTTTAAGCAGATTTCATCACTTTTATAGAGATGATACAAGTCTTATATTATACGGTATGAACAGAAAAAATATTTAATACTCAAGATTATTCCCGGAGACGACGTTGATACTGTCCACCCTGGACACCAGGTACCTTGGAGACTGTTGCCGCCACGATATTCGTGTTCAGCGACCTCAAAAATCCCCGAGTAACGAGTTTCGACTAATTATGTTACAAATTTCCATAAAACTTAAGGAGACGACGTTGATACGGTCCACCCTGGGCACCAGGTACCTCGGAGACCATTGCCGTCGTGATATTCATGTTCAGCGATCCCAAAAACCCCTGAGTAGCAAGACTGGACTCATTTGCATCAATATTTACCGAAATGTAAATTTTGTATTTATTGCCTTTTCGCAATGCACTTCTAAAATGTATATTTTTTTGCAAAAATGCATTTTTTTAAAAGTAATTGGTAAACTTAGTTCACAATGTTTGTGGATGCTCTCACGAGTCGAACACAAATAACCGCATTCGATCTTATTGTTTAAAAAATCTATGATTCATTGCTTTATTTTCTCGACTATTCAAATATTCGCGCCTCGATGACCGGAAGCCACGTGACCGGATGATGAGAAACGATGAAGATCATGCACAGCGAAAAGAAATATACTGAGCGAAAATTCAACTTGCAATATTTCGCTAATGAAGTAATCTTTTAGAATGAATCTTTTTCGCCAGAAAGATTAGGTAAATAGCTTTCAAGTCGATAGCAATAGAACAGGCTTAGGTGCAACAATAATGATATAAATGCGTTTGGAAAATTATTTTGAGGTTAGAGAACCCAATATCAAAGTATAATAGGGACGCGACCCGCGCCGTCATCGTGTCATATACTTCGTATACTTTCATTCGCCAGTGCGGCGCTGTCGCGCCTCTTGATTAATCAATTAAGGGGCACACCACCTTTAAACTCTAAAAAATAAACTTCTTATAACTAATAACAAAAATAAATTATAATTGTTATATAACTTTTTTACTAATATAAGTTATATTACCTGTATTTTTACCATGGTAAATCCATAGTAGCACCTACTTACCCATGAAGACTCTCCGTATACTGTTTTGAGCATTTTGGCACTGTCCGTAGGATTCCATGTGACCACATGGTTTGATTGGGCTAAAATTTTAGGAGCATGCTTTGTACACTTATACTTTTGGTATGAATACAGAAATTTTGATTTGAATGCTTAGAAAATCTTTAACAATAATAATACTTAATTTTTGGCCTTTTTTAACCTATTTATGCCACATTTTTTTTTCATAAAAGATTTTCTAAGCATTCAAATCAAAATTTCTGTATTCATACCAAAAATATAAGTGTACAAAGCATGCTCCTAAAATTTTAGCCCAATCAAACCATGTGGTCACATGGAATCCTACGGACAGTGCCAAAATGCTCAAAACAGTATACGGAGAGTCACCATGGGTAAGTAGGTGCTAATATGGATTTACCATGGTAAAAATACAGGTAATATAACCTAATATTAGTATAAAAATTATATAACAATTATAATTTATTTATGTTATTATTTATAAGAAGTTTATTTTTTAGAGTTTAAAGGTGGTGTGCCCCCTTAATAAACAAGTTTTCCTGCTTGTACGCAATAAGCAGGTATCGACGGTAACTAAAGGTACAAAGAACATAAGAAGACATTTAAGAACACCGCACTTGACACGGAAAGTACTTGAGTCGCATCGATTGTCTCCTCACAATATATTTTCCGATATATCTAATTTCTTACAGTAAACGCTTTTACAACAATTTTTCTGCTCACACTAACTAGGATAGGACGCAGCTTTTAAAAAGCAGAACTTTATTTATATTTAAGGAAATGTCTAACAGACCCTTTTTCTCTTGATATTCAGGATCTTTTATGAGTTCCATGCAATGTTTTAGTTGCATACAAGTTTTTTTTTTCAGAATTCTAATACGTCACTTTATCAGCGTATATTTAATACAATGAGTGATGCAAAACCTTCTGTTTTTACGCAAACAAATGATGAAGGCGTGGATCGCGTTATTAAAGGAAAAAGAAAGTATGCATTTTTTATGGAATCGACATCTATTGAATACCAAATTGAAAGGCATTGTGAACTGCAAATGGTTGGATCACTGCTTGATAATAAAGGATACGGCATAGCTATGCCACCGAGTAAGTAAATTATAAGTACATGATAACTTAAAAATGATTAATTTGCAGCAAATAAAAGAATGGATGTGCTATTTATAAAAATTATCTTCCTTTAGAGGCTTTTATTTTAGTGCACAATAGTATATTGTGTACTAACGGCGTAAAGTAGGCTTTTTTAAGCCAGGTGCAAAGCCTTCGAGCAGACACTGACTACTTCATTCTTTTGACTAATGTGAGCAGTTTACTCCATCCACAAAAAATCCATATTTTTACAAATATTACAGTAAAAATATTTACTCTTGTACTTTTGTGTAAGATTTAACCTTAATTATTTTTTTAAGGTTTTATGAATCATGTCCGTTTCCTATTATCATTATTTTGAAGTTTGCAAAAAAATAATGACAAAAATCTAATCTTATGTATCTGAAAATCTAATAAAACTAGTAAGCATACCAGATTTTACAATATTGCACAGCGGTCGATTAATGTTGCTGCGACTGTAAGACAACATTCCTACCAGATAGCACAATATTTGATAAATAATGCAACAATATTTGAAATGATTACGCATTGATAAAAATTTTTGTATACTTATGCGAAAATTTTTAAATACTTATGAAACCGTGTTCAATCCGGTAGCAATGTTGTCTAATAGTCTAAGCAAGATTATTGTGCCCCTGTGTAACATCGCAAAATCTAATAACGCAACCTTGATACAATGTTCCAAAAAGGTATGGTGCTGTACACGTACTAGCCCCCCAAATAGCACCCAATCTTGACGGAATATCGCTTGAATGTTGCGTCGGCAGATTTGGCAGATTCGAAAATATTACTAGCAAATTATACAATCTTTTGGATACAGTCTAGCTTTATTTTTGTAAGTGGTAAGCATTCCCAAAAATTAATACGTATGTTACAGAAATATTGCCTTAAACAAATGACATGGCTGCGCTCTGCACGTAGCGTAGAGAGGAGCTCCTTCTTATGTAGTAGATCGCGTAGCCGACAGCCTGTGGTCCTATGGGTTGGCTGGGTGGCAACACAAGAGCCCCGTGGGGATCCGGGAGGCTTGGGCGAAGAGCGTGATATTCGTAACGTGCGTCTGCTCCGGCGCGCCGGTCAAGAGCGCGAACGTGCGCGACGTCTGTTGTTTAATTCAACAACTTCTGTTAAATGTTAAACTTTTAAACTTGCATAATCTCTCTATATTATAAAAAAAGTTTCGCCGCCGCCGTTGGAGAAATTTTCCCGACCAAGAGGGTAAATGTAACACAGCTGTTAGTCGGACAATAAGAACCGAAGTTTTTTCGAAAAAACCGTAAAATTCGCCATTTTTTTTCAAATTTATAACTTTGCCAATTTTTGATTTTAAGAAATGAAACTTTGCACACAGGTAGCTATGAACATATATTTCATGTGTGCAAAAACCTGATTTCTGTCAGACAAATAGTTTTTACGCAATCACCGTTGGAACTTTTTTTGCGATTTTTTCGCGGAGCGTTAGATACTCGTGTGTGTAGGTACCCCACCGATAGGTGGCGGCACGTCCGACCACAGAGAGAGAGAGAGTTAGTCCAGGATAGGCAGAGTACTTTCTCCACCTCGACCGCCTCATCCCGACATGTGATCGTCCGATTGAACTTTTTGAAAAATATTTGGAAACTAGACAGGCACTGCTACAAAACGAATATTTCGGTTTTTCCATAAAATGCATTCAATTAGGTGAAAACCGGCAGTGAACATGAGCAGAATCGGCTGAGCGCGCGAAGACAGCGGAGGAGTGGGGGAGTACGGTGCCAAAGGGACTGGATCTACGGGCTTTCCCTTACGCACCGTGTTCCCACACTCCCCCACATTTAAAAAGCGCTGCAGCCAAAATCAGCGAAAAGGAAAAATCAAATTACATGCTAAAAACGCTACCAAATCAATATAGCTTGTTACGAACGAGGAGGAGAACGAGTCGGAGAGCGAAAAAGAGTAGACGACGGGACTCGAACTCGCGGACCCGAGGTTGCGAAGCCTGTGCTCTAACCACTGAGCTAACGTCTACGATGCATTCGGATGCGATGCATCGTAGTACGACTCAGCTGCTCGACTCTTATCGCTGACTCGTCTCGTGGCTCGCGTTGCAGACGTTGCGTCTGTGACAAGTTACATTGGTGATCTAATAGATAATCTCAAAGAAGAAGATCAAACAGCAGACTATGTAAAGAATAAAATACAAATAGTTGAAATAAAAAATCAAAACGATCACCTTGAAAGAAGATCGAATATATTTTAACAAATAAAGGAATTTGTTACAAATGTGAAAAAACCGAGCATTTCCCAAAAGAGTGCCAAGATGGCGGCCAAGCGGGACACAACGATGGAACATGGCGAGGTCCAACAGTTGTCGAACTCGCGGCAGAGGAAGAAGATCATTTTAATACAATAACAACAGTAATATCGTCGTTCATAGGATCGCTTTGCAATCGACAGCAAGCTGTGCGCTCGGAAAAAAAGGATGTATATCGGTACGAATCTTCTTAGAGGTGCGGTCCGTGCACTCATGCAATGATTCGCAAACTATGCAACTGATTGGTATATACATGGCGAGTAGTAGGGGCAACACTGTTACTGTGCCATGCGACTCCTGCGCCACCGAATATAGGGATCTGCAACACGGTTTTACCCTCTGTTTTACCCTCGCAGCCCGTGTGGGCCTCCTCTGTTTTACCCTCTGTTTTACCCTCGCAGCCCGCGTGGACCCCACCTCCCTCTGGCGCTCGCAGCCCGCCGCTGGGCTTCAAGTATAAGGGAGAGGGGATTTTTTTATATTAGTAGAGATATGAATTATTGAATACTCATTTAGATAGTATTTTTTGTATTTATTAAAATCCTTATTAAATAAGTATACAATATATTGTATTATAACTAAAAGACACTCACAAAAAATTATTCTACTCTTACAAGTGAAAGGCAGTTAAAAAACTTATTGTTAATATAATAGGAATGAAAATTTCTTGTATGTAAATTTAACTTTTTACGTACACTGAAGGAATCTATTTAGGTAGCCCTGCAGACCGATGTCATTCGAGCCACGACTGTCAGTGTAGCAACATCGAGTGTAACAACTGTCTGTCTTGTGTGTGTGCGTGTGTCCGTGTCCGTGTGTGTGTGTTATAATAAAATATTCTGTGTGCCTATATAGTTTTCAGGAGTGTAAATTATCATTATCAACATGCCTCATCAAGTAAGTTCAATTTTTATATTTTGTACATTCTCTCCCTCTCTCCCTCTCTCTCTTTTTCTCTCTCTCTCTCTCTCTCTCTCTCTCTCTTCTGCTCTTTCTTTCGCCCCCCCTCCCTCTCTCTCTCTCTCTCTCTCTCTCTCTCTCTCTCTCTCTCTCTCTTTCTCTTCTGCTCTCTCTGTCTCTGTCTGTCTTTTTAAATGCTCTGATCAATATACTAGATTTTAGAACTAATCAATCTGCACTACTTCGAAAACGCCACCGTCATCAGTCATCAAGAAATCATCTAATTTAGAAATAATTTATGAGTTTGTTAATGTTGAATAATGTAAAAAAATGCATAAAATATCTACATATCAAAATAAACCTGAGTAGAAAAAATAAAACAGCTGAAAAAATTTTGATGCAAGTCAAACTCTGACAAAAAAAATGTAAAACATTATTTTTTGATAATAAAAATGTATTTAGTCAACTAAAATACCTCTTACATTAATATTTTCCTTGAATAAATATAATATGATTCCTTAGTGTAAGAATCTTCCAGATTTGATAGTATAATGAGTAATGTCAATTTAATAGTATAATGATTAATTAGCAACAAAGTGTAATTTTTAGAATATCTCTAGCAATACATATACAGTCATTTTCCATGATTATTTAAAATTAATTTTAGTGTTAGTATCAAACATATTATTTACGGATTTTCTTTATATTTTTTTTTATCAGACTTTCTTATGTATAAAGATAAATATGTAAAGTCGTAACCAACAACAGAATAAGAGAGAGTAGAAAGAGAGAGTATCAAACACTAAAGATTTTGTTTGAGCTCTCCTCCGTTTACGATCCTGATCTTACGCTTTTACCTATATTATGCAATACAAGCTAAAAATTTTCGATACGACAAACGTGGGGGTTGGCGAGTGAAGCGAGCAAGGGGGTACCCCCCTAGTGATAATAATAATAAATATGTTGATTAATATTTACAAAATAGAATAAACATGTAAGTGAAGTAGGTAAGTGGAGGGTAGTGAAGGAGAAGTAGAGGGGAAGTGGAGGAGGGTGGAAAGGAGTAGAGGCGGTGGAGGGGAGCTGAGGGCGTAGAGGGGCAAAGTACCTAAAAAAAATAACATAATTTTTTAAACAATTTCACATTATTTTGTGGAGGGTGGTGAAGGGGGCGTGGAGGTGAAGTAAAGGGGGCGGATAGGGGTGGAGGGGAGTAAAGGAGATGGAGGGGGGTGAAGGGGATTTTTAGAAAAAAATCATAGAGGGACATAATAAAACAAAAATAACTTTTCTTATATACTTTCTTAAAGTTCTATCATTGACGAAATGACTGTATCGAAGATTACATGGTTTTGATGTATCAAAAGAAATATAAATAGATTACTGAGTGATCATAGCCTTCATCAAAAAGTATTGTAACACATTGTGTTTGTTTAGGCAAACACGGTTCGGAAAGCGTTTAACAAAAAGCATGCATAAATAATTATTCAGTTAAATTATCAAATACAATTTCTTAATTTAATTTCTATGCATACCTATCATTATTTTATATTCCTTTTAATGAACATTTTTAACACAATTAACAAACGATTAATTAACACGAAAATATTGTTAAAAAATGAAGGGATATTATTAATAAAAGAAGATGCACAAAATCCGCTCTAAAATCAGTTTAGTCTGTTCGGATTTTTATCCGATTTTAACGTATCAAGTCTTATTTTGTTCCTCAGGTGATTTCAGAGGAAGATACCGGAACGGGATGAGTGATAGCAATTACAAATTCAGCGCAAATTATAATTATCTAATATTTGTTCCGAAAGATTTATTAAACAATCGTTGTTTGCGCTGCATTTGTGACTGCTATCACTCATCCTGTTCCGTATATTCCATCCTTTGCACCACTATATTGATCACATAATTTATTAATCGTTGGAACATCTTAGCATTAAACTAAATTTCAAAAACAATATTACTTAACAATTATTACCATAAAAATCGTGATTCTTGTATTTTTATGTAAGATTTAACTTCAACTTTAATAACGTTTTACAAAATCAAGCTTGTTCTTATATACTATTTATTTAAAATAGCAAGAGAACTAAAAAAAACAGTTAACAAGATTATATTATAACCCCGCAACCCATGCAACCACACACCTCACACTACTGCATATTTTTCCTTATTAAAAATAAAATAGTTTATCAATTATATCAACTTATATTGTTATATTATATCAATTATATCAATTTATATTTACTTATATTATTTTATATTATTAATTTGTTGTTTGTAATTTAACTATGATTTTATATTATTGTATTTTAGACATAAGTAAGATGAAATATTACGTTAATCATTATGTTAATCGCAAGCGAATTCTGATAGTGCTATTGTTGTGAATGATATGTATCGATTTATTTAAATAGGCCTGAGTTCTTTTTTTATAACTAGGAGAATTTTTTATCTGCTTGCTTTTCTCGCCAAACCACACTTTCGTTATGTATTGTAGGGCACCACGTGGCTGAATATCAGATGACACTAAGCTACTCTATCTGCAAAGAGAATGAAAAGAAGGAAGCAATCTGTAAACATATTGCTGGCACATGAAGGTATAATGGATTCAGTTGCGTTCTGCATACGGCAAAAAAAAAGAAAAAAAGAGTCTAAAAAGGTATAAACAGTAGAAAAAAATGTGTGTCTCGGGACGCGCGGCAAAAGTGATAACTTAAATTGATGTGAATAAAAAGTATTCTGTGTTGAACTTGTTCTACTCCGTAAAATCGAATATTGCAGTATGGGTGATGGATTTATATTCAAAATGTCCGTTTGCACCTCTCTCGCATAATACGAGTGTGCGTGCATGCGCGACTCCTTTGTGTCACTCGCTTCGCTTGTGCACAAACCCGCTCGCACATGTGCGCACACTAGTTTTACATTCCCGCACGCTCAACTCCATTCCCGCACGCTCGGCTGCTTTCACCCATGCTCTTCTTAGCGTCTGGGATAGTGACACTTTTCACGCGTATGCGTCTGCAAAATTGAACATTAGGCACATCAGTAGAAAAAATAGTATACGATACTCGTGCGCACGTAGGTCATCCCGGGAACGACCTACATTGCGCGCTCGTATCGTAATGTACAATTACAGTAGGAGCATCTTTTTGGCACTGGGAAGTTTTCGCCTGCATACGATTTGTTTTAATACCGAGGGCCTGCAAGTAGCATTTAACATGTAAATCAATGTAATACGTTATATCTTTTATTTGCTTTATAGTAAAATTAGCACTTGATCGAGTATTCATAAATAATATCAATATAATCCGAATAACCAATAACAAACGCAAGAAACAACTACACCACCAATTCCAATTTGCACAATTTTCAATAATGCACGAGAGGATTTATTGTACGAATCAGATTCGGATAGTGATGCACAACAAATAAAAGTTGTGTTTGTCCGGAAATTAATATTCAAATCAATGAAATTCCAGTAAAAGCTTTAATTGACACCGGTAGTCAAATAACATGCATTTCTGAAAACTTTTACAATTCAAACTTACAAAAATTTAAAAAAAATGTGACTTTACCGATCGTCGGTACTATAATCAGAGGAGCGACGGGATTAAAATCGACTCGATTAAATAAACAAATGATGTGCCCTACACAAATCGGTACTTACACTAAAGACTTGATTTTCCTAATTATTCCAAAACTAATTCGAGGTTGTATTATCGGAATTGATTCAATCAAAGAGCTTGGGTTTCTTATAGATACAAAATATGATGAAATTACAATTCGTATAGAAAATATTATTGAAAAAATATCTTATAAAAATCAGGATTTATTAGAATCAAAAATGGATCATCGTTATATAGAAATTATCGAGGAAGATACAACCAATGATGTTGATTTTCACTCACAAAACCGGCCAGTGCTCAATAAAGCCAGATGCCAAAAATCTCTAAATGAATTAACGAGTTCACATTGTAACCGCAATTCATC
This sequence comes from Pteromalus puparum, assembly GCA_012977825.3. NCBI lineage: Eukaryota > Metazoa > Arthropoda > Insecta > Hymenoptera > Pteromalidae > Pteromalus > Pteromalus puparum. Next base: position 23,055,435 of record CM053171.1, read on the forward strand.
AGTCGATCCTTACGACATTTCCGATAAGGTTATCGACGACAAACTAAAATTCTGTATAACAAAAAATCCAGAAACGATCAATAAACTCCAAAATTTATTACAAAAATATCGAAAAGTATTCTATAAAAAACCAGGTAGATTAGCGTCATACGAATACAAAATCAAAGTAAAAAATCCTGAACCATTCTTTATCCCTCCATATCCTGTAGAGACTAATATAAAAGGTAAACTCAGGGAAGAAATTGGGAGAATGTTAGATTGGAAAATCACACGTCGATCAAGTAGTAATTTCATAAGTCCGATTGTTCCGGTATTTAAAAAAGACGGGTCAATTCGTTTATGCCTAGATGCACGTAAGATAAATGAGATGTTCGAAGATGATCTCGAATCACCTCAAAATATCGAAGAACTTTTACAACAATGTTTCGGAGTAGAAGTCATGTCGAGTCTGGATTTGACGTCAAGCTTCTGGCAAATAACTCTCTGTGAAGAAAGTAAAAAATATAATGCCTTTATGTTCGTAGGAAGATTATATGAATTCGAAGTAGTTCCATTCGGTACAAAGATAAGCAGTGCGGCTTTATTACGCGGTTTATTTCACGTAACTCAAAATCTTGGTGACTCTATATTAAATTTCGTAGACGATTTCTTATGCATCTCAAAAAGTGAAAAAGATCACCTGGGGAATTTAGAGAGGTTATTTCAAAGCTTAATAAAATGGAACTTCATTTTAAGTTTCAAAAAATCTGAATTTTTTAAAAAAGAAACGAGATTCTTAGGATTTATTCTATCCACAACGGGTATAAAACCGCAGGAGAATAAAATAGAAGCGATAAAAAATTATCCTATCCCTAAAAATCTAAAACAGTTACAGGCCTTTTTAGGCACAATAAATTTTTACGCGAAATTCTCAAAAAATCATGCCCACGAATTACTTCAGTTATTGTAACTTCTAACGAAAGAAAAACAAAAATCCTGGGAGTGGGGGGACAGTCACCAAAAAGCCTTCGAGCGAGTCAAAGAGCTCTTCGAAAAAGACGTCTGCCTTGCATATCCGGACCCTTCCAAACCATATATCCTCCGTTGTGACGCTTCGGACTTTGCAATCACCGGTGCTTTATCACAAATTGACAATAACGGAGATGAACGAGTTGTAATATATATATTAGTCGAACGCTCAAAGCAGCAGAAAAAACATACTTCACTACAGAGAAGGAACTCCTCGCGGTTGTATGGAGTTTACAAAAATTAAGTACCTACCTACGAGCCGCAAAAGTTTACATAAAAACTGATCATAAAGCTCTAATATTCTTATTTGAATGCAAATTTGTCGGTAACCGAATCCGTCGGTGGATTCTAGGCACACAAGACTATAATATAGTAATCGATCACATATCGGGAAAATAAAACGTTGTCGCAGAGATGCTAAGTAGACATCTTGATTTCCACCCAGAAGATCAGAGAAAGCCGGGAGAAATCATAATCGCAGTTTTAAAAAGACAAAGTTACACGAAAGTCTTGAAATTTAAAATAAAAAATTTATCAAAATTACAACATAATGACGAATATTTAGATAAATTATTTTCTAAATATTTGGAGAATAAAGATTTAAAAAATCAATCAACATACATTATCGAAAATTATATTATTTATAAAAAGAATCAATCATGCCAATATAAAATAATAGTACCTAAAGAAATGATAGGACAATTAATTCTTGAAACACACGAAACGTACGGCCATGTTGGCGCGAGAAAAGTCGTTCGTATGTTACAAGAAGATTTTTACATTATAAATTTACGACGTAAGGCGCAAAAATTAATTTCATTTTGCGACTCATGTCAAAGGAATAAAGTTTCCACACGACCATGTACAGCGCCAATGCAGTCGATAATACCGGAAGCGCCACACGACTTGTTATCCATTGATTTTTATGGTCCGTTACTGACCGGGCGCGGCGGTATGAAAAATATTCTTGTTACCATAGACGCATTTTCAAAATTCATTGTATTATACCCTATACGCAGACAAACATGTGCTACGGCGATAAGAAAGATTTTTAATGATTATATCCTATTATATGGAAATCCAAAACGTATTTCGTGTGATCACGGATCACAATTCACTTCGAACGTCTGGATCAAAAAACTCGAAGAAGAAAATATTAATTTAATTTGTTCGTCTATTCGACACCCACAAAGTAATATCGCTGAAAGAGTTAATAAAGAGCTCGGTAGATTTTTGCGTACTTTTACTAGCGAAAAGCACACGGGCTGGGTTGGATATATTAACATTATACCAACAATTATAAATGAAACTTATCATGAAACCACAAGGTTTACTCCAATCGAAGTACACACAGGATCGCCATTGAAACGGTCACGACTTTTCTCTAGTAAAATCATTAAATTACATATTTTTTGCATAAATCTAAATTACTACAGGACCGAGAAAAGTCGTGACCGTTTCAATGGCGATCCTGCCAGGATACGAGGTTTCAAAGTGGAATTTATCATAATAAGTCAAAATAAAATCTTCCTGAATATACTCAGTACATTTAATACAAACATAACACAAAAATAGATATGCAATTAGAAGCAATCTAGTCAGACGTGCAATTTATGCAGTCATTCATTCAAATATTATTAGCACAAATGTCACGTATACCCACTGATCACTGGATCATAAAATCTACAGTACAAAGTCGGGAAAATGAAATCAATCGGAAAGTACAATTAATTAAAATTTCTCGTGCTTTGGATGTTCTTTTTTCGTTCACAATCTCAGGATCAAAGAATAAATGACTTCGAATTTCAACTGGCAATATTGCACAATAAAATAAATGATATAACCAATGAGAATTTTGAACTTAAAAGGAGACACAATAAAATCTTTGATAAATTGAGATACGAGGAAAACATTATAGCCCAACTTTTGTGTATAATTGGAATCGGTAAAAAGAATTAACAAAAACGTGAGTACTCATCACGAAGTGATCTCGAATCTTATCCAAGATTTTATTAAAATCCGACAAAAAATACTAGTTTGACGTGCAATTTATGCATTCACCTCTTTATATCACAATCAAACAAAAAAAAAACCCCTGACAAACAATGGCAGAAGCCCAAACAAACATCTTTTCAAGCACGCACAGACAGAGTGTAATACACTCTCGGGTTGTCTCTGCGGCTGTTCTAAAAGACCAACTGAACATTTCTTTAGCATTAATTACGCCGAGTGATGATGCGAATCAAACAATGATTGACGATACATCTAAAAATACACAATGGATTCAGGCTGCTCATGATGCAATAGATCACTTATTAGAAAGATCTGAGGAAATTACTGAGACATTAGAAAATTTAGAAAAAAATTCATCTGATTTATCTGAAAGGTTTGATAGAAATGATCAAAGATACGAAGTATTACATGAGGATTATATTAAAATCAAATTTAAATTAAATGAATTCGAAGTAGCTTTGTCAAATAGAATTACTAATAATGACTCAAAAGCCTTGGAACCTCAAGTCCAGTTGCATATGGACGAAACATCTTATAAGTCGGATAACCCCACAGATTAAAGAATTAGTTCAAATAGAGTCCACATCCATCATAAAAAATATAGATAAAAAAATAGAAGTTACGAACAAATCAGTTTATGACAAATTAACGTCTTTAACAAATGCAAATTCAAATTTATTAAAAGCACTCAAGACGAATGAACAACAACTGAGATCACTTGTGATTGATCATAAAAAACCGCTGCCAATTCTTTGGCACGTAGCTTCCTTCAACATTATGTATTGCTTAATATCAGAATTATGTTTACTTCATATATAATTCTATCATTTTTTTTTTTTTTTTTTTGATGGATACAATTATATTGAATCAATTACATATATATGATTATCTCTCTCTCTCTCTCTCTCTCTCTCTCTCTCTCTCTCTCTCTCTCTCTCTCTCTCTCTCTCNGTATATCTTGCATAGCTAATTGTTAAACTGATCTCTAAGAGACATCACCCTCCCTTTTTTACCTAACATCTTATTTACTAACCATTTAAAATATTTTATTGATGCTATATAATACTAACTAAATCGAAAATTTTAAATTGATTATTGCCTTTTTACTCCAGTTATCGTCTCCCATAGAAAAACGACTATTTTCGTTTATGATGTTTTTCTTCGACAAACTGACTTGAAATTAAAGTGGTACATAGTTCTAATTACCTTCAATAATCATGTATTTTTTAGAATGATTCACTATTAAGTTTTTGAGTTATAACGATTTAAAAAATTTCACTTTATGGTGTATAATAAAAGAACGACGAAAGATAATATAAATTCTCCGCGGTAAAAAGATAGGTAATTTTATTCTCTTTCATGTGCATATTAAGCAATTTACTTTTATTAACTTTTTCAATAACTTTATCGGAGAAAACTGAAATCTCAAAACTAAAAAATCGCTATAAAAAAAAACACGCCTGCAAAATGTAAAACGGACTGTTTTCCCATCATGCTATAGTAAAAACGAAGAAAATGAGAGTTGGTGGATCAAAATCCACTGAGTAGAAGCTGAGATACAGATGTCGACGAACGAACACACACACACACACACACACACACACACACACACACACATCCATACAGACATTTTCTAAAAACACTATTTTTTGACTAAAAATACATCAAAACACACTTTCTACATGTTTTTACACAAACTCAAAAAATCACTATTACAAGGCTTCCTTAGGAAGGAAGCAAAATTCTCAGACGCTTTGTTAATAAGTGACCAAAATTTAAGTACAGTAAAATCAGACATTGAAAATTCAAAGAAAATGTTGTCAGAACAAATTGATCAATTGACAAATAAGATTCGAACATTTCGAAACTCCTCGTTAAATGCTAGTTTAGGTGATAGTTCTTTTTCGCTAACATCTGACGGTCCAAAGTTAAAGCCACCAACCTTTAAAGCAGACCGAAAAGACAAACCATGCGATATCTAAGAGAAATGAAGAAGTACCTTGAGGTGTTAGACTTAGAATCAAATAAAATGATCCTAATTATTGGTCAGTCGTTAGAAAATACAGCCTCAGGATGGTTCGATATCGCGCAAAATTCTATCAAGTCTATATCAGATTTTGAGAAAAAATTCAAAGCAAGGTTCTGGAATGAAGATATTCAAGACGAGTGGGCGCGTAAAGTTGGATGCAATCATTATAATAGTGGCACAAAATACTCTCGTCTTGAATATGCTACTTATGTATGCATATGTATGCATTATGTAAGATCTCGAACGAAACTTTACAGAATCAGAGCTAGTTCGAAAGATATCCAATCACTTTGATTGGGATATTAAATATACCGTAAGATCACAGGAGATTGAAACACAAGAGAAATTCTTTGAATTATTAGCTCTAAAAGATAGTGGCTCAGATCAAAGAAGATCCACATTTAAACCATTCCAAGATCAAACACAAAATCCCGAAAAATCACCTACCAACAATCCTTGGAATAAAAACAAACCTAATTTCCAAAATAAGGGTAACTTTCAAAAACAAGGACAACAAGTCCAAACGTTAAACGTAATCGAAGCAAAAAAACCTCAAGCAACAAATACTTTGTTGAAAGACACGGGTACCAAACCCAAAAATACCATATCGAAAAATTCATCAAGTTCCTCTTCCTTTGACGAAGAATTAGAAGCATGTCTAGCAGGCACTTGGGGTTTATCAAAAAACTCATAAAAGTTGCCTCTTGTGCCTCGGATAAATCTATTAATCACTTTCAAAATAAACATATGGCAACTTCAAAATCAATCAAACCGGGTTCTCTTGTAGATACAAAATATGATATGTATAATAAAATTGAAAAATTATCTCATAAAAGAAAAAGTTTATTAGAATCAAATCTGGATCATCGCTATAGAGAGACAATCGAGGGGGATACAACTAATGATGTTGATCTTCACTTACCCAACCGGCCATTGCTAAATAAAGCCCGATGCCAAAAATATTTAAATAAATTAACGTATTGTCATGATGACCGTAATTCATTAGTTGCTCCATATGAAACTATTGATATGGAAGTAAACAATAAAATCAAGTCCTTTATAGTAAAACATCCAGAAACGTCAATAAACTCAAATAATTAATAAAAAAACTATCGAAAAGTATTCTATAAGAAACCTGGAAGATTATTATCATTTAAATATAAAATAAAATCATTTCAAAATCTAATTGCATGGATTTTCCTTTTAAATTTTTCAAATTTAGAAGATTTTCTCGGTGATTTCACATTAAATCTTGTTGATAACTTCAGGTGCATTTCATAAGTGAAAAAGATTACATGGATTACTTAGAAAGATTATACAAGGATTTAATTGAATGGAATTTCACGTTAAAATTTGACAAAACTGCATTTTTTAAAGAAAAAATTCAACTTATAGGTTTTATTCTCTCAACTATGGGAGTATGTAACACCCCACACCGGCTCTGCAGGGTTTTCAATTTAAAATTCAAAAACTAAAGTCTCACGACTCATTTTTAGTTATTACACGCAAATAAGCATACTCTCCCACTCTTTCCAAAGCTAAGGGTGACAGCTGAGCAGCCAGCTAACAACAGCAGCGCCATCAGGCAGTAGCGGCGGCAGCGGGAGTCACCACGCGGCAGCGGCTGCAGCGAGCGCGCTATAGATATACCAAGCGGCAGCAGCGAGCGCGTATATCTATATATATATAGCGCAGCGAGCGGTGCGCTATATAGATATAAGCGTGCACAGCGTGAGAGTGGGATGATGACGTAGCGGCGGCGCGGCGCGCGCATCTCCATATGCTTGTATGAATGGTTTTTGTATATAGGTGTGAATGTGCGTGTATATATTTGTATGTGCGTTTTTTCGGCGGCTCGAGTCCCGCTCTCTCCGTAGCCTATAATAAGGACCCGCGCGGCCTATGGCCAGTCACTAGCTCCAGCGCAATTATCAGCGCACTAGTCCTACCAAGAGCAACCATTAAGCCTTGGTAGATAAAATACTTAGAATATTTTCTCACTCTTCAAGGACTTATAAAATTTTCTAGTCAAGCAAAGATATCGCAATTTATGCGTATCAGTCTTGGACTTAGAACAATTTCAGTTCCTTTCAAAAGACTTAGAGAAATTTTCGAATACTCTTATATTTATAAAAACTATCTAGTCAGGCACGATATCGCAATTTAACGCGTATCTGTCCTAGACTTCAACAAATTTCACCAAGTACCAAACATTTGTAAAACTTCGAATCATCAGATAACGCAAATAAAGCGTATCTGTTTATATTTTCGTTTGTAAAAATCAAAAGCGGATTTACTATTTTATTTCATTTTGTGATATTGAATATATGCAATAATCAAGGCAATATTCTCAATTCTATTTGAATATATTTATGCTGTTAAAATCATAATCTTATTATTGTGTTAAAGTTCCACTACCTCGTATTCCGGACCTGACTAAAAAATATAAATATTAAATAAAATCATTTTATTTAGTCTGCTATCAGAAAGACGACACAGACTAGTAAACATTCACTGCTTTTCTCTAGTAAAATCATTAAATTACATATTTTTTGCATACATCTAAATTACTACAGGACCGAGAAAAGTCGTGACCGTTTCAACCTATGCTGTCAGCTAGCAATACAAATATTATTTGACTAGTAAAGTTTTTCAACGATCAAAATTATAAAATTGTTTAAATCTGATAACTTTATAAGTTTGTTAGTATTCAGTTTTAATCAATATTGGGACCCTGCAGTGAACTTTGTTGTACAAAATATAGTAAAAAGCGTAAGAAAAGTAATAACAGATAATACTACAATATGCATAAGAGAATATATCTATACGTATTGCAGTTGAATAAACGTTGACTATCTAACTTCCCTTAGGTGGCAGGTTAGTTATTATTAATGAAAAGATAATTTTGTTAAGTTAAATAGTTAAGATAATTTGACTTTAGATTCTTATGATTTTACACTGTTGGATAATGGTTTAAAATAACAACACTTGTTTAAGGGAAAAAGCTTTTCGGAATAAAAACCCTGATTTATTAATATTTAAGCAAATTGACACAATAAAAAACGAAATGATATTTAAACGATAAAACGCCGAACACGCATACAAAGCACTGATTGCACTCGCACAGATAAATCGTTCGTTAAGTTACTGTTAAGTGCCAACAAAGGCATTAAAGTTAATGCCAAAAATATCATTGATGCTGATGCCTAGAAAGGCGTTAATGTCACGGTGTGACAGAGGATCGGAAATCCTCGTTGAATGTTAAGTAAACGATAATAATTCGGTTTTAGTCGCGATTCAAAAGTGAACGCTGCCGAAGTCGTTGAACTAATGCCCGTTCACGCGCGCAAGTCCGAGCTCGCAAGAAAGAGGCCCCCGGAAGGTGCTGCCCTCTCTCACTACTCACATGCAAACATACACATAACCCATTCGTTCATACATGCGCATGCGTGTTGCGTGTTGCGGAAGAGTTATGACGGAACAGCAGTGCTGGAAGAGAGAGGGTATCCGAAAAGTTTATAGCTACATGTATACTTTTTTCTGCACCCGGAGAGAGGATATAGGGTCCGAAGTTGTTGTACAAAATATCGTAAAAAGCGTAAGAAAAGTAATAACAGGTAATGCTACAATATGCATAAGAGAATATATCTATAAGTATTGCAGTGCTCGAAGAGAGAGGGTATCCTAAAAGTTTATAGCTATATGTATACTTATATCTGCACCCGGAGAGAGGGTATAGGGTCCAAAGATCGGTATCAGTATGTGTATGTGCCGCGCGAACAGATTCAAAGCAACTCCGTCACCGACAATGTGCCAGTCGTTCGCATGTGATGGAGACATCGGCAGCAGCAGCAGCAGCACCACCATCACCAGCACCACTACCACCACCACCACCACAGCCAACATCAGGTCAGCAACAGTAGCAGCAGCAGCGTCATCACTATCCCATTAGATGCAGGTATCTGGATATATTGAAAGTGCTGTGCTGTCATCTTGACGCGGTGCAACGCATAGCTCTACTGCGTCAAGCCTGCCCCAAACTTGTGATAAGTCTAGTCGAGTGTGTGCTGAATATTCTGTGTGGAAACGTACCACTGAGCAGGCGTTATAAGAGCAAGTTACGTAAATACGCGCCATTACTGCGCAAAATCATAGCTCCGGGACATGCGATAGAGACTCGCAAGAAACTTTTAATTAAAGCTCAAAACCTTGTGCCGGTAATAGTGAAACCTGTTTTATCAGCATGGAGCATGCTAGGAAAATGATTTTAGTGCCTCAAGAGTGTATCGAGAGTGTGAGACAGCAGCAGCAACAACGTCAATGTTTACCAATAACAGTAGCACCACCACCACCACCACCACTGTCAAAGACGGCTATCACAGATGAGTGTGGGGTTGGTAGTGGCAGTAATGGCAACTACCTCCACACAGTTCAGACAACGGGCTCCGAGGTATTACGACTGGACGACGAGATGAACAAGATTTTGAACTCGAGTGAATTGGATTATCGGCAAAAGTACTCCATGTACTAGCAGGTGTTGCAGCGGTTCCTACACTACAAAAAGCGTAGCGAAGACGATGAAGTCGGTAATGAGATGCTGTTACCGACAGCTGATAAAACATTACCACCGCCACACTCTATTACTACAAATGGTGATGGCGAAGTAATATCTGATCTACATATTATCAATAGTGTACCGCCAAGTCTTCGGGGAAATGCACGAAATCTGATGAATAGTCTACGTCGATCTGGTAGCATTGCCTGGAATAAACTCGGTATGATTACGGTAGATGGCGTGCACGAGGTGTTAATATTGTAGACTTAGTGAACGAAGCTGTGAGACGTAGAAAAAGTCCGCCTTCTCGTGGCTTCGATCAGTTTGTTCGCGTACTCCGTAAGGCACACGTACCTCTAGAATTTATAGGGAATAACTAGCTTCATATTGCTGTAGCGGCTGCTGTAGCAGAAGAATCTAACAGTAGTGGTAATAACAACTCTCTGCTGACTGTTTATGACACGTCATTATTATTTGTACCGGAACTACAACATCAACAAAAACTCGTATCCAGTGGAAGCGGTAGTGACGAGGACGACGAGGAGGAGGTGGAGGAGGAGGAACAGGCGGACTACGACGGAGAGAAAACACTAGATCCAAATAATTTGACAGTTTTGAATTATCGCAAAGGTAATAAGAAGAGAAAACGAGGTGATAGCAGTCGTGCAGCAGTCGACACCACGGTAGATACTTAATTAAGATCTGTAGTGCCACCTGCTAAAAAACAAGTAGTAATAAAAGAGCCCAACCTCGGACATATAAATTGGCAGCACCACAAAGAGTAAACGCGGAGTCATCAAAAAAAATCATCTAAAATCATTTTTGATAGGGTTTATCGACGATTCAGACATGCTATAAAATGTACAAGGAGAAATAGATCGAGATTAGTCGGTGAGAGACAGTCAACGAATGAAGAACAAGCTTGAAAAGCTGCACTATGCCAGCTCCATCAGCATACGCTGGTGGAGACAGACTTGTACGAGCCATGCGCAAAAAATTTCGTTCGAACGAGGTGCGGGAGTGGCTCGAGAGTCAAGATGCGCACACAATGCATAAAATGGTGCGATATCGTTTTCCTCGTCGCTCTTACCGGGTTTTCAGCCCGTACGAATTGTGGGAGGCTGATTTAGCAGACTTTCGCTCTCTAAAAACGTATAATGATCAATACAGCTACTTACTGGTAGTCATTGATGTGCTTTCAAAGAATTGCTTTCAAAAGTGTGGTCAGTGGTCTGGAGCCGATTTTACAGCGAAACGATGGTAGACAGCCTACATACTTTCAAACGGACAAGGGCAAGGAATTCATTGGACGCGAAGTGCAGAATTTGCTGAAAAAAAGAAACATTATTTATCGTGCTGTGCGAGACCCCGACGTTAAGGCAGCAGTCGTCGAGCGTTTTATCAGAACTCTTAAAGAGCGAATATGGCGCTACTTCACATATCTCAACACAAGACGCTACATTGACGTGCTGGGCGGTATTGTACAGTCGTACAATAATTCGTGGCATAGTGCAATAAGAATGACGCCATCTAGTGTGAATATGTATAATGCAGCTAAAGCTCGTGAAAATTTAGCGCGGCGCTACTGTGCCAAACGACAGTCACGCTGTACCCATAAATACAATGTTCAAGACTTGGTNATGGCGCTGCTGTGTCAAACAACAGTCACGCTGTACCCATAAATACAATGTTCAAGACTTGGTTCGAGTTAGTCGTGCTCGGACAGCCTTTCGAAAAGCATATGAGGGTGGCTGGTCTCTAGAATTATTTAGGATTACAAACGTCGATACGACGAGACAGCCGCCCGTCTACACGCTCGAGGATCTGGAGGGAGAAAAAATTGATGGCTATTTTTACGAACAGCAGTTGAGTAGAGTGCGCAACCCTATTGAAAATTTTTTGCAAGATCTGAAATAAGATCTTACATAAGATCTGGTACAAGATCTTACATGAGATCACCTACAAGGTCTTACGATCATAATAGGGAAAATCATCTTTATGAAACAGTCATTTATGATCTTTCGTAAGATCGTGTACAAGATTTAACATAAGATATTATGTAACATCTTTTACAAGTTTTTACATGAGATCTTATATAAATTCTTATATAAGAACTAATATATATATATATATATATAATTTTAATAAATTATATATTATTATAATAGATTATAATCTATAAATTTTATAATATATAATAAAAATATATAATTAAGAATATATATATACACACACACACGTGTATATATATATATATATATATATATATATATATTCAAAATTAAACGATCGATTCTGCAACTTTTTAGAGATATCGCATCTTTAGAGATTTTGATCGGATATTTCTAATTATTATATATCTTTTGCAATAGGAAAATTGCTTCTACAGCAAAATAATTAAACTTGGAAATATTAAAAATAGCATTCACATACTGTATTTAAAAACAATATTTTATCTATTGGAACAATAAATTTCGTTAGAGGAAGCTACGTGCCAATGAATTGGCAGCGGCTTTATATTACTCACCATAAAGCGCAAATTTTTTAAATTGTTTTAACTCAAAAGTAGTACCCCGGCACCATGGAGAATGTGAACAAAACTGACCTTGACCTCCAGTGACCTCACCGGGGTCACTGGAGGTCAAGGTCAAGATTGTTTACTCTCCATGGTGCCATTTATACTTTGGAGAGAGCCTCCTCCCCACTCTGTCTCTCCAAAGTGCCTCTGAATTTTCGAGATACTTTGGAGAGAGACGATTCCCCCCTCCTCCTCACTATCCAAAGTGCTATAATACTGCATTAATTTTTAAGTCCAGTTTATGAGGTGAAAGCCCTTCTCAAATTTCATTCATTATCATTTCAATTGGATAATTTAGATGAATATTTTCGTCAATTTGATCAACACCCGTATGTGTTGCGTAATCTATGCTGTAATAAGTCTATGAATCTCCATACAATAATTTTAATACTTTATCATTAATTATTTTAATATCTTCATTATGAGGAGCTAAAATCACAGAATTTATAGAAATATTTTGATTAATATATTAATTTTACCTTCTCTTAAATCGAATAATAATGATGAGAACTTTCTATCATTAGAACGATGTTTTTTTTTAATTTTAAAACTTTGAAAAGAGGCCAGAATTTGGAATATTCAATTGTTTCCTCAACAATAGAATTTCTATAACCATGTTTCATTACTGGAAGAATTTGTCTAAAATCACCTCCCAATACAATTAATTTTCCTCCGAAAGGTATCTTATCACGGCATACATCTTGCAAGGTTTAATCTATAATTTCTAAAGCTTTTTTCTGAATCATAGATGCTTCATCCTAAATAATTGAATCAGCTAACCTTAATTTTTATCTGAAAATAGTGGCACTATGCATTAGATTTTCGGGAGACATGATATCATTAACAATAAGATTATCAGGTTCTAGTAAACTAAAATCCTTACAACATCTTTCTTTTGTTTCTAATATAATTTGAATATGAGATAAAGCATTATTTTCTTTATTTTCTTTAAAATCTTTAGTAAAAAAGTTTTTAAACTTATTCCAAATTGTATTTCATTGAATGTTTTCTGCTCATATAAACCAAGCTAAACATTTACGTAATTGAAAAGGCAATATTATTTTACAAGCCTCTTCAAAAATATTATAAACACAAGAGTCATCAGCTACTAAACTTATAGCAAGTGCTGCTTCTTTATACGTTTGATGCAGTGTATTATCATCAAGTTTGTAAATCTTCAAAAGAAGTAGCACCTTTCTTTCGGTTAAATATTAACTTTAAGAAAAATCTTTCACTATTTTTTGGAGATACAACATTTAATCGTCCTATGGCACCATATTTATAATTACGCGATCGTTTTATCCAAGATTTCGTTTTTTGTTTATCGATCAAATCTGTAATATTGCGGAATTTGAACATATTTAATATTTTTTGCAAAATCATCCGTTTCATTTAATTTAAACCATGCCGTTAAAGTAGTTTCCGTGTTGCGTAATGCATAAAAGCCACCACCACTTAGATGTAAACGGTTAAGAAAGTTGTCACGATTATTTACATGAATATAGCAACTCATCTTATTTAATTTGAAGTAATGGAATCAATTCCTTAGAAGTTAACAAATTTCGAATAATGTCTTTTTCCAATTAGTATTCGAATCACATATCACAACAAAACGAAAATAACACATATCAAATAATCAATGCCTTTTAATTTCATTTTTAGTAATTTCAAATAATTTAATATATTGTTAAATTTTAAATAATATTTTAATCACTTATCATAATGTTACTTCTGCTATTACAGTCAAGCGTCAAAAAATGCGCAATATCAAGAGTGTATATTATTAACACTGTCCTCAATGTTTAGAGAACTGATAAATATTCTTTAATTAAAATTTCAATCACATATCACAAAAATGCTCACTTAAATGCTTCACCTAAAATCTAATTTAAACAAATGTGTTATATCATTTCATTCAATTCTACAAAAACATCAACTGATTGTAATTTAAGGTATCAATAACCTACGTACCAGGGTCTGTTCTCACCGTGTGTAAGGGCATGTGTGCAAAGCATGACTTTGAGTGTCCTACTGCGTTCCAACAGAAGGAATCGAATGAAAACGACTGTTGTCTTAAACGCGCACATATATCCCACACACCATCTACTAGACAAAATCAAAATCAAAACATAAACATAGAAATTTTGTTTCTCTAAATATATCTATCTTTCGCCTCTCTAAATACTCTAATTTAATGCATTAAAATATAAGTATAGTTCTTAGCTATTCTTAGTTAATGTCGTATGTATTAAATGTAACATTAAAAGTGGGGGTTGGCGAGCGGAGCGAGTAGGGGGGTACCCCCCCCCCTAGTATATATATATATATATGTATATATATGTCGAGATCGTAACAAGGTGATCCTAAGCGAGGAATAAATATAGAATTAAAAGTCTCAAACATGCTACCCCACGCGTCATAAGTTTTAATGACAATAACATAAAAGGAATATTAATGAGTAGCGCACAAGTTGCTATGGCGAACTGTGTGGCAATGAAAATAATCTCTTTAAAAGAGTAATGACCGGATGTTTTAAATCCGGTAATGGAGCGATTTAATTGGTTGAGAAATAAATATGCGGTCTGAATATAGTTACGATTTCAAATTTCTATCCTTAGAAAATTGAGCGCGCGAAGCGCGCATTGAATTTAGCTAGTTATTACAAAAAAAGTTAATCAAAGTATTTCGCGTCGTCTTACTCAAGCTGTCGCAGTAGCAGCATCGTGCAAAAATTGAATAACGATGGATTTTTATCTTATCAGCATTTATCTTCTAGTTCTCGGAGGAGCAGATCATCCTGACTTTTGAGAAAAATCGGTTTTTACATTTCAGCTCTTTACTTAAAAACTACTTAATGAGACCGTTTAAAATTTTAACAGCATATAGCTTTGTTTATGGTAAATCGCTAAATAAAATTATTGACTACATTGTTTTAGAAATATAAGGAATGATACAATTTTCAAAAAAAAAAAAATTAAAACCTTGATATCTTAAGAACCATAGGGGTTTTAAAGCTGCGCAATAAACTCAGCCAAAACACACAAAATATCTACCTTTTTCCAAAATCTTAAGTGCAATAAGGCCTTTTTACGCTTGGAATCGAGGCACAAAAAGAACTTATTTTCTTCAGTTTTCGATTTATTACTGAAAAAATAAGTAGTCATATCACTTGAAATCTAAATGAAATGTAGTTTGACACATGATTTTTTCGTGAGGTTGTAATGTTTAGTTTCATATATATGAATTTAAAAAAAATACCTTTTTCGTATTATTTGCTGAATGGAACGGTCGATCCCGAGGACCAAACGGGGAAAAGTGGATAATTTTATTATCTTTCAAATGTATTTTAGCTGAATTGTTTGTAACAATGGGATGATTGAAAAAAAAACGCAAAACAGTGTTTTTCAAAAATCAATAAATGGCTATAATAAAAAAAGTAATGAAAAAATAATATATTGTATTTGTGTACTAAGGGCGTAAAGTGGGGTTTTTCAGACCGAGTGTTGAGTTTGCAGTACGAGTCGAGGCGAGCTAGTACGGACCGAAGACGAGTGCTGCAACCATATACAAGATCAAAAAGTCTCGGGGACAGCCGATAGAAGTGAATACCGCAATAGATTGAGTGGAATTTTGGAAAATTTTAAATAGTTTCGTTGCCAGAGAATCAAATGTATACGAAGTGAGAAATGTACTACTTAGACTTCGCAGCGGGACTGCAAATGTACTATATGTGTATCTTCGATGCAAGAGTTCAAAATATATATACTACAGTCTTTCCGGCAAAACTGAAATGAATTAGTCTTCGACGCAAATTCAAATGCGTCTTTGTTCTGTGCAAAGTAGTAATATAATCTATAAGGATAAATTAAATTGTGACTTTTTTGATAAATTTTGATAATTTTTTGATTTAGTGATTATAGTGCATAAATCGTCGCCATTTTCTTATTTTTCCAACTTAATCGCAACTTTAACAGAAGATGTAGAAAATCTTAGATAAAGTGAAATGTTAGATAATAATTGATCAACTAGTAAATTTAGGATAGGCATAATATAATACGAATAAAGTAAATATAATAAGAATAGTAGCATGTCACGATATTTTATGACACAACGTGTGTAAACCAAGATTTAGCAAGTGCATTTTTGCACGAGCGTGCGGTAAATCGAGGTTTACGCCACGGTGTGTCATAAAGTAATAATGTTTATCGCAAGTTCGCAAGTCAATAATGTTTACTTGCAAACTTTTCGCGCATATTAAAAAAGTCACGTCGTCTAGTTTACACAAAAAAAATAAAGCGCCATGAAAAGGCGCCGCTATATGAGGGGCCCAAAATCTAGCGGGAAGAACCGAGAAAACCCGATAGCCGCTTGCAGTGTATGTATAAATAAGTGCGGCTGATATGTAAGGGGAGAGCTGAGCTGTGCGAGCACGCTAATGTGCGCGGCGAAAAGTGAATGGTGGGGGGAGAGAGCTGCCGCTGCTTTCGTGACAAATTTATCTGTCGCGCCGACGCACAGTGGTCTCAAAATAAAAAAAAATAGGACAAAATCAGTCTTAGATCAAGTTTTCAATGAAATTTATTTTTTTAAATTGAAAACATCACTTGATGTACCTAGGAATGGAATAGAATACCGCTTCTTTCGATTATAAACCCGCATATAACGTTAAAAAATTGATTAAGTTAACCTAAAATACAATTATTATTTCCACAATTTATAAAATGATTAAATACAAAATTTTATGTTCCAAATAAGTGCAGATGTTTTTTTTTTTGATGAATTTATTGACGCTAAATCAAAATTTGATGTCGAAAATACAATAAATCCAAAATCAGCCCCTAAAATAGGATAAAACCGCCCTGTTTTTATGAATTGCGGAAATAATAATTTCATTTGAGGTTAGCTTCATCGATTTTTCAACGTTATGTGTGGGTTTATAATAAAAAAAGCGGTATTCTATTTCATTTCTAGGTACATCAAGAGATGTTTTCTATTTAAAAAAATTAATTTTATTGAAAACTCAATCTAAGACTGAATTTGTTCCATTTTTTTGATTTTGAGACCACTGTGCGCCGTGATGCTCCCCGCTCGCCGATTCACTCCCCAGCAAAATATACCCAATGGGCTGTAACATGTTAAAATTCCAACATGTGACAAGCCGTGTGGGGAAGGTCAGGGCAGAGCGTCCCAAGATCGAGTGAATGCGTGTGTGAATGGGTATAATGTGCGTTAGATTTAATTGTAGCAAACAGCGCCGGAGAGAAGAAGACGTTTGCGAAGGTCAAGCGGAACTCCAGTCGTCATCAAATGAAGAAAGACGGCAGACCAGGTTGGCGTGGCCGACGGAGGGTCAACGACTCGACAGGGCGCTCAAGGAACGGCCCGCACATCATAAAGCGTCACACGTGGATGGCTGAGCCCTGGCGGAGTCTGCCAGCGCTAGAATCTGAAGCAGCTGGAGCAGCGCTGCAGTTCATCCGCAGAGCGTTGGGGACAAAAACTGCTGCGTATTGCGCTCGGGATATATTAGTGCACTCTCGGATCAAGGGCCCTGATTCCAGTGGCATTTAATTTTCTCGGGTCCCATAGAACAGAGCACAAACTCTGGGCTATCTGCGAGAGTTGGCTATCTGTCGGTTGCGAGAGTTTGAATTTCGCGGGCGTCCGCTTCAACGCTAGTCATAGGGGGAGCTAGAACAGCAACGCATGCGCCGCGGCATGACGAGCGAGAACGGAGCGCGTGAGCCTATAGTAAGCGGGAGCGAGCGAGACGACAGTCCCGCGTAGCAGCGACCAATAGGCGAGCGCGCCGCCGCGGCGGCTCGGGAGAGTTGGGCCTCGGCGGCTCATTCTGAGCGTCGAGACCGTCACTCTCCTGCCCTGGCTGAACCCGAGCGGACGCATCTGCAGCAGCTCTCCGTGGAAGTTCCCTTATTGTGCACCCAGTGTGAGTAGTGTCCTCGGATTGGTCTGGTTGTCTACGGGTCTCCGTGAATACAAAGGTTGGTGGATCTTTCCAATTATTCCTAAGAGAGCTCGAGTAGATTAGACATCGAGTAGCGTCTGTAGTATTCGTGTTCGATTAGTTAATAAGTAGTGTGTCTGAGTGGTTTCGTGGCGGATAATTTGGTTAGGGAAATGTGGAAACGTGGAAGTGAGTGTGTGAGTACTGGTTACGGCCAGACTTTGGGACGCGCGAAAGTCGCGTTCGGTGTTTTGCGTGGTATCTTGGGCTTTGTCCCGCGGTTACCCTTGCGTTAGTTGGCTATCTAAGTATATTACGGCTATCTAGTTAGAAGCATCAGCGAAAAATTGTAACGGGAATCGCGGTATATTGTAAAAGTCATTTGTTTATCAGAAAAGGCAGAGAGTTTGTGAGAATAAAGGTCGTTTACCACCAACGTGTAGAATTACTATCCCCGAATCCGCCCCCTGTCCCGTGCTAGCCGAGCATAACAAAACGTACGTAACAAAAAACCTACGTTATAGGGCCTATAGAAGTATTCACTTCAAAAAATAAAAAAATAACTGTTTTTCCCGAATTTAGAATCCAAAAATAGATATGCATGCCAAATTTGATTGATATTGACGGAATAGTTCCAGAAATATTACAGTATACACACGCGCGCGCGCACACACACACACACACTCATAAAGTCTTATAAAGTCACAGGAGGTGTCCCCAAGATTCGGTATTTGGCCCACCGCTTTGGAACATCATGTACGATGGAGTACTAAGCCTACCACTACCCCAAGGGGCAATGGTTATAGGATTCGAGAACGATATAGCAGTACTAGCTGTAGCGAAAGACATAGAAGATGTTTAAGAAAAAGCGGACCAAGCAATTCGTATAATACACGAATGGCTAACAAAAACAGGCGTGGAGCTAGCCAGCCACAAGACCAAAGCTATCCTTATCTCCTCCAAGAAGAAGCTAGAGTCGATAACACTGACAGTATATGAGCATGAGATCGTTTCTAAACCAACGATCAAATATCTGGGCATAACTATCGATGCGAGACTTACTTTCAAGCATCATCTAGAAGTAGTGAGCGATAAGGTAGCAAATGTTGGCGCTGCTTTTTTACGATTGATGCCAAATTTAGGAGGGACAACCCAAAAACGAAGGTTGCTCCAGCCAGTGAGACCACGTCAATTATGTTGTACGGAGCCCCATAAAGGTATATTGCAGACGCCATAAAGGTGAAACGCTACGCGCGGAGCATACCGGCAGTGTACCGGAGAAGTGCACTAAGGGTTGCGGCCGCGTACCGTACGGTATTGGACGAGGCGGCGTGCATTATAGCAGGCATGCAGCCCATTAACATCCTAGTGGTTGAAAAGAAGGAGACCTACGAAGCAAAGAAAATAAGTAATGACGCCACACAGTCAGAAATCTGGAACACCGCGCGGAACCGGACAATGAATGAGTGGCAACAAAGATGGGATGCCAGCAGGAAAGGGCGATGGACACATCGCCTTATAAAAAAATAGGGGACTAGATTGAAAGGGGACACGGGGAAGTAGACTACTACCTTACACAGTTTCTTACCAAGCATGGATGGTTTCAAGCGTACCTGCACCGATTCAAACTAGACGACCTTCCAAACTGCCCAGTATGTTTGGATGCGAATGAAGATGCGGAGCATGTCTTCTGCGACTGCTCACGCTATCAACAAGAGCGAGAGGTACTCGAGTGTTACCTCCAGACAAGAGTGACGCCGGAGTCAATGATGACGGCTATGCTGACATCGGAGGATAGATGGTACGCAGTAAAGAACTTCGTGAAGACTATTCTCAAGAAAATCAGAAAGGACGAAGAGAAAAGAAGGGAAGGGACAAGGCGAAAAAATCGAGTAAAATGT
Organism: Pteromalus puparum; assembly: GCA_012977825.3. Classification (NCBI taxonomy): domain Eukaryota; kingdom Metazoa; phylum Arthropoda; class Insecta; order Hymenoptera; family Pteromalidae; genus Pteromalus; species Pteromalus puparum. Next base: position 23,075,484 of record CM053171.1, read on the forward strand.
TGCCAGACGAAGGCCACTAAGTCGTGAATACGAAACGCTCCTCGGACTGATGCAGAGGAACGTAGGTCACAGAGTTGAGCTCTCACTCCCCTGCCCGATGCAGAGGAACGTCAGAGCTAGGGTTGAGTACTTATAAGTGCTCCTCAGACCGATGCAGAATAACGTAGGTCACAGAGTTGAGCTCTCTCTCCCCTGCCCGATGCAGAGAAACATAGGTCACAGAGTTGAGCTCTCACTTCCCTGTCCGATGCAGAGGAACGTAGGAGCTAGGGTTGAGTACCTATAAGTGCTCATCAGACCGATGTTGAGAAACGTAGGTGTCGGGGTTGAGTCTGTCCAGAGGATGACCGGACGATGCTGTACGAAGTAGACGACTGGACGATGGCTGCTGGAAGAAGACAGATGGATGATGCAGAAAGAAAAAGATGAGATGAAAGACTACATCAACAGAAGTGGGCAGTAGCCACGATACCCCCGCGAAACAATACTTAACGGTGTTACCGCGGGGAGGTCATATCGAAGAAAGAGCCAGGTCCAACTTACTTCGGGTCGGTAAGGAGGACGGAGAGGATTCTGTTGCTGTTAGCAGTTAAAAGCTAACAGTAGTGAAGGGTTTAGTGGGTGAGAGTCCCACAGAGGTAGTACCAGTCAGTGCCACATCGTCCATAATGGATTTGCCTTTAACCTCTCTCTCAATAAAGAAAACACACACACACGCACACACACACACCCACACACACACATACACACATACACGCACCCACCGAAGTGCGTACTCTGTTATGAAAGAGGCGCAGAAGAAAAAAGTGACCAACTGGTAGCTAGCTACACATGCCCAGTCTACAGAGCGACAGTACCCGGCTGAAAATAATCATATGAGTCCTCGTATGAGTCCTCATATGAGTACGCACATGAGCTCTCATATGCGTGCTCATATGATACTTTCGACCAGATACTCATATGATGGCTCGTATGAGGACTCATATAAGGACTCATATGATTACTGTTAATTGAAAATAAAATTAATTTTTAGTATTTTGTATTGGTTATTGTTTCATAAAATAAATGAATATTAGCAAACAATTCATTATTAAATAAAATGTATTTATTAATATATTACAATTGCAGAATTTGTTGTAAGAGGTATTTAATAGTAATATGGATTGGGAATAGCTACTATATACATTTTTTTTACAATTTTAATATATATACAACTTTTATCGATTTCTTTCGATAACACATTCGTAATATTTTGTTCTACACGCATTATTTCTTTTACAAAACTTGAAATACTGCTAGATTTTGTTTTAATTACTTGACAAATTGTTATTTCCCTATTGTTTTCCAAATCCACTAAAAATTTGTTTATTTTTATGTATGTACCATTCTTCAATAAAGCAAAACTGTTACAGGACCGTCGATTAACTTTTTCTGATGTTTGAAACAAACATTTATTCAGAACAACTTTTGAGAACACCTTTGTTCTGATGGTAAGATTTAACTGAGATACTAAATTTTGATATATACTTTTGCCGTTACCAAAATAAGTTACGTTAGATAATTTGAAAATTTTTTTATTTCTCGATTTGAGTATATTTTCACAATAATTTGTTACGCATGGTGAACAGTCTGGATACATGATTTCTTCTAAAACTTTTGCAAATCTTTGAATATTTAATTGTATATCTCAAAATTTGCAATATGACGCCTTTTGAAGAATTAATTGCAATTAACAAGTTATGATTAGCTGCCTCAAAATAAAATGCTGAATGAGCCCATAATGGTCCCCAATCGTTTACACTTTTTGTTATGTGTAATAATTGGTGCACATTATAAGTCATTGACTTTAATGAATACAACTCTTTCAATTGTATCACAAATGCATGAAGCATTCTATTTGCATTATTCAAATCGGTGAATGTAATGTTTGTGCCTAGAGAAATGTGCATAGCCTCTACTAACAACAACCAATGTTGTAATTTGACTTTATCTTTCAGTACTGAGCGTAAAATAGGCACACTATAGGATAATAACCAATTTTCCCATTCACGGGCTTTCCGTCTATCTGTTATTGGTCTTGTTAAACGGCATACCTGGTTTGGTGCTTTTATATTAAGAAGAAATTGATCAATTTGTTCGATATCTTTATTATTTAAATCATTCAAAATATTTTCAGTACTTGTGCTGTTACTCCAGCTAAGACACAATGCATATAATCAGGGGTAAATCCTCTAATTATATCAAAATTGTTCAATGTCAGTAACGGAGAAGCAGTTTTGACACCAAAAATGGGATTTCCAGTATTTACAGCTTCTCTTGCAAAATCAATCGTATTTTCTACGCTTCTTTCTAATGGTGGTGGTGTTACGTATGGGTATCGCATACTTCCTTCATCGTACGTACCTTCTTGTGTGCACCAATCGCAACCAAATCTTGCATTAAATTGCTGCGTACCATTCATTGATGCTCGAGCAATGGTGTCTACACAAGCAACCAATACAAATGGTTTGACATGGATCTCTTCATTTTTTATTTTGCATACTATACCATCCGTAGAAAGCTGATTCATTTTTTTTACAAATATTTCTAATAAAATACTCATTTCTGGTTTACTATATCCAAACCAAAGACAAGTAAGAATAATATTATTAAATCTTGATTGAACTGGGAGCTCGTTTAACATCATATAAATAGGATAAATAGAAAATTTTGATGATTCAAATACTGGTGCCCCATCCGTATTTACAGTTGCGGTTACATACTTACTTTATCTGAATCAGGTAAATTATGAACAAACTTTCGATAAAGTTTACCATCAAAAATATCATTAATTTGGCCTTTCTGATGAACTCTTTCATTCATTACATAGCTATAAAAGTCTTCGTTAACCTCTAAAATTTCACGAATTGCTTTTGATGGATCTATTAGTGCAAAAAAACAAGAATCCGATGGGTTTGATGCATCAAATACTGTATCACATGTTTCACATGTCACTGATCCTTGTAAATTCTGTAATTCTCCATGATACGTAGAGCATGTATTACACACACTATGAAACGTCGTTATGATTATCCCATAATTTATTCAAATAATGACGCGTGTGAGGTAATATGTTTTTTCCACAAGTAATATTTATAAGCTTCATTAAATGTACTATTCCTGAAAAAGTTAATCTAGCAGCCAAAGAATATTTCAAGGACATCAAAAATACTTCTCCAAAATTCTTTTCTACACAAGCATTGACTGAATCAAATAACCTATACTCTGTTTTCCAATCAGCTATACCGTTAGCACTTTCAGTTACTTGTTTAAGGAAATTCAAAACAACATTATCGCAGCAATTATTATCATCCTGCATGAAAACATCATCATTATTTTTCCATTGCCACTACAATAAATATTTATTATTACTAAATATTTAAAAATAAATCTATGAAATGAAAATCTATATTTATAATATTTTTACTTACAACAATCGAGTTTGTTGTAGAAGAGAGAAATTCTTCATTCAAATTAGCTGTCATCTAATTACAACATACTTAATTAATATAATACAAATTTTAATAATAATAAATAAATCAAATAAATTTTCAATGAAATCCCTGGTACAAATGAAGGTGATAGGTTTGAAGTTATTCAGAAACAAATATTTTAAGCATGAGATATATATATATATATATATTCCAAGTTTTTCATTATTTCATTTTTACCAGGGTTGACGATAGTCAAAAAAAAGCTGTGAATCTGCTAAGGTAGTACCGTTGCTACATACCTAGTCCAAATCAGCGCACTTTTTTTTCCTCTTTACTCAAGATATTTTATACACCAAATATTGATTATGCGCTGGCATTGATTCTATTCATCCTAATTATATTAATAAAAAATTCTATACAGAAGTTGATTTGACTTATTTGTTGAGGTTAAGTGTGACTTTTTTTGCTTTTAATCAATTCTTTCAAATACTTATGTCTACCTAATCATAGTTTTCAAAAATGATAGACATTCTTCAAACATTTATTTATTACTACCCAAATTTTTTACGAATTCTAAACAGTAGTTTTTATAAAATTCAAGGGTTACTCCCACATAGCACAAAACGTTTGAGAAACGTTTCTCAAACATTGCTTTTGAAACCTTGGAACGTTCCATCTGAAGTTTTCCATCGTTTCAGAAACGTTTCTAAAACGTAAAAATGTCCGCTTTTGTTGCATAATATACGTTGTCAGAACGTTTCTGAAACGTTTCTTAGGTTTGAATTTAGTCAAAAATGTTAAAAGTAATATCTTTCTACTACTACCTCCCCGCCCTACCACCCTAAATGCTACACTTTACTATGTAGACCCCAGAGCACTACTTCACTTGTGGGTTACGAGAAGCCACCTGGTGGTGCCCGAGTATACTACAATCATTAGTATAATAGTTTCAATATATACACAGAGTTTGTTAAACGTTTCTGAAAGGTTTTAAAAACGTTTCTAAACTTAATATAATTTTCATTTCATACTACCCTAACGTTTTAGAAGCGTTCCCGAAACGTTTCTTAATGGTTGCAAGTAACATTTCAGAAACGTTGTCACAACGTTTGAAAAACGTGAATATTGAAGTCCAAAAATTTTTTGTTTAAGTTGTTGGAAACGTTTCTTAAACGTTGCTAACGTTTTTGAAACGTTTCCAGAAACGTTTCAGAATCGTTTTTCCAACGTATCTTTAGCAACAAAAGCGGACATTTTTACGTTTTAGAAACGTTTCTGAAACAATGGAAAACTTCAGATGCAACGTTCCAAGGTTTCAAAAGCAACGTTTGAGAAACGTTTCTCAAACGTTTTGTGCTATGTGGGATTGTCACTGGAAACGCAATTCTTAGACTAATATCAATCAATATATTAAATTTTATTAATATCTCTACAGTATTAACTTAACAGTACCACCTTAGTGAATTTAAAATATATATTAAGATAATAATGGGGAAAATAATAAAAGGTAGATTCTCACGTTTAAAACTTCATACATCTCGTCGCTATCAGAATCTGAAATGTGATCTTCGTTACTTTGCTGTCCAATATCTTTGGTTAATGGAAATATATTATTTTGCGTAACATTTTCCAGTACTGAATTTTCCACTGTATCGGTTGACTGAATATCTTGAGAAAACTATATGTATGTAAATTATTTTTCATTGCGTATAATTATAGATTGGTAAACATTTAAATATTGATAAAGCATAAATATAATATACTTACACAGTGTTTCTTGTTTATTAAACGCTTAATTTTCTTTTTCATATAAGTCGTCATATCAAAATTATTAGTGTACGGAAACTGAAAATTTTCTTTTAGGCATTTTAATATTTTAATCCATGAACCAGAACAATTATTATTTTAGAATGAAAATTATTTTTATTTATTTTCATCTATTTAAAAAAGCAATATTGTCAAATACAAAAATTTATTTTTGTCTACTGCAGATTCAAAAAATTAGTCTTATGCACATTTCAGAGTAATTTTTATTTTAAATATAAATAGAATAATTTTTGTGAGTCCAAAAAAATATGAATAAAGATGATACATATAACGTACGAATCAAAGAATTTTATACATTCATTATTATAGACACAAACACATTCACATATTGATATTATGCATTATAGTGGATGCGAACATTTTTTTATGGTTATGGGTTGGTGTTTTTTTTATAAATATTATTGTGATTATTGCGAATAAATTAACAAATTATTAAGAATTTGAAAAAAATAACATTTTTTGAAAATGACACCACCATTATATGTACGAGTTCGTTTTCGTCATGTAAATAATAAGTTTTTTACAAGAAAAATTATGGAGATAAAGGACAAGCTTAACGATCCTGATGATTGATATATACAACCTTTTGACGTGAATGATTATGATAAAAAAAAAGTTTATTATGCAAAATGGAAATGTGAAAGTGGTTGTAAGAAAGAACATACACATTACGAATATAAGCCATGTTTTATCATGTTTTTAGCAGGTAATTTTTTTTCTGATAGCAATAATTTAAGTATATAAATAATAATAATAATACCTAAAATGTCCATGCACAGATGATGAAAGTAGTATTGCTTTTGTGGAAAAACCTTCAAGGAATAAAATACCTAAAATCCATAACGACGATGAGAGTCTGAGTCAATCATCACTGTCACAAACTCAAGCTACAGTTAATGTAAATATTATTTTTATTTTAGACATAAAACATATAATTTTTATTAAAATATTGTAGATTATTCTAAATATCTAATTTTTATTGATTTGAGATAAGTAGTAATTTCCAATAATTTATGTAGAGTAAAAATTCAAATGAACGAAAGAAACGTCAAATTGCATTATCCAGAGGTAATCGATTTTAAGATTACTGTCAAAGGGAAAAAGTAAGCTTACAGAATTTAACGATGATAATCTATCAGATGAAGTAGATATTGAGAGTGATAATGATGAAAAAATACAAAGCAAAGGTCAAAATTCTGATCAGACAAAATTAATGAATGGATTACAGTTGAAAGTTTCTTTGCCTAGATGTGAGACAATACTTCCTTCTGTAAGTGAGACAATTGAAAATAATCGTAAATCTGCATTAGCATCAAACAATACAGGTACACTTTTTAAGCTTTTGAAATTTAAATTTTACTCGAATAAATTTACTAAAGTTTTATTTTATATACGTCAATGTTAATAGATAAACCATCAATTGATCATGAATTTGATTATCGTTCTGAAACTGAAGGTACAATTTTACATATTAAATGTAAAATATAATATTCTAAAGGGAATGTTAGAGCTAACGTGACCAATCGTGAATATATTTAAGACAAAAATACAACTTACAATTAGCTAATATATACATTATTATATTATTATAATGGCAACTGTGGAAATTTGCATTTTGATGATATAAATTTGTGTATTTATTTATCATTTATAATCAAACAAATTTGCGAGGTTACGTAACCTGAAACATTTAAACCAATCTGCGTGGCTCTCACCTCCCCTTAATATCTTTCTAATGAAAATTATTAATAATTTTATATCATAAAATTATAGAATTTGAAGCCCCAGTGCTAAGGGATTCAGGTACATAAATTATTATTACAATTATTTAAAAATTGTACATTACATAATTTATTTTACCAAATAATTATAAATCATCACTCGCAATTTATAACATTTATTTTGTATTTTAGAACAAAGTAACTCTGAAGAAGAATCCGATGAAGGTATATTTTATTTGAATCATATATTTTAATATTTTTTTATTTAAAACTACTAACTTGAAAAAATTTGTAAGTTAAATCTTATTGTATATTTTTTTAAGCTATAAAACAAGACAAAATTCCTCTAAATGATGAATCCACTGCAGAGAAAGCACCGAATGATCCACTGAGTACTCGTGACCCATTGCAAAATAATATTCAGAGGAAACAACAGTTACTACGTAGTAAATCTTACCTCTTAATAATGAATCCACTGCAGAGAAAGCACATAATGATCCACTTCGTACTCATGACCCATTGAAAAGCAATATTCAGAGGAAACAACAGTTACTACGTAGTAAATCAATTATTCCTGAACAGATTGACAATAACGTTTCACCACAGAGGAATCAAAGTACACGTTCAGAAAATACCAGGAACAATGAAGATCAAGCAGGGCATCAAAATGAGAACACGAATGGAAATGAAGGAGTGGCAAATGGTACAGTTCCTGCTGAACAAATCACTCCTCGACGCATGGCTGGTCATACATCATCCCAAAGGAATCAAACTAATAGGGTACAAAATAACCTCGAAAATATAAGGAATAGTCGGGGAGTTAGTGATCAACAGGAGGACATAATAGACCTTCTCAATAACAAAGGTAATTAATATCAATACAATATTATACTCATTTTTAATGGCATTTATTAAATTTATTTTATTTTATTTTACATGTTTAGTCAAAACTAAAGGAGACTCTGTTAAATTAGTAATAGCTTGCTGTAAATATTATTTACAACAAGAATCTGCAGGGTTTGAAGATCGCAAAAGACGATATGAAATCACAGATGATTTGGTAAGTTAAAAAAATATACAGTAAACTATTTATTACTTA
>CM053171.1:23085497-23113359 GCA_012977825.3 Pteromalus puparum
TCAAGGGTCTGAAAGGCGGCTGTGGGTATGTAGAAATCGTGAAAAAGTTATTTTTCACAAAAAAATGAAGCCACCCGCAATTTTGTAACTTGCAGTTGTTAACGTTATTATCGATTCCGCAATTACTGGTATTTTTTTTATTACGATATATGTAAGTTATTTTAGGAGTTCACGGACCTCTATCCTTTTGATATCCACCTTTACCCCCACTCCCCTTATACCCCTCCCTTACAAGTGTCTTCCTAACCTATCCTTTTAGTATCGAATAGTAGTGAATATTTAAATCAAAGAATGAGTTGATTGTCCCATGTAATTATTTTCCACTAGCAGAATAGTAGGAAGCTAAGTGCCAATGACTTGGCAGCGGTTTTTTTATTCGTTTAATGAAAAAACACGTTTGTTCGTTTTAAAATACCTGTGATGATCAAATACAAAGATGTAGAGTTATAAACATTATTTTGTATTATGGAGATACTCAAATTTAAATATTGATATTCTTTACTCAATGTAAAAAGATGTTTATTTGATTTGTGTGTAAACTTTGAATTATTAAAAAAAAAGGTTTAAACTATTTAATATATACTCAAGTTGCACTTACAAGACATAAAATAATTTTTATACTGTGGTTTAAACTTTTTTTTGAACAATTTAAAGTATTAAAGTAAAAATAATTTTTTCATTTTTTTGAGAGAATAAAAAGGTTATGTTGCCTTAAAAAAACATGTTATAATCAAAGAAAAAAATGTAAAATGTTTATTTATTAACATTGTTCTATGTTAAAGAGATATATCATAACTCAAAAAAGTATTATCAATAATAATATTATAAATATGTGATTATAGGCCAAAGAGAACAATATATTTTTTTATATATAACATTATAAATATGTAATTATAGGCGAAAGAAAAAAAAATATTTTGTTAGTTTCATTGAAATTACATTAAAATTATATTTGTATCAAAAGTTTTTGTAACTAAAATAAAATAAACTTCTTTATAATGTTCAAATGAAAATGCTTGTAATATTTAATTAATCTACTACTTTCTGTAACAAAAAGATAAATTGACAAAATGATTTTGATACAAAATATTCATCATTGTTTCTTATCATATGAGTCCTCATATGAGTCCTCATATGAACCATCATATGAGTATCTGGTCGAAAGTATCATATGAGCACTCATATGAAAGCTCAGGTGCGTACTCATATTTTCAGCCGGGTAGAGGAGTTAAAGAAGAAAAGACAATGAAGATAGTTTAGCTAAACCTAAATCACTGCGAGAAACCGCAGGACCTACTTACCCAGTTCGTCCGTGAGATGGAGACTGACGTACCCATTATTTGTAAGCAATACAGGGACCTTGACGAGCCATCGTGGGAAGCGGACGAGACTGGTAGAGCGGCGATCTGGGAATGTGCGAACGCTGCTCGCCAGGAAAAAAAACCGCTGCCAAGTCATTGGCACTTAGCTTCCTCCTATTCTGCTAGTGGAAGATAATTACATGGAACAATCAACTCATTCTTTGATTTAAATATTCGCTACTATTCGATACTAAAAGGATAGGTTTACTCGATTTCAGAATCAGAAAACATATATGCACGGCCAATCTTATTACGATCGAACACGTAGTTCCAGAATTATAACAGTATGCGTACGCACGCATGCACGCACGCACGCACGCACGCACACACACACACAGACAAAACCATCTGCACGGACATTTTATAAAACCATGAAAACTTTCAAAATATACTAAGCTTTAGTTATCAAATTATATGGTTTAACAAAAATAATAATGTTCAGTCACACAGAGTATACAGGGTGAGAGTTGAAGAATTTGAATCTTAATATCTTTTAAACTAAAAGGTTTCATAAACTACAAAAAGAACCTAGCCGAAGTGATCAAAAGATCAATCTTTTCCTAGAATTTCAACTCAATTTAAACCTTTTTACTCCCGTAATCGTACGACATAAAAAAAACATTTTTTTTAGTTTTTGATTTTTATCTCAAAAACTAGTCGCCAAAATTGCTTAAAATTTTTACAACTAGTAGATATCGTTGTTTTTTATTGTCATGAATTTTTTCAAAACATTTAACTATTTATTTTTTGAGTTATATATGTTTATCGAAAAATTACCTTTTATATCATAAAAAATGAACAGATCAGTCAATCTAGAAAATCTTGCGGGAAAAAGTAGACAAATTTATGTTCTTTTAGATACACTATTGTTGAATATATTGTATAAATCATATCATTATAAAAAAGCAAAAATATTTTTTCAAAAATAGAAAAATGGCTATAATATGGCCATAAAATGGTCAGAATCATAAAACAAAAAATGACCTAAATTCAGAATTAGAAAAAATATATGCATGTCAAATTTTATTACGATCCGTCGCATGGTTCCAAAATTATGGCGCTATACGTACATACACACACACACATACACACACACACACACACACACACACACACAGCCATCCGCACGGACATTTTCTAAAAACGTATGATTTGTACTCCAAACACCTCCAAATGCGTTTCCACGAAGTATTAGCAAAACTGAAAATTTTACTATTACAAAGCTTCCTCTTGAGGAGGAAGCAATAAGGATTTGTCAGGAAGGATTTGTCAGCGCAAAGGTAGAAGGTATACACGTATACAGCTGCTATGCTTCGCCTAATGCACCGATCGAACAGTTTAAACGACAGCTAGATTGACTCGTGCAGGATGTTGCGGGAAGAAAGCCGGTCATTATTGCAGGCGATTTTAACGCATGGGCCGTAGAATGGGACAGTCAAAGGACTAACAGGAAAGGACGGGTGCTCTTGGAAACATTCACTCTCCTAGATCTGGTGTTAGTTAACCAGGGTAGCACTCACGCCTTTAGAAGAAGAGATATAGGATCTGTTGTAGACCTTACCTTTGTTAGTAGTTGTCTAATTGGCTCAGTCGACACGTGGACCGTGACAAGTAGTGTTTACTCACCAGGTAGATCACCAGGTCATAATAATGGAGGTGAGAAAATCAGAGCAAAGAACGAGCGCGTGTACCAGGACCAGCAAAATCGGTTGGAAAACGAAGGATTATGATAAAGAGATGTTCCTGCTGGCATTGGAAGAAATGCAACATTAAGGGTCGGCAAACAGCAAGGCTGAACAGGTAATAGATAATACCACCCGAGCTTTTGACGCGGCCATGCCAAGAAGAGTATCTAATAGTAGACGACCACCAGTATACTGGTGGGACAAGGAGGTTGAGAGTGCACGTAGCGAGTGTCACCGGACCAGAAGACGAGAACAACGAGCGAGGAAGAAATACTATAAAACTGGAAGAGGCCAGGAAATAGTAGATGCTCGCGGACAAGAAATGAAGGACGCTAAAAGAAAACTAAAGAAGAAAATCCGCAAAAATGAACGTCGATGCCTTAAGGAACTACATGACGAGGTCGAAGAAGACCCTTGGGGTCGACCGTATAAAATAATAATGAAAAAGATTAAAGGGAGCTTTGTGCCCCCTCCAAAATGCCCGGAACTATTGCACTGGGTAGTGACCGTACTGTTCCCCAGGCAACTGGAAGAACCAAGTGTCGTTAAAAGAGGCGTGAGCGAAGAGACCATTCCACCGATTACGATTGAAGAACTGCTGGCCGCCTGCAAAAGAGTAGGAAACAACAAGGCCCCAGGGCTGGATGACATTCCCAATATTGCATTGAAGCATATCATTTACGCCAATTCAGAGGTCTTCATAGACTTGTACAATTCATGTCTAGAAGAAGGAATATTCCCCACAAACTACCAGAAGGAAAGAAGCTACCCCAGGAGTCCGCATCATACAGATCGCTCGTCATGCTGGATACCTCCGGCAAGATCCTAGAACGCATAGTCTGCGTCAGAATGGATCATTTCATAGAAGGAAAAGGTGGATTGGCGAATCATCAATATGGCTTTAGGAAGAAGCGTTCAACCCTGGACGCAGTTAGCCTACTGGTTAACACTGCGCGAAAAGCTATAGAGGGGAAAATATGGAAAGGAGGAAAAAAGGGGTACTGCGCCATAGTTACATTGGATGTCAAAAATGCATTCAATTCTCCGGAAGCAGGATGTGCCCTTTTATATAAGAACGTTAATGTCGGACAACTTCATAGTCTAGGAGCCTGGTAGGGTCCCGTGGCCAATCAGAGTGCCACGGCTGCGACCAAGTTATTCTTAAGTATTTTGACCTTCTGAATCTAAAAATCTTGGTCGCAAAGTCCGAAAATGCTTAGTTTAACTGTTATTAACAAATTATTTGTTTAAAAAGCTGTCAAAACTTTATTATTATAAATAATTTACTTTCTAATGCTTTATTAGATGCGATTTTACATAACAAACGTATATTTTTTTGAAATTTCAAAAAAGATTAATTTTAACCAAAGTTATTGCAAATTCGGTGCAAATATCTAACGTTTTCCGCCTTCGCGCGCACCAATTTTGCCATATCTCTGCTTCTATAGGGCGGATTGAGGCGCACAATATCTTATTTTAAAGCTTGAACTTTATTTTACAATATAGGTAAGTCAGTCTTATTAGTTTATTTATTTAACAATTAATTGCAGCTTAAAAATCTGTGAAAATATAACGAAAATGCTAATTTAATTTGTTTATAAGCCCTTTTTAGTATGTAACTTTAATGAAATGGTAAAAAAGTTATTGAGTATTGTTCCTAGAATCCTAGTAATCATTTCGTAGTTTGGTTATTAATTTTTCTTTATTAAACCCTGTGAAAACGCGATTACATCGACAGCGTTATAGGCGCGCTCGATCGAAAGCTCCGAGTGCAAGTGCGCTATACTTATGCATTTGATCATTATCATTTTATCATACTTATGCATTTAATGTTTCACTTTATAGATTGCTCAGAAAACATTATCAAAACAAATATTAAAATGGTAGAAGAGTATTTAGTTAAAGTCGTGAAGAAAGGTTTAGTTTGTAAGAATTTTGACGAACTAAGAGTATGGTCTTACTGCCATTCAAAATGCGCTTTGATAGAAGAACTGCCTTCTACAAGTGCGTCAATGAAACTACATATTTTAAGATGTATATATATAGTTTACAATCAGATAAACTGTTTAAACAGTTACTCTGAAAAATTAAATTCTCACATGTTTGGCTGGATAGACGATGGAGATATGCTTGCTCCACAAAAAGTACAAATATTGCTTCCTCCGTCAGATGAACTGATAACGAATTGTACATGCAAAGTATGCTCGAGAAGATCATGTGTTTATGTGGTGGGAGAAGTTAAGTGTTGCTTTTTTTGCAATTTCAAAAAACCGCTGCCAAGTCATTGGCACTTAGCTTCCTCCTATTCTGCTAGTGGACGATAATTACATGGGACAATCAACTCATTCTTTGATTTAAATATTCGCTACTATTCGATACTAAAAGGATAGGTTAGGAAGACACTTGTAGGGGAGGGGTATCAGGGGACTGGGGGTTTAGGTGGATATCAAAAGGATAGAGCTCCGTGAACTCCTTGAAAACCATGAAAACTCTCAAAATATACTAAGCTTTAATTATCAAATTATATGGTTTAACAAAAATAATAATGTTCAGTCACACAGAGTATACAGGGTGAGAGTTGAAGAATTTGAATCTTAATATCTTTTAAACTAAAAGGTTTCATAAGCTACAAAAAGAACCTAGCCGAAGTGATCAAAAGATCAATCTTTTCCTAAAATTTCAACTCAATTTAAACCTTTTTACTCCCGTAATCGTACGACATAAAAAAAACATTTTTTTTAGTTTTTGATTTTTATCTCAAAAACTAGTCGCCAAAATTGCTTAAAATTTTTACAACTAGTAGATATCGTTGTTTTTTATTGTCATGAATTTTTTCAAAACATTTAACTATTTATTTTTTGAGTTATATATGTTTATCGAAAAATTACCTTTTATATCATAAAAAATGAACAGATCAGTCAATCTAGAAAATCTTGCGGGAAAAAGTAGACAAATTTATGTTCTTTTAGATACACTATTGTTGAATATATTGTATAAATCATATCATTATAAAAAAGCAAAAATATTTTTTCAAAAATAGAAAAATGGCTATAATATGGCCATAAAATGGTCAGAATCATAAAACAAAAAATGACCTAAATTCAGAATTAGAAAAAATATATGCATGTCAAATTTTATTACGATCCGTCGCATGGTTCCAAAATTATGGCGGTATACGTACATACACACACACACACACACACACACACACACACACACACACACACACACACACACACACACACACACATACATACACACACATAGCCATCCGCACGGACATTTTCTAAAAACGTATGATTCGTACTCCAAACACCTCCAAATGCGTTTCCACGAAGTATTAACAAAACTGAAAATTTTACTATTACAAAGCTTCCTCTTGAGGAGGAAGCAAAAATATACGTTTGTTATGTAAAACCGCATCTAATAATGCATTAAAAAGTAGATTATTCATAATAATAAAGTTTTGACAGCTTTCTAAACAATAATTTATTAATAACAATTAAACTAAGCATTTTTGGACTTTGCGACCAAGATTTTTGGATTCGGGAGGTCAAAATACTTAAGAATAACTTGATCGCAGCAGTGGCACTCTGATTGGCCACGGGACCATACCTGGCTCCTACACTATGAAGGACAGAATCCTATTATATGGCACTGAGGAGGGTACTAAGACTATAAAGTTACAGGAGGCGTTCCCCAAGGGTCAGTACTTGGCCCACCGACTTCACACATCATGTACGATGGGGTACTTAGACTGCAATTACCCAAGGGAGCAACAGTGGTAGGGTATGCTGACGATATTGCAGTAGTTGTGGTAGCGAAGCACATAGAAGTTGTCAAGGACATAGCTGAGGAGTCTATCCATATAATATACGAATGGCTAGCAGAGGCAGGCCTAGAACTGGCCAGCCACAAAACTAAAGCTATCTTTATCTCTAGTAGAAAGAAGATGGAGACAATAACGCTGACGGTGGGCGGACATGAAATTTTCTCTCAACCGACCGATGGTGCAATATCGTCAGCAAACCCTACCACTGTTGCTCCCTCGGGTAATTGCAGTCTTAGTACCCCATCGTACATGATGTGTCAAGTCGGTGGGCCAAGTACTGACCCTTGGGGAACGCCTCCTGTAACTTCATAGGTCTTAGTACCGTCCTCAGTGTCATACAATAGGATTCTGTCAAGTACCTGGGTCTCACCATCGATGCAAGACTTACCTTTAAAGAACACCTTGAAGTAGTAAACGATAAAGCAACAAAGGTTGGCGCTGCCTTATATAGGCTGATGCCAAATGTAGGAGGCCAACGCAGAAACAAAGGTTACTCTTGGCCAGTGTAATCACATCGATTATTTTGTACGTGGCCCCAATATGGGCGGATGCCATGTTGGTGAAAAGCTACGTACGAAAGATCTCGGCAGTGTACAGGAGAAGTGCACTAAGGGTCGCATCGGCTTACCGCAAGGTATCGGACGAGGCGGTATGCATCATAGCAGGCATGCCACCTATTGACCTTTAAGCAATGGGGAGGTGTTGGATATGTGGATAAGGTATACACAGATGAGAACACAATGAAATAAATTTCCAAGTCCATTTATTATGTGCTCTCTCTAGTGCGGCCAGACTTAAACTGACGCGATCGGTCGAAAGCCGTATGCTCGGAAAGGCCCTACTCCCTATGAGTGTTATCGTTGTTTTGTTTAAATCTCTCTTTCTTATAGAACGGTGACTAAATAGGATTGGAATTCCTATGTAACTATGTAAGTCTTTAAACACTACCTTTTCTCAGTAGAGAAAGGAAGTTTACAGTAAATTGAGATTAGTATATGGATTGAGATTATTTTTGCAGACATATCAATAGGAGGAAGGACCTATTCGAGGCGAAGAGACATACTGACAACAATACGCAGAATGAAATTTAGAAAACCGCAAGGAAGCAGATAATGACTGAGTGGCAAAAAAGATGGGACACCAACGATAAAGGGCGATAGACGAATCGCGTTATTCCAAGAATAGAGGACTGGATACAAAGAGGAGATGGGGAGGTTAATTACTACCTCACACAGTTTTTGTCGAGGCATGGATGCTTTCGGGCGTACCTGCATAGATTTAAAATAGAGGACCGTCCAAACTGCCCAGTTTGCTTGGACTCTAACGAAGGTGCGGCGAAACAGCCCAGTAATATGTTGCTGGACGAAGGCTACTGAGTAACAAGTACGAAATGCTCCTCTGACTGATGCAGAGGAACGTAGGTCATAGAGTTGAGTTTGCTCTCCCCTACCTGATGCAGAGGAACGTAGGAGTTAGGGTTAAGAACATTTAAGCGCTCCTCAGACCGCTGCTGAGGAACGTTGGTAACTGAGTGGAGCCCAGACTCCCCCACCCGATACAGAGGAACCTAGGATTCGGGGTTGGGGCTGTCCAGAGGATGGCCGGACGATGCCTCAAGAAGTAGACGACCGGACGATGCAGTAACAAGTAGATGCCTGGACGATGCAGAAAGAAGACGTGATGATGACCACATCAAGTAGAATAGGGCATAAAAGCCTTCAAGCCCCGCGAAGCACTACTCGACGGTCGTACCACGGGGATTAGGATGTAAAAGACGGAGATAGGTGCGCTTTTACTAAGGGTCGATAAAGGCAAAGAGGGCGTTTCCTGGTACGGCTAGTTGTTATTTCAATTGGCCGTAAAAGGGATGGGTTTAGTCGGTACGAATCCGATACATGGTGGACATTGAGGATGGAGCTGTTTCGACTCCATCCACAAGGTCAAGCTCTGGGCTTTCTAAGATTTTTCAAAATACCTCTTTCTCCAAGAGAGAAAAAAAAACACACACATCCATACGGACATTTTCTAAAAACACGTAATTCGAACTTAGAACACCTCAAAACAGGTTTCTATAAAGTTTTAGCGAAACTGAAATTTGTATTATTACAAAGCTTCCTCTGGGAGGAAGCAATAGTGTGCTACTTACATGTTTAACCTAGTCAATGTGACACCGAACAAACTGTACACATTAAAACTCAACACAAAGATATTTTCCTCCACAAAAAATTCTACACGGATATTTTCAACACGGATATTCTCTACGCCTATTTTTTATTATTTTACTACACTGCAAAACTCTACACAAGCGTATAACCTATTGTTATAACAATGATCTGACAATAAGTTATACGCTTTTGCAGTGTAGTAAAATAATAAAAAATAGGTGTCGAGAATATCCGTGTAGAAAATATCTGTGTACAATTTGTTCGATGTCGTCAATGCTAAGTTTTTATTTTTATTTAATATTATGCTAGGAATCCTTTTTGACCTGACACTAGTTTTTGCATCAGATGTTAGTTTCGAAAAAGTTTTGTTTTTTACTGTATTTGTATCACTTTTGCTTCCTTCCTAAGGAAGCCTTGTAATAGTGATTTTTGGAGTTTATGTAAAAAATGTAGGAAATATGTTTTGAGGCATTTTAAGTCGAAAAATAGAGTTTTTAGAAATTGTCTGTATGGATGTGTGTGTGTGTGTGTGTGTGTGTGTGTTTTTTGTCTGTGCAGAAAAAGGTGTAGGGTACAAATCTTAATAGACCATGACATGACACTGTCGGTGAGGCAGCCGAGGCCATCCACCCCCAGTGTCACCGTGTGTTGGATTCTCACCAACTAAAAACCCTTCGCATTACGGCCAGATTCATGCATCCAGCCGTAGCGTGAATCCTCTCCGTGGCTCTGCCGAAGCTCAGCAAGGCGCACCTAGCTCCGTCCTCTACGTCCTTTACCCCCGCGATACGACCGTTAAGCAATCCTTTGCGGGGGGACGAAAGGCTTGTTGCCCTCTTCTATTTGATGAAGTCATCAACTCGTCTTCTACTTTCTGCATCTTCCGGGCGTCTACTTCCTTCTGCATCATCTGGTCGTCTACTTCGTACAGCATCATCCGGTCATCCTCTGGACAGACTCAACCCCGACACCTACGTTCCTCTGCATCGGGTGAGGGAGTCTGAGCTCCAACTCAGTTACCTACGTTCCTCTGCATCAGTCAGAGGAGCATTTCGTACTTGTGACTCAGTGGCCTTCGTCTAGCAGCATTTAACTTGGCTGTTTTGCCTTATCTTTTCCTTCTATTCTCTTCGTCATTTCTAACTTTCTTGAGGATGGTCCTTACGTAGTTGTCTACTGCGTGCCAACCATCCTCCGTCGACAACATGACTGTCATCATAGATTCAGGTGTCACACTTGTCTGGAGGTAACACTCGAGTTCTTCTCGCTTCATTTGGTATCGCGAACAGTCACAGAAGACATGCTCCGCGTCCTCGTTAGCGTCCAAACAAACTGGGCAGTTTGGACGGTCCTCTATTTTAAATCTGAGTAGGTACGCCCGAAAGCATCCGTGCCCCGTCAGAACCTGTGTGTCACTGACGTACTGGATAAGCAAGTCCTGCGCCGTCTCGCAGTGGTTAAGATTTAGCTGAACTATCCTCATTTTCTTTTCTCCTTCAACTCTTCTACTGCCGCTCTGTAAACTGGGCATGTGTAGCTACCAGCTACATGGTCACCTATTCCTTCTGCGTCTTTCCTACGACAGAGAACACAATTCGGTTGGCTGCTACAGTTCTTTATCTTGTGTTCTGTGCTCCCAAATCTGTAGCAAAAGTTACTTCGGTCCTGTGTTGCTGTGCACTTACTGGAGATATGCCCAAAACCTAGGCATTTATAACATCTAAGCGGCCGTGTTCCTCGTTGGACCTCCCGGATTCTGCAGACTACCCATCCAATCTTGATTTTCTGCTTCCCTATCACCTGTTTAGCCATTGTTGCTGGCATTTGTATGACCGCTGTCTGGGTACTGCCGTAAGCTGATCGCACCGACTTTACTGCCGTTTCCTCTACTTCAAATGTTTCACTACTTTGAAACTCCCTCTTTAGTGCTTCCACTATATCGGCCTTGGTTGTTAGGATATCGAGGTCCTTTATTTCGAAGACCGTTTGCTCTTGCAGGGATCTTACTTCGGTACCTGCTTGACGGACCACTTCCACCGCTTGTCGGAATTCCACTGCCTTCAGATCCACGTTGCGGTGAAGTTGTAGTAACAGGTCTCCCGTCGCTGTCCTGCGTAACCTGTTGACACTTCTGCCCAAAATCTCAAGTTTGGGGTCTGCCTTCATCTCTCTTAGGATGTCAGCGTAGGACTTGCCCGCCCAAGCCTTTACAATGAGGGCGTCTGGTCGAGAAGGTCTTGGCCTTGGTGGTCTTTGTCCACCAGTGCCCTTTTGGTTCCAGGCTCTAGTGGGCTTATTACCGTCCTCTTTGTTCTTTTTTTCCCTCTTTTTTTTCTTCCTTTTGGTTTCCACCTCCTCCTAAGGCGGCTGCGTGGCTCGGTTGGCAGATGAGCTCCTAGGGCTTCTTGGGGTCCCCGTGCTTGGCGCAAGTCTCTGTTCCTCGTCCTTCTTCTTTTTCGAGGAAAGCTCTTGTTCAGGTGAGCGTTCTTTCCTTTTCCTGTCTGCGCTAGATGTCTGTGGATCCTGTGACTGGGCGCTTGTCCACAGCCTGGGACTGGGCTTGCTCTGTACCATCAGCCTAAAGCTATCCATCATTTTTTTGTGGCTTCTCTTACGCTACTAAGGCGTTTCATGCTCCATTGCATCTGTTGCAGGTCCTTTTTCACGCACTTGTGAAAATTGTGTGCGGTGTACGCAACTTCATAAGCGCTTTTCAAATAACGTTCGATCGACTCAAGCAGCTTTCGCTCGGTATCCGCTGCTGCCCGGATTCTATTCCAGGCCTCGAGCATCCTCTTTTCCTCATCCACATCACCTGGCATATTGCTCTTTCCTGCGACCTGCTGTTTGCCTTCCAATGTATTGCTCTTATCCTGAGAAAGTCCACCATCTTGCGATTTTGTCACCATTAGTGTGTACACTTCTAAGTCCTCCTTGTCTCTCCTTCATGTTCGATTCTCTTCTCCATGTTGCAAACAGTGTTTGTTCATCCCGGCATGTGTCCGACCCCCTGGATCCCCCCGTCTATGGAGGTAGCTGACGTGGCCCCGGTACCTGACCGAAGGTGGTGCCAGACTGGGTACATCATACCAGGATATAGCACGCGCTGTCACGCTAGCTCACCTCTGCTCTCTCGAGCCCTTCTCCCCGAACCAAGGTGATTGCCTCTCTGGAGAGTTTCCGGCAGGCGTCACACGACAGCACGCACTCGCTTAAGCCGATTGACCGGTACTAGCTAGGTAACCGGTCTATTAACCGGTCTCCCGTCTTGCCGTCAGCAGAAGCCAAAGATAGTTCGGGTCACTTCGGCGCGCAACCGCAGATCGCCTCCCTATCCGGGATCTTCTTTGGGCAGCGCACGGGTCGCACCGCACGGCAAACACGGCGGCCTGTTGGTCCACGAAGCATATTTTATTTCTATTCTATTTATATTTTATTTCTGCTCTACCCTCCAGGGCTGGCGCCCCGGCGAGCACTCCCCCATCCGCCACCCGGGGGACACGTCGCCTACGGGGTTACAGGCTCGCCGCGCGGGTGTGTGTGTGTGTGTGTGTGTGTGTGTGTTCGTTCGTATCGACTCTAGCTCAGCTTCTACTTAGTGATAACAGTCCGTTCTTACATTTTCTGGACCCGTTTTTTTTATACCGATTTTTTAGTTTTGAGATTTCCGTTTTTCAGATGGAGTTATTAGAAAAGTTGATGAAAGTAAATTTCTTAATATGTATATGAAAGAGAATAAAATTACCTATCTTTTTACCTCGGAAAATTTATATTACCATTCGCCGTTTTTTTTTTTATTACGCACCATAAAGTGCAATTTTTTGAACTCGAAAACTAAACGTAAAACCTTTCTAAAAAAAAACATGATTATTGAAGGTTATTAGAATCATACGCCTTATCAAATTTAAGTATTTCGTGTGGCAGATCCTGAGAAAAACTTAAAAAACTGAAAAAAGTTATTCTGCGTGACGCGATAACTGGAGTGAAAATCATTAATCAAGTTCAAATTTTAGATTTAGTTTAGCATTATATAGCACTTCGATCCCTATGTTTGGGGTGTTTACGAAACCGAATAGTTTCAAAGATATTGAGCTTCAAAATTTTTTTTCTCACCCTGTATATTATGAATCGTTTTTTTACGTGACGCGATAACTGGAGTAAATAGGTAATAATCAATTCTAAATTTTGAATTTAGTTAGTATTATATAGCATCTTGATCCCTTTATTTTGGTTGTTTATGATACTATTTAGTTTTAAAGATCCTGGGTTATCCTCCCACCTTTGTTGTCCCAAAAACTATATGTTTAGTTTTAAAGATATTAGGCTTCAAAATTTTGTTTCTCACCCTGTATACTTTGCATAACAGAAAACTGCATTGCTTATATCTCTAGCATCCTCACAGTGGCGAGTCGGTTAAGTCATTTTAACCTGTTACGTGCGGGTACATGAATTGGCTGCCCTTCGGTACTTGAAGCTATCGAAGGTGTGATCTTCTAATATACCGAGGATATACCGGAGATATACTGGAGTTATACCAGGGCTATACCAGGGGTATACCGTAAGTACCCGAGGGTATACTGAGGATACTTGAATGTTTGAAGTCCACGAATTAATTTTTTTTTAAATATCGTTAGAACTATGTTTGAAGTCCACGGATTTATTTAAAAAAAATTAATTACTTCAAACATAGTCCTAACGATTCCGTTTTATACGCAGTATTCGAGTTATACCGCAATACAATAATTGGCTTGCGTTCAAGACACTATATGTAAATAGTCAAATATTGAGATATAAAAACTATTACATTTCCTTACAAAAAAAAAAACGCGCCAAAATATCTATCGCTTAGTGGTGAGGAAACGATATCATTTAAATGTAATTAATACAAAGATTACGTTGAATAAAGTCATTTTGAAGAGTTAGTAAATAAGATGTTAGGTAAAAAAGAGAGGGTGATGTCTCTTGGAGATCAGTTTAACAATTAGCTATGCGAGCTATGCGAAAGAAAGATAGGGGAGAGAGAGTGAGAGAGAGAGAGAGAGAGAGAGAGAGAGAGAGAGAGAGAGAGAGGGATTTAATTATATGTATGTAATTGATTTGAAATAATGTTATCCATTAAACAAAAAAAAATACTTGATAGAATTATACATGAAGCAAAAACAATTCTGATATTAAGCAATACATAATGTTGAAGGAAGCTACGTGCCAAAGAATTAGCAGTGTTTTTTTTTCTAAATTCAGACTTATGGTTTAATTTTATCTGAGTAACTATGCGCCTAGCGCTATTACTGAGCGTTTCCTCATTGATATTTGAGATTAGGTTGAGATCGTGGTGTTTATAGCACATTTCTAGTACACTACTTAATTTGATTGGATCATCTAATCTTGCAAAATCGCTAGTGTGGTATACACTTTTACAAATAAGACACATGAAGGTTTTAATTATTGGTAAAAAATGTTTAAAAAATACATAATTCTTGTCCGAGTATGAGGATTTAAGAATGAATTGGATCTTAAAAATTTATCTTCAATTTAAACCAAATATTTGTTTAAAAATGTTAAAAATGACAAATATATTATTTAAATTGGAGATAGCTTTTTAAGATTTAATTTATTATTCAATTCCTACAGTCGGACCAAAATAATGTGTCTTCAAACGTGTTTGTAAAGTTTTAGTGCTCATTGATGCCTAGAACTTAAGTAAGTCTACTGTGAGTGATAAAATGAAAATTGTAAATTTTAGACTTCGAAGATATGTTGCACCTTGTATTTGGTACATATAAAATTTTTTAACCATTCTTCATAGTTTTTTCGAGTTTGTAAGTTCATTTAGTATATATTTTTAACAATTAATTGTTAATATTAAAATAAAATCCTATTTTTTATTTTTTTGACGATTGAAGGTGGTTAGGTCCCCTTAAAATAAAGAAACCCTCGATCGCATCAAAAGTTATGACGGATTATTGGAATATTAAGCCCTTACCGGCTTGTGTAATTGGGACGTTTGGATCACTTTGCACGATTATTGGGTGACCTCCCCTACTCAAAAAGTTGCGTCCTTTTACAGAAAATCGAATGCAATATATCCGGCTAGTGATTTATGATTCTCTTTACTCGATTGATTGAAGATCGACGAAATACAGAAATTCAGTTTGAGATCTCGATACTAGATTCTCGAAAACGATTTTTGTTTGATGGTTAATGAATAAGGGATCATACAAGGAATGTAATTTTTTGCATGCGCGCATTATCGTATGCTTATTTTAATCCCATAACCATAATGGAATCAAGCTATCGGTTTGTATATTTTCTTTTGTGATGGACTTCAAGATTCATTTCGCATGAAAGATCTTTACTCCCTTCCTCTGTCTTTGATGTCTTTCTCTTCTTGAAATCTTGACGAACAGCTCGCTCAATTCATATAAAGGAAAAAAGAATTCAGAACTATTCAAAATGAATTATTCTTAAAAATAGCATTCAATAGAAGTCAACCATTATATGTGTTAAGGTAGGACTCACTAAATAAGCAAATCTAGAACAAATATTAAAAAATTGAAGATCAGTACTTTATGCAAAAATAATGATGGGCATCTTGAGAATTAGACAGGGAATAGGTAATCTATTAAAGAATGTGAAAATTTTTATCAGGATAAAAGGGTGGTTGGGATATAACCCATTAAGAAGTTAACAATATTCTGAAGGCAATATACGTACTTACTTGAGGTATACGAACATAATTTCAATATTGAAATTTATATTATTTCAGATTCACCCTATCGAACAATGATAAGTACGGCAATTTTGCACCTGCAGGAGAAAGGAGAGTTACAACAACTGAAACAAAAATGGTGGAAAGAAATGGGCGGCGGTAAATGCAATGAAGAGACTGATGAACCTACTAACTCTAATGAACTTGGAATGTCTCATGTAGCTGGTGTTTTCATAGTCTTGTCGTTCGGATGCATAATTTCGACTCTCATTGCAATCTTTGAATTTCTTTGGAACATACGTAAAATTGTAATTGAAGAAAAGGTAAAATGCATTTATTATTATTTGTAATTTATATTTATGTTATAAAGTTTAATAATCTTTCATTTTATTTAATAAGCTTTAATAATCTTATAATTGTAATTTAAGCAACCAACAAAATCTAGACGGGCTTCGCGCGCTTTTTGTTCAGAATATTCTCAGTAGCTGTTGATCAGTGTAACACCCTGGTTCCGTTCGACGGTCTTGACGACTAGACGGACGGGAAAACATCTTAATTTTCGAGAAAATAAACTGTCTGTACCCCAAATAAATTGTTTTATATTTGTATCGCTGCATTGATATTGCATTATTCGCATGCAATTAGAAGACTTTATAGAAATGGCCCTACCCCTTGCTGGCTTTTTTGTGTAACAAGGCGATAGGATATCACGCTCAAGTAGTGCTATAAACTTGGCTCTCTTGGGTAGGCGTATAACTCATATCCCCGCCCTAAGGGTCCTTGATTTTGCAGTTTTCCACCTCTTCCTTCAGTGCCCTCATCTCTCTTTCCATTTTCTTGCCGACACTCATTTTCACTTCCACCCTTTTCTACTCGCTTTTCCTTTCTCTTTTGATTATTAACCTCTTTTCTGCTTATCTACCACGTGTATGTCTTGTTCTGCTGGACCTTTTCCTTGTTCCTTTCTCTGACCACATTCCTCTATTCCCAGGTTTAACTCTAGTCTCCTTTCTAGTTACTTTTCTTTTTTGCTCCATTTCTCGTGAATTCCCTGGTCATCAAATGTTCCTGCTTCTCTCTCGATCCCGTAAACCTGTTTTCCTTGTCTGACTTGCTTATGCTTGAGTTTCTTTTTCTTGTGATTTCGTTTGCTCCTCTTACTCACCGCTTTGCTCCTCATCTATCCTTGTCCAGATTTCTCCTTCTCTTCCCTCCTCCATAGTACACTGTACAGTTTTCCTCTCTTCACTTAGCAACTCTTTCCAATTGGCTGAGTTACTCCCTGTGATCCTGCACCGCACAAAGATGTAGTCGAAAGTTTCCTCTTCTTCTCCACACAGCCTGCATCGCCTTTCCTCTTCTTTCCTTCAGTATCTATACCCTCGTGCTTCGTTTCCTAATATGAATCTCGCTGTTATAGCTAGCCCTCTCTTTCCTTTGTTTCCTTCTTTTTTTAGGAAGTCCGGTCACTCTCCTACCGGCTTTATCAATTCTTTAACATCTCGCGCGTGTCTTGAGTCTCTTATCTTGCTTTTCCACATCTGTATCTGCATGTCCTTATTAATCCTTTCTATTTATTCCCATACGTGTTTCCCCTCTCTCAGCCTTTTGTGATATTCTGTCAGAGACATCCCTCTTTTATTTAGTTCTTCTTCTCTGGTGTTTTTGTGCTCCTTTTTTCCTTTGCCCTCTTCTACTTCTCTTTCTAGCATTCTCCAGCACTCTCTCCATAGGGTGCCTTCCTCTGCCTCGCTTAATTTTTTCTCATATTTCATCGCTCTTTTCCTTGTCCTTGTCTCTAATCTGAATTTTTTTGTCTCTAGGTGTAAGGTATGCTCTGGCGTGGTCCTGTCCAATTTTAGTACCCATTTCATGTATTTATCCCTGAAGAGCTTTTCTCCTAATTCCCACATTGAGCTCATCACAGCGCTGGCTTTTTCTTTAGCTTCTTTATTTGCCCTTTCTCCTTCCCGTTTTCTTTCATTGTGTATCCCAAGTATTCAAAGTTTTTGACTATTTCCAGTTCAGTGTTTTCCCATTTGTAGCTCTCTTCTTTCTTTCTCCTTCATCCGTTTTTGAACACCATTATCTTCGATTTTTCCAAGTTTAGCTCTAATCCTTTCCTGCTTATCGTCTTCTTGAACCTCTTTAGCATTTGTTTCAAGCCTCCTGCGTTTGTTGCCAATAGTACCATGTCATCTGCGTATGATAGAGACCCGAATTTCTTTTTTCCCAATACAATTCCTCCTTCGTGAATCTTGCTCAGCTCCTTTTCTACATCCACCATAACCACATTGAAGAGAGTCGGACTTAGTGGGTAACCCATTCTAACTCCCTTGAATAATTCGAACCCTCCTATGTTCTTGTTTACGATTTTCACTTTACTTGTAGTCCCTTCGTATAACTCTTTAACCCTCATTCTTACTTTCGTTCCCAGGCCCATTTTCCTCACCATCTCCCAGATCTCCTTTCTTTTTACCTTGTCGAAGTCCGCTCTCGAATCCGCAAAGAAGGCATAAACTTTTCCTCCTTTCTTTTTCAGCTCATTCCCCACCGCCTTGCTCATTATATACACTGCGTCCGCTGTCCCTCTTCCTTTTCTGAATCCCATTAGTGTGTCGTCTAGTAGACCTTCTCCCTCCAGTACCTTTTCCAACTTGTCCCTAATTATTTCTGCGTATATTTTGTAGCCTGTATCCATTAGTGTTATCCCCCTGTAGTTCTTCGCTTCGTCCTTGTCTCCTTTCTTAAATAACGGTGTTGTAAAGAACGTATTTGGTATGAATACGGGCTGCGCGAGTCGTACAAATAATTATTTTATTCGCGGAAACTAGCATAGGCTCGTGAGCCTTATTGTTACTAGAGGTGTTTGAATCTACAATCTACGTGGACAAGTGGCACGTGACTATTGCGGCGGTGGGACTGCTACGCGGACGCTCGTGTGCGGACAGTAGTATATCACGCTGCAGATGCTCGGACGATGGAATGTCCGCAAGTAAATTGCTCGCTCTTACCTTCGGTCTTGATGATGCTGGCAAGCTTACTTTGTTCCTTTATTCTTAGGTGTTTAGGTTGTTTTAAGGATACTCTTATAATAATTATTATTATTATTATAGAATCTGATTAATTGTTATAGTTTCTTTATTGGAGACAACCCAGAACTCAGCTGATGTTACAATTTAATACATGATGTTTGATAGTTTAATCGTTCGTAACTTAGGTAGATTTAGTACTATTTAGGTCGATGTTTAATCTAATAATTATACAATTGCGGATTTACAATTATGGTTGCTCTGCGCACTAGAAATGGCTCTAATCACTCGTTCGTGGCAGGTGATATTTGTTCTTAATCTACACGATTACTCGTGGCAATGAAGAGTAAGGTTGGCCTACTGCACAGATGAAGGTTACTTCACTTGCTTTCGCCGGAGATGCCGCTCGGCGGTCCTTCGCTATTACTGTACTACGTTCAACTCACGTCTAGCAACGAAGAGTTATACTATATTCTACCCACAGAGTTTGAGTGGGTTCTAGGCACTCAATAAGCGATGCGAGCAGGAATACAGCACTCGTATTCAATCACCAGGTCCAGTTGTCGGTAGGAAGAGTATACGTGAAAGGCACTGCGTGGATCGATCCCGGAGCTTATAAAGCCTCGGTGTCGATACACGCAATTGACATGATTTTATTGGGAAGGCACTACGCGACCAATCAGCATCTGCCACTACGAGGATACACGCATGCAGGTGTTGTAATTAACCGCGCGCGAGCAGTGCTGACTCGCAGGTCAATCATTGCTCCGATTTTCGGCGATCGGTTTCGTAATGTCGCAGTCGGTTTCGGTAGACGTCATCTGTGCGTGTGCATGAATGCCATCGCACAGGCGTTATACATATACTTATTTCATGTGTATAAACGTGGGACATTACACCTCCCCTCCCAGAATGTTGCTGTCCTCGGCAACGGAGCCGGCGCAAAAAGAGAAAAAAAAATGTCCCATGTTTATAATATTATTTACTTTAATAATTCTTTACGTATAAAAATAAATTTGTAACGAATGAGTTTTGTAATCCAATTTTAAAAAGTACAATTATTTGCATATTATCGAAGAAAAGAAAAAGAAATGGTTCTGTATTTCTAATCCTACCATATATACATATTAAAACTTTACTTTTTGACAGAGTTTGATAAAAAACCACGAATTACTCGATACAAACTTATAGAATAGCGAGAAAAGATAAAAATTATTTATAATCCTTTTTCATTTTAATTAGATACTTAATTTATTGATGTTGATCGATCTCGTCGGCAGGGTCTGCACTCGTAGGGGATTCTTCCCGCACAGGCTGCATTAGCCCAGTTCTTCTTGCATCCCACGCATAATAGCCAGCCGACTGAGTCGTTGTCCATTCCTGTGAACCAGCAGTTGCCTAGACATTCTGTACAGTCCGTGAGCAACATTGGTTTCGGTAGTGTTGAATGTTGGTGCTGGGTGTTTGTCACTATTTCGATCGACAGTTTCAGCTGTTTCTGCTTTTCATTTATTTTCTTGCGTTGATCCCTTTTTCTTAGCCGATCTCTTTCTTTTCTCCTTGCTAATTTATCCTCTTCACTTTCCTTTGCTTTGCTCTTTTTCTTAGCGCTTTTATCTTTACGCTCTTGACGTCGCTCGATTATTTTGTTTTGTTTTGGTAGTGGAACTTCAGTTGATTCTGCCGTTTGGTTAGTAAATGTTAATCCTCTTGTCGATGGGTATCTCCATATTGTACGGAGGCACATTAGTAATGTTTCTGGTGTAATGCTTATTAGATAGCTTACTTTGTTCGGGATTGGTTTGCTGTATAGTTTCGATTTGGTTTTTCTCCTTTCGTTCTCTAGCCGTTTTAGCTTTATCAAACAATCCTTNTTTTTCACTTGCTTTTCGGTCCAACTTTTGCGGCTCATTCTTCTGTCCAGGCTCCGCTGACAACATAAGTGCGTGCAGACTCGGCAGACACGGCGGACACGGAGGACACGGTTCTTTGTCCACCTCCGCTGTCGCATAAGCTGGTGTGTGGACTTGCGAGTTCGGCAGACGCAGTGTACGCCCTGGACTCGCAACTCTGTTCCGCTCCTCATTTCTGTCTGTGCTAGTGTGTACGCGCGGACTCGGTGGACTGGCTAGAGTCACAGCGTTGTCTCACTTCGTCGCTTCTAATGCAAACACCTGTGCGCGCGGACTCGGTGGACTCGGGGGACTCGGCGAACTGTCGCTCTCCCGCGACTCTTCCCTCTCCACGCACACATCAGATGGTGTATGCACGTGCGGACTCGCTAATTCGTCTTGTGACACTTGTACACTAAGCGCACAAGTATTTACACTTTTTATTGATTGTTTTAAACTTCCTGAAGCGTACAATTCACGCTGCACTAATTTATTTGGATGCTCCTTTAGTCGCGTTGTTATTAGTTCACTCTCACTACTAACGATGCTATGGGTGGATTTACATTGCGCCAACTCCTTCCAATACCGCTCTTCAGCCCGCCGCTATACCAGTAGCTGAACCCTTTTTAGCTGTTCGAGGGCTCCTAACAACACTTTTTCGGCAACTTGCACTGCTTCCATATTTTCACTGTAACTTGCTGTGGCTGTATATAGTATCACACTGTTCGTCATGTCGAAAAACTGCGAGAGCATTTGTGCTGAGTTTGTAATTTTTGCTGAGCACTGCATTTTAGAGTTCAATGCTCTTCTTTTTCCATTCACGTCTTAGCTTCCTCTCCACTTGGTATATAATTCGAACGATGGTAGCACTTACTGGGTTATCGACCTGTGATTTGCCTGTATGTATCTTGTGATTTGTATGTTTGTCTATATGTGTGAGTGTGTACTTACGCTAATCGTATATAGGTGTTTTATGCTTGTCGATTTAAAAATTATAAATTCTTGATTTTGTCTATTTTATATTTTTACCTATTAGCTTTATCGATCACGATGATTATTATTCCGATAAAATTGTTACTTAATTAACAATTTAGCAACAATGGGCTAAAACTTATAAACTATTAAAGATTTTTTATTTTTAGTACTTTACCGCACTTTAGGGTCTCAAAAGACGTATAAAAACGAAAGTTGCAAACTATTGTTTATAAGCTTGTTACAAACAAACTTACAATGTAAAAATTATTATTTTTGTTCCTAATTTTTTAATTAAGTATGCTCTAACTGTATATAGTTTCAAAATGTTCAATTTGTTTAAATTATAGTAACGTCGTTAATAATAAACAATTTATCACAATCCTTTTATTAAAATTTGCTATGAACTTTTGTTTTCAATAATCCATGCTGGAATATTATTTAGAAAATGTATTTGCCCCGCATTATCTTTTTAATTCGTACACTCCTGAAGGGTTCCTATTACTAAATTGACTTTCGCGATTTTTGTCTACTAAGTAAAATTCTTTCCACAATTCTGATTTTTCCACTCCGCGCACAGTTGTAATTTGTGCGTCGTTCTGAACGTATCGACAGTTACTTGTCTTAGAGTGTTTATTCAATTTTTCTGATAATTTAATTATCATGGTTCGCCGTTGCAAACGATTTTGTCCGAATGGAAGATGGGAGCGCGTAAACGTGAGTTTAATTAGTTTTAAACGCTGTTCTGTTATTAGATTGTCTGTAACTATTTGATTGAATTATTTGTAGTGGACGCAGTGCAGTATTTTACGGTTGACACGGCATGATAATCGATATATGAACGAGAGACTGCAGGGATGCTTCGATATCCCTTTTTATGATTGGCATTTAGATCGCCGATTTTTGAATAAAGCGTTTTCGTTTACCTCTAGCGGAGGGTTTACGGTGGAGGTCGAAGTATTCCAGGACCTGCTTATTCTATACATAAGTCGCTTCATAGTTCATCGTCAGCCCTTGGATCGCCAATTGTCAAGGACGTCCATGCGATTTCTGTCGTGTAATTCGTCCATCTCTCCGTCTAGTTTACTTGTGATGTCGTTAGAAGTTATTATAAAATTCGTTTTTATGCATTTTTCTCATTTATTGTATGATTAAACAAATAAATAGTTGTTGTTATTAATTTTTAAAATACTAATCAGTCTGCTTTTAATTTAAGTTATTCTACTGTAACGAGACATAAGTCTCGCACACGAATCAGCAAAAACAGCGCCGAGTAAATCAGCTGACGCCAGCGAGCGCGCGCGCGCAGCGAACAAAGGCGAGTCCGCACGAAGCGAAGTGAGCGCGCGCGTGCACCAACCGAAAGGCCAGTCCGCACGAGCGCGAGACTCTACTAGTAACTCAGCGGCGACGCGCCAGGCGGCGCGAGCGGCGCGCCGCGAACACACTTATATAAAGCGGCCCGCGCGGCATAGCGGGGCAGTTCTACTCAAGTTGAACTCCTGTCGGCATCGTGCGCACACGTTACCGAGAGGAACAGCTAGAGAGGATCGACGCCAACAACGTCGGCTCGTGAGCACACGTGACGACACTGTTGACGAACCCGAAACTCCGAGTTGCCGTCGTGCGCACACGAGACAACTAGGAATAGCCGAACAGCGCCGAGTCTCACCATGAGCACACGGGGCTGAGAAAATAGCTAAAGCCCCGCCGACGATTCCCCAGGTCGTGAGCACACGTCCTGGTGAAGCACCGGCCAACTCCGCTCAAACCCGACCACCTGCCGACCTCTTGAGATTCGCCTGGTCACTGTGAGCTCACAGGACCAGGAGAAGAACGAGACGAGCGACCTCGATTCGTAGAGCCATGCGCACACGACTCCGTGGAGTCGAGGGAAACCTAACCTCCGAAGACCCGTCGTTTAACCCGAACCCGTTTCACCGTACGAAACTCCGATACCGCATCCGTAAAACCGATAACCGCACCGAAACTACGTAACTCCGGCAACGACGTGTTAATGTACCGTAAACCGCTATAGATTAAGCTAAACTGTTTGTGAAGGCGAAATATTCTAAATCACCGCGATTTCGATTTCTGTTACAGATGGAGACTCATAATTGATTTATCAACTTGTTAACTTAAATATTAGAATATATCTTATTATTATTATTTGCATAAACAAGTCTCTTCAATTAACCTTTCCCCTAATCAAATCCTGGCGTCCGGCCGACTACTCAACTCACGGGGAAAGTCGAACCGTTACATGGCGCTCGGACAGGGACACCTCGACAACCTTTACTACAATATGAAACCGGAGCTACAACTAAGGGTACGTAGGGAAGAAGTCAAAGATGTACCAAACTTAATTCAACGAGTCGAGGAGTACGAGGAGATCGCGAATAAGATACGCGAACAAGAGCGTAAAACGGCTATCAACAGTACATCCACCAGTAAGAACACCGGGACCAGTGACTACTACGACCGAGCAGAATCCTGTTGGCTCTGTAAGCAACGCGGCCATACCCGCGTCACGTGCAAAAACCAGCCACGAAAATTCTGCTCAGTATGCGGAAAAGATGGCGTTCTAACCCGTGACTGCCATGGGTTCCCGGACCGCTCGGGAAACGCGCGAAAGGACGGCTCCAAGGTGGCGGGAGACCGTCCCACGACGGCCGATACCTCATAGAGGTACAAATAGATCGAAACACGGTGCTAGCCTTGGTCGACCCGGGGGCTGTGAGTTCTTTTGTGACCCCAGAGACAGCAATGGTCGGACAAAACAGTGGTTGGCGGCACGGAAACCAGGACACTATCGCCACACTAGCAGACGGATCAACCACCGAGTTAACGGACTACGTGGAGGGTGAAGTGTCCATCCTCGGCAACAGTTTCAGGAACAGGTTTATCGTCATGAAGGGACTACGCCACGAAATGCTACTAGGAATGGACGCGTTAAGGAAATTGAACATCCGGCTATTTATAGCTGGAAGGGAACTCCAGCCGAGCCGAACTCAGACATCAATATTGTCGATAAGCGAAACCGGTATCCTCGAAATCACCGAAGAACAACAAACACGAGTGGATGAGCTCATCCGGTACGAGAAGGAGTTATTCAAGGACATACAGGGCCCCACACCACTGATTAAGTACCAGATAAAACTGGTGGATTCAAATCCAATTAAACAGCGCTACTGGCCACGAAACCCCGCTATGCAGCAAATCATCGACGACGCGGTCGAGGAAATGTTACAAGAAGACGTAATTGAGCCATCGGATAGCGCCTGGAGCTCCAATATAGTTCTTGCAAAGAAGAAAGATGGGAAACGACGCTTCTGCATAAATTTTCAAGGCATCAATAAAATCAGTATTAAAGACGCACACCCGCTACCACAGGTCCACGCAACATTGAACAAACTTCGAGGAGCGAAATATCTGACCACCATCGATTTGAAAAATGGGTACTGGCAAATACCTCTAGCGGAAGAGAGCAAACAGTATACCGCCTTTACGGTTCCCGGACGGGGTTTGATGCAGTTCAAAGTACTACCGTTCGGGCTACATTCGGCACCAGCAGCCTTCATGCGCTTGATGAACGCGGTTATAACCCCGGATCTAGAGCCGAATGTATTCTGCTACCTCGACGACATAGTGATAGTGACCGAGGATTTCGAGCACCACCTGCAACTGATTAGCGAAACATTGCGCCGCTTACGAGAAGCCAAACTGAAACCGAACTGGGAGAAGAGCCATTTCTGCCGTAAACAACTGAAGTACCTGGGACACGTGGTAAACGAAGAAGGGTCGCACACGGATCCGGAAAAAGTGAAAGCTATCACGGAGCTGCAACCACCAACGAACCTCAAGGAACTACGTCGGTTTTCCGGGTTAATCTCCTGGTACAGGAGATTTATACCACAAGTAGCGAAGAAAACAGCCCCTCTCAATAGGCTNTTCAATAGACTCCTGAAAAATAAGGTAAAATGGGAATGGGGCTCCGACCAGCAAGAAGCGTTCGAGGCACTCAAGGAAGACCTGGTACGCGCTCCAGTGCTGGCATGCCCGGACTTCAATAAGACGTTTATACTGCAGACAGACGCCAGCAACGAAGGACTAGGAGCCGTACTGACGCAGGAAGAGGACGGAAAGGAACGAGTGATTGCCTACGCTAGCCGATCATTGAACGAGGCCGAGCGGATCTACTCAGCTACCGAAAAAGAGTGTCTAGCCATAAAATGGGGAATCTGAAAATTCCGAGAATACCTCGAGGGCTATCATTTCATCGTTCTAACAGATCACCAATCCCTCAAATGGCTGGAGAAAATCGATAACCCGTCCGGCAGGCTAGCACGATGGGCCATGGAACTAGCTCAATGGGACTATGAAGTCAGGTACCGCAGAGGGAAGGATAACACCGTCGCGGATGCCCTCTCCAGACAACCGGTAGCCGTGTGCAAGATCGACATTAAAACAAAGTGCACATGGTACACAAAAAAACTGAACGCCCTGCAACAAGACCCAAAGAGTTACCCGGAATACTGCATAAAAAACGGAGTCTTACACCGGCATATCCTTCACACACTGGACTTTAACGACACCGATGCAACCGAGGATTGAAAAATCTGCATACCCACCGACAAACGAACCATCATTCTAAAGGAATGCCACGATAATATGACCGCAGGACATTTAGGAGTGGCCAAAACGCTTCAGCGTTTAGCACGAAGCTATTACTGGCCAGGTATGTTGCAAGAGGGCACTCGATATGTACGTAGCTGCCAGAACTGCCAATCATACAAGGCGCAGCAACAGACAAAAGCGGGGACGATGCACGCAACCAACGTCGAACAACCATGGGAAATGATCTCGATCGATCTCGTCGGGCCACAGCCACGGTCCAGCAAGGGGAATATTTGGCTATTGGTAATGCAGGACAGGTTCACCAAGTGGATAGAGTTGGCAGCGCTGAAGAAAGCCGATAGCCGGGCCATAATTCGACACGTAAAGGAGAAAATCTTCTTCCGCCATGGCTGTCCTAACGCGCTGGTAAGCGATAATGGTCGACAATTCGTCAGCAAAGAGTTCACAGGATTCCTGAAGGAAAACGGGGTGCAGCACCGGAAAACCCCGCCGTACAGTCCCCAATGTAACCCAGTTGAACGAACCAACAGAGTAGTAAAGACGATGATTGCCCAGTACGTCGGAAAACACCACAAAAAGTGGGATGAGAATTTGTGCGAACTGGAATTCGCTTACAATACCGCCTGTAGCACGGCAACCGGCTACACTCCGGCATATCTAAACACTGGTAGAGAGTTTAGAACGCCAGGAAGCCTTCTCCAGAAAGTAGGCTCCCAACATACCACATCTCTGTCTAGCAGAATCCAGCATATACGAGATGCAATCGAATTAGCAAAGACGCAAATGGCTCGGCAGTTCGAAAAGCAACAGAAACATTACAACCTTCGGCGAAGAGAATGGAGGCCAAAGGTGGGTGACAAGGTAGTCAGGAAATTAGTAACTTTGTCCAGTAAAGCCGACGCACGCAATGCCAAGTTAGCCCCGAAATACTCGAAGCCGCTAGCTGTCAAGAAACAGGTGTCACCGGTGATTTTCAACCTTCAGGACGACAAAGGGCGCAACATCAAGCATATACACGTCAAGGACCTTAAACCTTTTACCGACGAAGGAGTAAGAAGCAGCATCGGAGAAGACGAAGAAGGTAGCGACATAACTTAGCGTTTAAGAAATTCATACTAATCGTAATAAGAAGCCCGTAGTAGATATAATTTAAGTAGACTGTAGTATAAAATATGTATGCAGGCTGCGACCGAAAGACACTTATTGTAGGGTAAACCGAAGGAAATTACTAGGCCCTAGGGACTAGGTAAATTCAACTCCGAAACGCACAGACCTTAGCTCTCGACGCAGAACCGTTGTAGAAAACCCGTAACACGAGCCGCGCAAAATCAAAACAAACCGGCGTACAGGCGAATTTGTTTTCACCTTGGCAGAACGGCTCTATAGGACTTCTCGCGAAGGGAATAGTGTAAACAGGCGAAGATTCGAGAAATTGGTGCGAATACACACGATGATAACGCGCGGGGATATAAATAGGGCTGTAAAAGGACGCATCGTCAGTACAATGGATAACTTCGACATAGAAACACTGGACGATATACTAGCGGCACTGGAGGCCGATCTTCCGCCTGGCACC
>CM053171.1:23113384-23133540 GCA_012977825.3 Pteromalus puparum
AAAAAAAAGAGAAGTAAGTGTTCACATTATTTAAATAAATATTATAATTCAAGGGTGGAGAACTTGTGTATGAGTCGGCTTTCGAACGCTGCCGCTCATATTCAAGTTTATTTTTGGGTGAACTTGCGTAGTTGACTGGAGGGTTGACTGGACTTCGCTTGTCGGAGGCCTTTTGACCTACAGTTCAATGAAGCTTGTTCGTTAGTGTGGGTTGGTTTGTAAGTCTATATTCAGGATAACGCGTTTTTATAAAAATATTAAATTCGGAACGTCTCCATCCCGAGCTCAGCGGAAGCTGACTCAAAACGGAGGAAAGTACAAGTGCGTCGTTCGGACGTAACACAGAACGGCTCTAGAGGACTTCTCGCGAAGGGAATAGTATAAACAGGCGAAGATTCGAGAAATTGGTGCGAATACACACGATGATAACGCGTGGGGATATAAATAGGGCTGTAAAAGGACGCATCGTCAGTACAATGGATAACTTCGACATAGAAACACTGGACGATATACTAGCGGCACTGGAGGCCGATCTTCCGCCTGGCACCTTGGAGTACAATCCTGGCGAACCGGCGCCAAGATCTAAATACGTCCCAACGCCGATATCAAATTTAGCGGCGCCAGGAACTACACAAGCGCCAGCAGAGGAGAATTCGCGGCCAACAATATCTAAGCCGCGGATCATCAGCAGCGTCACCTTGCCTCCTCTGCTGCACTTTAAACCGCCGGCGAAACGCAGGACCCAGGCGGCACCCGGAGGGCTCAGGGCGAAGAAACGCCAGTCGCCGAAGCAGACCAGCGTCGAAATGGTGGATTTAACATCATCTCCGCCACCACCAACGACACAGGCCCCGCCTCAGCCAGGACGATCGACCACACGTCCACCAACCGAAAGCATCGTCACGCCTCCGCAACCGCCACCAGCACGGGATTCTACAGTCGACCTACCCCGTCGCAAGGTTCGACTACCAGACGGTCAGGAGGTCACCGTACCGATCGGCGTAAAGAAATACGTCGTAAGGTACGGAGGCATCAAACGACTACTTCGGTTTGTTCCGTCGACAGGCGAGGTTCGTCATGTAGGAGAAGCCAGGAGTACGGTTGTAAGTTGCGTTTTTCTTTTGTTAACGTTTTTTTCTTGTTTGTAATAGCATAAAATTTGCTGTCCGCGAAATTTCACGCTCCGAAGAGAGGGGGAGATGTAACGAGACATAAGTCTCGCACACGAATCAGCAAACACAGCGCCGAGTAAATCAGCTGGCGCCAGCGAGCGCGCGCGCGCAGCGAACAAAGGCGAGTCCGCACGAAGCGAAGTGAGCGCGCGCGCGCTCCAACAGAAAGGCCAGTCCGCACGAGCGCGAGACTCTACTAGTAACTCAGCGCCGACGCGCCAGGCGGCACGCCGCGAACACACCTATATAAAGCGGCCCGCACGGCATAGCGGGGCAGTTCTACTCGAGTTGAACTCCTGTCGGCATCGTGCGCACACGTTACCGAGAGGAACAGCTAGAGAGGATCGACGCCAACAACGTCGGCTCGTGAGCACACGTGACGACACTGTTGACGAACCCGAAACTCCGAGTTGCCGTCGTGCGCACACGAGACAACTAGGAATAGCCGAACAGCGCCGAGTCTCCTCTACGTGAGCAAACGTAGTTGATACTCGACGTTGTCACCTGCTCCCGAACATCTATCCCAAGGGACTGGTTGTTTTTCCCAGCCACCGTGAGCACACGGGGCTGAGAAAATAGCTAAAGCCCCGCCGACGATTCCCCAGGTCGTGAGCACACGTCCTGGTGAAGCACCGGCCTACTCCTGTCCGTTCAAACCCGACCACCCGCCGACCTCTTGAGATTCGCCTGGTCACTAAGAGCACACAGGACCAGGAGAAGAACGAGACGAGCGACCTCGATTCGTAGAGCCGTGCGCACACGACTCCATGGAGACGAGGGAAACCTAACCTCCGAAGACCCGTCGTTTAACCCGAACCCGTTTCACCGTACGAAACTCCGATACCGCATCCGTAAAACCGATAACCGCACCGAAACTACGTAACTCCGGCAACGACGTGTTAATGTACCGTAAACCGCTATAGATTAAGCTAAACTGTTTGTGAAGGCGAAATATTCTAAATCACCGCGATTTCGATTTCTGTTACAGATGGAGACTCATAATTGATTTATCAACTTGTTAACTTAAATATTAGAATATATCATTATTATTATTATTTGCATAAACAAGTCTCTTCAATTAACCTTTCCCCTAACCAAATCCTGGCGTCCGGCCGACTACTCAACTCACGGGGAAAGTCGAACCGTTACACTACTTTAAAAAAAATGTTTGTCCCACTACCCAATGCGTGACAGTAGTCCGGCCGGACACGCTCGGACATCCGAGGTGTCACACTTGTCCGCGAGGTAAGTTGCGAGGACTGTCGACTGTCCGCTCCAGAGCGCGTATCCGTCTGTATGTAAGTCACGTAGACTGTCCGCACTGTCGTGTGTGTTCTTTTACTTCGTAATTTGCAGTCAGCTATCTTACAGCTATTTTTCGATACTGCACACATTTTACATTACTTACATTCTATGCAGTGTACAGTTGTTTTCAATTTTTACCAAAATTTAGATTCTTACAAAAATTTAACAATTAGAAAAAAAAATTTCATTCGTTAATACAAAGAACTGCCTGGGATTGGCAACGGTCTTATGAAGTAATTCAAGGAGTCGACGCTGGAAATTCTCCCTCTTTCTCCTAATTGGTGGTTGGATCCTGACGCTTCCTGGGACTGGTAGACTGCCAGCTGTGTACAACTTGGTGTTCTCGTAGGTGGTATATGTACGACTGTTTCTACAGCTGGAGACTGATGTCCATTAAATTTTTTTGTTATCTCTTCAATTTTGCCAGGAGAGTTCTTGGAATCATAGGAATCATAGGCCAAAAGAGGTCTCACTGCGGGAAGTTCAAGGATTTCGTCCTTAGTATGTTCAGCAGTCTTGGTCTTTTTCTTATGACTGGTCTTACTTTTCCGGACACAGGAGCTGCATCCTCTTATAGGGCAGCAATACTTGTATACAATTATTATTAAAGCTATTATAACTAAAGGGGCTATTGCTGCCGAGGAGATATATGATGCATACATAATTTTCTCTCTCTTTTGGGCTGCGATCTCCGTAAACTTGTCTTCGAGTTGCTGGAGTGTGATAGCGTCCTCGTTTTCCGCCCACTTGCGGATTTGTTGTTTTTCTTCGTTCGAGATATCTGGGACATCTTGAAAAAAGTCGTAGCCTTTCATAATGCTATCAGTTGTGAATGTGAGGTTTAATCTAAGTCCTGGATTGTACAGGTAGGTTTCGTTTATTTGTAAAATGTTTACACCGTAGAGTATGTTTTGGCTGGTGTGACCATAGCACTGTCCGCGTAACGTGAGTATACCTGTCCCACTTACGGTTACTTCCGCCTTGCGTTCATCGTTTCACATAATACGCATTTGGACTAGTTTGATGACCGAATACAACCATTCTTCGGTACTACTGAGCTTGCTCCAGTAAGGAGTGGGCTTGGCAGAAATAGCTAGCTTACATGTTCTCAGTGTTGCAGGTGTTGGTCTTGCTAATAGTGCGAACTCGCACGGGCTATTCTCATTGTCGATGTTGAACGGCAAGGATGGTGGACATATAGATACCTTTCGATACATTTTGCATGTGTCAATATATTCCTTTGTGGCTAATACATAATTTTGCATGTCGTGGGACACTATTACGTGTGAATATTGTGGGACTAACGTGACATAGGTCGTCAGGTTAGCCATTATTTCTTGAGGAATTGGTAGTGGATGTATTTTATATTGTGAATATCTTGATTTGTTCGAGAGTGGGAATTCTAAGGTCAACACCAGTTTCCCTCCGACTGTCATTTATTGTCTTAAGTATGGATTGAAGTTGCTCGTGTGTAAATAGCAGTGGGTGTAAGTGACCTTGCGTAGCTGTTTCTATGGTGTTTACGAGTGTTTTATAGGAATTGATGCTGTGCTCCAGTGATTGGTCAAACTGGTACACCCACTTTAGCAAAGTTTGTACAGTTACTGTCCGATTAGCAAAGGAATCAAGTTGGTTTGTCCTATTGGCTAACCTTAAAAACTGTATGTGCTGCTCGTGTAGGGTTCTCTGAACGTCATCAAGTTTTTCATGCAACGACTCAAGGTTTGATCTTACTATATGAGTCTGACTCATATAATCTGTCTCATATAATCTGTCATATATATACTCTCTCATATAATCTGTCCACGTCCTGATTCAGCTGCTCTCTGTCCCCCGCGTCCATAGTACTGAAGAGCTGTCTGCTAGTCTGGAGTAAAGCTGTTGTCCGGGACGACTGTGGACGGTGCAAAGAATGTATGCAGGTCGTCTTGCAACGACTTCAACGATTTGATAGCTAATTCGAATTTATCCACTGGGATAAATTCGTTGCATTCCTGTTTGCTCAGTTAGCTATGGCAGGTGGTAACCATTTGGAATATCTGTTTTTCCCTCCAAGTTATTGGGTCTTTCCATTTGCTGAAATCTATATAATCTCTCCCGTATATTCGTAGTATATTCCTGGATTCTGCATTAGTGGTGTTAGCTTGTAGTAGGGTAGATTGTCCTCCTCTAGTCCCGAGTAACTCGGCAGCCAGAACAGTATCAGAAGCAGCATCCTCCACATCTTTTTAGGCGTACTAAAAAGATAAGTTTATTTTCTTTACCAATTGTATTATCTATATTATCTATAGAATTTTTCTAATTTATCTTTATGTTTCACTATTAATTTTCCGTTTGATGATTCTACTACTACATTATTGTTTTCTCTAATCTCTTTTACTGTAAACTGTCCGTTATAATATTTGTCCAATTTTCCATATCTTGGTTCTTTTAAAACCCTTACTTCCTCGCCTACCTCTATATTAAGAGGTCTGGACTTTTTATCATAGTACTCTTTATTTTTATATTTAGAATTTATTAAGTTGTTTCTGGCTTTGCTTTGTATTTCTCTGAGACATTCTGTTAGTTCCTGTACGTAGTCGTTATAGGTTTCAAGTTCGAATTCGTCTGGCAATCGGTGTGGTGCTCTTGCTGGGCGCCCGTATACTAGTTCGAACGGAGTATAGCCTGTTGATGCATGGATGGAGGTGTTATACTCATGCATAGCAAATGGAATCACTATGTCCCAATCTTGTTTGCAGGAAGCTTTATTCCGTAAAAAATCCGCTAGGACAGCGTGACTCCGCTCTAACGATCCGTTTGATTGCGGATGGTACGCAGTTGTAGTATTTAGCTTGAACTGATAAATTTCCGATAACTCTATTAATAATTTATTTTGGAAACTCCTACCTCTATCGCTTAATATGATACGAGGTACTCCGTGTTGGGCAAACAAGTGCCTAGTTAAAGCATCAGCGATGGTGATAGCTTTTATATTTGGAATTGGTAAGGCTATGCAGAATTTCGAAAATTGACACTGCATAGTGAGGATGTGCATATTTCCTGTAGTTGTTTTACACAGCGGTCCCACCGTATCAATGGCTACCTTATGGAAAACCTCCGAAGGCGTATCTGTGATCACCATGGGTTCTCGGGTTTTTATTCTAACTAATTTTTGTTCTTCACATTTTTCACATTTACGGACATAGTCATGTATGTCCGTCTTCATTCCTTTCCATTGATACCGCTCACGGATACGTCTGTACGTCTTACCCATTCCTCTATGTCCTCCAAATAAACTATTATGGTAATCCTCTAGAACAGCTAGGCGGTATTCTGGAGCTAGTACTCTGCACATACCATAGCAGAATGTTATCGCTATATTAACGTTATTAAAAACGCCTTTAAATTTCTGTATTAAAGCTCTTTTTGGCAGTGAGTCCGTAAGTTCACCTGTTCTAGCTATTCTGAAGGAACGTAGTTTCTTCTCTGATATAATTTCTTTTAATGTGGCTAAACACTCGTTTAAATCACTAGGTTTTACTTCGTCTCCGACCCTTTCAGTTACGACCAGGCTAAAAACATATCGCTTGCGGTTGATGGTTATTATCACATCTCCTACTTCGGCTTTAGCTTTCTTTAAATCATCTGGATAGATGGCTTCTATGTCCGCAAGTAGTCTATTAGTTCCAGTGGACAGATTTAGATCTTTGGACACGAAATGGACTATGTTGCCTTTCAAATAAGTCACACATTCCCATGTACTCAATAATCTCAATCTTGGCTGGACTGCGGTTGGTTCTACTATACAGGGTAGCGGCGCTGTAGCTGGAAATCGTTTGTCTTTATTGTGTAAAGTTGGCACTATATCCTGTTTAGTCGCGGAACGATCGCTGTCTACTGCTGACTTTACTTCTTCTTCAGCGTCGGTGTGCGTAGATCTCGGATCTTTTTCTTCTACTGCTTTAGTTGGACTTCTGTGGAAGACTAGTTGTTCGTCCTCGGACTCTTCTTCGCTGTCCTCTTGTTCTATCGTTGATACATTTTTCCATGAAGGGGCTTCCGTCATTTCCCCATGCCAAGCAGTAGAGCAGGCTTTAGCATTTTTCAAAGGTGATTTAGAACGGATTGGACAAGCATGCTTCTCTGCATATTCCAGCATCCATTCCCTCAAGGTACTACTTGGTAATGACCTATTCTTATCAGGTTTCTGTAGGTCTTCTGGAAATCCGTCCGCTGGGTTCGACGGTAACGGGGATAGAGACTTAGCTTTTCGCTCAGGTACGAAACTGGATGCATTCTCGATGTTCCATTCTACATCTGTAAAATCGTCACCACCGGAGTCGTCCTGTACTATGGTCTCCGGGTGCTGTTCCATATAATTGTCCCAGCAAAGCGACGACTTTTGGTTCATCATTGTTTCCTCGGCTTACTCGTCGACCGAACCCAACTCCTCTGCGCTTACTTCTCTGGTCCGTATAGTACTGTTTTTCTCGATACGTGACAACTCCACTAACTCGTCTACATTACATGCTTGTCCCGGTACGGACCTTCTCATGGTTGAATGCAACTGAGGGTTCAGTATTTCACCCTCACTGCTGGAAAATGACGAGTCCCTCATAGGTGTCTTTAATATACTTTTCATTGGCTTTGTTTGTACCGGTACGACGCAATTTTTTCTTACAGGTTTATTCTGGATAACCTCCTCAACTTCACTTTCACCCAGGCTTGAACCAGAATCACCTATTTCCTCGGAATCGACGTTGCTTACTGATTCTAAACCGTCCCTGATCAAGCTTGGAAGAATAGACCTGTTACTTAGCGGTATAGGCGGTGCATCCGATGTATCGTTGCTGTTGTTTTCCGTTAGCGTCACATCTGCGGACTGCTCTTCACTGGCAGACGAGAACTCTGTCACAGTTGCCTCCGGCTCAGAAAAGGCCACAGTCTTCACGGTGTCCGCTTTACGCTGTCTTAACCTCTTTGCTATCGTACTTCCATCTAAGTCGGCCTGTCCTCCCTCCATTCCTTTGGGAATGGGTGGCGCGGCCTTCCTTGAACTCAGTTTTCTTTCCGGTTTCTTCTTCTGACCATCCAGAGGGCTCGTTTTGTTGCTAAGATTTTTTCTAGCTAAGGAAGTTTTAGTTGGTTTTGGGACTATAGGTAGAGCTCTAGCCTCCCCTCCCTTGACTACACTCGGGGCAGGCTTATTCTGGACTTCTGGTTCCTCCGAAGTCCTCTTGTCTATCGGGTTGCGGGACAACGCGTCCGCGTTTGTATTCAATTTACCGGGTTTATACCGGAATGTATAGTAATATCCTCTCAGTCTTAGCCTCCAGCGGTTCAATCTGCTTATGGGGTCCTTCATGGAATCGATCCACGTTAATGGTTCGTGATCTCCGTAAATGGTGAAATGTCGACCGTACAGGTAATGTCTAAAGTAATCCACTGCGTCTATCACCGCGAGACATTCCTAGTCAAAATAAATGGTTTATCGAGATCNGTTCGTAGTCAAAATAAATGGTTTATCGAGATCTACCGAAGCCAGAACCGGTGCTTCACAGAGAGCCTGTTTCAAGATTGCATTCCCACTTCTTATTTTTCTGAAGCAGGGAATTGAGTGGTTGAGCCTTCTCTGCAAAATTTAGAATAAATCGTCTGTAATAGCCTGCCAATCCAAGAAATTGGCGGATTTCAGTTTGGTTCGTAGGTGCTGGGAATTCCTTAACTGATGAAATTTTAGATGGATCTGGTCTCACCCCATTTTTATCGATTATGTGGCCTAAATATATAATTTCAGGCGTTAGGAATTGACACTTATCGATTTGTAGTCGAAGTCCTGCTTCTGGTAAGCGCTTAAACACCTTGTTTACCTTTTCTTCGTGTTCTTCCAACGTATTCGCGTAAATCACTATGTTTTTGAGGAAAACATACATTTCCACCCCCTGTAAACCTGATAAAATACAGTCCATCAGCCGCTGAAAATTTGGGGGTGCGTTGGTAAGGCCAAATGGCATACATAAGTACTCAAAATGGCCGTATTTAGTATTAAAAGCGGTCTTTTGTATATCCTCAGGTTCCAGCTCGATTTGGTGAAAACCCATTGCTAGATCAAAAACTGAAAAATACTGTGCACTACCGATTTGCTCGAGTATCTCTAAGATATTAGGTAGAGGGTAGGCATCTTTAATGGTCTTGGCGTTCAGTTTTCGATAATCTATAACTAA
Source organism: Pteromalus puparum (assembly GCA_012977825.3). Taxonomy (NCBI): domain Eukaryota; kingdom Metazoa; phylum Arthropoda; class Insecta; order Hymenoptera; family Pteromalidae; genus Pteromalus; species Pteromalus puparum. Next base: position 23,122,068 of record CM053171.1, read on the forward strand.
ACGATATTTTCTCTTACCATCTGGTCCCGGTTTCTTGGGGACAATTCGACAAGGACTGCAAAACGGACTGTTAGATCGCCGTATGACATTGGCGTCCAGAAGTTTCTGTAGTTGGTTAAATAACTCCTCATCTTGTCCTGTCGGTCCTCTCTTATACTTAACTCGGACAGGTTCATCGTCAGTTGTCCTGATTTTATGTCTCACGCGGTTCGTTCTTGGGGCTGGGTCTCCAGGCAAGTAAAACAATGGGAGTAATTTCTCACTATTTGCTGTATTTGCCTTAATCCTTGGCGTGTATGGTACGATTGCTGTACTTTTTCCATGATAAATTTTAGTCTATCTTCTGGGTTCGTAATAGGATCTCCCTCCAGAGGAAACTCGAAGAAGTCGTCATCTTCGCTCAGATCGAAAGGTTCTAGATATTGAGGAGTGATTTCAACCTCCACTGGATCTTCTCTCGTATTTATTGCCATAGCGTAACAGTATCCGTTCTCATTGGTGACTGCTGCCTCTCCGACATATACTCCTGGGACAGTGGTTATTCGCCGCAGGTACGCTTCTCCAACTACTGAGTCTTTTGTAGCTGGAATTCGTATAGGCACCTTTGCTCTGGCTGGCAGTTTGAAAACAGTTTTTCCGTGCGACTTAAAACCTTTATAACTAAACGGTTTTTGCGGTAATTCCAACATTGCTGGTTCAATTTCGTCATTTTCATACGGAAGTTCGTACTTCATATAGTAAGAAGTAGCACTTGTAACTGATGACGTTTTGCGTCTCGTAGGTCCATACTTTTCGTCCGGATTAATCTCGTTTTCCGGAAATATTTTATGCACAAAAGGAACTGGGGTTATAGGTTGGCTTTCGGTAATCAACACTTCATCCCCAAACATGATGTTCACTTTTTCATTACGCAAGAACGGGTTCCCAAGAATTAAAGCTTCTTCTAACGGAGTCTCGGCAGGTAAAACGTGAAAAAGGCGTTCTTTCCCCATTATTGATAGCTTTACTGTACCTTGGGTTACTATGCCCTTAGGTGAGATTCCCATAATATGCATGAAGTCATTATGTTCTATCACAGTGTCCGGTTTTAGTGAACTGTGTTTTACGGCATTTATCTNGTTAGTGAACTATGTTTTACGGCATTTATCTGTGACCCAGTGTCTATTATACACATGGCCTTGGCAGGTACTAGTTGTTTTACCTGTAGTTTTACAGACGGTGTTGTCCGGTCTGCAGACGTGATTCGAATTACTTGTTTCGGGTATCCTCTGGGGTTGTCGTTCTTGGGCTCATTGGGCGCTGTTGTGATGATGAGCTCATCGCCGCGTCCTTCCGATGAGCCGCTTCCCAGTTTAAATGATTCTTGTCACCGCGGTATGGCGAGCTTGCTCTGGGTCTGTCCGTTTTATGATCATACAACCGGTTATCTGATCTTGAAGGAGGTTGATGATAGCCCTCACGATCCATACCGGGCATAGGAGGTTGCATAGGGTAAGGCATATAAGGATTCATGTACAAGTAAGGAAATGCTGGATTTCCCGGTGGATAATAGCAATAAGGGTTAGGTGGCATGTAAGGATACGGTCCCATCATTGGTGGATACGGATGTCCGTAGTGTCCTTGCTGCGACATTTCTGGTGGATACCTCGACACGGGAGATACCGAACGGCTTCTGGACGGTGCAGGAGTCCGCTTTAATATGCTTACTGGGCCCGTAGGTTCGGGTGCATTTGCATAACTTAATTGTGGAGGTGCGTTTATCCTTCCATTCTCTATTGTAGTCCTGGGAAAGTGTGTATCATTCGGGTCATACGTATAATTTACTTCGTTTCTCTTCGGCTCTGGATCATTAAAATTGACCTTCTTCGGTATGTTACTTTCCGAGTCGTCGTGCTTTCGGTACGGCTCGGACTGCTGGTAGTTCCTTGTGTCCTCTCGTCCGTTAGGAACTTGATCTGGTTTACAATACACGTAATGTACCTTAGGATATACATAACCTTCACCGCACATCTTGATTCTGGCCTTCTCGTACTTTAGGGCTGTGTTAAATGCTGCAGTTAATGTTTTAGGGGCTGTATCCGTGATACCCGTTCGCCAACCGTCCGGTAGTCCATTGACAAAAGATTCAAGCGCAAGCAACTCCAGGTGTGGTCTTTGGTCTACTGCTGCTTGCGTTGGTGTCAGTCCTTCTTTTACGGCAGCGATGGCGTTGTTTATCAAGGCGTTTAGCCGTCCATAGTATTGACGGACATTCTCACCTTTCCTCATTGATGCTGCTTGAATTTCATTCAAGTAGTAACCGTAGGATCTTGATGGGGCAAAGCAATCTCTAAGATGGTTCTTGAATTCGGCTAATGTTTGAAGGTATTACCCTCCAGTGATTGCCTCGCTTTGCCCTTTAATCGCGATATCACGAACCTTAAAAACTGAGGTTCTTGATCCGGTGGAAGCAATGTGAAGCCGTTGTCCACATCTTGAATGAACTCCTTTAAATTCATGTTAGTGCCATCATACTCCGGTATATGCATTACCGCTCTGGAGATGTTTTGTGTCTGACTAGCCTCTAACACACTACGTGACACATCCAGCATTTGTCAGTCACGTTCCGTTTGCTGGACACGGTAGAATTTATCGAGGGCTGATAACCTCTGGCTAACGTCTGGAATGGCCAGGATCTCCTGCCGAGTTTGATTTAAATCTTGCGACATTGTGAATTTCTGGGCTATGCTTCTATTACAAAATTTAAAGTGATTTTTATATAGATATTTATACTTCTAAATTTCTAAAACGTCTAAAGTTTCAAAGCTTCTAAGCTTATCTCTGCTAAAACTTCTAAATCTAGTCTAATTATACTCCTAACCAAACAATTCTAGATATTGTTGCTCAGTAACAATGACTAGTTCCCCACCAGGGATGCCATTTTGTAAAGAATAATTATTTTATCCGCGGAAACTAGCATAGGCTCGTGAGCCTTATTGTTACTAGAGGTGCTGAATCTACAATCTACATGNGATACCGTCCAAAATCGTCGTTAGATCCCTCATCACCTGTTCTTCCCCATATATCCAAACCTCATTCTGTAGCCCGTCCGCTCCTGGTGTTTTTCCTTTTTTCAACTTGCCTATAGCTTTCCTTACCTCGTCTTCTGTAATATGATCTTCTTCACTTAAGTCCATATCCGATTCTTCTCTTTCTCCGACACTAGCGGTTCCTTCCTCCCCTTCTTTTTCTTCCAGCTGTGCTTCGAAGTGTTCTACCCACTTTTTTTCCCCTATAGCGTTGCTACAACCTACATTTTTCTTCCTCCTTCTCTCTTTCAATATTTCCCAAAATTTTTTCCCTGATCTGTCTTGACCCGCTTTTTTTATCCTCTTCTCCATTTCGGCTTCTTTCATCTTTTTTACTAATACTCTCCATTCCCTTTTCGCTTTGACGTACGCTTTCCTGCGCTCTCCTCTTTTGATCTCTCTTCTTAGTTTCTTTACTTCTGCTTTTTTTCGTCTGCAATCTTCATCCCACCACGCGTTTTTCCTTGTCATACCTTTTCCTATCTTTTTCCTCCTGATAGCTCTTTCTGCCTTGCCTATCAATTCTTTCCAGTCCCCCGCCTACTCTGCTTCCTCTAGCTTCCTTCTGAATGCGTCAATAGCCTTTACTGTCCATATTACTACAATTCTAGTTCTAATGCGTTGTGGTCCGATTCTAACCTCTGCTCAATGTTCAGTTTCTCTATTTCTCTTTTTCCTTCTTCATTGGCTATAGCGTAATCTATTACTGAGCATCCTGCTCCTCCTATGTATGTGAATTCGCCCTGTTCATCCCCGTCTATATTCCCATTTAATATGTTCAGTCCAAGATCCCTTATCATGTCCAAGCGTTCCTCTCCCTCTCTGTTTTTCTTCTCGTCCTTTGAGGTTCTTGCCTCCGTGTTTCCTCTCTCGTCCAAATAACTTCCTTTCATTCCCGTTCTTGCGTTCAAGTCTCCGCACCCTCTCTCCTCTGGCCCTCTCTACTAGATCTTCTAGTTCCTTGTAACTGTCCTCTTTGTCCTCTCTCATGTATGTAGTGCCTATCCACAAGGTCTCTCCCTTCTCTTGATCCGCGCTCCTATAAATTCACTTGTCTTTTCCTCCATCCAGACTACCTCTTCTGACCTTTCATCTAATTTTATCGTCAGCGCCAAACCACCTTACGCCCTCCCTCTTTCGCCTCCTTTCTTCGCGTCTCTTGTTCTAACCTCGAAACCCCTTAGCCTCTTTTTCCAGGTATTGCCCTCTCTATCCTCTAGCCACGTCTCCTGTAAGCATATGCCGTCGAACCCTCTTAAATAGTTCCATGTGTCTTCCTCTATCCCTTTTATACCCACTACATTCCAACTAATCATCTTCAGATTTTTTCGTTTCTTTTTTGTCTCCTTTCCGGTTCCTTCTTTTGTGCCAAAAAAGTTCCTGCCCCCTTTCACTCCACGTATGTTCTATGCCCTTAATCCACAGTTTGTTGTATACGATTTTTACCTCCTTTCCTTCATTTCTTATCTTGAACGCTAATTCTCTAAGCTTTTCTTTGTTTCTCCTTTCTTTCCACGTAAAGCCATGGTCGATGAAAATGTCCAAGCCTTGCAGCTTCGACTTTTCTTTCATGATTAGCCCTTTGTCCTCCAAGCTTCTGCATTCCGTTCCTATCCTGCTTATCTTTCCTTTTATAGACCACGTCTTTCTCAGCTCTAGACATAACCTGCTCTTGATCCATCCTTCCACAGTCTCTCTGTTCCAGTTCTCTTCTTGCCAATCTGAAATTATCAGGTTGTTCTTTTTCCTGTCTCTTTCCTGCTCTTCTATTCTCCACTCCAAGTCTTCTAATTGCTTTCTATTATATAGCGCTGCTGCTTCCTCTCCCTTATCTCCTGACTTTACTATTGGCTCCCCCCTCTCTGTTTTCTCCCCTGCCCCATTTCCCAGTTCTTCTAGTGTCCCTATAATCCCCTTAATCTCCTCTTTTCTCTCTGCCCTTTCTCTTGCTAGCTTTTCTTCGAACTCCTTCCTCTCTCCCTCTCTATTAGTCTCCTCCCTTTTATATGCTTCTATCCATTCTTTCTTCATCCTTTTTCTTTCTTCCGCCTCTTCTTTTAGTTTGCCTTCTAGCGTCTTTAGCCCTTCCTCTATTTTCTTGTCCATTTTCCTCTCCAGCGCATCATATCTCTTTTCCCAGTTCTCCATCATCTTCTTCCTGTCCTCTCGCTTCGCGTTCATCTTTCTGTTCATCTCGTCCAGCATCTTTAGTACAAGATCCATGTTCTCTTCTTTCCTTGTTTGCCCTTCTTCTATGCTTTGGGTCTCTTTTTTGTTTGGTTCCTCTGCCCTTCTAACCTCTTCTCTTTTATTTTCTTCTCTGGGTGGTGACCTTTGCACTCTTCCTCCTCTCGCAAAAATATCCTTGATCGACCTGGCTTCTTTTTTCTCTGTTCTCTCTTTCTTATTTTTATCCGTAGCTTCTTCCGGGTTTCTTTCTTTTCTTTTTAGTGAGGAGACTCTCAAGCTATCGTCTAATTTTCTCTTCTTTAGCGTGTTGCTCTGCTTGCCTGCTCCTCTATCAGTTCCTCCTCCTCTTTTACTTCCTCTCGGAGTTTCAAACACTTTCAGTTTTCCCGCCTCTTCTCCTGACGCACCCACTATGGAAGCCTGCGGTGTTCTGCAACCCATCCCTTTCTGCTTGTCCCCGTTCCCCTTCCCGTTCCCCGTTCCAAAGATGACTTCATTGATCTGGGTGTTCGTAAAGCTCATGCTATGCATCCACCTATCTCTGTCCTTTTCTATCGCTTCCTAACCTCCTGTATCTGACCCTGCCTTTCTTACCCTTTTTAACGCTTTCTTTTTGGATCGGCTCCTCCCTCTTACTGCTCCCTCCTTTCCTGACCCTTTACTCCTCCCTTATCGCACCCTTTTCTCTTTCTCTCACATCTCATTATCCTCGTAATTCTCTCCAAACTCACTCACTCAAAATTGCTTCTACAGCAAAATAATTGAACTTGCAAATATTTAAAATAGCGTTCACATACTGTATTTTAAAACAATATTTTTTTTTATTGGAACGATAAATTTTGTTGGAAAAAGCTACGTGCCAATTTATTATGCGATTTAGTATGTGCGTATATAAGCCTTTCGGAGTTTTTGACGTTTCGGAGCACCCGTATGCACGAAGCTTGTACGTCTGGTGTGGAACAATATTACTGAATTTTTTCAAATGCAAATCATTATTTTATACTCCCATTTAAACAAAAAACTGAAATCGAAGTTGCTACAGTAACGATTTTCTGTTATTGTACGCAAAAACAAGGTAAGCAGATTGATTCCAAGAACTACTCAGTAACTACAGATTAAAAAGCGTTTTATTCTGCCTAAAAAATGGCAATAAATCAACCCACTTCTCAGATTTACATGCCAAAATCGTTCGTTCGTGCGTCTATCAGGGTATACTGCTTTGTTGTAATATCTATATATAAGGCTAATTATATGATTTCAATTAACGTGTGCAGGGTTTTGCTCTGTAGTAAATGTATGTGTAGAGTTTTTCGGTGTAGGAAATGTGCGTTTAGAGAATTTCCGTGTAGCAAATTATAGTATATTGTGTGCCAAGGGCGTAAAGTGGTCTTTTTTAGGCCGAGTGTGGAGCTTGCAGTACGAGTCAAGGAAAGTTAGCCCGAGCCGAAGGCGAGGGCGTTTACGAGCCGCAGACGAGTACTGCAACCATACGAGGCCAAAAAGCCCACTTAGCCCTTGGTGCACACCATATTTTTTGTAACACAAGTACAGATTTTTGCGTTTTTTTTTTTAGATATTGAGTGCCACTGATGCAACTTTTTTCAGAATCGGCGACCACACTCTTAGTAGACTAATATTTTAATTTATATATATAAATATATATATATATTTTTTCCTATATTATATAGTCAATTTGGCAAGACTCCCCCCCCCCTCACCATGCCCCCCCCACCAAATAACGTAAAATTGTTTCGTTTTTATGTGATTTTGAAAATATCCAAAGCCCCCCCCCCCCATTTCCCATATTGGGGCATTAAAAGTCTGATTAATTAATTATATTTGAGATTAATAGTCTACAGGGTAAGTGAGTACAAGTTCGAAGAACTCACTTACCCTGTCCATATGATTCACTAATGATTCAGATTATAATTTTTATGTTGAAAGATCAGAAAAAAGTATAAAATTATCAATAGAATTAGAAACCGCTGCCAATTAATTTGCACGTAGCTTCCTCCAACGAAATTTATTGTTCTAATAAATAAAAATTGTTTTACAATACAGTATAATGTGAATGCTATTTTAATATTATCAGTATGACATAAATTCGTAGGGAGGGACTTTACGACGTGCAACGACAACCCTATAAGAGGAAGCCAAATTTTTTAGAAAAATCGGTTTTTACATTTCAGCTCTTTACTTAAGAACCGCTCAACGAAATCGTTTGAAATTTTAACAGCAGATATCTTCGTTTATCGTGAATCATCAAATAACATTTTGAAGCATTTGTCTACACTGTTTTAGATATAAGGAATCAAAACATTTTCAAAAAAAAAATTCAAACCTTGATATCTTAAGAACCATAGGGCTTTTAAAGCTGCACAATGAACTTAGCCAAAACATATAAAATATCTACCTTTTCCCAAAATCTCAAGTGCAATAAGGCCTTTTTACGCCCGTAATCGAGACTCAAAAAAAACTCATTTTTTTCAGTTTTCGATTTATTACTGAAAAAATAAGTAGTCAAATCACTTGAAATTTTAATGGAATATAGTTTGACACGTAACCCATCAACATATTTTTTTTCGTGAGGTTATGATGTTTAGTTTCAGAGATATGAATTTAAAAAAAAAATCACCTGTTTCATTTTATCTGCCGAACGGAGCGGTCAATCCCGAGGACCAAACCGGGAATAGCAGGTGATTTTATTATCTTTTAAATGCATTTTAGCTGAATTGTTTGTAACAATGGAATGATTGAAAAAAACGAAAATAATGTTTTTCGAAAATCAAAAAATGACCATCAAAAAATTACTAATTGAAAAAAATAAAAAATAAATGTTTTTCCTGAATTTAGAATCCAAAAATAGATATGCATTTCTTTCTTCTCACTCTGAATCTTTGTTTACACAATATAGTAAATTGTGTGAAGTCAATCATTTTGTCTGGCAAAAAGATTTAGAGGCAATAGATACGACCAGAAGCATTAAATTAATTTTAAATTATATATATAAATTGAAATGATAAATTTCTGAAGCTCTAAATAAACAACTTTTTAAAGTGCCAGTAGATGTTAAACAGTACTTTTACTTCAAGTAACGAATTTTATTTTTATTTTCTTAATTTGGACCAATATTTAATCTTTTTTTATAATCTATAAATTTTATATAGAATATAATTTTAAAAAAATAAAACAGAAACTGAAATGGGGGGTTGGCGAACGGAGCGAGCAGGGGGGCGAAGCCCCACTAGTAGATATATATATATATATATATATATACATATACGCGCTCGCGTCGCCTGCTGCTGCGCTGTAACTCCTGCTGTTGCCACCACTGGCTACTGGCGCTGCGGGCGTGATGTTGCGATCGGCTGCTCAGCTGTGACCCGGAGCGTCGGTCGAAAAAGTGGGAGAGCTCGCATATTTACATGTGGTTTAGCTAGAAATAAAGTCGTGAGACTTTAGTCCCTCTATAAAAAAGTCATGACCGGATGAGGTGAAGCCAAGAATGCGATGATACGATTGGCTCATACAGAGCGCATGCGTCGAATTTGAATTTCGAGTTAGTAAGATTTGTATTTCTGTAGTAGTTTCTATATATAGTTTCTAAAAATTCTAAAAATAGTGTCTTAATGTCGTATTAACGTTTTTTATTTAAAATATATCTAAATATTATTTAATCATATGCTGTAAATTATATTTATCGGGTTGTGACCGTCATATGACGTTGCACATGCGCACGCATCTTTACGTGATTTGACTACCGTCAGTGTGAGCAGCGCCATATTGATTTCTTTTTCGATCTGGACGCTGTTGGAGCAACACCCCTAACACGTGTTCGTGCCGCCCAACAAGTGATTTTCATCTAAAAAATTCGGACACATCCTCAATTTGTACAGGTAAATATTACTAAAATGTTCTTAAATATAAATTAACGTTATTTACTTTATTATTATTATTAACAAAAATTCATCGCGATATTGTTTAAATGTTTCCTGATAGCGTGCACGAGGTATACGTAAAAGCACGTATTTTAGGTTATTTTCTATCATGCGCACGTGGGCGTTAATTCGCGCGGTTATTTTCTTTATAATTATCAAACATTGATCGCGATTACATTAAAAATTTTGAATGATTTATAAAATAATAATATAACAATTTTTTTTTAGCAAAAAAAAAATGGCTGAGGCTGTCGTTGATCTTGACTACTCAACAAACGAGTTGTTTGATGAGATGGTTGACAAAGATCCAGCAGTGTAAGGATCATAATTTTTTATTCAAAAAATTAATTAATTTTCAATTTATTTCTTCAATTTATTAATTTATTTTATGTATTTTCAGAGAAATTGTTGGGTACGTGGAGAGCATCGAGGGGCGCAAACAGTGCAAATCCTACTTCCTATTCAAATTCGTCTTAACAAACGGGCAGAAAAGGGTTACATGCCTCATCTGGGGGGATGAGTTGATAAATGTCTACCAAAATGAAATTAGGATTGGAAGGGTAAGAAAATTTTTTTGTTATATACTATAAACATTCATATATCTTTATTAAATCTAATTTATTATGTTTCTTTTTCAGATTGTTTGTCTGGATGGAGCCAAGAGTAAGGCGATTGTCTTAACGCAATCACGGAGGCAAGAGGGATTCATTGCTTTTGAACTCATCATCCAAATAAACACTTCAGTAACTTACCACGGGCAACACCGTCAACTGGATGTTCCTGTTGAGCTTCCTCCCCAAGAGGTGACATTTGAAGAAATTGGACTAGCCGAAGGACGCCTTGGTAAAGTATAGGAATATAAAAAAGTATAAAAGTATAAAAAAAGTTAAAACTTGATATGCTCTCCCTCTGCACGTAGACTATTGTATACACAAAAGCTGGTTAGCTTTCAGAGAGGGGAAGGTAGTGTTTGTGGAGAATGCATGAGCGCTCGAGCGTTATTTATGACTAAACTCTACCTTCAACTCTCTGAAAGCTAACCAGCTTTTGTGTATACAATAGTCTATGTGCTGAGGGAGAGTATACCAAGTTTTAACTTTTTCCAATCAATCAGTGTGGAGACAATCCACCTTCCAAGTCAAACTAAGCATTTGAAGCAACAGCAATGCACTGAGTGATTAAGAAAAGCTTTAACTTGACGTGCTCTCTCTCTTTTTTTTACTCTGCGCGCACACTATTGTATATACAAAAGCTGGTTAGCTCTTAGAGAGCAGAAGGTACAGTCCAGTCATATATCACGCCCGCGCACTTGTAGATTGTTCTCAAACACTACCTTGTGCTCTCTGAAAGCTAACCAGCTTTTTCATTAACCATCTGAGACATTTAGAGGGTGAGAAATCAAGTTAGCTCTTTTTTAAATATTTTGGTTCGCCTTCATTGCTTCGAATGTGGTTGATTATATTTTTTAAATGTATTCTTTTTTACACTGAATGATTCGAAAAGGCTTTTATTTCATATGCTTTCCCTCTGCATATATTTACTTATTTATACAAGAGCCGGTTTATTCTCAGAATGCGGGAGGTAGAGTTATTATATTGAAATTTTACTTTAATCTGCAAACTTTTTTATGCGCTCTACACTATTTATTAATTTTTATGAAATCATGCATAACTTTAATATTTTAATATTACGTATTTTTTGAATAAAGTATACTTGAGACAGCCTTATAGTCAATTAAAAATTCAAATTTTGCGCCACAAAATAGCAAACAAAAAATAATTAATTTACGTATATATCATTTAAATTAATGAGAAATAAAAAAAGAACCAAGAGTTACTTGCCCTCCGCAAAATAATTATACATCATTGTGCAATGTTTTAAGTTATTATAAGAATATTTCGTCGAGAAAACCTTTAAAAATATAAAAGCAATCTTATTTTTCAAGGTTTTCTCGGCGACATATTCATATAATAATTTGAAACTTTTCACAATAGTTTGTGGCGCGAAATTCGAATTTTTAATTGACTGTAGGACCCTCTTACCGCACTGAGTTAAACCATCACAATTTCATATATTCCCATGCTATAAATTCTAATAGGTAATTATTTTTTTTGTTTCAGGTTCACGTTCAGGGCTACATTCCAGTAAAAAATTGGAATTTGTGCTCACGATAATACTACTTAGACCAGATTTTATTAATATAAATATGTATTGTACTTTTGATTATTAGTATTAATAAAGCATTTTGTAAATTAAATAAGATTTTAAAATTTGTTA